>NW_024121543.1:9149074-9236574 GCF_016745375.1 Pimephales promelas | reverse complement strand
TATACTTGGTCCAATGATGATTTGTTTCAGTGCAGACTTCTGTTCTTCTGGTGATTATTATATCTATAATCAGGGAGTGTCTCTGTGTGTCTAATAGAGGAAATGTCATGATAATCCACGCACTGACATCATCATGCACTTAAGTTTTATTGCTCTGTCTTGAACAGAAATTTAGGTCATACTTTATTCTGATGGTCCCTTTTAAACATTCTGTTGACTAACTTTGCAACTACAAGTCAAATAGCTTTCATTTACATTTATATTTATTAATTTAGAAGACGCTTTTATCCAAAGCGTCATTAGAGTATTAGTGGATTGTCCCTTAATATCTGCTAACTCTTTATTGTGATGCTCCTCAACAGATATGGCTTTAAGCAACTTTGCAACTACATGTCAACTTATTCTACTAACCTGAACCCTACCACTCTACTAATACTCCACTAATACTCTGCTAAAACTCTACTATTACTCTACCAACCCAAACCCTACCAGTCTACTAATACTCTACTATATGCCACTAATACTCTACTAATACTCCACTAATACGCTACTAAAACTCTACTAATACTCGACCAACCCGAACCCAACCAGTCTACTAATACTTTACTTACCCGAACCCTACCAGTCTGCTAATACTCTACTAATACTCTACTCTACTAAAACTTTAGTAATACTCGACTAACCCGAACCCCACCAGTCTACTAATACTCTACTAATACTCTACTCTACTAAAACTTTAGTAATACTCGACCAACCCGAACCCCACCAGTCTACTAATACTCTACTAATACTCTACTCTACTAAAACTTTAGTAATACTCGACCAACCCGAACCCCACCAGTCTACTAATACTCTACTAATACTCTACTCTACTAAAACTTTAGTAATACTCGACCAACCCGAACCCCACCAGTCTACTAATACTCTACTAATACTCTACTCTACTAAAACTTTAGTAATACTCGACTAACCCGAACCCCACCAGTCTACTAATACTCTACTAATACTCTACTCTACTAAAACTTTAGTAATACTCGACCAACCCGAACCCAACCAGTCTACTAATACTCTACTAATACTCTACTCTACTAAAACTTTAGTAATACTCTACTTACCCGAATCCTACCAGTCTACTAATACTCTACTAATACTCTACTCTACTAAAACTTTAGTAATACTCTACTTACCCGAATCCTACCAGTCTACTAATACTCTACTAATACTCTACTCTACTACAACTTTAGTAATACTCGACTAACCCGAACCCTACCAGTCTACTAATACTCTACTAATACTCTACTCTACTAAAACTTTATTAATACTCGACTAACCCGAACCCTACCAGTCTACTAATACTCTACTAACCCAAACCCTACCAGTCTACTAATACTCTACTAATCCGAACCCTACCAGTCTACTAATACTCTACTAATCCGAACCCTACCAGTCTACTAATACTCTATTAATTCTCTAATGATACTCTACTAATACTCTACCAATCCGAACCCTACCAGTCTACTAATACTCTATCAATTCTCTACTGATACTCTACTAATACTCCACTAATACGCTACTAAAACTCTACTAATACTCGACCAACCCGAACCCAACCAGTCTACTAATACTTTACTTACCCGAACCCTACCAGTCTACTAATACTCTACTAATACTCTACTCTACTAAAACTTTAGTAATACTCGACTAACCCGAACCCCACCAGTCTACTAATACTCTACTAATACTCTACTCTACTAAAACTTTAGTAATACTCGACCAACCCGAACCCAACCAGTCTACTAATACTCTACTTACCCGAATCCTACCAGTCTACTAATACTCTACTAATACTCTACTCTACTACAACTTTAGTAATACTCGACTAACCCGAACCCTACCAGTCTACTAATACTCTACTAATACTCTACTCTACTAAAACTTTATTAATACTCGACTAACCCGAACCCTACCAGTCTACTAATACTCTACTAACCCAAACCCTACCAGTCTACTAATACTCTACTAATCCGAACCCTACCAGTCTACTAATACTCTATTAATTCTCTAATGATACTCTACTAATACTCTACCAACCCGAACCCTACCAGTCTACTAATACTCTATCAATTCTCTACTGATACTCTACTAATACTCTACCAACCCAAAATCTACCAGTCTATTAATACTCTACTAACCCGAACCCTACCAGTCTACTAATACTCCACTAACCCGAACCCTACCAGTCTACTAAAACTCTACTAATCCGAACCCTACCAGTCTACTAAAACTCTACTAATCCGAACCCTACCAGTCTACTAATACTCTATTAATTCTCTACTGATACTCTACCAACCCGAACCCTACCAGACACCAATACTCAACTAACCCTAACCCTACCAGTCTACTGTTACTCCACTAATACTTCACTAATACTCAACTAACCCAAACCCTACCTACAGGGGTCTACTAATACTCCAGTAATACTCTACTAATACTCTACTAGTACTTCACTAAACCTCTACTAATACTCAACTAACCCGGACCCTACCAGTCTACTAATACTCCACTTATATTCTACTAGTACTTCACCAATACTCTACTAGTACTAATACTCTACCAGTACTAATATTCTACCAATACTAAGATTCTACTAATACTCATACTCCACTAATACTCTACTAACACTCTCATGAAACTGTATTTGCAAAGTTACTTACAGTCAACAGAATGTGTTTATCAAAATAAAGTGAAACCGAAATTTAAATATTGTGATTGTCTATAAAGGAGATAAAACTGTTCTAAATGTCTAAAATTATATTTATACACTGCATATATTTTCACACCATGCTAAATATTGGGTCAATTCAAATATATTTTTCGTGAAATCTACTTTTTGAAACTACGCTGTAAAAAGATTACAGGAGAAGATTTCCCGTTTAATTCAATGTTTTACTTTTCATGTGAGATTTACTAGCAATTTATAAGTAAAAAAAAAAAATGTTTTTAGTATAAACATTTCTATATTAGTGTCAGAAGAAAAGCACTGAAGAATGTTTGAATCGGTCATAATGACCCGCGCTAACATGTAGAAACACTGAAAACACACTCCCACACACACTCCCCACAGACCGAGACGTTAAGCATAGACTCCCAGCATGATGGATCTGGGATTTGGGGGTTTTCAACTGTCTGTTTGTTTGCTTTTTTCCCAGCCATTCGTTTCGGCCGAATGCCTCAGGCGGAGAAGGAGAAGCTGCTGGCTGAGTTCTCAAGTGACGTGGACCACATGCACCCGGAGTCTGCGGATCTCAGGGCGCTGGCCAGACTCCTGTACGAGTCCTATCTCAAGTACTTCCCCCTGACCAAAGCCAAGGCCAGAGCCATTCTCTCAGGGAAGACCAGCGACAACTCCGTGAGTCTGGACACTTTCACTAGATCGGTTCGGTTGCGTCATTTACCGAGGACTGAGTATGCAAATTCTTGTAGTTTCAGGCTCTACTAGAACAGGTTTTTCTGCTTGAGTGTTGATTATTCCCTCACATTCTCCATTGTTTCGACTCCTCTCTTCCCAATCTGTCAGTAACGCTCTGTTTATTTCCTGTCTCTATCAAGCCCCTCCTTCTGAAAAGCACATTGTGCTCTGATTGATCGGCTGGATAAGTGTGTTGTGATTGGTTGAGCGCTTCGAGTGATTGGGAAATGCCCTGCCAACCAGCAACCTTCCAGCCTCTCTCTTGAATCCATGACTTAAACTGCAGTTCTTCGACTGGCCACTAGAGGCTGTCTGAGTCAGACATGCACACTTCAGAACCATTTTAAACATGGCATCATGAATTTGCGTAAACATACATGCCACTTTCAAGTCAAGTGGCGTGTTCTCTATACGCATTTTGAGCTATCTGCGTGTATGTCTACGCCGTTAAATGTCCACGATGAATATGTCCACGCCGTGTAAATGTCAGAGCGTAACGAAGCAAAATGTAGATCTACATCTGGGAGCGATATTTTTTTTCCTAGGATGGTAGGGGAAGACTCATAAATGGTATTAACCCCAGTGACTGGTAGATTTAGGGACAGGGTTAGGGTATGGAAATGTAACGTTAAGTCAACGGCGTTCGTAAACACGCTGAAAAGTGATTATGCGTGTTGATAGCACGCCAAAAATTTAAATATGAATATGGCATGTCATACATGCATGGTTGCGCACAAAAAGTATTCTGGTCACTTGGTAGACTTAAGGTTGAGCCATTGTAGTCACTCGGACTATTTTAACAATGTCTTCATTAACTTTTCTGGGCCGGCAAGTTTCAATTACACAGAAGCCTATGGGGGAGTGAGACAGATCTAAAAAATATCTTAATTTGTGTTCTAAAGATGAACGAAAGTCTTATGGGGTTGGAACAACATGAGAGCGTGTAATTACTGACAGAGTTTTAATTTTTTGGCTGAACTATCCCTTTAAGTTATCCAGAAGTGATACGTGCTGACTAACTCAACCAGGCCCCGCCCCTTTATTCTACATATGAATTATTATAATGAGGAATATTGTGACGTGTTCGTTCCCGCAAGAAACTCAAGACTACAATGGAGGGGTTTCAGGAGTTCAGAAACACTGATACTGATATAGAGAAGAACTGGAGCTTGTTCATGATCAAACACCAACATTACACACTAAACACAGATGAAGAAAAGCAGAATATGTGCTCTTTAAATGTTCAGCTCTTGACCTTTCACGGATGTAGACATTCAAAACCATGATCGTCGCTCCGCCACTGTCTAGACGCTGCATGAAGTGCACTTGAAGCGAAGCCTATAGCAGAAATTCAGGTTTCCGTCGGTTAAAACACAGATAATCTCATTCTCACACACTACTTTCATCATAAACATAAATATTGATGTGCATGACCAATCATAATAACAGACACGTTTCACTCTTAGATTATTTCAAGAACTATTATTTATCAATACATTTGTTACAGTGTTCATCTTTGTTAATGTTAGTTAATAAAAATACAGCTGTTTATTGTTTGTTTATGTTTGTTCACAGTGTATTGAGTAATATTAAAAAGATTTTAATAAAGTATTAGTAAATGTTGAGATTAACATTAACAAAGATTAATAAATGCTGTATAAGTGCAGTTCATGCTAGTTAACCTAATCGTAAAATGTTGCCATTTTTTTCATATAAATAGCAATTATGGTTATAGCCTCTCCACTGAACATTACTACTGTGTTGACAGAAATAAGTTGAGTTGCAGCGTACCCGTAAGTCTTCAGCTCGAGATATGAGCAAGGCTGTTGGATATGTGTTTTGTCTAACGCTGTGAACGATACGAACATCTGCTCTGCGGAGACATTATACACATCTCTAAAGGCAACGACTGCAGGGAGGAAATATCAAAGTATTGATGCACACCGCCGTTCTCAAGTTAAAGTAGTCTCTTCTGCTCACCAAGGCTGCATTCATTTCTTTAAAAATACAACAACAACAAAAACGGTAATATTGTTAAATATTACGGCAACTTAAAATAACAATTTTCTTTTTTAATATATTTAAAAATGTAATTTATTTCTGTGATCAAAGATGCATCATTTCTCCAGTCTTCAGTGTCACATGATCCTTCAGAAATCACTCTAATATGATGATCAAGAAATATTTATGATTATTTTCAGTATTGAAAACTGTTATTTACATTTTTATTGATGAATAGAAAGTTTAAAAGAACAGCTTTTATTTAAAATAGAATCTTTTTTTAAGGTTATAAATGTCTTTTCTGTCACTTTTGATCAATTGAATTAAGCCTTGATGAATAAAAGTATTGATTTATTTTATTTCTTCCCCCAAAAAATTAAATAAAATGTTCACTTGACCCCAAACTCTAATGTTACAAAAGCTTTCTATTTCAGATAAATTCTTTGTATTAGTCAAAGAATCCTGAAAAAAAATGTAAATAACTGTTTTCAACACTGATAATAATCATAAATGTTTCTTGAGCATCAAATCATCATATTAGAGTGATTTCTGAAGGATCATGTGACACTGAAGACTGGAGTAATGATGCTGAAAGCTCAGCTTTGACCACAGGAATAAATTACACTTTACTATATATTCACATAGAAAACTGCTGATTTACACTGGAATAATATTTCACTGTTTTACTGAGTTTTATGTTACATGTTCTAGAGCTCACAGGCCTGTTTACCTCCGGTCCTCAAGGGGGCGCTAGAGGCTCCTTCATGGCTGCATCCCAAATATCATAATCTTCGATTAGGTACTTTGAATGCTTACTTTGCAAGCTTTAACAAGAAAGGTCTATATAATAGTACAGTAAATTCACACATACTTAAGTCACCTACTGTTTTTCTCCTACTATATTAGGGAAGTATGCGATTTCAGATGCAGCCGATGTTCGTTTCATTACACTGGATGTTTTATGCATCAGTTTCACTGTAAACAATTTTTTTTTTTTTTTTTTTGAGTGAAAATGTTTCAAAGGAAATCCTACACCAGGTTTTTGTTTAGTGATAAAACAAACTTGTTGAACAAGATATTTGTGACCTTGAGCTGGGAGAGAAAGCCTTTAGTTTAGACGGATTCTCCCGGGTGAGTTATAGCACCCCTTGTGTTATGGATTGGAGTCTGACATTTTTGATACACGATTACTCAAGATTACTTGCATGTTTTGAGCCTAAAAAGCACATGAGAGAAGTTCATTTTCAACTATAGACAAGACATGCTGGTGGTTCTGCTTTTCTTCATCTGTTTAGTGTGTGATGTTGCTGTTTGATCATGAACAAGCTCAAGTTCATCTCTATATCAGTGTCAGTGTTTCTGAACTCCTGAAACGCCTCCATTGTAGTCTTGAGTTTCTTCCGGGAACAAACACGTCACAATATTCCTTATAATAATTCATACGCAGAATAAAGGGGCGGGGCCTGGTTGAGTTAGTTAGTAGTGTGTTAAACAGGCGGTTGTGGAAAGGGGCGGGACATTTCCCACACACTCGAAGCGCTCGACCAATCACAACACACTGCTCCAGGCGACCAATCAGAGCACAGTGTGCTTTTCAGAAGGAGGGGCTTCATAGAGACAGGAAGTAAACAGAGCGTTACTGACAGACTGGGAAGAGAGGAGCTGCAACAATGGAGAATATGAGGAAAATAATCAACATTCAAGCAGGAAAACCTGTTCTGGTAGAGCCTGAAACTACATCAAGACTTTGAGCAAGAGCATAATGTAGAGCCTTTCTTTAAGAGGCCATATTGTAATAATGTTTATCATGTGGTCGTACTCGAGTCCCAGTGCAACACCATATTGAACCATTTGAACTCATTCATAGAAAATAAATTCTTGGACTGCATTGGTTACACACAGTAAACAATGTTGGGTTACACATATTGGGTCATTTTTTTAAATCGTAGGGTAATTTCTAGTTATAACCCTGTACATTGGGTAAAAATAACCCACCATTGGGAAGGTGCTATACCACCCACCCCATAGTTCAGTTACTCTATGGGTTTTAACCCAAAATTAAGTGACCAGCTGCATCTTTCTTAGTGGAAGCAGATTCAATCAATCAATCAATCAACACAAAATCAATCAAAAACAACACAAGTTGGCCAAAGTGCTTTACAGACCCAACCTTACAAAACATATAGACAAACACACTATACATATATAGCTCAAACTAATCATGGACGTTCTCCTCGTTCACAGCCTTTCGTGATCCACGACATGAAGTCCCTGATGGAGGGCGAGCACATGTTCAACTCCCGGCAGATGCCGATGCAGGAGCAGCGGAGATCCGACATGGGAGTCTTTCACGAAGTGGAGCTGCGTTTCTTCCACAGCTGCCAGTCAAGATCGGCCGAAGCCGTCAGCGAAGTCACCGAGTTCGCCAAGAGCATCCCGGGCTTCGTGAACCTGGACCTGAACGACCAGGTGACGCTCCTGAAGTACGGCGTGATCGAGGTGCTCATCATCATGATGGCGCCGCTCATGAACAAGGACGGCACGCTCATCTCCTACGGACAGATCTTCATGACCCGCGAGTTTGTCAAGAGCTTGCGTAAACCCTTCTGCGAGATGATGGAGCCCAAGTTCGAGTTCTCCGTCAAGTTCAACATGCTGGAGTTGGATGACAGCGACATGGCGCTGTTCCTCGCCGTCATCATCCTGAGTGGAGGTGACACACATCAACCATCTCACCAAAAACAACATTCCAAGATAGCCTTAAAGGGATAGTTCACCCAAAAATGAAAATGATCCCACTCGCCCTCAAATTTACTCACCCTGAAGTCATCCTAGGTGTATATGACATTCTTCTTTCAGTCGAATACAATCAGAGTTATAAATGTCCTGGCTCTTCCAAGCTTTATAATGGCAGAGAATGGCTGTATATTTTTTTAAATCCATAAAATCTCATCCAGTTTAACATTTAATCGAAAGGACGAGTCATACACTGGGATACAAAATTCTGGGTTGTTTTAACTCAATTTCTGGTCAAATATGGACAAACCCAAACGTTGGATTAAAAATTCAATTTAAAAATGTAACCCAAGGGCTGGGTTTGTCCATATTTGACCCAAAGTTCGGTTGAAACAACCCAGCAGTTTTTAGAGTGTATGATCATTAAGTTATAACACATGTGTGTGTGTTTTTTTTTTACATTGTTTTGACTCATCGACTTATGTTAAGTAGTTTAAGTAGTAGCAACCTTTTTTTTAAGTCAGTTTAATGAAATTTAAGTTTAAAAACTAAAACTGAAATACAAATGAATAAAAACTATACACATGGGATTTTTTTTTTTTTTTTTTGGTATAAAAGTTACACAGTTACGGAAATCTAATTCAAAATATTAATTTAAACTTTTATGATAAAAATATAATATTAATAAAAATATATATACGTATATTAAATATTATTAATCAAATTTATCTCAGTGACTAAATTACACTGGGTCATGATGAGAATTCATTTTTAATTTTCATTGAAATTTAATTTAAATATTTGTATAAGTATTTGAAATGATTTTGTATTATAATTATTTTGATTTATTTAAATTACAGAGAACATTTGTAGTTTTTTGGATTACTAAAAATGAAATCAATGTGAATTCATATTTTTATTAAAATGAAACATTTATTGTGAAAATATTTTAAATTATAGAGAACGTTTGTAAATGTATATTTTAATCGCGGTAGTTTTTTACAAATATAACATTGTGACGTTTTTTTACTGCTTAATGTAATGCTTTTATCACAATAATGATAATTAGTGAGGAGGGTGTGTGTGATTATCCTAATTTTTTAACATGTTTGTAAAAATGGACTGTATGGACTGATTGCCAGTTTCAGTGATTCTGTTTAACGAAGCGCTGTTTCCCTCCTCCAGACCGACCTGGCCTGCTGAACGTCAAGCCCATCGAGGACCTTCAGGAGACGGTCCTGCACTCTCTGGAGCTGCAGCTGAAGACCAACCATCCCGACTCCCTGCAGCTGTTCGCCAAAGTCCTGCAGAAGATGACGGACCTGCGTCAGCTGGTGACGAACCACGTGCAGCTCATCACACTCATGAAGGAGACCGAGGTGGACTGGTGCCTTCACCCGCTCCTGCAGGAGATCATCAGGGACCTGTACTAGGAGCATCCGGAGCCTGAGTTTGATCCTGATCTGGAGCCTGAGTCTGATACGGAGTCTGATCCTAAATTCCTGATCTTGATCCTGATCCGGAGACTGAACTTGAACTTGATCCTGACCCTGATTCTGGTCCTGATCCTGGTCCTGGTCCTGATCCTGACCCTGATTCTGGTCCTGATCCTGGTCCTGGTCCTGGTCCTGAACTTGATCTTGGTCCTGATCTTGATCCTGGTCCTGATCTTGAGCTTGATCTTGATCTTGATCCTGGTCCTGAACATGATCTTGATCTTGATCTTGATCTTGATCTTGATCTTGATCTTGATCTTGATCTTGATCCTGGTCCTGATCTTGATCTTGATCCTGGTCCTGGTCCTGATCTTGAGCTTGATCTTGATCCTGAACTTGATCTTTATCTTGATCTTGATCTTGATCTTGATCCTGATCCTGGTCTTGATCTTGATCCTGATCCTGGTCCTGAACTTGATCTTGATCTTGATCCTGATCCTGATCCTGGTCTTGATCTTGATCTTGATCTTGATCTTGATCTTGATCCTGATCCTGGTCCTGGTCTTGATCTTGGTCCTGATCTTGATCCTGGTCCTGGTCCTGATCTTGAGCTTGAGCTTGATCTTGATCTTGATCCTGGTCCTGGTCCTGAACTTGATCTTGATCCTGGTCCTGATCCTGATCCTGATCCTGATCCTGATCCTGGTCTTGATCTTGATCTTGATCCTGGTCCTGATCTTGATCTTGATCTTGATCTTGATCCTGATCCTGGTCCTGGTCCTGGTCCTGGTCCTGGTTCTGGTCCTGATCCTGGTCTTGATCTTGATCCTGGTCCTGAACTTGATCCTGATCCTAGTCCTGATCCTGGTTCTGATCTTGAACTCATTCCACAGACATTCATTTCTGGCTTTCAAGACCAGCCCAACAGGGCAGTTCCACTGTGAAGATCTGCGTCAGCAAAGCCAAGGACATAACAGTGACGCTCCATATTTCATTTTTTCTCTGAATACAGTGGTGTTCAAAAGTCTGAGATCACTGCAAGTCAGGGATTTATTCTAAACCTGTAAGATTCAAATAAAGGTTTTTCTGTGTGAACTGCAGCATTCCTCGTATTCCACTCATCCCTAAGGGGCTCAGATTGACCTGAGAGGGATTCGTTACTTTTTTAAATTCCAACCACAAAACTCCTCAAATCCATTTTTTAAAAAGTCATAGGGTCTTGGACCCCCCTGATGAACACTCGATTTTTAAAAGAAAATCAATTAAATATTTCTGGGTCAAAATGACCCGAGGGAAGGATGGGGTTAAAGAGACTTTTTTGCTTGTAATGAAGTTCAAACTGTTCAGGAGAATCATCAGTTTTCTTTCGGCCCAACAAGAGCCACAGTTTCGAAAGAGCATCAGGATAGTAGTGGTCTCAGACTTTTGGACCCTGTTCGTTTTTGGCCATTATCAAAAACTTTACAACAGCCATAAGAATCCCCTGGAGTGCCGCGCGTGTGTTTGTGTAGGACTGCACTGAAACTGACAGCTGACACACTTTCTCATGTACCAGATACTGACCAGATCAATCTGAACATGTACAGTTTGACTTTAACAGTGACTGCTTCTTCTTCTTCCAGCAAATAAAACCCTTTCTTAGATTGTTTTCCAAAGATCTGCTCTATTTTTGCCTCAGATTCTGATCTTAAGTAAAAGTCGCCTTTTAAATTTTTTTACAATTTGTTTAAACTGCAAGGGACTTTTTTATGTTTTATTGTTCTCAGTCAAGTGTGTAACACTTCACAATAAGGTTCATTAGTTAACTACCTTAGTTAACATGAATTAAGAAGAAACAATACCTGTTCAGCATTCATTAATCTTAGTTCATATTAATTTCAACCTTTACCAATAAAGGTTGTATTTGTTAACATTAGTTAATAACTAACATGAACAAACAATGAACAGCTGTATTTTTATTAACTATAACAAAGATGAATAAATAGGCCTACTGTAACATCATTAATGGATGTGTTAGTTAATACATGTACTAATGAACCCTATTGTAAAGTGTTTTACTTTTTTGTGTTTATAAATCATTCTAAAGCCTTATTTTTTTTTTACATTGATTCACAAAATGTGTGTAAATATGAAACAAAGATTTTAAAGAAGGGAGCATCTTTCATACAGTTTAAATGACATTTTAAACCGTTAAATGTCAATTGTATTTTCAACATGTAAATAAATATTTTCAAAATATGTCGTTTTTACTCTTCCATACCTTTGATTGACATGCGATTAGGTCGTCGCACGCACAGCGCTCTCAGTCATGATGACATCATCGTGTATTGCGTGTGTTTCTGAACGCACACACACACACACACACACCCTGTCGTGAAGTGATTGCAACATGTGAACTTCTCTGAACCCCGCTGCATAGATGCATATCTCCTTTGACAAAATATGATTTCCATCTGGACAGGAATATACTTCTTCCGTCTGATATAAGAAGGAACATGAGGAGTTGAAGAATAAAGATGTTTGATTTTATGGCGCTTTCCAGAGGGAAGTGGAAGGATGTGATCTTTCCACTGCTGATGTCTTTCACAATCTTTAGAACATTTCCACAACAAAATCAGCGAGTTTAATATGACTGGTGAAAAGTAAAGGTTAAATCTATAATAAATTAAAGTGAACCCGGAACGTTAATAGAACAGAGTTATGCGGCCTTTCGCGTTCTCACAACACGAGCACAAACACCAGAGTGTTTTATTTCACAGAAATGTTTTAGTTGGACATTGTTTAAATAGGGCTAAATGTTTCAGAAAACATTTAAAAGTAACGTTCCCATTATTGTTTGCACAATGGAATATTTCCTTAATGTTTGCATAACCAAAAAAAAAAAAAAAAAACATTTTAAAAACTGGATGTTCTGGGCCTACTTACGCCGGCAATAGCCTTACAGTAATTATGTGAAAATCTAGCTTTTAATGTTGTTTATGTCTATATGGTGTTTTTAATACGTTTTAAGATGTAAATTCGACAGCATTGCTAAGGAGAACTCCGGCCAATTTTAACATTGAGCTCATTTTTTTGTACATTTGGATTGCTGTCAAAAACAAAAATAGTGTTAGGTTTGAGATGATATTCACCAATGATCGCGCGCGTGAACTCGACAATGGACTACTGTGGGCTTCGACCGAAAACAGGAAGCAAATAGAGGTATGTGAGCTGGCTGAATTAAAGGGTTAGTTCACCCAAAAATTAAAATTAAGTCATTAATTACTCACCCCCATGCTGTACCAACCCCGTAAGACCTTCGTTCATCTTCGGAACACAAATAAAGATATTTTTGATTGAATCTGAGAGCTGGATCAGTCCTAGATAGACTGCCTAAGGGACTGGCTCTTGACGGCCCATAAAGTCATTAAAGAAAAGGTTTAAATATTCCATGTGCCTACAGCGGCTCAATTATAAGTTTATCAAGCGACGAGAATACTTTTTGTGCGAAAAAAACATAAATAACGACTTTATTCCACTATTCCATTACTTCCTTATGGGCGCATGCGCGAGAACTGAGACGAGGACGTTCTCATTCGTCTACTTCTTGTTACCGGCTGCTCACCGCTTAGGAGTTTTACCGCCCCCTACCGTATAAGATGATGTGCTGATATAGCTGGAAGCGCAAAACTTTCTGTTTACAAGCAGAGGAAGATGCGCGCTGTACATACGCTTTTCAATTAGCGTATTTTCCGCACTATAAGGTGCACTTAAAAGCCTTTAATCTTCTCAAAAAACGACAGTGTTCCTTATAATCCGGAGCGCCTTATATATGGATCATCATTTTATACGGTAGGTGGCGGTAAAACTCCTAAGCGGTGAGCAGCCGGTAACAAGAAGTAGACGAATGAGAACGTCCCCGTCTCAATTTCTCGCGCATGCGCCCATAAGGAAGTAATGGAATAGTGGAATAAAGTCGTTATTTATGTTTTTTTCGCACAAAAAGTAGTCTCGTCGCTTGATAAACTTATAATTGAGCCGCTGTAGGCACATGGAATATTTAAACCTTTTCTATAATGACTTTATGGGCCGTCAAGAGCCAGTCCCTTAGGCAGTCTATGTAGGACTGATCTAGCTCTCAGATTCAATCAAAAATATCTTTATTTGTGTTCCGAAGATGAACGAAGGTCTTACGGGGTTGGAACAGCATGGGGGTGAGTAATGACTTAACTTTCATTTTTGGGTGAACTAACCCTTTAACATCATTTTTATTCATATCTTTCACATCTACTGCAGTCAGATTGACCGTGGTCACTCTTAATAACACCACTCACATGGCTGTGCACTCGTAATGACTAATCAAGGATGTTAAGAGGATAAAAGCAGGTTTAGAAGTTGACCCATTGTAGTCAACAGAGGGCGAATTTTAAAAAGACGATAACACGGTGTAGGCAACACAGATTTTTGTTGGTTTTGTCTGTACCGACAGCACTCCAAATGTACAAGAAAAATGAGCTCAATGTTAAAATTGCCCGGAGTTCTCCTTTAAAACTGGAGTGAACCAAAGACAGTCGTTTGAAATCGCTGGTGATTCTGACGTCACAAACGACTTTGTAACCAATCAGATCAACGTGTGATCGTCAACCAGTGGATATCTGAACGAGTGCGTGGAGGCGGGGCTCATTTGCATATTCATAGAACCGTGCATACTAAATGAGGAAAGGGTGTCAAGTTACAGGCACGATATTTTAAGGCATGGACGTTTTAAATATGCAATTTTGGTGATCAAAGATGAGTTTTAAGGGATTAAATGACTTAACCCTAGCCCTAATTATAGTAAGCACATGTTCTTAATTAATATTATTTAGTACTAAAATGTATTATTTCACTGTAACAAGAACAGCTTAAAATAGTGTGTAACCATTTTTTTTTTTTTTACTTTTACTACATTTAAATCCCTCAATTCTTCTCCTGAAGCTGATGTTGATTCTTGTTTTATTATGAGCTCTGTCTGGACTCTCCTCTGTTGACACACACACACACACACACACACACACAAACATACACATTTTCTCTCTCTCTCTCTCTCTCTCCTCTTCAAGCCTCTGCTATCTTTGGCTGCGGGTCTTAAGGCAGCGGAGTGTATTTCTGAAACGCTTGGCATGTCCATGATCGTCTTGGCAGGATCGAGTCTCCGAGGGATTGATAGTAACAAAGCGAAGGATATGCTGATACAGCACAAACACACGTTAATCATCATCCTCATCGAGTTTGAGCGCCTCCACTCGAACTGTCCATTCCCATCCGGATCTCCAGAGAATAAGAGTTTGTGAAACACCACAGAGGACAGAGTGTGTAAAAGCTTCACATAATGACAGGCTGAACTAAATATTCAGCACTAAGTTTACTTTTTTCTGTGTTGTTTTACAAGTTGCAGACTAAATATCTGTCATATCTGTAAGTAAAGTTGCTCTAGCAGGAGTCCGTTCAGTGTGAGAAAGAGAATATTAGTGTATGTGTCTGTGTGTGTGAGGGAGAGAGAGAGTGTAAGTGAGCATGTGTGTGTGAGAGAAAGAGAGAGAGAGAGCCTGTCTGTGTGTGTGTGTGTGTGTGTGTGTGTCCTGATCCTGATCACCCTTTCAGGTTTATTCTGACATAACAATCGGCTGGATGTACATTATCCCTTACTCACATAGGCACACAAACATAATTTATACTGTACATCATTTATGAAACTTTTTTTTTTCAAATCTTTTAGTTGGACGTTTGTCTATTTTTTTATTTTTTTTTAAATGCTACAAAACAATCAAAAAATGAAATGTTCCCTTAATATTCCTTTTAACCCAGTGGACGTTTTGAACGTTCAGAAATAATGTTTTTACAACTTAATGGGAACGTTAATAATAGGTTTACATGTCTGTTAGCTTAGAATCTATTTAATCGCATGGAATGTCATTTAGCAAAGAAAAAGTGTGTCTTCTCACAATAATGTACAGGAGTGGCATGTGTGGTTTCCAACAAAAGATAATCAGAGGATTCTTTAAAGATCATGTTGAGCAAAGCATCAATGCTGAAAGCCAGTCAAACTCTCCCATCAACTCTCCTCTCCACCCACCCACACAAGCACACACACACACACACACACACACCAGCGGTACATCACTGTCATTCTGATACTTAACCCATGCAAACAAAGTGTGTGTGTGCATACAAGAAGATTTATATGTACACACTTAATGCATGCACGTAAATAATGTACATACATACAAAAAGTAGTGTGGCATCACATCATCATATCAATTTTACTTTAATAACATTAAACTTAATGCTTGTTTTTTTACATATAGCCTAATGGTTTTCACTTGTTATTCCAAGTTACTTAAAATAACATATATTGTTGTAGTTCCAGGGTATTTCCCAGCTAACAAAAAGAACGTTTTACAAATGTTCCGTTAAGTTACATTAAAACATTGTTTCTGAATGTTCTCTGAATATTCAAAACGTCCCGTTTTTAAACATGTTTTACTTGGATGATTAAAAGGAACATTCCATTTCGCAAACGTTACATTGAATGTTCTCTGAAAGTTCTGAAACAAGTAACATTTCAATAAAGTTTGATTATTGTCCAACTAAAACATTTAAGAAAAAAGTTTCACAAATAATGCACGAATCATGTTTTTGTGCTAAAGCTTTGAGAACATTATTAAATGACATATATTAAGTAAATATTCCATTAATGTTACTTTGAGGGAACCTTTCCAGAAAGGGCTGCTAAAACATTTGGTAGCAAAAATGCTATGTCATAAAAACGGTATTTTAAAACGTACTTATTTCTTGGTTACACACGTTAATGAATATTACACTTCGGAAGTCACTTTTGAAAGTTCTCTAAACGTTCTGCTCTCTCTTTTAGTTTCCTCCTTACGTTTACGTATAAATATATGTTTTCTGTTAACGAGTGTCTGTAAATGCCTTTATGCAAATATGAATGAGTAAGCCTACAAGTATATTCTTGTTTATTTGGGAAACATTGCTCTCTAGTGGCCCTCGAAACAAATTGCAATGTCCTGAAAACTATTAGAATAAAAATGTAACATAAATTCGAAAAGTTTAACTGTGGTGTTTGTGATGTAATCGCTTATTTAATATGATTATTTGATGTTCGACTAGTACGAAAAAGAAGATTTCCTAAACTAGAACCGGAACTAATGTTTCCCTAAGCATGGCGGCCGGACGGGTTTTACGGTGACACCCAACACATCTCACATGGCTTGAATCGATCAAGCGATTGCGCTTGAGACTCTTATATTTTTATTAACCTGTGGTGTTGTTTATATGATCCTCCATGACTGAAGCCGTGTTTCAAGCGCCCAAACGCAGGGCGAAGGTTTATGAGTCGTTTGAAGCTCCTCTTCCAGTGTTATTGAGCTCGCAGGACGAGGATCGCAACATATACAGCGCAGAAATCATCAGTCATCAAGTCATAGTCACAGATCCTGCACACACACTGATACTGTATGAGCGGGTGAGACAGCACTGCACGTGTTTGGGGCATACCATGTTTTAAACACTCGGTTAATCTTGCTTTCTTCTTGTTCTTGAAGGGTTATTTTGGTAAAGGAGTGTTCTCGAGATCCAGACCTGAGCACGTGGTCTCTCAGCAATGGAAATGTAGGTATTGATTGACAGCATACTGTTGCTGTGGATTTTATGGCTCTTATTTTGTAACATTTAAAGTGATAGTTCTACAAAAAAATAAAAATTCTGTCAAATTTTCTTGTTCCAAACCCCAAAAATCTTTGAAACACAAATGAAGATATTTTTCAGTGAAATCAGAGATATTTCTGTCCCTCAAATTGAAAGTCTGTCATAACCAGTCATAAGTATTTTTTACCGCCCAACTAATATAAATTTAAAATTATTAAAGACCAGTAAAGTTAGTAATAAAAAAAGAACAAATAATCAAAGTAGAAGCATAAATAAATAGTGTTTTTCTGGTAGGTCTGACAGTAGTTTTCATTACCACAAATGTAAAATAACACTGCATAGTCTTCACTGCAATAAAAATATATTCATGCTTAATTAAACATCTTTATTCATTTTTCCTTATTAAACTTACAAAGTTTATTCAGCCAAGAGAAATGAGTGTTTTTTTCTTTGTTGTTAAATTAACATTAAAAACACAAGTTTTTTTTTAATCAATCACGTGTATCTAAACATTTAAAATGACCATGACTGATTTTATGTATTTTTTTTTTTTAGACATTGGAGACAGATGTCTACCTGTGATCTCCTCATCAGAGTAAGTAATATTGACTCTGGATGTGTTTGCATTAGAGATGAACGATATATCAGCCAACATATCCATATCGGCCGATAAATGTTAATTTATAAGTTCATTTAAGCTGATAATGTATTATTTCCTTTAGCTGAGACCCTTCAGATGCGACTGTTCAACATGATAGTTCTGAATTGCTTGAAATATGATTGGAATCACTTCAAAAAAGGAAAATGCAGTAAAGTGCAACAAATCTGTCATATCGGCTTCATAAAATTATAACAAGAAGATTATTATTGTGGGTATGGGACATGGATTTTAATAGTGAGGCTTGTGTTTTTGTAATTAGGCTCTCAAAAATGAAATAAAAATTTGGATTTCGATTTATCAGCCAATATATCGGTTATCGGACAATTTACGTATCGGTGCATCCCTAAATTTGCAGTTAGTCTCATGCATGCACTTGATGTGTAATAATCAGTGGTGTTGGATTAATTTGTACCAGATACCAGAAGCGTCTCAGCTGGGCGCGGGCGGCTTTCGCGATGCAGGGATTGGAGGATGAGTCTGTCCATCATGCACTGCAGATACTCACTAAACCAGTGGAGTTTGATGTGCAATCTCAGGCCACACGTGTTGGCGGTTCATTGGATGATGTGTCATGTGAGACTGATTTAAATGTGGATCAGACTGATACTGCCGGGTCTCGGCGTCAAGGAAACCCGGTTTATGACCCTCTGGCTGAAGACTATCCTGAAGAACCGGAGCGCTTAGACCAGCTCTCCGAACCTAGCGTGAAGTGCGGAAGACACGACGACTGGATCGCGCACTGCGGCTGTAGAGCGGATGAAACCAGGAGGAGTTCAGAGACGACCGTGCCCGACACCGACCCGACAGACACGCGAGAGTATGTTCTGGTGGAGGTTTCTGAGGAGGAGGATGGAAACTCTACAGAGGATAACGTCTCAATGGTAAAGTAAATTAGATTTGCAAAAATTGCTTGAATTTGATGTTTTGACATTTAAAGGGTTAGTTCACCCAAAAATGATGTCATTAATGACTCACCCTCATGTCGTTCCAATCCCGTAAGACCTCCGTTCATCTTCGGAAAACAGTTTAAGATATTTTAGATTTAGTCCGAGAGCTTTCTGTCCCTCCATTGGAAATGTATGTGTGGTATATACTGTCCTTGTCCAGAAAGGTAATAAACACATCATCAAACTAGTCCATGTGACATCAGTGGGTTAGTTAGAATGTTTTGAGGCATCGAAAATACATTTTGGCCCAAAAATAACAAAAACTACGATTTTATTCAGCATTGTATTGTCTTCCGGTTCTGTTGTCAAGCTGCATTCAGTGACGCTGAAGACGTAAGACGCTTCTGACTTGTATCGTGTGCGACTGAGCTTCGTTAATAGTCTGAGGGAGACGCATGCTGTAAACAAAACAATCTTCGCAAACGTGTCTAAGGATTTTGACACAGAGGAAGACCATTTTTATTTGAACCCGAATACCCGGACACATCAGATACACGTCAGCAGCGTCATTGTGGACTCGTGAACGCAGCTGACAACAGAACCGGAAGACAATACAATGCTGAATAAAGTCTTTGTTATTTTTGTTTTTGCTATTTTTGTAGTTTTTGCTATTTTTGGACCAAAATGTATTTTCGATGATTCAAAACATTGTAACTAACCCACTGATGTCACATGGACTACTTTGATGATGTCTTTATTACCTTTCTGGACAAGGACAGTATATACCGTACATACATTTTCAATGGAGGGACAGAAAACTCTCTCTAAATCTAAAATATCTTGAAGGAGTAGTTCACTTTTGAAAAAAGTTTTGCTGATAATTTACTAACCCCCACGCCATCCAAGATATCCATGTCATTCTTTCTTCAGTCGAAAAGAAATTAAGGTTTTTGATGAAAACATTTCAGGATTTTATGTAATGGACTTCAATGGAACCAAACGGTTCAAAGTCCAAAAGACAGTTTTAAACTCCTTTAAACTGTGTTCCAAAGATGAACGGAGGTCTTACGGGCTTGGAACGACGTGTCATTAATGACATAATTTAAATTTTTGGGTGAAATAACACTAAGTCCTTGAAAACTGCTTGAATTATTGAATTAATTTTATTAATTTTATTGAATTAATTTTATTTTATTAAATAATTGAGTAATCTTTTCACACAAAATGAATGCTGCAACCCATCTGACATAGATATAGAGCCATTTCATGTGACATGAATGTGATATTGCTCATATAAATACATAAGTATATGATAGTTTCATTCTTCAGCTCAATTATATATTCATGGGAGAAAAATCAGGAAAGCGATATCTGTCATAGTATCAAGTTACCAGTTACTGAGTGTGTTCCACTTTATGTGTACCATTTTGTTTTATTAGTTTGTTGTTTATTTACCTTTTTAAGAATTTGAAAGGTAATAGAGATATTGTTTGATAAGTGAGATCTGATTATAGTCTTTGAAATCCAAAGATTAGTGCTTGAAAAGTCCTGGATTTTCGTTTTGCAGTCTCTGTACGACTATACTCTGTACTCAATCCAAAAATAAAAGAAAGTTTAAGTAGCCATATTATTTTAGCCAAAGACGGAGAATGTGAGTGAGCGCTGTGTGATCACTGATCAGGTGCTGGTGTTCTCGGCGCCGCCCGTCAAATTAAAAGTCAGCAGTGCCGTCAAAATAAAAGTCGAGCTTCCAACACATCGGCCAATCAGAAAAACTTATCAACCAATGCCGATATTTAAAAAATGCCAAATATCGGCCGATATATCGGTAGACCACTAAAAAAAAATTTTTCAGGAAAGGAATAGTGCCCTGAACATTTCTGGGAGTGTGTTTGGTAATAGAAGGTGTTGTCGCTCCAGTAACTGAACTGTGTGAACATAACCGTATCTAAGACTGAAATACAGGACTGACCACTGCATTCTGTGGCCTTTGAGAGCATTAACTATAAATTAAAAGTCCTGAAAAAGTTATAAAAAATTCGGAAAGTCAAGGAAATGTTTCAGTCAAAGTGAGGGAAATCACTTCATTAGATGCATGTTTACAGAAGAGCTTTGTTTTCAAAGACACTTGTGTAAAAAACTTATTATTAGTGATGCATCGATATCCCCATGTCACGATTCGATACATATCACGATACTGAACTCACAATAGCATATTATTTCAATACTTCAAGACATATAATATCAGGTTAACAGTTACATTTGATTAATGCAAATTTGACATTACAGTGTGTGTGTGTGTGTAAATGAATAGTCTTGGACCAATAGAGACACCAGAATAACAATATTCATGATTCTGAAGATGAAAATACTGAATTATTTTAGACGAATATGCTTGATCGCTGTCACTGACTAGATATATTCAAAATAATGTAGAACACTTTTACTGGTAACATTGAATTACCCCCATTAAATTATTATACAGTATATTCAACAAAATAGTTTGTCACATTATAATATTGTAATATTAAAACATCAGTAACATTATGACATTATAATATTGTCACTATCCTCGATACACATTGTTGCATTTTTGTATTGCGATATATTGTTACACCCCTAATAATAATAATAATAATGCATTTTTTCCTCATCAGGAGCAGCTGGGCAAGTGTGAGTGCAGAATAAACCCGTTCCCCATGATGGAGTATCTACAGCTGAGTTATGAAGAAGTAAGTCACCTTTATTTATATATAACGTTTTTTTTTGTTTTTTTTTAACAATAGAGATTGTATCAAAGCATCTTCACAGTGATAACATGAAAATAAGTGACTAACCTGAAGGTTCAAGCCGTCCGCGTAATGATGCATTACCCAGAAATCCTGTCTGCCAACATATGCTGCAATTATGCTATTATTATCCCAGTCCTCCATCACTGTGGTCTCGTGGTTTTCATCGGTCCGCTTTGTGTTAAAGGGTGTTTTATTGTCACAGCTGGATGTAGTCGAGCGATTTGAGCCAATCCAAACAACAGAAGTGAACGTGAATGTCTTATCTACTGTATTCTCCCTGAAGTGTTAATTCAGCCTCCCTCAACAACAGCTTACTGAAGTTGAGCGCTCCTCTCGTTAGTGTGAGCACATCCCATCATTCTCCAGTTAAATACACCCTAGAGTCGAAGCAAAGAGTCGAAGAGCAACGTGTGATGTTTTATAATTGATTATTCATCATCCCGGCTGTATGCTTTACCTTTCTCTGACATTCCCCTGTGTAATTTCTTAGACCGCTATCGTGGGTTCGAACCAAAGCCGTGTGATTTAGGAGACATCGTAACATAACCTTGTTAGCAACCAAGCAAATCAATTGAGAAGCGATGCGGAGTCATTTGTCTCCTAACGAGATGCTGTCTTTGTGTTTCAGGCTTTCTTTCTGGTTTATGCTCTTGGATGCTTGTCCATTTATTACAGCGGGGTGAGTTTCTACTGTGTTTACTGTGTGTCGGCCAGGAGTGTGTTTCCCAAAGCATCGTTCGCCAACTATAGTCGCGAGTTCTGTCGTTATCAGCGGTTCAACGAGTCGCTGTTACCTGAAATGAACATTCGCCAACAGCGTCTCAGAGTTGTGTGTTTGGCAGATCTAGATCTCGAGCTGTGGTTAGAAGCAGAGTTTCTAGTTTTCATGACATGTATATGATATGCAACGTCTTTTAGTTTGTCAAGAGTTTTAAAGCGTCATGTTTGAAGAGTGCGCATGTGTGAACGAGCTCTAGTGTGTTAGAGTGAGTCTATGATTGAATATGGAAATAAAGCAAAATAACTGAAAAAAATGAGAAATATTCCTCAGATGACATGATCGTAATTTATAGTAAAACGTATTAATTCTATCTCAAACACATTCATTAAAACTATTATTACTTTTAATTAATGTTGTTGAGTGACCAATTTGCATTTGCATTTTTTCCCATTAAAGGGATACTCCTGCCAAAAATGAAAATTCGATCATCATTTACTCACCATCAAGTTGTTGCAAACCTGTATGAGTTTCTTTCTTCTGCTGAACACAAAGGAAGATATTTTGAAGAACGACTCGAACTTTGGCACCATTGACTTGAGGGTGAGTTAATGATGACAGAATTTAAATTTTTTACATTTTTTTTTTAGTTATAAAGATAACTATAAAGATATCATTCTAAAAATCATTCTCCATATTAAAGAATAACAGAGTTCACACCACAGCTATAACGATAAAGATATTAGGAACGATATCTTTGGGAATGGGATCACTTTCAGAACGATTTTTTTCCAGCTGCCCAACAATAACACACTGACAACCAATCAGAATCCATTCTAATTTAAAGGTCTTGCGTATTTAAAATGGCAGATGACATTGCAGAGAAGTTAATCGTTGAGGTACAAAAAAAAATCCTCCACTGTTTGACAAGTCAAACCCCCTTTTCAAGGATACGTCAAAAAAGATGGATATATGGAAAGCAATTGGTCGTATCCTGGGAATAAACGGTGAGATTCACAATGAGATATTATGCTGTTTAGCATAGTGTTACAAAATTACCTCAGGTAGGCTATCCAGCGCTAGTTGACAACAATGCTGAAGTTGCAGTGAAAAAGGCTTTGTATACATAAGTGTTGACTAGGCGATGTTTTTATCCCATCATTGACTTCATCAGATAAATCCACTGTTAGATAATACACTAGACTTGCTAGATTCACTGTTTAGATGCGCTCCCAACTCCTCTCGTCTTTTAAGGATATCGTGTACCCAAAGCGCCTGTTTTTCTTTTGATTTAAAGCAGCAGCAGCAGTCATCCATTTTCTCTACTTTGAAGTTTAGAATAAAAAGACTGTTATCGGTCGTTGGAGTGGAAGCATTTATAGTTATCTTTATTGTTATCTTTATAGTTATCGTGCTTAGTGTGAACGGGCCTTGACACTATCACACTAAACGGCATTTATGTGTATTGAATGTTGTTAGTTAGGTTGTTTGTTGGCTGTATGAGACTAAGCTAGATTAACATACAGATCATATTCTCACATTTCATCATGTTGAACTAAATAATATTGATTAGTTTTATGTACATTTTCTCACCTGTCTAATAAAGTAACCTGCAACACTCTGTCAAGTTAAAGTTAGTCGCGGACGTTGAGCTCTCGGCGTCTCGAACGATGTTGATCTTCGTTTTAGTCCTCTTTTTGTCTCAAAGTCTGCTTGCCATGGTCCATAATGTTTGAACAAAACAACAACAGCATGAGCATCCTGCTAGGCATAACCCAGTTGTCCACGTCTGTCGCCATGGTTACTATCGCAGTTACGAGGTCAAGTCTGGCGGAAAACGGGGGTAACGCGGATATAACGCCATTGACTGGCGGCGACTCAGCCCTGCTCACGCCCTGTTTCCTTGGTTGAAATCGCAATTCTCACGATTTACAAATAGTTTGAAACACTTGGGATATTGTAAGTAATCAACTAAACTGAATATATAACATTGGCCTAGTGGTTTTTGGATACTTTACTGCAAAAATCCTGCATATTGTACCTTTAATGCCTGTAAAAAGAACTTGTAGTGGTTCAAATGGATCTATGATTCCTAATTCCTTTATCTTCCTCTTGTACAGGCTATTTCTTTTTGTGATGCTAATAATAAGTGCGATAACGTGGAAAGTTAGCTGACGGCTGCTGCGCTAATAATAGATAGTTGTGGAGGAAAAAAAAACGATTCTGTTCATTATCTATATATTTTCCGTATGCAATTATATCAATACTGTGGCGCAAAGTACTGCAATATTTAGGCTAATTATAAAAATAATTATACTAATATTTGTATTATTAGTATATAATATACTAATATTTATATTAGTAATATAATAATATACTAATAATATGTATTATATTTTATATATATATATAAAATAATTATACTAATATTTATATTATTAGTATAATAATATACTAATAATATTTATTACCCCACGGTAATGGATCTTTTATTAGGGATGGCCCACCCCTTATAACAGGTCCGCCACTGAAGTAGCTGACGGAAGTATTCTGTCAAAATGGCTGACTCGCGGCTAGGGGTCACGTGACTGGGAGATCCCTATAGTAGTGAAGCAGTGAGTTATACAGCATTATACGGGAAACACACACCTGTCTGCATTTGTAATGTAAATGTGTTTTCTTAATTGGTAGCTAAGTCGGTCTGGTCTTGTTCACTATAGGAAGCTCTGTCAGTCGCTCAGGTTTGGACGATGTTTCGTTCGCTTCAGCCCAACTTCTCCTTCTCATACGCCGCCTATCACTATTTCCGCAGTAAAGGCTGGGTGCCGAAGTATGGAATTAAATATGGAACTGACTTAAGTAAGGATATTTCTCATAAAATCTCAACTGAAAATGTGAACTACATCTTACTGATTTCTTTTCAATGAAGGGTCATTTTAATAATAGATTTTGCAAGCAATTCCACATTTCAGAGTTAAGAAATTTCATTCACATTCGTGTATTTCAACATTGCTGAGATTTGGTATTCGACATTTGATGTATGATTGTGAGTATGACATTGCTTTTATACAGCAGTTTTATTGAAAACGGTGGTAAGTTTACACTTAAAGAAAAATATTGGCTACTACACTTTAACAAAAGTCTAGAAAAAAATGGGGAACTACACTTTTAAAGGAAAAGACATGTCTAACATTTAGTTTAACACTACACTAAAACAAATTTAGTGTAACTTAATGTGTAAATTTACTAAAACAAATTTAGTGTAACTAAAGGCCATTGCACACTGAGTACGAAATTTTTGTATGCGTTTTTTCGTGTTCGTCAGCCTAAAAATTCGTCACGCACAGAAACCTTGCACACCGAGTCCGATGCATAATTGTTAAACCTTTGCGGAAAAAACGCAAAAATACAAAATGAATTCGTCAAGCAGTGAGGAAGGATGATTTTGTTGATGATAGAAGAAAGAGAAAATATTGTGTTTGCGTCCATCCAGTCCTGAAATTACGCAGAGAGGAAGCACCTCCTTATCAAGGAGTTGCGATTCAAAATTTACTTCAGAATGTCAGTGGAAAAGTTTGATGCTGGAGCCACGTTTTAAAAACAAGACCACCAATTTCAGTGAACCAATCGATTCTGAACATTCAGAACAGCTGTATTGGCTGTTATGTACTGTACCCAAATAATACATTAGTTATCGAATTGGCTGCTCAATCACACCTTTTAATCGATCCGAAATTTCAATCTGATTGAAAGGGGAGGTTTATTCCTTTCATAAACCAATCGAGAGAAGAGAACATAAACACTTGATCGAATTGAAAACCAAAACTGAAAGCACTGCGCATACTGAAAGCACAGCCGGCCCTGAATTGTCAAAAAAACCTCTCAAAATGCTGGCTGTGGATGTGAAAAACGCAGAAAATCGAACCCGATCCGATTAATTTTATGACGGACGAAAGTTTCGGAGGCGGTGTGCAAGCGTGATTGACATAACGTGAGGTCGAATTTTTTTTTTTTTACCGTGAGAATTTCGGGTGCGAATTTCGGACTCCTTAACCAGGATGGCTTGTGCAACCAAAGTTAATAACTTCCATTTAAGTCAACTTGTGGCCAGTTCATGTATTCATGTATTCATTTTTCTACATCAATGAAAATAATTTCAAAAGAAGCCAAAGAATATTAAGCTTTGCATGTCAAGAAGCAACACACAGACTAAAGGTAGCCTTTAATATTCATGCAAGAATTGTAGTCTGTTTGAACCATTGGTCTCACATAATGTACTTGCATTGAAATTAATCATTTGATACAATGGACTTATTGTGTACATATACATGTTTTTATATTGTACTTACAGTTTGAAAATACCTGCATGTTATTAATTTATGTAATTACATGGATAATTACACTGTTGACCTTTCCCATACACCTTAACCCATCCATACCACACACACACACACCACACACCTGTCCCTAACTTTACCTGTATCACTCTTCAAAAGCAGCAAAAGTGTTTTACAATACAACATGAACACAATAAGTACGTTGTACTTATTTTTCAATGTACATGCATCGCACTTAAAATGAAGTGGGACTGAACCATTTGAACTGACTTGCATCTAATGTCATGTTTGCTTGTCTGGTGTGTAACGCAGAATCGTCTCTCTTTTCACAAAAGCACTGTTGTTTATGGCGTGTCCCTCTGAAACATTTAGGCCTAACCCTGAGCTAACCGAGTCCAGCGGGTGAGGGAGATTTTCCAAGTAGTGTGTGTAACACTGGAGGTGCACCGGTGAATTATTCAGGTGCATTAAGCCTTGCTTTCCTCGCACTCAGACCCGTCGCTCTTTGAAACGGAGTCTTGGCTGTGAACTTCAGGAGCCGTTGGTGGCGTTGACACACGACTCTCGCTTCAGCGCACTATAGATTGCTTTTTCAGCTCAGATTCTCATTTGTTCTAGCACTGATCCCCTATTTCTCTCTTTTCTAGTGCTCTACCGAAAAGGACCACCGTTTTATCATGCAAGGTTTGTTCTTGTTAAAGTAGTTTGCTTTGTTGCATGAAGAGACAGTCCTGCTGACATGCAAATCATAAATAAATAGCATTAAAGGGATATTTCAGACTAATACAATCTGAGTTATATTAAAAAAAATGTCCTGGCTCTTTCCAAGCTTTAAAAATGGATATTTTTCTTATCGCTTCACTTCAGAAGGCCTTTATTAACCACACAGAGCCTGTGGAGCACTTTTATGATGGATAGATGCGCTTTTATGATGGACAGATGCACTTTTATCATGAATAGATACGCTTTTATGATGGATAGATGCGCTTTATGATGGATAGATGCACTTTTATGATGGATAGATACAATTTTTTGATGGAAAGATGCACTTTTATGATGGACAGATGCGCTTTATGATGATAGATGCACTTTTATGATGGACAGATGCATTTAGAATCTAAATGCATCTATCCATGATGTAAGTCCATCTGTCCATCATAAAAATGCATCTATCCATCATGCAAATGGATATATTATCATGGATAGATGCACTTTTATGATGGACAGATGCACTTTTATGATGGATAGATGCACTTTTATCATGAATGGATGCACTTTTATGATGAATAAATGCATTTTTATGATGGACAGATGCACTTTTATGATGGATAGATGTGCTTTATGATTGATAGATGTACTTTTATGATGCACTTATATGATGGACAGATGTACTTTTATGATGGACAAATGCGCCTTTATGATTGATAGATGCATTTAGAATCTAAATGCATCTGTCCATGATGAAAGTCCATCATAAAAATGCATCTATCCATCATGCATATGGATATATTATCATGGATAGATGCACTTTTATGATGGACAGATGCACTTTTATGATGGATAGATGCACTTTTATGATGAATGGATGCACTTTTATGATGAATAAATGCACTTTTATGATGGATAGATGCACTTTTATGATGGATAGATGTGCTTTATGATGGATAGATGCACTTTTATCATGAATGGATGCACTTTTATGATGAATAAATGCACTTTTATGATGGACAGATGCACTTTTATGATGGATAGATGTGATTTATGATTGATAGATGCACTTTTATGATGGACAGATGTACTTTTATGATGGACAGATGTACTTTTATGATGGACAGATGTACTTTTATGATTGATAGATGCATTTAGAATCTAAATGCATCTGTCCATGATGAAAGTCCATCATAAAAATGCATCCATCCATCATGCATATGGATATATTATCATGGATAGATGCACTTATGATAAACAGATACACTTTAATGATGGATAGATGCACTTTTATGGTGGATACAGTAGATGCACTTTTATCATGGACAGATGCACTTTTATGATGATAGATGCGCTTTATGATGGATAGATGCGCTTTTGATGAATAGATGCACTTTTATGATGGATAGATGGACTTTTATGATGAATAGATGCATTTAGAATCTATGATGAAAGTCCATCTGTCCATCAAAAAAATGCATCTATACATCATGCATATGGATATATTATCATGGATAGATTTTTATCTATCCGCTTATCATCTATCCACATCTGTGATGGATAGAGGCACTTTTATGATGGATAGATGCACTTATCATGGATAGATGCACTTTTATCATGGACAGATGCACTTTTATGGACTTCAAAACAGAATCAATCATTCATCTCTGAGCCAGGACTTAATATAACTTAATATAACTCTGACTGTATTTGTCTGAAAGAAGAAAGTCATATTCCACCTAGGATGGCTTCAGGGTGAGTAAATCATGGGCTTATTTTTCATTTTTGGGTGAACTATCCCTTAAAACTGAATTCAGAACTCAAATTATGCTGTTTACTTATTTTTTTTTCCACGTCAAGTGCATTATGTTATAAGCCTTCAAATGTTTCATTGAGTTATGTTTGTTTGTGCGTTCAGCTACTCCGTGGTGGTGGAGAGATCAGACGTGTGTTTCAGAGGCGCTTTGCTGAGGTCCTTCAGCTGGAGGACTCTCGCCGCTCTCAGCAGAATCACCGGGAACGTCTCGAAGGTACGACACTACTTATATCACATCTCTGATGACGAGGACGGCGACACCTGTCCCTCACATGAGATCAGCCAATAGCAAACCACAACCAATCAATTCCACACTGACAAAATCAAGCCCCACCCATATGTGTTCTTGTTCCTGAAGCGTTAGATACCTCTGTGGACTGAATAAGTGAAGTAGCCCGCGGACCAATGCTGTCGCAGCATTTCAAATGTTGGTTTGGTGTTTGTGAAACACCAGAGTCGAAGTGTGTGATCAAAATGATTGGGTGTAATTCCCTCCAGAAGCGCCTCACACGCACACGAGTGTGTTCCCGAACACGTTTACTGTTTCTCATCTGACGCTCGACACACACTCGTTTATGATGGAGAAAAAAAGACACTGCAGAAACCATTAACTTAACTAAATTTGCAATGTTAGATGGAAACACAGCTATTGTTAAGAGACGCTGCACAGACGCATGTAATTCACGCTCATCTCTGTTTCTCTAGATAATTTGTTAAAATAAATTATATTATTCATTCATGCAAATAAATGCAATCTTGCACACTTTATCTCTTTAATCTGATTAAATGCTAGTCGAATGATGAAAATAAGTCATTTTTACCCTTCCAGTCACATCATTAACAGTTTTAACTTGTCAATGCTGGCTAATAACCATGACATAAGTGTAGACTGGACTTGACTTTACCTCCACGTCGAGCATTAACATCATCAGGGTAATACTTTTTCTTTTAAAGGAGTAGTTCACTTTTGAAAAAACTTTTGCTGATAATTTACTCACCCCCATGTCATCCAGGATGTCCATGTCTTTCTTTCTTCAGTCGAAAAGAAATTAAGGTTTTTGATGAAAACATTCCAGGATTTCTCTCCATATAAATGGACTTCAGTGGGAACCAAACGGTTCAAGGTCCAAAAGAAACTTTAAGTACAAACTGCAAACTTGTTCAAAGGGCTTTAAACGATTCCAGACGATGAATAAGGGTCTTATCAAGGGATACGATCGCTCGTTTTATAAATAAATAACGAGGTTTAAGTTTTATAAGCTCAAACGCTTGCCTTGCTCTGTTCTGTAACGCACTCCTGTTCAAACTAGTTCATCAAAATGAACTAATCTTTTTCCGAGTCATTTGGTTCATTCGGGGGAAAGAAACGAACGAATTGATTCGGAAAAAGATTTTTTCATTTTGTTGAACGAGTTCGAACAGGAGTGCGTTACAGAACAGAGCAAGGCGAGTGTTTGATCTTATAAAACTTAAACTTTATTTTTTTTTTAAAAAACGAGCGATCGTTTCGCTTGATAAGACCCTTATTCATCGTCTGGAATTGTTTAAAGCCCTTTGAACAAGTTTGCCGTTTGTACTGAAAGTTCCTTTTGGACCTTGAACCGTTTGGTTCCCGCTGAAGTCCATTATATGGAGAAAAATCCTGGAATGTTTTCATTAAAAACCTTAATTTCTTTTCGACTGAAGAAAGAAAGACATGGACATCTTGGATGACGTGGGGGTGAGTAAATTATCAGCAAACGTTTTTTGAAAAGTGAACTAATCCTTTAAAGTGTTTGCCAAAATGACAAAATCCAGTAAACCGATCAGATGTAGCTGATCCGCCGTTCGACACCCACTCTCACTGACACTTTACTGTAAACGAACTAAAAAAAGTTAAAGGCCCCATTGATACAAGTTCACTTTTGTACCAGAAACCATTTGTATTTGTAATGCAAACATTTTTTTATAAAGGATTCTTGGTGGTGGTTTTTTTTTTTTCTCGTGTGAATTCTATTGTAAAGCTTGGTGCATTGGAGTATGCATAAGTAGATATGTATATGTGGAATATGATTGTTTTAAATGTATTTTGTTTTTTTGGATGTGATGTGATGCCACTGCCCTAATATACTTACCTCTTGTGGGATTAAATAAAGTGGATATCTTAACTTACGGACAGTGCAAAAAGTGTGTATTTGTTGAAACAGTGGAATGACGCTGCGTGTGTTCTGTGCAGGAACTGATGCTTTGCTATGTCATCACTCCATCAGACATGACAGAAGACATGCTGTCATCTCCCGAGTGTGTGAAGCGCTTCACCATACAGGTGAGACAGAAACCGTGTGTGTGTTTCTCTGCACGTCTGGATCTGTAATATATTATATTATGGTGTGTTTCAGGAGGTGCTGGTGAGCAGATGGGTCTCCTCAAGAGAGCGAACAGAACAGGAGGATGTTTAAACCTGCATTCCTTTTTACATTCCTTGCATGTTTATTTTGCTTCAAAATATTAGGTTAATATTTATTTTATTTTTTTAATAATGTGCAAAGATTGTTTAAACAACATCCAGACACAAGTTAAAGAGTGTTCAGCAATAAATATACTGAGAAAAGTCCGGTGTCCATTGTGTTTTATCACTAAAGCAACTGTTCCATTATGGGGTTATAAAGTTTAAGGAATCATTAATGATGGCCCGTTGAACTGTTGAAAATAACAGCAGAGGCCATTATGTGTGTAATGGAAGCAAAGCGTCTCAACGGTGACCTGCAGAAGCGTCTCTATCGTGAATCTGTAAGTTTCTCTGCTTCAAGAACAACGCTAGAGACCAACATTACGTTATTTTAATGATGAAATCGTCAGAGCAGTGCTGACAACAGGTTTCTGTGTGTGTGGGGGGGGTTTAGCGGGAAGAAAGAGAGGAGTGCTATCCATAAAATTTCTGGCAAAAAAAAAAAAACAACAAAACATGGAATTAATGTCGTTTTTATCCTGATATGTGACCCTGGATCACAAATCCAGTCTCAGTGTGGCAATAGCCAACAACACACTGTACCGGTCACAATTATCGAGTTTTCTTTTATGCCAAATATCATTAAGATATTAAGTAAACATCATGTTCCATGAAGATATTTTGTACATTTCTTACCGTAAATATATAAATCATGTATTTCTGTGAGTGAATGCAGCACAATAACCAACATAAATGATAGGAGATTTTCTCAATGTTTAGATTTTTTTTTCAACCTCAGATTCTAGATTTACAAATAGTCGTATCTCGGCCAAATTTTGTCCTATCCTAACAAACCATACATCAATGAAAACCGTTTTTTTTCAGCTTTTAGATTGTGCTAAATCTGTCGTGTGATGCGGTCAAAACCTGCCTGGAACTACTTTTCCCTGTAAATAGCTGCACACCTTTGAGTGTTTGTCAACCAATCAGATTCAAGCATTCCCTCCCCTTCCTGTCAACCACCATGGGACCGATTTAGAAAAAATATTGTATTGATAGTCAATGGTGAGAGACAACTAATATTTTGATCTCGTTTGAATTGTGCGTTGAATTACACATATGATGACCCTTACTTTCTTTTTCTAATTTCATGTAGGTTACCATTATGGCGTTTCATGTTTGTATGAATGATACTGTGACTCTCATCACTACTGTGATGATTATCGGTTGTCAGTCTACTACAATAGTACAGAACAGATATCAATATTTCAATAGATTGGCAAATATACCAGAAAATGAAATACGATTTATTACTGTAAATTTTAAGTTAGGTCTGTAAAACCAATACATTTGCTATGCCGTATTTTTGACGGTAAAGTTCTGGCAACCACAGCTGCCGTTTTTTTACCATAAAAAATATGGTATTATTTTTTACAGAGTGTCAAAATTAAAATAATACATTTACATTTGATAATTTAGCAGAAGCTTTTATCCAAAGAGACTTACAAATGAGGAGAGCAATAGAACCAGTAAAACTAATGACATGACAACACTATGTGAGTGATGTGACCCTCACGTTGGTCTAATACAGTATATATTTTTTTAATTAACATTCTGCATTACAGATACGGATAACGACACACAGGTTGTAAACACATTCAGAATTATTTTTTTCCAGATGATGAATGATAAAAACATTGACAGTTGTCGTTCTCAGTCACATTCTTTCTATTGGTTTGAATCGAGTAACTTTCTGGAAGTGAAATATGTATAGAATATAGCTTTACAAAAGTGTAGTTTCAGCTCATATAACAGTATAGATCAATTTAAGCATCATTCAATCAAATTCCACCTTGATACAAGATACATGAATCATTAAATATGATGAACTATGGGCTCAGAGATTCTTGCTGTCCTCGTCCTCCTCGCTCAGGCTCTCCTGCGAGTTCCTCTTCGGGTTATCCACGATGTAGAAGTGGTTCTGGGAAATCTCACGACACAACGTCATGTACTTGGAGGCTCTCCTGATCCGGGGCAGAACGAAGGTGTGTGTGAAGCCGTCTTTGCTCAGGCCCGGTTTGGACTGCGCCGCCAGAACACAGTTGATGAACGTTAGCGTGAAGCTGTAGCAGTTGTGTGTTTCCTCGTTAAAGCTGGAACATAATCAAGAACATGCTGATGCACATAGACATGGACAAAAAAAAACAGGCTGATGAAGAAAAAACACTTTCTCGCAGAGACAAACTTAAATGGTTGGTTAGACAATCACTATCCAAACTTAAATGGTTCTGATTTATGATTTGGATTATAGATGTATGGTTGGTCTTGTTTTAAAGAAGACATTTGCTAGATTATTGTAGAACTGTAGAAGAAATACATTATTAAAGTTAAACAGAAAAAAAAAATTATACAAGTTTGAGTTAAAGGGATAGTTCACTTTGAAATTAATTTTTGATATGTTTTAGCTTACCTCAAGGGCATCCAAGATGTAGGTGTCTTTGTTTCCGCAGTATTTTCAATTTTGACATTTTTCAGTCAAACCGTTGTTGTCGATCAGTCATAATAGAGCGATCACTTCCGGCGTAACATTGAACTGATTCAGTTCGGTTCAGTTGGACATTGCAAAACTGATTCAGATCACTGTGATTACACGAGGTAAAAACGATATAAATACTGTTCGTTTTCTCACAAAAACCGCTCGTTTTGTGTCTTAGGCCATCAATGTGTACTTTACGAGTCATTAAATCATGTTTCATTTTGACTTCTCTGTGCATGCTTTTTGGTGGACCCCCTTAGCCTCCAGTGTATGACTGATAGACTACAACGGTTTGACTGAAAAATGTCATTGGACCCCATTGAAGTCACTATATGGAGAAACATCGTGGAGTGTTTTCCTCAAAAACCTTAATTTCTTTTTGATTTAAAGCCACACTGCGGAACTTTTTGGCCACTAGATGGTGCTCGACATGTAATTTTCACATCCAGCGTCCCTAGAGGCCACAAGCTCCGCAGCACTGTCGCAAATTAAAGTCAACAAACAGTCAACCGGTCAGCCTCCCGTGTCTTTAGATTGTGTGTGCTTGTGCTTTTACTGTCTATGGTGCTTGCAGTGTATGAGGCGGGCCGGGCAACCTTGCCGCGCTTGATTCCCTTATAGCAGCCGGCTGAGAGAGCGAGCGGTGTGATCCCCGTGGGGATTATCATGTCTGTGAGTGAATGTGGGCGCGGGACAGCACGGACACATTCCCTGCACTGAAAACACCGTCGGCCAGAGCTGAGTCTGACTGTGACGTTATGTGTTTTGGTTTATTTTTACAGCAACCGTGGGACATGTAGTGTGTAATGTTAGTGTTGTGGGTACTACTGAGTCGTGGGGACGTTCACTACATTTAATGTAACGTTGACGTTATATTTGACATGAGCCGATTTTATTAGTGCAAGCCCTGCACTGAGGCGGGCTGTTTGTAGAAATGAACACTGGGCTGTGGGCATTTTATTACACTCATAACACCATCGGAATACCAGAAAATACTACACTGCTTATATGAATTTATCTGGATTACCTTAGAAACGGCATTTGTGTGCAGGCAAGCGTCCGCATCGGTCGAGCACTCTTTCTCCTCCGTTAGCTCACGCCAGCGAGGGAAGCGAAAGCTGGACCAATGTGTTAATCCTAGTCCTGGCTTTTAATTGGTCACTCTCCCCTTTTCTTTTTTAGTTTCCTCTGATAAAACCGTTGCCTTCTTCCTTGTAGCTGTTGTTCGGCATGACGAAAACATACTGACGGCAGTCAAACGCGAGTTGAGCACTAGCGTTAGATTCTGAGGAAGTTGTGGGTGGTGGAGGAAGTGACGTATGCCGTAAAGCGGTCGAATTTTGTAGTTGTTTTTATGCTCGGGTTCCTACCCGAAACCCGAAGTTACAAAGTGCAAGTAAAAGCGATACAGACACCTCCAGGAGACGGCAGACGCGTCATTCAACCTATTGCAAGTCGATCTACCATCTCAATGGGTTTTGGTAATATATTATAAAGGTTGAAGAGTTCCACGGTGTGGCTTTAAGAAAGAAAGACATGAACATCTTGGATGACGTGGGCGAGAGCACTTTTTTTTAGTGTTCATCAGAGGGTCCGAGACCCCAGGACTTTTGTCGCACTTGGACCACGAATACACACACACACACATTGAATAGATTTTGTGGTTGAAATTTAAAAAGTAACAAATCCTTCCCTCTCGGGTCGATCTCACGCCCTTGGGAATGGGAGGAATGCTGCAGTACACATAGAAAACCCTAAAAGGCTCAAAATTCAAATTAAAACGTTACCATTAATTGACTGTATAATGTCTACATGTGTATGCGAACACACACTGAAGAGAAACTGGCTTTAGGACCCAGCAGAACAGCTCCTCGGCTCCATATAGAGCGTTAAACCCATCTAGAGTCATGAAATATCATATTATGTTAATATTTTCCACAATAGGTCGGCAAAGACTACCAATGTAAGATTTAGAGCTGAATTAAAATAGTTATTTTACTGAGTTATTTGGAATTTGAGGTGAAAGAATGTGAGGAATGTGCTTAAATTACAATTTATTTATTAGTTATTGACCAAATCTAGTCTAATTAAAATAAAAAAAATAACCAAAATCTCTCAAAAAATTGCATAAAAAAATGAAAGTATGATTTTAAGGCTTCATGTTTTTTTTTTTGTTGGGTTTTTTGACCCATGAGGAAAGGATGAAGACATCATTGCATTGGATTCAGTTTTCTGTGTGTGTGTTTCAGTGTTTGACCTGTGCCACATCGGGTCCCACATCTGATGGGAGGAGAACTTCTCCAGGTACTGGTCCCACTGGTTTATGAGACTGAACATGTCGGGCTGGACCAGCGGCACACACACACAGCGTTCCCATCCCTCCTGTTCCCGCTGCACTCCCGCCCTCGTGTAGTTGTACACTATTCCTGGACCAATTCAATTCACATTTACACGTCGTTTAAATGCAGCTTTACAGAAGTGCATGAGTCCATTACAATTTACAGTGACCTGTTATCAGAGGAAACTGTCAAAGTTATGTATTTCAGAAATGTAGGCTACATAAATGACAGTTAGCGAAAAATGTGTCAATTTAAACAATGTAATAATTAAAGGTGGAAACATTGAGCTAACTATTCGACTTATTTAAAAAGCACATTCATTTAGCCTACATTTAATTCCAACACAATCTCACTGCAATTCAGAACTATTTTACATTATTGGCCTATTTGTTTGAATCTCTTTCATTCATGCTCACCGGTTTTCAAATATCTGTTTTTGTACGATTCACATCTTACATGATTTCGTGCAAAATCACCACCTCGTAATAATAGTTATGTAATGTTTCCCCATGAGATAAGAGCATAATTTTGCAGATCAGATTCTGAAACTTGATTTTATTTCCCCCTGGCCTGTATATTTATTTGGCTTTCCATAGGCTATTCCTTGCAAAGTATGACTCGCTGTTTGACGATTTAAATCGTGAAACTCAGTAAACAGTCTGTGAATGCTTTAAAGTGAGCATGCTTTCATAAATAAAGATTTTGTTTATGAACTATTATCATTGTAGGGATTTTTTTCCCAGGCACATTTGCATTGTTTTGTGTTAAACTGATATTTGCTCACTAAAGCAAAATATATAAATAATTATCTCATTCTTTAAGGATCTGACATGCTTTTTGATGATTATTTTTAGAGTTTTCTAGTATTTGATGCGCGGGTTTTCATTCGTGGGACTAGGTTCAAAGCACAAAATGCCAGTAATAATCGTTAATCATCAGTTTCCTGGTCACTTTCTTATGAATTTTGTCAATGTTTGGTGGCGAGATGCTCGTGTGATCATCAGATGCTATCTGTAGTTTGATGCGCTGCATGTTTCAGAGTAAAGCACAGCACTGCTCGTTTCAGTCCTGTCCAGATCACAGTTAATGCTTCTCTGAGTGCTCGAGTCGCTTATCATTTACACAATGTGCGTCAATCATCTTCCCAAACTCCTAGTGAGAATCAGTTATGAATCTGTGATTGTCGACAAAAAGGAACGTTAAAAATAAATAAAGTTGAAATTTTGTACTTTTACTACTTCAACTGCTAAACTTTTTTTGTTTGTTTTTTTATAAAATAATGATTGTTATTAATAATACTTTTATTAAAACATATTGTATTGTTATATATATATATTGTTTTATTGCATTATAAAATACATATTTTTTTCTGCTCACATGCCTGTAAAACAAAACTGTTTTAAAGGGCAATTTCCTGAATATCACTAATATAGTTAGTTGTAGTTAGTACCATTTAACATTCAAATTATAAGCAGTTTTATTATCATTGAGCTACTATTATTACTTTTATTATTATTTTGAATCAGTTATCAATTATATTGTCCATTTTGATTTAACTTCAAATTTTAATACTTTAACTGAGAAATGTTGAAATGAATTTATAAATTTTAAAAACAAGTTGATTTCTTTATGGTTGTAGTTTTAACCCTGGTTATAAAAAAATAAAATTATACTTAAAATAAAAATTTCTGTAAATTACTTTACTGTAGCACTTTTTAGTGTTAAAATGACATCACATTACCTTTAGTGTTAGTGATCCCTGTGTGTAGATCCGAGCGGCCGTCAAAATCCCTGCGAAAGCACAGCGTCAGTCCCAGAAACTGTTCAGATTAATCTTTAAATGAGGATGTTCTGTTATAAAAGCGACGGTGGTATGTTAATATGAGAGTTAATATCGTAAGTTACCTCAGCACACTGTGTTCTGCCGATGCCACGAGGAAAGCGCACGGGACCTTGTGTCCGTTAGAAAAGGGGTTAGGCACGCTGACCGGTGCCTCCTCCAGCCTCTTCCCACTGAAGCTCATCCCGCATTCGGGACACTGATCCGGGACAAAGAAGCAGAAGATGTCCTTCTCACAGTGACTGAGTTTGATCACACTCTTGTCCATCGGGAGCAACACGGCAGACTCTGTGTGAGACCGACTGACTCTGAGTGAACAGTGTGTGTGTGTGTGTGTGTGTGTGTTTCACGCGGATCCGGTTGCCGCTGACGCCATTAATCCTGAGGAACTGCGGTGTCGGTTTCATGGCAACTTCATTAATGTTCATCAGCTCGCGTGACGACAGTCTTCAGTTCCTCCGTCTGCCTTCTGTCAAAGAGTGGCGAATGGCGATAAACAGATCAGTCATTCTCACACACACACACACACACACACACACAACAATCATCCGACAATACATACCACACACACACAGGGTCACACAGAAAAGTCACATAACACACAAAACGTAGTTCAAAATAATAGCATTTATCTGAAATTGAAAGCTTTGAAACATTATTAAAAAATGCACTACATTTGAAAGAAATTAAAGAAAAGTAAAAAGCCTACTTTTATTCAGCAAGGACGCTTTAAAGTAGCTAGCCTAATCAAAAATGACACAGTAATGTTACAAATGTTTGTTTTTTTATTGTTATTATTATTTCGGACACATTTACTTTGAACCTTCTATTCATCATAGAAGAATCCTGACTAGAAAAAAAAACACAATAATAATAATTAGAAATGTTTATTGGTTAGGAAATCACATCAGCATATCATTCCCTCAGGAAGATTTCATGTTTTCTTGCATGGCTGGATGTTAAACTCATGAACAATATTTGCATCGTCTGATTTCGCCAAAAATGATTTGAAATCAAAACCCAGCCGGACAGTAGAAGGTATTTGCCGTTAGCGCGAGTCCGGCTCGAACCGGTAGCAACTAGACAGCAGATGCTTCTGTTCACAAATCAAACAATGATTTGTCTGAAAAGAATAATTGATTCTCAATTTAGAGTTTATTATTCGTATGGTCTGATGCATGTGAGTGTGGGCTGTGATTGGATGGTGATCGGAGTCGTGATCATTCTCAAGTGTTGTGTTGCTGTTGTATCAGTCAGTGGTTAGATCAGCGTAGCAGTCAAGCGAGGTCCTGTACGAGACAAATAAATTAGGCCCAAAATACTCGATGCCCCGGCTAATTCGGGACAGTTGCCAACCCTGCACACACACACACAAACTCAGGATCTGATGTTGATTCTTGTTTTATTACGAGCTTTGTCGTAACAATCCCACACACACACTCAACTATCCTCTGACAACCCCCCCCCCCCCCCCCCACACACACACACACACACACACACTCACGATTTGATGTTGATTCTTGTTTTATTACGAGCTCTGTCTCATTCTCGTTTCTCCAGCAGACTCTCCTCTGTTCACACACACACACACACAAACATTATGTATTGAGTCATTATTTAAATCTTGTTAATTACAAAAAAAAACAAAAAAACACAGTGTACATTTAAACATATAAGTATTATGCAATATAAGACACTTCTCCTTCACTCTTAAAATAAAGCTTCTTTATTCCATGAAGAGCCTTTAACATCCAGGGAATCTCTCAATCGCACACAGGGCTCTAGCCTAAGAACGGGTGACTGAACGCCTCTGTTGGGAAGCAATGGTTCTTATATGCGAAAACCTTCTTTTGGAACCTTTAAGTGTTCTTTAATATTGAATCAAGAACCCTAGCGTTCTCTAAGAACACCATGTGTTTTAATACATTCATGAAGAGCAGGGATATAATAGGCTTATATAGCGTTTTATGAGGAAACGTGCATCACACGTCATCGGGTGCGTTCACGGTGTAAAACCCATGTTGTGATATCGCATGATAGATGCTGATGTACTGAGAAACCGCCTTGATCCGGGGTAAGACGTGTCGTTGGGTGAACTGGTCTCTGCTCAGCGGCTGCTGGCCGATCCGCGAGAGCATGTGGTTTATAAAGCTCAGAGCGAACCCGTAACAGCAGGAGCCGAACACGCGCTCCTCCTCGAACCTGCAGGAACACACACACACCGCATTAAACAACTATATCTTTTTGAATATAATGTATAATAATGAATTTGTGTGTCCTCATAATGCCAGATGTCTGATGTTACCAGTAACAGTGGCCGACATTATTTTAAATATATCTAGTCAGTGACAGTGAAAGCATGTTCATCTAAAATATTTCAGGATTTTCATCTTCAGAATCATGAATGTTGTTATTCCGGTGTCTCTATTGTCCTGTGCTTTGGGTTTCAGCACCAAGTCCAAGACTATTCATTTACAAGACACACTGAAATACCAAATTTAGCATTTAAATCAACAGTAAAGTTTTTGTTAACCTTATTTTATATGTCTAGGAGTATCAAAATAATATGGTATCATGAGTTCAGTATCGTGATATGTATCGAATCGTGACGTGAGAGTATCGGTATACCGCTAGGAGTGTGTGTAATGCTGTACCGTTCTGAAGTCCAGTCTGGAAGCACAGAGAACTTCTCCAGCTCAGCGTCCCATGATCTCGCGAGCTGGGCACACACACACACACAAACACACCGTTCCCAGCCGCCAGCATCTCTGCGGACCCCGGACAGGGTGTAGTTGTAGACCAGACCTGCGACAAACACAGCTGACGAACACACACTCAAACTAACAGTATAATATTCACAGCTGGGAAACACTGTACCTTCTGAGTTTGAAAGACCCACGTGTATCTCAGTGTCACTCCATTCTCTGGAGAAAAACGTTAAAAGAATGAAAGAAAAAGAGCCACTATAGCTTATTATTCAACAGTCTCGAAGAGCCTCTTCTGCTCAGCAAGGCTGCATTTATTTGATCAAAAATTTTTAAAATTCAAAACAGTTTTTTTTCCATGTACGTTTATTTCTGTGATCAAAGCTGAAGTTCCAGTGTCATTACTGAAAGTGATAGTTCACCCAAAAATGAAAATCATCCCATAATTTAGTCTAGGTCTATATGACGCAAGTCGAGTTTCGGCGGAAGAGTGACCTCTGACCCGACGCATGACGAGTAACCTCTGACCTGACGCATGACGAGTGACCTCTGCCATGACGAGTGACCTCTGACCCGACACATGACCTCTGACACGACGCATGACGAGTGACCTCTGCCATGACGAGTGACATCTGACCCGACACATGATGAGTGACCTCTGACCTGACGCATGACCTCTGACCCGACGCATGACCTCTGACCTGCGTATGGACGTGTGACCTCTGAACTGACACATGACTTCTGACCTCTGACCTGACACATGATGTGTGGCCTCTGACCTGATGCATGACCAGTGACCTCTGACCCGATCCATGACGAGTGACCTCTGACCCGACACATAACCCATGTCGGGCTGACCGGGAGAGAGGGAGCAAGAAGCACCATCACCTGACTAGCCTTTATGTGGGTTAATGAGTCTGAAGAACTGGGCTGGGTGGACTCGGTAGATGAAGGCAGTAGTGTGTCTTCTTCATCAACTCTTGCTTTTTTCAAATATCACATTAAAGAAAGTTGTTTAGCCATTATTGTGGCGCCGGCAGCGCTCAGAGAGTTTTCCTGTTGGAACCCATAGCAACCATATTAGCAACCAATAACGTTCCGGAGGGAGGCTTACAACAACTTTCTTCAACAGTTCCATTTTATTTTGGAAAACAAATTAAACACACACACACCAGTCAACAATAAATGGGGTTTATTATTATATTTTCTTAAATAGATTTGAATAATAAAAATAAACTAAAAATGTATTTTTATCAGACTTCTGGGCAGGCCAGTGCAGCCTTTGCCCATTACTGGCTAGGCTATGCCCCTGGTCTATACATAGTTCCCACAGGCAAAAAAATTGTCACGTGACCTCCCCGGAGACGCCATCTTTGAGGGCAAAACCGCTGTGTTTACCATAGGCGTTTACAACGTTTTATCAGAGAATGTCGTTTTACAAACAAATATTTATGTCTGTTTATATTTTTATGCAAATCATGAAAAGACAAAGTGTAATAGATTATAAAGAGACTATTAAAACAAGACATAGAGAGGTACAATGCGAAAATTTCATTCATAAATGGTGTGTATCCTTATGCAACAAAAGAAGCACTGAGCACCGATTATGCAACTTTGCCTCAGATACAGTATTTTCATGTGTACAATTATCTGGTATTGGTGAGGAGTTTTTACACATGTGAGCAATTCCAAGCCTGGAAATCACTGGAGGTGTACGATCAGATTGACGTGGGGTTGGTTTGGTGACGTTTGCTCAAGTGCAATCAATGGAAAAGTAACTTAAGTCATCATAGCGAAGTAGCATGATGCTAATCTGTCTATTAAAAAGCCATAGCCTGCACAACTTAATTCCTATGTTCCCCAGTCACCGGTGATTTCTGTAATATGCATGTACTTGCGGGCGTCATGGTTCGGTGCATGAATATTAAAATAAATAACTCGCGTGCAATTTAATTAATGTAATAAATGAGGAACTACATTATACGCGGGATCTTTAGGGACATAATCTGAGATTGCAATGCTGGAATGTGAGATCAAACAGTGGAAACAATGTTGTTTTGTATGTTTTTAATACCTCGTCATTTTGTTCATACAGGACATTATTCAAACTGCAACGTGTTAACTTATATTTATTTACACTCGCAATAAAACACAACATTGTGCTTTTGTCAAAAAAATTCGTGCGTGTTTAGAGTGAGTTTCTTTCCTGTTCATGCTCGCCAGCCATAATCTCCATCGTTGTTCGGACAAAAGCTTAGTCTTCTCACATCCATATCCTTCTAATGACGGGTATAGTGTAAAATCCCGATTTAACTGAACCTCCGGCACGATTTTATCATCCATTGACTCAGCAGGAGATGACCATTTTCACTTTATAGCACGAAACTCATTTCACTTCGTTCAACTCGTATTGCTTCTTCTTATGTTTTGCCCTCAGCAATGGCGCCGGGTCGGCAAATGCCCGTATGTTGTGACGTCATGTGGGAACTATGTATTGTCATCATGAGTCGGGTCAGAGGTCACTCTCTCACTGGAAAAAGACTTACTGGAAGCCAGTGATTATAGTTTATGAAGTTATAAATATGAATATTTTTCTTCTCTTCAGAAGGCCTTTATTAACCGCTGGATCCAAATGGATGACAGATATTATGATGATGGATGCACTTTGGGGGCTTCAAAATCTCAGGCACCATATATGCTTGGAAGAGCCAGCATATTTAATATATTATTTATCTCTTTTTCTTTGATTGTATTATACGTAGCCAGAGAGGCCAGAGCCAGAGTTTCAACAAGTGAGGCTCAAGTTTATCATGTTAATGCTGCTTAGCATTTTTGTTCATTACCTTTTCGAAATAATCCACTAAACAAGTTGTGATTGCATTAATATTTTCAATTCCATCTCATTATCTCAAGATCACGCCCACAATTGTGGAACTCGTGAATACCCGCCCACTGGAACAGTATTTCACAGGAACTGAATACAACATAATAATGCATTATAGTCATATAAACTAACTCACCCAATATATGATGGTCCGTGAATAGATCCTATCAGAAACGCACATGAGATTTTGTGTCCATTAGTAAACGGGCAGGAAAGCGCGACCGGCGCGTTTAACAGTCCGAAAGTTGGAGTCTGATGACAGATCGGACACTGACACTGAGAATACGAGGAGAAACTGTACACATCGCTTCCACAGTGTCTGTATTTGATCACAGTTTCCTCCATTAGTGTTCAGGTGTTCGCGTTACCTGTCGTCCTCTGAGCCTGATCTCAGATCTGTTTTGTTCCACAGGTGACGTCATTGTGTTCGAAACTAGTCCAGCAGGGTGCGCAAAAACACTGATCTCCTCCAGTAAATCCATCTATAAAATAAAATAACATTACTTATTCTCTTTCCAGGTTAGTGTATCCGGCTTGTTTGCTCTTTTGGAGCTACATTATTTTCCACACCTCTCCTAATCGGTATCTGTAGTGAAAGCTGGTTTGTTATGTCCAGCGGAAAAAGCGATATATGCGATTCGTGATGATTTGTTCAAAAGAGTCAGTTCAAACGATTCTATGCGTACGTAGATGATGTAAAATAAGTGTTTGTGAACTACCAGCAAACACAGAACTTTTCGTTAACGTTCCCATTTTATAAACCAAAATAGGAACTGCTCTTTTAACCACAAACTGAGATATGCCATGAAATGATTAGTTCGAAAGAACCGACTCGTGGAAGTGAATCGCACTAGGCGGAAGCAATGATCAGTCGCGGCGCTGAGCCGGTGATATTTTCAGGTTGCACAAAACCGTGCAGACAGCAACATTTCACAGTAAATTATTACATTCGTAGCTGGATAAAAGATGTCAACGAAACAAGTGACCTGCAGGTAAAGAGAAACGCATAACCGTCATAACACAACCATCAAAGCATCGCTGACTGCAGTAAATAAGGTCAATGGTAATATCATGACTTTGACATGAGAAAAAAATGGTGTAGCTGGACTGACGCATCGGATTTCTGACATTTAAACATTTATTCAGCATCTCATGCTCTGATTCAGGTGTGTTGATGATGTTTTGTGTGTGTGTGTGCCTGTGTGCAGGTATTTCCTGCACGGTGTGTGTCGTGAGGGCAGAAAGTGTTTGTTCTCTCACGATCTGACTACGAGCAAACCTTCAACCATCTGTAAATACTACCAGAGAGGAGTCTGTGCTTATGGAGACCGATGCAGGTGATATCATGTTTTAAACCTTTCTGCATGCATTTTGCTGAGTTACTAGGCATATTTAATGAGTGATTCTTCGATTTGTTTTTGATGACGTTTGTACTGGCGTGAGGGCGGGGCTACCTGTCACTCTTAGAGATCCACCAATAGCAAACCACAACCATCAAAATTAATTCCCCATAGACGCAATCAACCCCTCCATTTGTTCTTGTTTGTGAAGCGTTTCACTGGGATAACACTATTGACCCCTTTTCATTTAGTAAACATTGTGACGTTTTTTGTGGGCGGAGCTTAGGTGGAGGCAAAACGATTCCCCTGGCCGCTTCACTAAAGCTAGTTTGCAAGTTTTGTTAGCTTTTTTTTTTAACAATGACTGGAGAAAATCCGAAGTCCTCTTTTATCTTAATATGTAAGGTCACTCACTCACTGTCCAAGACTGTGAACCAGATTGGTCCGACCCGGACACACTCACTCAATGGATGATCTGACAGGATTAATGTTACCTCGATTGAGTGGCCTGATATCTACACCTGATATAGAAACCGAGCGTAAAGAGAAACTGAGGGCGGATAAATATTTAGATGCCTATAACTGTGATAAAAGGTCACGTACACGACTTGTACGATACGATCCACAGTTCTTCCTAGCCAGCGCCAAGGCCACAAGACGACTACGTAAAGAGTGACATTACAGAGCAATTTTAAAGATATTTTTGAAAACAATTCCATATTGAGCAATTCAATTTTTGAACTTGATGAATACATCTAGTTCAAAAATGTAATGGCTCAATCTGGAATTGTTTATTCTTTCTTACAAGGTACTTCAAAAAGTCTAGTCACAATCAATCACAACAATGCATAAATACAATCACAGATGATTCACAAATACAAAAAATGGAGAAAAGTGACTTTAATAACAGAATGAAAAGGTCCCATAACTGAAGAATCACCATGTCTCATATATGTATTAGATGTGTGGTATGTGTGTTGTGTGATAGATATGATCATGTGAAACCGTGTGGCCGTGGCGCGGCGGTCGAGAACCCGACCAGATCCGGGTCAGCGCCGGGACCTGTTCCACCAGCAAACACTGGCAAACCTGGCAAAAAACCACTGGTTCTGAGAGACAAAGGTACGATACCCTCATGTCATGATTCGACACATATCACGATACTGAACTCACGATACCATATTATTTCGATACTCTAAGACATATCTAATGTCTAATATCTATAAGACTCTAAGGTTAACAAAAAATGTACTGTTGATTAAAATGGTAAATTTGATATTACATTTTGTGTGCAAAATGAATAGGTTTTGGCCCAAAGCACAGGACGATAGAGAAGATGAAAATACTGAATTATTTTAGACTATTTATTTTTAAATCTGAATTATATAAGACTGATTTATATTTAAAATAATGTCGAAAACTTTTACTGGTAACATCAGACATCTGGCATTATCAGGACACACAAATATCCCCCTATTGCATTATTATACGTTATAATCAATTAACATTATATAATGTAGTTTAATATGGTACTGACACTAAAACTCTGAAAACTTGAATTTGTTTCTCACACAGTAATTTTTAGTTTGGTTGAACCATCCACATATTTTCACTATCCTCGATAAATATTGTTGATTTTTGTTTTGCAATATATTGTGACACCCCTAATCTGCACACATGACTGTACATAGATACACTACATGGTACATTAGAAATGACGTAGCTTCTCCTATACGTAACCGAGACGTTTCCTTTAAAGGTGCAGTGTGTAATATTTAGGAGGATCTGTTGACAGAAATGCAATATCACACACATAACTGTGTTGTCAGTGGTGTATAAAGATCTTACATAATGAAGCGTTGTGTTTTCTAAGCTCAGAATGAGGCGTTTCTCTCTACACACACCCCGGGTCCGCTTACATCCACATCTTTCTACGATGGCTCTGAGCGGAGCCATCGTATGTTGTTCTTTGTGTAAAGAAGCTGCTAAAGTCAGCGAATGACACAATGCTGAACAAGTAGCAATCTATCTTTTTACTGAATAATTAAGTAAACCCAATTTCTTAATTTATCTTTGTAAAGAAATCTAATTTCCTAACTGGCTACTATCGTGTGTGTTGTTGTGCAGCTCTGGGTCCATCTGGAGGCGAGAGTGCAGAGGACTCCTTGGACTACATAATAATAATTAACTATATAGCCAATAATTAAGTAAGCTGAATTTCTTAATGTATCTTTGTAAAGAAACTTAACTATACATAACTATCTACTCTCTGCTGTCTCAGACGATGACATCACTTCCTGTTGGCCACCGTAACTTCTGTTGGGTGCAATTCGCAACCTCACCACTAGATGACACTAATATTTACACACTGCACCTTTAAGAATGAATGAAAGAAGGAGCAGTAACACAGTTTCTATTGTTTCTCTTGAACTTTCAGAAATCAATTGAAATGTGAAGTCGAGTCTTTTCCCAATAGACCCCAGTGTGTGTTGTCAGCTCTGGGTCCGTATGGAGGAGAGATTGTAATGTTGTGTGTGTGTGTGTGTTTTCAGCTCTGGGCCCGTATGGAGAGAGTGCGGAGGACTGCTGGGACTACAGGGACGCCAGCGCTCACGGTAAACCGCATTCGTACCTGGACGCCATTCGCTCCGGGCTGGATAGTTCTGAAAGTTCTGCCTCATCCGGCCCGTATCCGGACGCTGGGCCTCAGCCGCAGCTCTGCCCGTACCTGGCGGCGGGCCAGTGTAACTATGGTGACCGCTGCCCGTATCTCCACGGCGACCTGTGTGAAATCTGTCGTCTCCAAGTTCTACACCCGCACGACCCTGAGCAAAGAGCAGCGCATGAAAAGGTGATTTCTATTGGTTTCAATAGAGTGCAACAGTTGAAGTGAAGATATATAATATGTGTTCCCTGTTTGATTTTCCCAAAATGAATCATGCCTCATGTTTAAACACTATCTACATAGTGGCAAATTCCCGAAGTACATGAACGCTGAACGGCCGCTGAAAAAAAAGAAGCTTTCAAATAGGTCCTATGTTTATGTTTAAATCACATATTTAAATCACCGCCTTTGCATTAGTGAGATTGCCGCTGTCCTAGGGATGTCACGTCACCAAAATTCCAGTAGTCTGTACCGATACCATTAAAATGTTACGGTTCTTGGTACCAATTTCGGTACCACAGCAAAATCAGTTTGAACTATTTTTTCCTTGGAAAAAAAAAAGTTAAATTCAATTCAATGTCTTTATTATTTAAGACGGTAAATTTATGTAAGCATTGAAGACTGCATGCTGTTTAAACGAAAATGATGATTATATTGAGAAATATTGCTCATTAAAAAAACAAGTCTATGCACACATTATTATTAGTAGTAGTATTTTTAATCAATGGAGACGTTAGATCTATTCTACAGTAGCTTAATATAATTATTTCTGTCAATTTATTTAAGTTAAACCAAACTTTTATTTTGACGGGTTGCCGTGGAGACCTTTGAGTTTCTGTGCGCGGATGATATAACGATAGTTTTTCTCGAATGAAACGGTAAAATGCTCATGAAGTGACTCTCGGAGATGAATACAATCATTAATCATGTCATCATATCGTGAGGCAGCAGAGACTGAACACAGCGCGAGTGTCACTCGTGCTTCAATGTGTGTGTGAGTGTGTGAGGTAATGTTAAAGTCCCTGTAAAGGCAATTCTACAAAAAAAAATTCTAAACACATTATAAATGTTACAAATGTATTACAAACCCAATTCCATAAAAGTTGGGACACTGTACAAATTGTGAATAAAAACAGAATGCAATGATGTGGAAGTTTCAAATTTCAATATTATATTTAGAATACAACATAGATGACATATCAAATGTTTAAACTGAGAAAATGCATAATTTTAAGGGAAAAATAAGTTGATTTTAAATTTCATGGCATCAACACATCTCAAAAAAGTTGGGACAAGGCCATTTTTACCACTGTGTGGCATCCCCTCTTCTTTTAATAACAGTCTGCAAACGTCTGGGGACTGAGGAGAAAAGTTGCTCAAGTTTAGGAATAGGAATGTTGTCCCATTCTTGTCTAATAAAGGCTTCTAGCTGCTCAACTGTCTTAGGTCTTCTTTGTTGCATCTTCCTCTTTATGATGCGCCAAATGTTTTCTATGGGTGAAAGATCTGGACTGCAGGCTGGCCATTTCAGTACCCGGATCCTTCTTCTACGCAGCCATGATGTTGTAATTGATGCAGTATGTGGTTTGGCATTGTCTTGTTGGAAAATACAAGGTCTTCCCTGAAAGAGACGATGTCTGGATGGGAGCATATGTTGTTCTAGAACTTGGATATACCTTTCAGCATTGATGGTGCCTTTCCAGATGTGTAAGCTGCTCATGCCACACGCACTCATGCAACCCCATACCATCAGAGATGCAGGCTTCTGAACTGAGCGCTGATAACAACTTGGGTTGTCCTTGTCCTCTTTAGTCCGGATGACATGGCGTCCCAGTTTTCCAAAAAGAACTTCAAATTTTGATTCGTCTGACCACAGAACAGTTTTCCACTTTGCTAGAGTCCACTTTAAATGAGCCTTGGCCCAGAGAAAACGCCTGCGCTTCTGGTTCCCATTGAGATATGGCTTCTTTTTTGACCTATAGAGCTTTAGCCGGCAACGGTGAATGGCACGGTGGATTGTGTTCACTGACAATGTTTTCTGGAAGTATTCTTGAGCCCATGTTGCGATTTCCATTACAGTAGCATTCCTGTGTGTGATGCAGTGCCGTCTAAGGGCCCGAAGATCACGGGCATTCAGTATGGTTTTCCGGCCTTGACCCTTATGCACAGAGATTGTTCCAGATTCTCTGAATCTTTGGATGATATTATGCACTGTTGATGATGATAACTTCAAACTCTTTGCAATTTTTCTCTGAGAAACTCCTTTCTGATATTGCTCCACTATTTTTTGCCTCAGCATTGGGGGAATTGGTGATCCTCTGCCCATCTTGACTTCTGAGAGACACTGCCACTCTGAGAGGCTCTTTTTATACCCAATCATGTTGCCAATTGACCTAATAAGTTGCAAATTGGTCCTCCAGCTGTTCCTTATATGTACATTTAACTTTTCTGGCCTCTTATTGCTACCTGTCCCAACTTTTTTGGAATTTGTAGCTCTCATGAAATCCAAAAGGAGCCAATATTTGGCGTGGCAATTCAAAATGTCTCACTTTCAACATTTGATATGTCATCTATGTTGTATTCTAAATATAATATTGAAATTTGAAACTTCCACATCATTGCATTCTGTTTTTATTCACAATTTGTACAGTGTCCCAACTTTTATGGAATTGGGTTTGTACTAAAACATATTACAAAGACTGTGAACTAATGCGCAGTTAGACCGCAAACAGGTTTTCACCATTGCTATTTTACAGATTTTTTGGGCGGGGCTAAAACAGGGCTCGATGACGCACTGGAGCCCATGAACTCGTGGACACGCCCCTACTTGATGACGCATTGAGGCCACTGACTCAGGCTGATCTCTTCCCTAACAATAGAGCACATTCGCATTCGCCGCTCAATCGCGAGTTACTGTCAGTACTATTAGTTACTACAGTCTACAGTTTGCTAGCTAGCTATGCCTTCGACATGGAAATGCATAGGCTACTACCTGGATGCGATCATGTACAAAACAGATTGGTGTTTTTATTTAAATTTCCTAAAAACGATCACATCAAGAAGAGGTGGATTAATTTTGTGTAGAGCCAACTTTGATGAAAAGCTGAGGATCACCGACAGCAACACCCGCCTCTGTAGTGATCATTTTACACTGGATAGTTTTATAAACTTTCCTCAGAGACAACTGGGATTCACTGATAATGTTACTGGTGAACGGGGCCGAAACGACTATATCCCGCCTCAGCATTCATCCTCCCGTCCCGAAAGCAGTTTCATCTAATATCACCGTCGACAGCTTCCCGCTAGTGGGACACGCCCCCAGCGTTTGAGAGCTTTTTTTCAAGATTTTGATAGCTTATTTTATGTTCTTGCCGGCTTTTTTATCATTTAAATTTGGCTGGGTGGCTAATAACACATTTTTCTGTGGTGTGACAGACTCAGAACACATACTTAATTTTGACTTTACAGGGACTTTAAATGAAACCATGCGTATGTGCCGTTCATTCACACAGAGACAAACAGAACACGCATGGTATATATTTAAATAGTATTTTTGCAGTTTAATATACACAGACAATATCAATTTAATATACATTTTTTTCTCTTTTTCATCAAACCACAGTTTTTTTTACAAGTTCCTGCAATTTCATCGCATAAAATTGCATAAATATCCCGCATATTCCATTGCATTTTTTAAGAAAAATGGCCGCATAATCAAGGATTTTTGTCCGCAACAATCACAAAAAAACTCTGCTGTGCTTAATGGGATAAGTAGTACATTCTTATGAATGAATTAAGTGCACAGTCTTGCAAAAAAAGTTGTATTAGGTATGAGTAAGACTCGTGTCACATGTTGCTGATGAGGATGCTGATTCTGTGTGATCTCAGATGTGCATGGCGGCCTTCGAGATGGACATGGAGCGGGCGTTTGCGGCTCAGCAGAGTCAGGATAAGCAGTGTAAGATCTGTCTGGATGTGGTGTACGAGAAGACGTCTCCGTCGGAGCGGCGCTTCGGGATCCTGTCGAGCTGCGTACACACGTACTGTCTGAGCTGCATACGCCAGTGGCGCTGCGCCGAGCAGTTCCAGAACCAGATCCGAAAGTGAGTCAGTCCACTGGCTTGGACTTTAAATTATTCATAACTAGTGGTGGAACGGATCACAAAAATATATATAGGAGGGTAGCTTTATTTTAACTTTATTAAAGACAAGTGAACAGTCAGTAATAAAATAAAAACAACCATCACAGCACCATCACAGTAGTAATCAGGTACATAAATTAATTATTAAAGGGTTAGTTCACCTAAAAATGAAAATTAAGTCATTAATTACTCACCAATGCTGTACCAACCCCGTAAGACCTTCGTTCATCTTCGGAACACAAATGAAGATATTTTTGATTAAATTTGAGAGCTGTATAACTACCACATTGGCTCCTAAGGGACTGCCTCTTGACGGCCCAGAAAGTCAATGAAGAAAATGTTTAAATATCCCAAGTGACTACCGTGGCTCAACTATATGTTTATCAAGCGACGCGAATACTTTTTGTGCGAAAAAACTAACAAAAATAACGAGTTTATTCGACTATTTCTTTTCTTCCTCGTTGGCCTGAAACGAGACTTCCTTAGATTTCCACGACGCATGCGCGAGAATTGCGATCTCCTTCAACTACTTCAGTTCAGTTCTCGCGCATGCGTCGTGGAAATCGTATGGAAGTCTCGTTTCAGGCCAACAAGGAAGAAAAGGAATAGTCAAATAAAGACGTTATTTTTGTTTGTTTTTTCGCACAAAAAGTATTCGCGTCGCTTGATAAACATATAGTTGAGCCACGGTAGTCACTTGGGATATTTAAACATTTTCTTCATTGACTTTCTGGGCCGTCAAGAGGCAGTCCCTTAGGCAGCCAATGTGGTAGTTATACAGCTCTCAAATTTAATCAAAAATATCTTCATTTGTGTTCCGAAGACGAACAAAGGTCTTACGGGGTTGGTACAGCATGGGGGTGAGTAATTAACAGTGGTGGAAAGAGTACTGAAAAAACATACTCAAGTAAAAGTACCATTACATTCCAAAAAATGTAGTGTGAGTAGAGTAAAAAGTACTTGTCCAAAAAACTACTTGAGTAAGAGTAAAAAAGTAGCTTATTTAAAAGTACTCAAGAGTAGTGAGTAGCGAGTACTGAGGTGCGGATTCTAACCCTTATAATAAACACTGTGCACTACAATTACACGCATACTGGAATTCACATTATATTTTGTTCTTTGTAAGAAAGATTGAAGAATATCTATCATCCATCTTTTTAAAATGCATCAAATCAGTACACTCATCACCATTTTTAAATCATATTATTTGGGGGAAAAAGCATTTAAAATTAGGCGAAAAGCCACTGGGCCTGAGCATGTTATTGTTGCACATAAAATATCTATATTCATAACTGTGCAAAGAATTCAAAAACCTTTAGAAACTCATATGATAGTTCAGCATCATGTGTAGTGGAAACTTTAGCGCACCGCCCAGCTCTGCTCTCTCAGACGCCCGCCCAGGTGTTGTGGAGTAATGAAGCTTTATTGTGCGCAGGTCTTGTCCTGAGTGCCGTGTGGTGTCGGAGTTCGTCATTCCCAGTATGTACTGGGTGGAAGACCAGGATGAGAAGAACCGCCTCATCGAGGAGTTCAAATCTGGAGTCAGGTACGAGTGAAACGGGTCTGTTTTGTGGCCTGCTTACAGAAGTACAGATATATACAGGTATAGATATAATATAACTATATGATTTCTACAGGATTTTGCAGTGGAACACACAACTGCATTCTTATAAAAATAGCAGCAGAAGAGGAATCAGTTCTGTATTCTAGCGCTGTCTGAAACGTGTTAAGCATGTGTATGATTATCTATGTGAGCAAACAGTGAGTAATGTGCTGAACAAATGCAGCGATTTTGATTCTTATTTCTTAAAAAGTCATTTAAAATGATCTTTATATTATGTTTATGAAGGTTAGCTTAAGTTAGCAGGGTTATTATCGTTATAAAAAAATCACATTCATAACAACATAAACAACTTTTTTTTATTTCAGCAAATTGCCAAGGCAAGTTAAACTTGATGTCCTAACATAACTAAAACTAAATCAAAACAAACAGAATATATAAAATGTATATAGAAATATTTAAAAACAAAAACCACTAAAAATGACAAAAACACACAACAAAATCATACTGTGTTGGTTGAGAAGAACCGCCTCACCGATGAGTTAAATCTGGATCTCTGTGTGCTGTTTTGTGGCCTGGTAATAGAATAACAGGAATTCAGAATTCTACAGGCTTCAGTTTTACTGATTCTGATAAAAACTTATTTCTTAAAAAGGTCATTTAAAGATCAGGGACAATAATATCCATGTTAGCTTAATTTAGCAGGGATATAATACTATAACCATTGAAAATGTTTATGTTTAATGTTTTAAACTAAAAGAAAACCTTAATATTTTAAGCTTGTTGTGTATGTTGACTAATCATAAGCTTGTTCAGAAATGGTGACAAAAACGTAAAAAAACCCAAAACTTAAACATAAAAAATAACGTCTTTTTCGCTAAACGTAATTTAAATATTAGAATATTTGATTTTTATTAGCCTGAATATTCGAATGCAATATTTTAGAAAGATGCCAATAGTTTGTCAAGAGATTTAAAGCGTCGTGTTTGAAGAGTGCGCATGTGCGTGTGAACGAGCTCTAGTGTGTGAGAACGAGCCTATGATTGAATCTGGAAATAAAGCAAAATAACTGAGAAAAATGAGAAATATTCCTCAGATGCCATGTTCGTAATTTATAGTAAAACATCTCGCATTAATTCCATCTCAAAAACGTTCATTAAAAGTGTTATTACTCCAACACCTGCTTGACGTCATTAACCAACGTGGTTGAACGACCAATTCGTGACAATTTGGTTTCGGAAAACAGTCGTGGCTGGCTAGATGATTTCTTCAGCGATGCATCATCGTACTATAAGCGCGAGTTACAGCGTTATATGGGAAACACACCCCTGGTGGACAGTTACTGTAACAGAACTCACATTAATACACCCTCCGAGAATAGTGGCGGAGATGGAACCGAACATGGCTTCACTTTAAAGAAGCATCTGCAGTCCAAACAGAAGTCAATAGAATATGAGGTGAAAAGGCTTTGATCTTCCTTTGATTTGCACTCAAACTAAGGCCATGTTGTCCACACTGATATGTTTTTATTTGAAAACGTATATTTTTCTCTCCGGTTTGGCCTTCCGTCCACACTGAGACGGCGTTTTAAAGGGATACTCCACCGGGTTTTCATATTAAACTATGTTATCCCCTTAATTAAGACGAGCTGATGCATACCTCTCTCGTCTCAGTGCGTGCACTATATCGCTCTGTATTGCCGCAAAACTATGTTAGCATTTAGCTTAGCCCAGTGCATTAAATATGGGCCAAAAAGAGAAGCGACAAAACACTTCCTCGTTTTCCCTATTTAAACACAGTTACTCGATTAGTGTAACTCGACCTAGGCTGGTGACACAAAATAAAACGTTGTGTTTTTCTAAGCGTTTAAAATTGATGACTATATTGTATGGCGGAATACCATAAAAAAGTGCTTTAGAGCACTTCAACTTGGCGCAATAATACCTTCACTCGTGAAAAGTCCTCTTACCGGCTCCCGCTTCCTCGCTCTCCCCCTCCCTCTTATTTCCGTCAATGCAGCCAACGTGACATGCGACAAAGCGGGAGCCGGTAAGAGGACTTTTCACGAGTGAAGGTATTATTGCGCCAAGTTGCGCCTTTTTTATGGTGGCTGTCATGTGCTATTCACTTTTACGCTGTTACTAAAATATGTTAAACACTCTTTCATATCACAGTCCTGCACAGATGACAGAAAATTACTCACATTTGCTGTCCCGCAGCAAAACAGGAGAGCAGTTGCGTTTTAGACCAAACATATGGTGACTGAGTGCGACCGGGACGCATCAGTGATGGTGAGGTATTTTGCTAAATAAAATGATCTTGTTTGAAAAATTGCGCGATAAATGTATTATTTATTTTTCCATCTCGGTGAGCTTTTATGAGGTTCCACTCATGCGCAATAAGGTGAATTTAGAGGTTTCTCACCCACACTGAAACGTCAGAAAACGCTAGTGTGGACGGGGAGTGTTTTTAAACAAAGACACCGTTTTCAAATGTATCCGGATTAATGTGGATGTAGCCTTAGAGTTGGACTGGACATGTTGGTAACACTTTACTTGAAGGGGTGTGCATAAGACTGGCATGACACCTTCATGATCAGGACAAATGTTATGAATATGAAGGAAGATTTATGCATGTTTGACAACTGTCATTAAGTGTCATTCAGTCAACTATGACATTTTAATGCAAATATGACATTGTTTGAGATGTCGTTGTTATGACACCAAACCAATACATCATAACCTGTCAGTGTCTTTGTCATGACAACAAACATGACATAGCAGATTAATTATCAAACCACCAAGCTTTATTGCTTAACATTACATCAAACTGTCATGAGGCTGGTTTTGACATTTGTTATTTTTTAAATGACAAATTCAATTAGTACCACTGTAGTTGAGGTCACGAAAAATATTCATGACACAATTATAATGTCTCATGACAGCCAATTTCAAAGCCAACCACATGACAGTTTAACCTCATTTTATGTCAAGTTGTCATGACAAAGACACTGACGGCGGGTATTGGTTTATGTCAAGATGTCATAACAATGTCATATTTGCATTCAAAATGTCATAATTGACCGAAAGACACTTAGTGACAGTTGTCATAAACATGCATAAAACTTCCCTCATATTCATGTCATGTCATGGTTATGAAGGTGTCATGTTTTATGCACACCCCACCCCTTCAAGTAAAGGGTTACCGAAATGTTTTCATCCATCAGTGCATTTGTTCTCCAGTATTGGCAGAATGCAGAAAGATTTCTTTTGATATTATGGTTTTAACGTGTTTTCTTTCTATTGATGTCTTCCTGAATCTATTTCTGTTTATCTGTGTGTTGCAGTAAGAAAGCCTGTAAATACTTTGACCAGGGAAGAGGAACGTGTCCGTTTGGTGGAAAGTGTTTCTACATGCATGCGTACGCTGACGGGTCGAAAGCAGAACCTGATAAACCCCGCAAACAGCTCAGTGCCGAGGGGAACGTCCGGGTAAAGACCACACACTCACTTATATATGCAAATTATTATGCAAATCCTCATTTAAATAATTTATACTTGGTCGAGTGAGTTAGTAGTGTGTTAAACTGGCTTTTATGGAAGGGGGCGGGACATTTCCCAAACACACTCGAAGCGCTCGACCAATCAGAGCACAGTGTGCTTTTTCAGAAGGAGGGGCTTTATAGAGACAGGAAGTAAACAGAGCGTTACTGACAGACTGGCAAGAGAGGAGCCGCAACAAAACACTGTGGCTGCAGTACCAAACGCTTCCACTACGTATTGTATACTACGTATTGCACTGGAGCCAAGATTAAACATTTAAATACAATTTGTAATCCTACAAGCTCAAGTGGGACTGTTTCTTTCAGAACCATTTAAACTTTTCAAATCACATCCATGTTTTTTTGTGAGTGTGTTCAAGTTTACCAAGTTTTGCACCATTCCGGTGAAGTAAAAAAATCAAGGTCAAATTTTTTTGACCGGGGGTTTTAAAAAATGTGAAATATTGCCCTTTGTCTCTCTCAGTTTCTGAATTCAGTGCGTCTGTGGGACTTCATTGAGGAGCGAGAGCATCGTGGGCTTCCCCAGGACGAGGACGAGGTCAATGAACTGGGCGAACTCTTCATGCAACTCTCAGGAGCCGGTGACGAGAGCGGCTCCTCTGCCTCACATTGATCACATGACAATAACACGTATCGAGAGCGTTTCCTAAGACGACATTCTACCAGTGGTGCGTTTCTGTGAGACAGCATATACTACATCTGTACGAGTATGAAATATATAAAGCACCTGTATCGTATCTGTAGGCTGCTATATTCTCCTGGGAGGATTTTTTTTAACGCAAGGCCCAAAGATGAATGTATGAAAAAATGGGAACTAAAAATCACATTTTCAAATGCACTGAAGTAGTGTATGAAGTGTAATAATGTTGTGTCAAAAGTAGTAATTGTTGCACTTAGTTAGTTCAGATAACATTCATAATTTATTACATTTGGGCATCATGCAATATTACTGTGGTTAAAAAAAGAAAAAAGAAAAAAAAGCATCCATTCGTTTTGTCACCAGTGAATGGACTTATCGGTATTTTTAGGATATATTTACTTAATTTTGAATTCAGCTGATATCATAGTACTGAAATTCACTCGTCTGGTTTACTCTTGAATCCGATATGGGTTATTATATATTCATTTTCTGAACTGTATTGTTGAGTGACTCTTGAGCGAGTGTAATAAAGCGTTTCGTGAGCGATTGGTGTGTGTTTCTGAGTGATTAGCTCAGGTTCGTTTAAAGGCTTCAGAATTGAACTGAATCTGATTGAGATTCATACGCTAATATGCCAATATCAAAAGTGGAGTATGCACTGATATGAAAATTATGGCCGATAGGATAATTCTTTATATTTTAAAGCATTTCAGTGTTTACCTGGGTGGTTTTGGAACATTCGTGTGCCTCGTCACTTTAAAGAGAATGTTTACCCCAAAATTATTTTTCGTCATTTACTCACACTCAAATGTGGTTCCAAAGCCCTATGAGTTTTTTTTTTTTCTGTTAGAATACAAAAGATTATATTTTGAAGAATGTTGCTAACCAGACGTTATTGTTGCTATTCAGTTTTTGTGTAGCATCAGATTTGAACTTTTTCTCCCTCATTTACTGTTCGTGGCTGTTTTTGCCCCATTGACTTCCATTATAACCACATTTTTTGATTGCAAAGCCATGATGCCATATAATTACGCATTTTTGATTGTTGGTGGTTTTCCCTGTTTGGAAGAGGTAAAATTTGTCATTTTTACAGTTGATAACCAGGTGGCACCATTAACCATTTAGACAGACCTGTGCAAAAAAAAATCATGAATTTTTTTTAAACAAAAGTTTTAGTTTTGATCAGGGCTGAGGTTGATTAATAGATGTATGCAAAAAAAAAAAAAATATCTGATACATTTTTACAGCAGTTTAAAGTAGTGGCTGTTTTCAGCCACAAACATAATTGGGTAGTGAATTTGCTCAGAGTGTACTGTTGTGTTTTTGAAAATTTTCAAAGCATTTTCCCAAAATATGTGTCAAAATAAGATTTGTCACTAAAATTCATCCCATTTGCTGAAACACAGAAAAAGTTATGGCCAAATTAACACTCAAAAAAAATAGCCCATAGAGGCTGAAAACAGCCACAACAGCACATAAGGGTTAAAACAATCTCATAATCTCATTGAATACAACTATATTTTTTCAGTTTGAATTATTCAATTTGATTGGTAGCAGCCAGGTGTCTTATTATTCTAATTGAATGTATTGATAAAATGTTAGAATTTGAAATGAAATTAGGGGGAAAATGCCCTTAATAAAGGTACAACAAACTATTCCAAAAAGAGAGTTTTAAAAAAAATGAAACATTGACAATTTAAATTTTAAAGGGAGTAAAGCCTCAGTTTCAGGCTATAAAGGAAATGTAATTTTGCCAAAAAGAACTTCATTTAAATAAATGTTAATTTGAAATCAATCTACTTCAATGTGATATGATATGTTACCATATTATCATGCTTAATTGGCTTTATGCCCAGCTGCACTACTTCCTGAACTTCAGCCAGCTCCTTGTTTCCTGTCTGCTATTATTGGCCAAATTGATTAATTCAGGTGTGTCTGACTATTGTTGCCATGACTACTGAGGTCAGGTACACCTGAATTAATCAATTTGGCCAATAATGGCAGACAGGAAACGAGCTGGCTGAAATTCAGGAAGTAGTGCAGCTGGGCATAAAGCCCATGTGATGATCAGATGCAGATATTTAAATCAAAGAATATGGGTGGATGGTGGGTGGATTATTATTATGTTTTTATTTAAGTGACACAAAGTGCACCAGATTAATGAATTTATAAAATGTTCTCCATCTAGGGGGCATGGACTCGGACCCCCCTAGAGTTGCCATTTTACCACCTCACTTTGAGTTAGGAAAAACCCTGCCTGTAGTGTCTCCCCGAGGGCATTTAAGGGGTAGGCAGGGTGTGAGGGGTCTCTTTTGATGGCCTTGGTTCTCCTGCGGCAGCAGGATGTGGAGATGGTTTCCAGGCTGGGCAGAGGGCAGCCGATGATCTTTAGAGAGTCAGAGTTATGAGCTCTGATCAGGGTCTGGACTTCACTTGTCATCCAGGGCTTCCTGTTTGGGAAGTTCCGGATGCTTCTCTTCATTGTGACGTTTTCGATACAACACCTGATGTAAAAGAGGACAGACTCGGTGTAGTATATGTCCAGGTCCTGATCTTCAAAAATACTCGGTCTGTGTGGCTGGTTTTGTTTGCCTTCTGAGGGGGGTGTAGGCCGTGAAGAGGAGCAGACAGAGGTGGTCTGATTGTCCGAGGTGGGGGAGGGGGGATGCTCTGTTTACTGTAGACATTATCTAATGTGTTTTCTCCGTCTATGGTTTTCTCCCCTAGTAGCACACTTGATGTGCCGATGGGCTTTGCGGAGAACAGTCTTAAGGCGCGTTCGAGTGTTCGAGTTCGTCCCAGTGTTCGAGTCCGAGTCACCAAAGAAGAGTCCGAGTCGAGTCACCATTACCTGAATTCAAGTCCGAGTCGAGTCTCGTGTTCGAGTCTCGAGAACCCAGTCAGGCTGCCATCTTGTTGCTGAGCTGTTACACCGGCATAGACATATGCACCGGTATGTAAACAAACCTCGGTGATAACGCGAACGCACCCTCGATGACAGCTACAGCCAGGCAGAATGACTTGTTGGGTTGATGATGTTAGACAGTGGCCTCCAGTCACAGATGAAGGTACAAACGATCTTACAGATTATTTATGAAAATAGCTTGGCAAGCTAGCTAGGCTAACGTTTGCTAACGAGGAAACTATAAAAAGATCTGTCCATTTGGCAACAATAAATAAATAAATGAAATCAAATAAACAAATTCATGTTTTTCATTTGTGTCCATTATTTATCTCATTTTCACATTGCAACGGGCAAGGGTAAGGTAACGTTACAGCTAGAAAGTATACATAATATCGACCAATTAGTGTTTTTAAACCATGGAAAGAGGTTAATATAACAGCGGGAGAACAATTATGTCACATAACGTTATACTGTATTTAGCTCAGGAAAGCCATTTAATGACCATAGCATGTTAATTGAATAGAAAAAATAGCAAGAGAGGAGATTTTGCTGATCACTATATCACATATTTATTATATTTTTTACTTATGTCATTAAATAATTGTTATTATACGCGAATGTCCGTGTCTTGTACTCGCCCAGGAAATCTTTGTAAACCGTACGGCTCCAGACAGGGGCAGTCCACCCGGGGTATTCACAATGTTTTCTCTTCAAAATTGAAATTTTACTGCCACCATTGAAACAATTTATAACGGAAACTGTTTACCCACTCGACATTATACAAGGGCTAACGTTGTAACGTTAGTGACAGTCGTAAATCGCGGGCTGTTTATTCCAGTGGACGCAAGTTGCAACTAAAACAATAGGAGGCAATGGCGCAACGCTACCCAGCAACAGCTCAGTAATGGCGCCCGCTTACTTCCGGTAGTTTCGCCGGATTCGTCTATATGGTGTAAAAACGTCTTAGTGCTGCCCTCTTCAGGTTGAACGGTGGCTACTGCAGTTGAATTTTCCTATTGGATGTTTGCGGTCGTACGTGACACAGCGGTTGTTGGTGACGTAGGCAAGTTCCATACAAATAGAGTGCTGAAGTTACGACGTCACTCTGTAGGCCAAATCGCAGAAGTGAGTTAGCGTTTTAGCATTACGGTTCCCTCGCTCTAAAGCCTTTGGGATTTTTGAATGGGTTTTTGCTAAATCGCCTGAAATAAGGTCTCTGGTGAACAAAGCCTCTAAATATTTTCACGTTTTGATCTATGACATAGAACACACAGTTATGACCTGCTTGTGGTTTTTTTAAACTTTATTGTGTCTGATTGTGTTTTTTAAAATCTTTATATAGGCTTCAAAATGTATACGTTTTGGATTAACTTGTAAAGATTATCTTGCTAGACAAAACGTGTAAGGGTCACAACCCTTTGTTAAACACAGATCTTATTTTTTGCGATTTTCCAAAAGTCTATGGGAAAAATGCATTGCTTTTCTACCGAGGGAACCCATGCGCCGCTAGCTTCCGGGTTGTCCTACAAAGTGACGTCATCACTTCGGTCTCAGGTGCACGCCCCCCTCCGCTGGGCTCTGCCCACTTTTCCAGCATTTTTCAAATATTGCCAGTGGGTGGAGTCAGGCTCTGACCAGGGTTTAGTTACCCTTTAATAATGTAGCTTTACAGTATATGTCAGATATGATTGCATTGCATATTATATAAATTATATTAGTTTGAGCTACTAGCAATGTTTTCCCCCAGCTATGAATGTTAAAAGCTCTAATCACAGAGCAAATAATACGTTTGCTTTATTGTAATTGTAACGCCATTTCCCAGAATTAAAAGAAAATTGCTTTACATTGATAAAGTAAACCAGATAAATTAATCTAAACCACATCTTTAATGGGGGTAATTTATAACAGGGAGCAATTACATTTCCAAAGTAACCTTCCTAACCCTGACTGTAGGGGAGCGCTGGGCAGTGGGCACAACGTAACGCGGGGCTAGTTGTAACACACTTGTTTTAAATACTTCCACACGCTAGCATGCCGAAACTTGGCGTGTTTACTAGTTGCTATTTCAACACTATACTGTGAAAAAAATGCGCCAAAATTCAGAGATCTTTGTAAGATATCACTGTACATTTAACCATAGCAAAAGTGCATATCTTACTTACCTAAGTTAATTTTTCATCTCTATTTTTTGCGTTTAATTAAAATTAGACAAATCTGACATTTTTTGAATCTCTAATCTGTTGTTTAACAGTTGATATAGTTCTTTAATGCTTTGCTAACTAGCAGAAGACACTAGCAGGGTCTAAACCCCAGTTGTGCAGTTGGGGCATGTTGTCACACTGCGTTACATTGTGCCCCTATTAGAAATATGCTGTTATATTCTATACTTTTATGAATTCTATTGAGAAAACATGAAAAACATGTAAATAAAGACTGAAAGTCAATGTTCAGAAATGATTAATTATATCTGTGTTTTCCGGTGTGTTTGTTGTCAAAATCAAAAATTATTATTTTTTAATTATTAAAAAATGCCATTATTTTATATGAAAAAGTTAATAATTGTGTTTTATTATAAGAAAATATTTTGGTTTGACTTGTATATATATATATATATTTTTTTTTTTAATTAGATGAGATAGCATTTTAAGCTGTTATATGGTGATGTTACAATTTGCCCCTCACATGTTACAACCTATGGGGCATGTTGTCACATTTCACATTTCTTTCAGGGTAAATCAAGAAAAAAGTACTGTATTAATAAAACAAAACCACATAATTGTACTAGACATGTGGGACAAAAATAAACACTCTAAATAGATTTGCACAAACTGAGAAAGTCAAAAAGCGTTATATTGTGCCCTACTCTCCACTATGTGAGATTCAACATATTCTTTCTCTTGTGTGACTGTGTGGAATTTCTTTGAATTGCCATGAATTTAATTCCACTTCCTGTCATTCCAATTCAAATTCAACTTCCTGGGGGGTGGAGTCAATTCAATTCAAATTCCAATTCATGAATTGAATGGAGACCAATTCTGAAATTCAGAATTTTGCGCAAGCCTGGCTTTCAATAGGTTTGCCATTTGATGTTGCACAACGTTAGGTGGTCGCGCCAGTGCAGATTTTGGTCGGCAGGAAAAATGATTCAACTGTAATGGTTCAGTCTGTAATGCGAGTCCGAGTCCAAGTACGAGTCATCAGTCCACGAGTCCAAGTCGAGTCACGAGTCCAGAGAATAGAGTCTCGAGTCGGACTTGAGTCCAGAGAATAAGGACTCGAGTTGGACTCGAGTCCGAGTCCAGGACTCGAGTACTCCATCACTGGGCTGTTAGTCCATGGTATTTTACCTGATTCTACTTTATCTGTCATATTAGTGCCTATCATTAATGAAAAAGTGGGTAAGATTAACAGCGTAGATAATTACAGGCCTGTAGCTCTAGCCAGTATTTTGTCCAAAGTCCTGGAGAGGATTATACTCAATAGGCTGGAACATTTTGTTTTGACGTCTGACAATCAGTTTGGTTTCAAACCTAAACATGGCACTGACATGTGTATTTTTGCCCTGAAGGAGATTTTCGATTTGTATAACAGGCATAATTCCACAATTTTTTTGTGTTTTATTGATACCTCTAAAGCCTTTGATGGGGTAAATCATGAGAAGCTATTCTGCAAATTGTACAACAGAGGGGCTCCCAAATATCTAGTCTTGGCCTTCTGGTATGCTCATCAGTCATTGTATGTGAAGTGGGGTAATTCTATGTCTGCCTCATTTAATATAGGTAATGAAATTAGGCAGGGAAGCATTTTGTCTCCCTTTCTCTTTAATATTTATATGGATGACCTACCTACCTAAGTTGTTAAACAGTTGTGGAACAGGTTGTAGGGTTGGGGACACCATTATCAACCACCTAATGTACAAGGATGACCCTGTCATTCTTTGTCCATTTATGCTGGTCTTCAACAGCTACTAAGGGTTTGTTCCCAATACCAGACTGATCTCATGAAGTAGCGTGTGTATGATAGCTCAAAATGAGATAACACGCCACTTTCGAGTCAAGTGAATGAAAACTCTGGAAGCTCATTTGTAAGTGTAGATCAGTAAACGAAATATGAGGAATAGTTAGCAAAACATGTAGTGTATTAAAAACAAAGTCAAAAAAATTGCTTGCGGTTCATTCTTTTTCAGTTTCAAAGATATTTTATTCAGTTTCAATTCATATTTTCATTAGTTTCTTGAAAAGTTACGTTCATTTTTATTGGCTCAAAATTAATTCCATAAACCATCAGTTAATAACGTATTCGGTTACAAACATTACCTCAGTTCCCTGAGAGTAAGGAAACAGCGGAAGCGCACTGCAAACTAATCATGGTGCTTCACGCCTCGCCCCATTCATTTTGGCAGCACTTTGACAGCGAGTAACTTTACATCTGAGGCGCCCAAAGACTTCATTTTGTCCATTATTTAATCTCCTCCATCGAACTCTCCACTTTGCTGATTCTCCAGCAGAAAGAAGCCGTCGACGCGCCCTTGTAGTGACATGAGCAACCTGTAGCTTTTAGACAGAAAGAAAGAAAGAAATTAAAGGGTTAGTTCACCCAAAGAAAGAAAGAAAGAAAGATTAGTGAGAAAGAAAGATTAGTGAGAAAGAAAGAAAGAATGAAAGAAAGATTAGTGAGAAAGAAAGAAAGAAAGAAAGAAAGAAAAGTTAGAAAGAAGAAAGAAGAAAGAAAAGAAAGAAGAAGAAAGAAAGAAAGAAAGAAAGAAAGAAAAAGAAAGAAAGAAAGAAAGAAAGAAAGAAGTGAGAAAGTGAAAGAAAGAAAGAAAGAAAGATTAGTGAGAAAGAAAGATTAGTGAGAAAGAAAGAAAGAAAGAAAGAAAGAAAGAAGAAAGAAAGAAAGAAAGAAAAAAAGAAGATTAGTGAGAAAGAAAGAAAGAATGAAGAAAGAAAGATTAGAAAGAAGAAAGAAAGAAAGAAGAAAGAAAGAAAGAGAGAAAGAAAGAAAAAAAGAAAGATTAGTGAGAAAGAAAGATTAGATGAGAAAGAAAGAAAGAAAGAAAGAAAGAAAGAAAGAAAGAAAGAAAAAAAAGAAAGAAAGAAAGAAAAAAGAAAGAAAGAAAGAAAGAAAGAAAAGTGAGAAAGAGAAAGAAAGAAAGAAAGATTAGTGAGAAAGAAAGAAAGAAAGAAAGAAAGAAAGAAAGAAAGAAAGAAAGAAAGAAAGAAAGAAAGAAAGAAAGAAAGAAAGAAAGAAAGAAAGAAAGAAAGAAAGAAAGAAAGAAAGAAAGAAAGAAAGAAAAGATTAGAAAGATTAGAAAGAAAGAAAGCTACAGGTTGCTTATGTCACTACAAGGGCGCGTCGACGGCTTCTTTCTGCTGGAGAATCAGCAAAGTGGAGAGTTCGATGGAGGAGATTAAAATAATGGACTTTGGGCTATAGATAAAGTCTTTTATATATATATGAAGTCTTTGGGCGCCTCAGATGTAAAGTTATTCGCTGTCAAAGTGCCGCCAAAATGAACGGGGCGAGGCGTGAAGCACCATGATTGGTTTGCAGTGCGCTTCCGCTAAAATACTTGTTTCCTTACTCTAATGTTTGAATACGTTTTTAACTGATGGTTGAAAAAACATTCAATCTTATGATAGTCTTCTTTTCCTCATCGTCGCAATGTCTTCTGGGTGTCTTTGAGGCGGTGGTTGTGGTCTTAGTCTAGTTCAAAACTGAGGACATTTTTGCCATTGCCATAGTACACGGGAGGTAAGGAATCATCATCAATGAGTCTTTGTAAATCCTCATCCAACCGACGACGTGTGGCAATTCTTTTGGCTAATTCCTGTTTCTCTCTAAGCTCTTCCTGTTCCCTTCGAAGATCCCTTGCAGGTTTTTCCTTGATTGGACTCTCGACTCTCTTTTCCTCCACCTTACAGGGTGTCTTTTTAAGCATTTCCTCCTCAAACCACATTTGACGTAGTTTGGCGAACTCGCGTTCTGCGATTTCCTCTAGTTCCTCTTTGGTCCTCATTGCAAACCTCGGGTCCTCCTCCGGGTCCTTCTTTGGGTGCCGCCTCACTTTCCTGCTCTGCAATAGAGATGAGATTTTTAAGTCAGCATCACACAATATAATATTAATATTGATCCATATTAAAATATTTAATGAGACAAAAGTAAAGGGAAAGTACGTTTTTCACTGGAAAGTTCTTTAATTCCTTCTTCATTTCTTCCCAACGAGCATTTCGAGTGTCACGGTCACTGTGAAACAGAGAAAGCAAGCGTAAGATTATCAAGAGCTCACTCAAACCATAAAATTAAAATAGCCACTGATGATCATCACAGTAGCTCTATCGCTTTGAGTCATAAAAACATGTATTTGTAGAACTTACGTCGCATCCAAAGTCTGCCCCTTTTTGGGGGGTGGCACAGGTTGGAAGTCTTTAAAAACTGGGGGTTTTAGGGCAATTAAAGATGAACGATGAGGCCTTTCCTTCGGAGGAATATCATCACTAAATAACTCCAAATTACGCTGAGAAAGAAAAAGAGTTACAAGGTTACAAGAGTGCAGATGCTACACACAAAAGAAACACTTAGTCCACACAATTTACAAGCAGTTATTTCATATTTCAACATTTCATATTCATTTGAATTAAAATGATCAGAATATACAAAATTCACTTACTTCCTTGCGCCTTTTTTGTTCAAGCGCAGCCCTGCGTTGATCAGCCTTGATGCCGTATCGTGGTGGCTCTGGACGCAGGCCTGTATTGGTTTGCAAACCTGTTTGAGATTGCTGGGCAATCTCAGCTCTGGGCTGGGAAGAGCCGGAGATAGCAGGAAGCTTCACAGACTGGCTGACTGGCTTTTCCATCACGATAACTATGTTCTGGCGTGCGAGAGCCTGTTGACGATACAGAAGAATGAGAAAACACTTAAATACAATGCTCAACATATGAACGCAAGCTTAATGTTAATAATGACCGATGATGATGGTTGAAAAAACACATTGAATCATATGATAGCCTACTTACCCTCGTCGTAATGTAGCGTCGTTCAGGCGGATGTGGACTCAGATTCAGTCTAGGGAAGACTAAACCACGATTAGGTTTTTCAAAATCGAGACGTTCCGCTTCCAGTGACCTGATCGGGCGAAATCGTGTGATGGAATACATTCTGATGTAAAGTAGTACGTTGATCGAAAATCCTACTGGTCAAAATGTATTCTGAAACCATACACAGCTGTAATGTGCAATTCAACTGTCCTTAAAAAACAGACCCAAATGGATATTAAATTGCACAATGAACAAAAAGCATACACTGAATGAAAATGCAGCTAATCAAAATAAAATCCTGATGGGGAATCGTACACTGATTCAAAATTGCACACTGAAGCTGTAGACTGAAGGCAACAAGTCAGGAGTTCAGTGAGAAAAAGCTCCAGTATACTGTGACGTGCAAATAGAATGCATTCCGATGACGTCAAGCAGCAGCGCGTTAGAGCCGCAGAAAAATGAAAGATTATTGTTTTGATTTAAACATTGGAAAGAGAGAATGGCTTGGGGAGGGGGGGGGGGGAGCATTTAATTTTCATAGGGGGGCACACTTTTTTAAATGATTTGAGACCGACCAAAACAACAACCCGTTTTAGGCTATAACTAAAATACACCACAATAGTCTTGTTTTGATCATTTTATTCGAATAAAATACTTTGACGTATGATCTCAGCGTCTCTATTTATTTTCTCTTAACGTTTCCACTAGTAGCCTACATTGTTAATCGGCATAGTTCGTCACATACATAACACAGTGCAATCTAGTGGCTTTCATGAGTAACAGATCAACAATCAACGTAATGGACGGTTTATCATTACAAGACCAACCTAAAACTACGCCAAAATGTATAACTTGACAATACAATAATAAAACAATAACAATAATAAAAGCAATGCATAATATACTGCAACAAAAAGTTATCAATCTAGCAATCTAGCAGATAAAATCTCTATTCCTAGCACCTCATTAGCTCCAGAGTCGTCTCCGCACCCGTTGTTGTTGTTGGTCAAAGTTGTCTTTGTCCACGACGAATCTTTAAACCACGTCTTGTATCCATAGCTAAACTTAGCTGTAGGCCGACCAAATCGCCAGAATTAGATTCTGAGATCGCATGCAAATTTGCGCAGCTGCGCAAAGGAATTACGTATAAACAAAACTGTATACTTAATCAAATAATTTTGTCTTTTATTGTTTTATGATATATATATATTATCACACCAACTGCATATTGTAATTTGAATAAAACAAAAGTCTAACACAAAAAATGTTCATATTCAATAGGTCTGTGCAGGATGACTTTCTATTGGGTTGTTTTGCAATAATGACTGCTGTAGGTCTTGGCAAGGATTTGGATGCTGTTTTGGGATGGATAACAGTCATTTTTGAAATATGCTTATTTTAATTCGTTCTGTATAATATGCGTGCAAAGTTTACATTTTATAAGCTCAATGCATGCCTTGCATTGTTTTTTGACAGGGTCGGCGCTAGCTTAGCTTAGCACAGCATGAATGGAATCCTTTGTTGCCAGCTAGCATAGCAGCTAGCTAGACTTGATGTTCATTTTAGGGAGAACTATCCTTTAACTGCAGTTTGTCTGTGGCCAGTGAGGATCCCAGGCAATTAAAGGTAAGCACTGTTTTATAACTTTTGCCAGATTTAGCCTCCAAATTTAAAGGGTAACTTAATTTTTTGTGTGTGTGTGTGTGTGTGTGTTTTTCTTATTTATTTTAAGACATTTGGGTATGTTTATGGTGGTCGACAGATAATGATTTTATAACTTCTATTGCGCTCTAGCTTACGATTTCGCATATGAACACAACTGCCCTGAAATGATAGACAGACAGGAAGCCTGTTTTAATTTTATTGTATTTTGTGGCGGAAACCAGCTTCCATACTAACCCGTTTAATCCCACGGTCACAATTGTGACCGCAGCTTTTTTCTTATTTCTGGAAGCTCTAAAAACTTTGGGCAAGAAATTCAACTTTTAAATGACAAAATAGATTGTCTTGATTTAAATCAATTAATGTCATGTGACTAGTGTGAAAGGTCACATGACCAGATCAGTTCACTTCCTGCTTGCACATCTAGAAGAAGATTTCTTACTCAGACTACTAAAATAAGTAGTATAAAAAACATCCTAATTTACAGATAGAACTATCAAATTTTGTACATATATTCTTTAAAGGGTCTACTACTGATATATTTTGAGAATAATACTCCTGCATTTATATTTTGCTCGAAAGACTTGTAAATTTGTTTACGGTCACAATTGTGACCGGTAGTATAACAGTGCTTCAATTGAAAACACAGGTATTGGCAGATATTGGTGGGCATTGGCAATCCTACACTGAATATGCCACATCTGTGAGGAGGATGGAGGATCTTGGCAAAGGAGAAGTGCTCACTAACACAGATTTAGATAGATTTGTGAACAATATTTGAGAGAAATAGGCCTTTTGTGTACATAAAAATGGTCTAGATCTTTGAGTTCAGCTCATGACAAATGGGGGCAAAAACCAAAGTGTTGCATTTATAATTTTGTTTGGTGCAGTTATCAGTATCCCAGAAACGTTCAATGTGTTGGACCTTCTTGACGTGCAGGGCTCAAGTGTAGACATGGTCTAGCCCATAGGGGTCTAGCCGAACAAGCAGAAGTTCCTCCAGGGTGTAACTTTGTACATGACAACCTTTTCACCTCACTAATAAGCCTTCTTCACGAAATGACAAAACGAGATATTGGATGTCTTGTAATGAATTGTGTCAATAGGCTTTATGCGGAGTGGCACGTGACCAAACCGGAAAACAGGTCTCATCGCATCCGCTTGTCATAGAAAGTGTTAACGGACTACTATGGTAATACGATATGGTACAACTACAGTGCAGTGCAAATAGTAAATATAAGATATAGTGAGAAGTAATAGTAAATAGTTTAGTCAATAGCAACAGTATACCCTAGTGAAAAAAAGTATACTTTATTGTATTTGAAATATATTCCCTTTTTCAATAGTACATTGCAAATATACTAACAAAAAATGTACTATATTTAAATACAGTAAAAGTATATTAGCATCATGCTTTTTACCTATTTTCACAATACAATTTTAAACACACTTTAAAATAATTGTACTTAAGTATATTTTCTAAAAGTATATTGAAAACAAGCATGCTTTTAACATATTTCTAAAAAGTGCAGTATAAGTACATTGGTTCCAAATATATGCTTTGTTACACTTTTAAGAAATATGCTCAACACAAGTATACTTTTAACATATTTCTAACAAATGCACTAGAAGTACTTTGGTAATAAATACATGCTTAATTATATTTTTAAGAAATATGCTAAACACAAGCATAATTTTAGTGAAGTTTTAGTGCATTTAAAGAAAACATACTTATGTTGCTCTTACTTAAAAATACATTTTTGGAGTACTTTGTGTAAGAACATAGCAAAATTATTAAGCTTTTAGTGGGTTTAAAATATATGAACTTTATAAACATGTATGCTTACTGCAATATATTTAAAAAATGTATGCATTTATCATTTTAATATTTAAATATACTTTGTATATATATATATATATATATATATACAATGTACCAACTTGTAATGTATTAGAAACCAGTGGTGGAATGTAACGAAGTACAAATCTTTGTTACTTTACTTAAGTACATTTTTCACATATCTTTACTTTACTTAAGTAGAATAAATAGTGCATACTTATACGCGAAAATTTGTTTTTATGTGCATAGGAAATGCACTGTGTGTAATATACGTATATATATATATATATATATATATATATATATATATATAAATTATTAAAGACTATTAAAAATTCAACATTTTTCTCCAAAATGTTTTTTTTTACATAATTATTACTCAAATATGGATACAGAAAAAGCATTTGGTTGCCTTTTGCAGAATAAATATTGCACCCAGGGTTATACTTCAAAACAAATGAGTGTTTACATATTATGAATAGAGACGTGGAAAATGGTCAAGTACTGTCTCTCTTCTTTTAAAAACTCTGCATCACAAATTAATCAGCAATTGGCTTTACATTGCCAAAGTTGAATCGGGCAGTGATTGACAGGGCTCTGGTCCAATGGCATCGGTCATTGTCTGATACAGTACATTTTGTACTGTAGGCTACAGTACAGATACTGTACAGTACTCTAGCACAATGTTGTTTGGGGTGGCAGAGGGGAAATATGATCTAATTGAAGCAAATATGATCTAATCGAAGACTGTAACCGTATGTAACGTTAGATAAACAAGACATGTAATTATTGGGCTAACTTACCAATTAAATCAAGACAACACTGCTGTATAATGTTAGGGGCTCTCACTGAGCTCTAATATGCCTCTCCACCTGAAAAAGCAAGAACTGTATTATAATTAGTATTAGTTTAGCCTATGCTATCCAGTATTCTGATATCGACGATGACAAATTATATCATTTGTCTGTACTATTCCTTCTTTAAGAAATCATATCAACAATATAGTGTAGCAGTAAATAAATATATAAACTTAATATCACCTAAATGAAATAGAAAGCTACGCTTACAGACCCTCACATCCACACGTGTAAACACAACACTCACTGACGTCTTCACTTCCAGGTCAAGAAGCTGTCAATCAAAAACTCAGTAGCCAATGAGAATACACTGCTACTAGCCCCGCTCCCACGAGAGATTTGTGTCAGAACAGCGAACGCAAACTCAGGGAGTGTAAACGAAAACATCAGAAGCGTAAATGAAAACTCTGGAAGCTCATTTGTAAGTGTAGATCAGTAAACGAAATATAAGGAATAGTTAGCAAAACATGTAGTGTATTAAAAACAAACTCAAAAAAATTGCTTGCGGTTCATTCTTTTTCAGTTTCAAAGATATTTTATTCAGTTTCAATTTATATTTTCATTCGTTTCTTGAAAAGTTACGTTCATTTTTATTCATCAGTTAATAACGTATTCGGTTACAAACATTACCTGAGAGTAAGGAAACAGCGGAAGCGCACTGCAAACTAATCATGGTGCTTCACGCCTCGCCCCATTCATTTTGGCAGCACTTTGACAGCGAGTAACTTTACATCTGAGGCGCCCAAAGACTTCATTTTGACCATTATTTAATCTCCTCCATCGAACTCTCCACTTCGCTGATTCTCCAGCAGAAAGAAGCCGTCGACGCGCCCTTGTAGTGACATGAGCAACCTGTAGCTTTTAGACAGAAAAGGAAGAAAGAAATTAAAGAGTTAGTTCACCAAAGAAAGAAAGAAAGAAAGAAAGAAAGAAAGAAAGAAAGAAAGAAAGAAAGAAAAGTTAGAAAGAAAGATTAGTGAGAAAGAAAGATTAGTGAGAAAGAAAGATTAGTGAGAAAGAAAGAAAGAATGAAAGAAAGAAAGATTAGTGAGAAAGAAAGAAAGATTAGTGAGAAAGAAAGAAAGAAAAAAAGAAAGATTAGTGAGAAAGAAAGAAAGAATGAAAGAAAGAAAGAAAGAAAGAAAGAAAGAAAGAAAGAAAGAAAGAAAGAAAGAAAGAAAGAAAGAAAGAAAGAAAGAAAGAAAGAAAGAAAGAAAGCTACAGGTTGCTCATGTCACTACAAGGGCGCGTCGACGGCTTCTTTCTGCTGGAGAATCAGCGAAGTGGAGAGTTCGATGGAGGAGATTAAAATAATGGACTTTGGGCTATAGATAAAGTCTTTTATATATATATGAAGTCTTTGGGCGCCTCAGATGTAAAGTTATTCGCTGTCAAAGTGCCGCCAAAATGAACGGGGCGAGGCATGAAGCACCATGATTGGTTTGCAGTGCGCTTCCGCTAAAATACTTGTTTCCTTACTCTAATGTTTGAATACGTTTTTAACTGATGGTTGAAAAAACATTCAATCTTATGATAGTCTTCTTTTCCTCATCGTCGCAATGTCTTCTGGGTGTCTTTGAGGCGGTGGTTGTGGTCTTAGTCTAGTTCAAAACTAAGGACATTTTTGCCATTGCCATAGTACACGGGAGGTAAGGAATCATCATCAATGAGTCTTTGTAAATCCTCATCCAACCGACGACGTGTGGCAATTCTTTTGGCTAATTCCTGTTTCTCTCTAAGCTCTTCCTGTTCCCTTCGAAGATCCCTTGCAGGTTTTTCCTTGATTGGACTCTCGACTCTCTTTTCCTCCACCTTACAGGGTGTCTTTTTAAGCATATCCTCCTCCAACCACATTTGACGTAGTTTGGCGAACTCGCGTTCTGCGATTTCCTCTAGTTCCTCTTTGGTCCTCATTGCAAACCTCGGGTCCTCCTCCGGGTCCTTCTTTGGGTGCCGCCTCACTTTCCTGCTCTGCAATAGAGATGAGATTTTTAAGTCAGCATCACACAATATAATATTAATATTGATCCATATTAAAATATTTAATGAGACAAAAGTAAAGGGAAAGTACGTTTTTCACTGGAAAGTTCTTTAATTCCTTCTTCATTTCTTCCCAACGAGCATTTCGAGTGTCACGGTCACTGTGAAACAGAGAAAGCAAGCGTAAGATTATCAAGAGCTCACTCAAACCATAAAATTAAAATAGCCACTGATGATCATCACAGTAGCTCTATCGCTTTGAGTCATAAAAACATGTATTTGTAGAACTTACGTCGTATCCAAAGTCTGCCCCTTTTTGGGGGGTGGCACAGGTTGGAAGTCTTTAAAAACTGGGGGTTTTAGGGCAATTAGAGATGAACGATGCGGCCTTTCCTTCGGAGGAATATCATCACTAAGTAACTCCAAATTACGCTGAGAAAGAAAAAGAGAGAAAGGTTACAAGAGTGCAGATGCTACACACAAAAGAAACACTTAGTCCACACAATTTACAAGCAGTTATTTCATATTTCAACATTTCATATTCATTTGAATTAAAATGATCAGAATATACAAAATTCACTTACTTCCTTGCGCCTTTTTTGTTCAAGCGCAGCCCTGCGTTGATCAGCCTTGATGCCGTATCGTGGTGGCTCTGGACGCAGGCCTGTATTGGTTTGCAAACCTGTTTGAGATTGCTGGGCAGTCTCAGCTCTAGGCTGGGAAGAGCCGGAGATAGCAGGAAGCTTCACAGACTGGCTGACTGGCTTTTCCATCACGATAACTATGTTCTGGCGTGCGAGAGCCTGTTGACGATACAGAAGAATGAGAAAACACTTAAATACAATGCTCAACATATGAACGCAAGCTTAATGTTAATAATGACCGATGATGATGGTTGAAAAAACACATTGAATCATATGATAGCCTACTTACCCTCGTCGTAATGTAGCGTCGTTCAGGCGGATGTGGACTCAGATTCAGTCTAGGGAAGACTAAACCACGATTAGGTTTTTCAAAATCGAGACGTTCCGCTTCCAGTGACCTGATCGGGCGAAATCGTGTGATGGAATACATTCTCTGATGTAAAGTAGTACGTTGATCGAAAATCCTACTGGTCAAAATGTATTCTGAAACCAGACACAGCTGTAATGTGCAATTCAACTGTCCTTAAAAAACAGACCCAAATGGATATTAAATTGCACAATGAACAAAAAGCATACACTGAATGAAAATGCAGCTAATCAAAATAAAATCCTGATGGGGAATCGTACACTGATTCAAAATTGCACACTGAAGCTGTAGACTGAAGGCAACAAGTCACGAGTTCAGTGAGAAAAAGCTCCAGTATACTGTGACGTGCAAATAGAATGCATTCCGATGACGTCAAGCAGCAGCGCGTTAGAGCCGCAGAAAAATGAAAGATTATTGTTTTGATTTAAACATTGGAAAGAGAGAATGGCTTGGGGAGGGGGGAGGGGGGGAGCATTTAATTTTCATAGGGGGGCACACTTTTTTAAATGATTTGAGACCGACCAAAACAACAACCCGTTTTAGGCTATAACTAAAATACACCACAATAGTCTTGTTTTGATCATTTTATTCGAATAAAATACTTTGACGTATGATCTCAGCGTCTCTATTTATTTTCTCTTAACGTTTCCACTAGTAGCCTACATTGTTAATCGGCATAGTTCGTCACATAACACAGTGCAATCTGGCTTTCATGAGTAACAGATCAACAATCAACGTACTGGACGGTTTATCATTACAAGACCAACCTAAAACTACGCCAAAATGTATAACTTGACAATACAATAATAAAACAATAACAATAATAAAAGCAATGCATAATATACTGCAACAAAAAGTTATCAATCTAGCAATCTAGCAGATAAAATCTCCATTCCTAGCACCTCATTAGCTCCAGAGTCGTCTCCGCACCCGTTGTTGTTGTTGGTCAAAGTTGTCTTTGTCCACGACGAATCTTTAAACCACGTCTTGTATCCATAGCTAAACTTAGCTGTAGGCCGACCAAATCGCCAGAATTAGATTCTGAGATCGCATGCAAATTTGCGCAGCTGCGCAAAGGAATTACGTGTATAAACAACACTGTATACTTAATCAAATGAATTGCTTGGTTTTTATGATATATATATATATATATATATATATATATATATATATACTTACACACCAACTGCACATTGTAATTTGAATAAATAAAAGTACTAACACAAAAAATAACATATTGAAAGGTCTGCTGCTGGAGACTTGCTATTGGCTGTTGTATTTGAATAATTAATGAAGTAGGTCTTTGCAAGGTTTGGATGCTGTTTTGGGATGTATAACAGTCATTTTTGAATACAATTATATTTCAAGTTACGTTCTGTATAATAATGCGTTGAACAAAGTTTAAGTTTTATAAACTCGAATGCTCGCCTTGCTCTGTTCTTTGATGCACATTGTGACTCTCCTGTTTGAACTCAAAATGAACGAATCTTTTTCCAAGTCATTTGGTTCATTCAACGAACGAAACGAACGAATTGACTTGGAAAAAGATTCGTTCATTTTGATGCATTTTGATGTGAGCATTTGAGCCTATAAAACTTAAACTTTGTTATTTTTTTTAAATGAGCGATCGTTTCGCTTGATAAGATCCTTATTCATCGTCTGGAATCGTTTAAAGCCCTTTGAACAGTTTGCATTTTGCACTGAAAATGTCTTTTGGACCTTGAACCGTTTGGTTCCCATTGAAGTCCACTATTTGGAGAAAAATGCTTGAATGTTTTCATCAAAAACCTTAATTTCTTTTCGACTGAAGAAAGAAAGACATGGACATCTTGGATGACATGGGGGTGAGTAAATTATCAGCAAAAGTTTTTTTTAAAAAAATGAACTACTCCTTTAAAAATATATCACAGTTTCTGTATAATATAATATAATATAATATAAATAAAGTTGTCCCCCGAAGAGGGGGGGGGGGGGGTGGAGGTGGGAAAAAAAATTAAACGAATAAATGGGCCTAATAATATAACCAAAAATGATATAAACAAAAATGTAAAAAAAGATATATACATAAATGTTTAAAAGTAATTAATTATTAGGTCAGATTTCGATAAGCCTAACTGAACTTTTGTGCAGCGCACACTATTAAAATTTAAATTGGCTTAGGCCTAAATCAGTTGTACACAAAAAAAAAAACTGTAAAATTAAACGAATCAATGCGCCTAATTATATAAATAAAAATGTGGCTATAGGCCTACATCAAAGTGTTAAATTAAAGAGTAAATAAACTATTAGGCCACCAGACTTATATCTATCTGAACTTTTGCACAGAGAGCGTGTGGATAACAGTTTAAATTGGCTCAAACTTCAAAAAAAGAGAAAAGAATTGCTTTCCATATCTAAAAATGCCGCTCTGCGCTCTGTCCAAGATCCGCCCGCTCGTGCTCCCGCTCGCACGCGCTCCACTCCGCTCACATTGTCTGGATCCTAAAGTTAAGCCAAAACACACTGTAGGGTTACAAATGTATTAAAATCTAGATTTCCCATACCAAAGAAGTGTAGTAGTGTGAATTATTTTAACTAAGGTAAATGTCACAAACCTGTCCTGATCTTTCTATTGCAAGTTAAATTGATACATCACCTTGTGTTTATTAGGTTACCACCACAAGGGCTGGAGAGGGGACTGTGTTTTTCCTCTCAGAAAAAGTCAATTTAGATGCTCTGTATTTTCAGTGTTAGCCACAAGGGAATGGAACTCCATCAATAATTAGAAGACTGGATATACATATGGTTATTTTAAGTTTCATCTAAAGAAAAAAAAATGTCAGTCTTGAAGCTTATTTGAAGAGTTCACAGATTCTATCATCATTTATTTACTCCAAAGTCATATGCCTACCACTATTTTTACAGTGGGACACAGTTTTGGGATTGCCTGATTCAACCAGATTCGTACATTTCATTTGTACAGAGAGTCTGGCCTCTCTCGTTGAGAAACGTTTATTTCCTTGTAGGCGGGTTCTCTGTTAAAGTTCAAAACTATTGGATCTGCCTAGAGTCACTCAGGATCTCCCATAGCCAATCGCTAACGTGTGGTCGGCCGGAAACAACAAGTCCGAATGATCAGACTCACCAGCAATATACTGTAATTATACGCTATTACTTCACAGCCATTTATTGTAAAAAAAAATGCAGTAGGCTACATGTGTGTGATAATTACAATTTACAATACACTCTAAAATGTGTAATGTACACATTTTTGTAAAAACAACACACAGGAAATTACTACAGTAAAAACACAGGCAGTTATAGGCTGGTGAAAATTAATTTTCAACGCATTCTCATCCTAGGGCGTCATGTAGGTGACGCTTTTGACATGGCAACTTTAGCGTCAATAGCCTATAACACGCTTCGGTTATGAGTAGGTTTAGGTCTGGTGTAGTGTTAGGGTTAGACCACTATGAGGCGCCTTCTAGATATGGTCCTTCTCAAAAAATTAGCATATTGTGATAAAGTTAATTATTTTCCATAATGTAATGATAAAAATTAAACTTTCATATATTTTACATTCATTGCACACCAACTGAAATACTTCAGGTCTTTTATTGTTTTGGTATGCAGCTCATGAAAACCCAAAATTCCTATCTCAAAAAATTGGCATATTTCATCTGACCAATAAAAGAAGTGTTTTTAATACAAAACAAAAGTCAAACTTCAAATAATTATGTTCAGTTATGCACTCAATACTTGGTCGGGAATCCTTTTGCAGAAATGACTGCTTCTATGCGGCATGGCATGGAGGCAATCAGCATGTGGCACTGCTGAGGTGTTATGGAGGCCCAGGATGCTTCGATAGCTGCCTTAAAGGAAAACGCACCGTTTTTTGAAATATGCTTATTCTCATTCTTTCCTACATTTAGATATGTGTGCAAATGCATTTTTGTCTCAGTGCATGCATTGTTTTAGTTTGACAGGGTCGGCGCTAGCTTAGCTTAGCACAGCATGAATGGAATCCTTTGTTGCCAGCTAGCATAGCAGCTAGCTAGACTTGATGTTCATTTTAGGGAGAACTATCCCTTTAACTGCAGTTTGTCTGTGGCCAGTGAGGATCCCAGGCAATTAAAGGTAAGCACTGTTTTATAACTTTTGCCAGATTTAGCCTCCAAATTTAAAGGGTAACTTAATTTTTTTTGTGTGTGTGTGTGTGTGTGTTTTCTTATTTATTTTAAGACATTTGGGTATGTTTATGGTGGTCGACAGATAATGATTTTATAACTTCTATTGCGCTCTAGGCTTACGATTTCGCATATGAACACAACTGCCCTGAAATGATAGACAGACAGGAAGCCTGTTTTAATTTTATTGTATTTTGTGGCGGAAACCAGCTTCCATACTAACCCGTTTAATCCCACCGGTCACAATTGTGACCGCAGCTTTTTTCTTATTTCTGGAAGCTCTAAAAACTTTGGGCAAGAAATTCAACTTTTAAATGACAAAATAGATTGTCTTGATTTAAATCAATTAATGTCATGTGACTAGTGTGAAAGGTCACATGACCAGATCAGTTCACTTCCTGCTTGCACATCTAGAAGAAGATTTCTTACTCAGACTACTAAAATAAGTAGTATAAAAAACATCCTAATTTACAGATAGAACTATCAAATTTTGTACATATATTCTTTAAAGGGTCTACTACTGATATATTTTGAGAATAATACTCCTGCATTTATATTTTGCTCGAAAGACTTGTAAATTTGTTTACGGTCACAATTGTGACCGGTAGTATAACAGTGCTTCAATTGAAAACACAGGTATTGGCAGATATTGGTGGGCATTGGCAATCCTACACTGAATATGCCACATCTGTGAGGAGGATGGAGGATCTTGGCAAAGGAGAAGTGCTCACTAACACAGATTTAGATAGATTTGTGAACAATATTTGAGAGAAATAGGCCTTTTGTGTACATAAAAATGGTCTAGATCTTTGAGTTCAGCTCATGACAAATGGGGGCAAAAACCAAAGTGTTGCATTTATAATTTTGTTTGGTGCAGTTATCAGTATCCCAGAAACGTTCAATGTGTTGGACCTTCTTGACGTGCAGGGCTCAAGTGTAGACATGGTCTAGCCCATAGGGGTCTAGCCGAACAAGCAGAAGTTCCTCCAGGGTGTAACTTTGTACATGACAACCTTTTCACCTCACTAATAAGCCTTCTTCACGAAATGACAAAACGAGATATTGGATGTCTTGTAATGAATTGTGTCAATAGGCTTTATGCGGAGTGGCACGTGACCAAACCGGAAAACAGGTCTCATCGCATCCGCTTGTCATAGAAAGTGTTAACGGACTACTATGGTAATACGATATGGTACAACTACAGTGCAGTGCAAATAGTAAATATAAGATATAGTGAGAAGTAATAGTAAATAGTTTAGTCAATAGCAACAGTATACCCTAGTGAAAAAAAGTATACTTTATTGTATTTGAAATATATTCCCTTTTTCAATAGTACATTGCAAATATACTAACAAAAAATGTACTATATTTAAATACAGTAAAAGTATATTAGCATCATGCTTTTTACCTATTTTCACAATACAATTTTAAACACACTTTAAAATAATTGTACTTAAGTATATTTTCTAAAAGTATATTGAAAACAAGCATGCTTTTAACATATTTCTAAAAAGTGCAGTATAAGTACATTGGTTCCAAATATATGCTTTGTTACACTTTTAAGAAATATGCTCAACACAAGTATACTTTTAACATATTTCTAACAAATGCACTAGAAGTACTTTGGTAATAAATACATGCTTAATTATATTTTTAAGAAATATGCTAAACACAAGCATAATTTTAGTGAAGTTTTAGTGCATTTAAAGAAAACATACTTATGTTGCTCTTACTTAAAAATACATTTTTGGAGTACTTTGTGTAAGAACATAGCAAAATTATTAAGCTTTTAGTGGGTTTAAAATATATGAACTTTATAAACATGTATGCTTACTGCAATATATTTAAAAAATGTATGCATTTATCATTTTAATATTTAAATATACTTTGTATATATATATATATATATATATATACAATGTACCAACTTGTAATGTATTAGAAACCAGTGGTGGAATGTAACGAAGTACAAATCTTTGTTACTTTACTTAAGTACATTTTTCACATATCTTTACTTTACTTAAGTAGAATAAATAGTGCATACTTATACGCGAAAATTTGTTTTTATGTGCATAGGAAATGCACTGTGTGTAATATACGTATATATATATATATATATATATATATATATATATATATATATATATATATATATATATATAATATATTAAAGACTATTAAAAATTCAACATTTTTCTCCAAAATGTTTTTTTTTACATAATTATTACTCAAATATGGATACAGAAAAAGCATTTGGTTGCCTTTTGCAGAATAAATATTGCACCCAGGGTTATACTTCAAAACAAATGAGTGTTTACATATTATGAATAGAGACGTGGAAAATGGTCAAGTACTGTCTCTCTTCTTTTAAAAACTCTGCATCACAAATTAATCAGCAATTGGCTTTACATTGCCAAAGTTGAATCGGGCAGTGATTGACAGGGCTCTGGTCCAATGGCATCGGTCATTGTCTGATACAGTACATTTTGTACTGTAGGCTACAGTACAGATACTGTACAGTACTCTAGCACAATGTTGTTTGGGGTGGCAGAGGGGAAATATGATCTAATTGAAGCAAATATGATCTAATCGAAGACTGTAACCGTATGTAACGTTAGATAAACAAGACATGTAATTATTGGGCTAACTTACCAATTAAATCAAGACAACACTGCTGTATAATGTTAGGGGCTCTCACTGAGCTCTAATATGCCTCTCCACCTGAAAAAGCAAGAACTGTATTATAATTAGTATTAGTTTAGCCTATGCTATCCAGTATTCTGATATCGACGATGACAAATTATATCATTTGTCTGTACTATTCCTTCTTTAAGAAATCATATCAACAATATAGTGTAGCAGTAAATAAATATATAAACTTAATATCACCTAAATGAAATAGAAAGCTACGCTTACAGACCCTCACATCCACACGTGTAAACACAACACTCACTGACGTCTTCACTTCCAGGTCAAGAAGCTGTCAATCAAAAACTCAGTAGCCAATGAGAATACACTGCTACTAGCCCCGCTCCCACGAGAGATTTGTGTCAGAACAGCGAACGCAAACTCAGGGAGTGTAAACGAAAACATCAGAAGCGTAAATGAAAACTCTGGAAGCTCATTTGTAAGTGTAGATCAGTAAACGAAATATAAGGAATAGTTAGCAAAACATGTAGTGTATTAAAAACAAACTCAAAAAAATTGCTTGCGGTTCATTCTTTTTCAGTTTCAAAGATATTTTATTCAGTTTCAATTTATATTTTCATTCGTTTCTTGAAAAGTTACGTTCATTTTTATTCATCAGTTAATAACGTATTCGGTTACAAACATTACCTGAGAGTAAGGAAACAGCGGAAGCGCACTGCAAACTAATCATGGTGCTTCACGCCTCGCCCCATTCATTTTGGCAGCACTTTGACAGCGAGTAACTTTACATCTGAGGCGCCCAAAGACTTCATTTTGACCATTATTTAATCTCCTCCATCGAACTCTCCACTTCGCTGATTCTCCAGCAGAAAGAAGCCGTCGACGCGCCCTTGTAGTGACATGAGCAACCTGTAGCTTTTAGACAGAAAAGGAAGAAAGAAATTAAAGAGTTAGTTCACCAAAGAAAGAAAGAAAGAAAGAAAGAAAGAAAGAAAGAAAGAAAGAAAGAAAGAAAGAAAGAAAGAAAGAAAGTTAGAAAGAAAGATTAGTGAGAAAGAAAGATTAGTGAGAAAGAAAGATTAGTGAGAAAGAAAGAAAGAATGAAAGAAAGAAAGATTAGTGAGAAAGAAAGAAAGATTAGTGAGAAAGAAAGAAAGAATGAAAGAAAGATTAGTGAGAAAGAAAGAAAGAATGAAAGAAAGAAAGAAAGAAAGAAAAGATTAGAAAGAAAGAAAGAAAGAAAGAAAGAAAGAAAGAAAGAAAGAAAGAAAGAAAGAAAGAAAGAAAGAAAGAAAGAAAGCTACAGGTTGCTCATGTCACTACAATGGCGCGTCGACGGCTTCTTTCTGCTGGAGAATCAGCGAAGTGGAGAGTTCGATGGAGGAGATTAAAATAATGGACTTTGGGCTATAGATAAAGTCTTTTATATATATATGAAGTCTTTGGGCGCCTCAGATGTAAAGTTATTCGCTGTCAAAGTGCCGCCAAAATGAACGGGGCGAGGCATGAAGCACCATGATTGGTTTGCAGTGCGCTTCCGCTAAAATACTTGTTTCCTTACTCTAATGTTTGAATACGTTTTTAACTGATGGTTGAAAAAACATTCAATCTTATGATAGTCTTCTTTTCCTCATCGTCGCAATGTCTTCTGGGTGTCTTTGAGGCGGTGGTTGTGGTCTTAGTCTAGTTCAAAACTAAGGACATTTTTGCCATTGCCATAGTACACGGGAGGTAAGGAATCATCATCAATGAGTCTTTGTAAATCCTCATCCAACCGACGACGTGTGGCAATTCTTTTGGCTAATTCCTGTTTCTCTCTAAGCTCTTCCTGTTCCCTTCGAAGATCCCTTGCAGGTTTTTCCTTGATTGGACTCTCGACTCTCTTTTCCTCCACCTTACAGGGTGTCTTTTTAAGCATATCCTCCTCCAACCACATTTGACGTAGTTTGGCGAACTCGCGTTCTGCGATTTCCTCTAGTTCCTCTTTGGTCCTCATTGCAAACCTCGGGTCCTCCTCCGGGTCCTTCTTTGGGTGCCGCCTCACTTTCCTGCTCTGCAATAGAGATGAGATTTTTAAGTCAGCATCACACAATATAATATTAATATTGATCCATATTAAAATATTTAATGAGACAAAAGTAAAGGGAAAGTACGTTTTTCACTGGAAAGTTCTTTAATTCCTTCTTCATTTCTTCCCAACGAGCATTTCGAGTGTCACGGTCACTGTGAAACAGAGAAAGCAAGCGTAAGATTATCAAGAGCTCACTCAAACCATAAAATTAAAATAGCCACTGATGATCATCACAGTAGCTCTATCGCTTTGAGTCATAAAAACATGTATTTGTAGAACTTACGTCGTATCCAAAGTCTGCCCCTTTTTGGGGGGTGGCACAGGTTGGAAGTCTTTAAAAACTGGGGGTTTTAGGGCAATTAGAGATGAACGATGCGGCCTTTCCTTCGGAGGAATATCATCACTAAGTAACTCCAAATTACGCTGAGAAAGAAAAAGAGAGAAAGGTTACAAGAGTGCAGATGCTACACACAAAAGAAACACTTAGTCCACACAATTTACAAGCAGTTATTTCATATTTCAACATTTCATATTCATTTGAATTAAAATGATCAGAATATACAAAATTCACTTACTTCCTTGCGCCTTTTTTGTTCAAGCGCAGCCCTGCGTTGATCAGCCTTGATGCCGTATCGTGGTGGCTCTGGACGCAGGCCTGTATTGGTTTGCAAACCTGTTTGAGATTGCTGGGCAGTCTCAGCTCTAGGCTGGGAAGAGCCGGAGATAGCAGGAAGCTTCACAGACTGGCTGACTGGCTTTTCCATCACGATAACTATGTTCTGGCGTGCGAGAGCCTGTTGACGATACAGAAGAATGAGAAAACACTTAAATACAATGCTCAACATATGAACGCAAGCTTAATGTTAATAATGACCGATGATGATGGTTGAAAAAACACATTGAATCATATGATAGCCTACTTACCCTCGTCGTAATGTAGCGTCGTTCAGGCGGATGTGGACTCAGATTCAGTCTAGGGAAGACTAAACCACGATTAGGTTTTTCAAAATCGAGACGTTCCGCTTCCAGTGACCTGATCGGGCGAAATCGTGTGATGGAATACATTCTCTGATGTAAAGTAGTACGTTGATCGAAAATCCTACTGGTCAAAATGTATTCTGAAACCAGACACAGCTGTAATGTGCAATTCAACTGTCCTTAAAAAACAGACCCAAATGGATATTAAATTGCACAATGAACAAAAAGCATACACTGAATGAAAATGCAGCTAATCAAAATAAAATCCTGATGGGGAATCGTACACTGATTCAAAATTGCACACTGAAGCTGTAGACTGAAGGCAACAAGTCACGAGTTCAGTGAGAAAAAGCTCCAGTATACTGTGACGTGCAAATAGAATGCATTCCGATGACGTCAAGCAGCAGCGCGTTAGAGCCGCAGAAAAATGAAAGATTATTGTTTTGATTTAAACATTGGAAAGAGAGAATGGCTTGGGGAGGGGGAGGGGGGAGCATTTAATTTTCATAGGGGGGCACACTTTTTTAAATGATTTGAGACCGACCAAAACAACAACCCGTTTTAGGCTATAACTAAAATACACCACAATAGTCTTGTTTTGATCATTTTATTCGAATAAAATACTTTGACGTATGATCTCAGCGTCTCTATTTATTTTCTCTTAACGTTTCCACTAGTAGCCTACATTGTTAATCGGCATAGTTCGTCACATAACACAGTGCAATCTGGCTTTCATGAGTAACAGATCAACAATCAACGTATGGACGGTTTATCATTACAAGACCAACCTAAAACTACGCCAAAATGTATAACTTGACAATACAATAATAAAACAATAACAATAATAAAAGCAATGCATAATATACTGCAACAAAAAGTTATCAATCTAGCAATCTAGCAGATAAAATCTCCATTCCTAGCACCTCATTAGCTCCAGAGTCGTCTCCGCACCCGTTGTTGTTGTTGGTCAAAGTTGTCTTTGTCCACGACGAATCTTTAAACCACGTCTTGTATCCATAGCTAAACTTAGCTGTAGGCCGACCAAATCGCCAGAATTAGATTCTGAGATCGCATGCAAATTTGCGCAGCTGCGCAAAGGAATTACGTGTATAAACAACACTGTATACTTAATCAAATGAATTGCTTGGTTTTTATGATATATATATATATATATAATATATATATATATACTTACACACCAACTGCACATTGTAATTTGAATAAATAAAAGTACTAACAAAAAAATAACATATTGAAAGGTCTGCTGCTGGAGACTTGCTATTGGCTGTTGTATTTGAATAATTAATGAAGTAGGTCTTTGCAAGGTTTGGATGCTGTTTTGGGATGTATAACAGTCATTTTTAAATACAATTATATTTTAAGTTACGTTCTGTATAATAATGCGTTGAACAAAGTTTAAGTTTTATAAGCTCGAATGCTCGCCTTGCTCTGTTCTTTGACGCACATTGTGACTCTCCTGTTTGAACTCAAAATGAACGAATCTTTTTCCAAGTCATTTGTTCATTCAACGAACGAAACGAACGAATTGACTTGGAAAAAGATTCGTTCATTTTGATGCATTTTGATGTGAGCATTTGAGCCTATAAAACTTAAACTTTGTTATTTTTTTTAAATGAGCGATCGTTTCGCTTGATAAGATCCTTATTCATCGTCTGGAATCGTTTAAAGCCCTTTGAACAGTTTGCATTTTGCACTGAAAATGTCTTTTGGACCTTGAACCGTTTGGTTCCCATTGAAGTCCACTATTTGGAGAAAATGCTTGAATGTTTTCATCAAAAACCTTAATTTCTTTTCGACTGAAGAAAGAAAGACATGGACATCTTGGATGACATGGGGTGAGTAAATTATCAGCAAAAGTTTTTTTTAAAAAAATGAACTACTCCTTTAAAAATATATCACAGTTTCTGTATAATATAATATAATATAATAAATAAAGTTGTCCCCCGAAGAGGGGGGGGGTGGAGGTGGGAAAAAATTAAACAAATAAATGGGCCTAATAATATAACCAAAAATGATATAAACAAAAATGTAAAAAAAGATATATACATAAATGTTTAAAAGTAATTAATTATTAGGTCAGATTTCGATAAGCCTAACTGAACTTTTGTGCAGCGCACACTATTAAAATTTAAATTGGCTTAGGCCTAAATCAGTTGTACACAAAAAAAAAACTGTAAAATTAAACGAATCAATGCGCCTAATTATATAAATAAAAATGTGGCTATAGGCCTACATCAAAGTGTTAAATTAAAGATTAAATAAACTATTAGGCCACCAGACTTATATCTATCTGAACTTTTGCACAGAGAGCGTGTGGATAACAGTTTAAATTGGCTCAAACTTCAAAAAAAGAGAAAAGAATTGCTTTCCATATCTAAAAATGCCGCTCTGCGCTCTGTCCAAGATTCCGCCCGCTACGTCTGGCTCAAAC
>NW_024121543.1:8768228-9148574 GCF_016745375.1 Pimephales promelas | reverse complement strand
AAATAACAATAATAAAAGCAATGCATAATATACTGCAACAAAAAGTTATCAATCTAGCAATCTAGCAGATAAAATCTCCATTCCTAGCACCTCATTAGCTCCAGAGTCGTCTCCGCACCCGTTGTTGTTGTTGGTCAAAGTTGTCTTTGTCCACGACGAATCTTTAAACCACGTCTTGTATCCATAGCTAAACTTAGCTGTAGGCCGACCAAATCGCCAGAATTAGATTCTGAGATCGCATGCAAATTTGCGCAGCTGCGCAAAGGAATTACGTATAAACAAAACTGTATACTTAATCAAATTAATTGCTTTGTTTATATGATATATATATACTTACACACAAACTGCATATTGTAATTTGAATAAATAAAAGTACTAACACAAAAAATAACATATTGAAAGGTCTGCTGCTGAAAACTTGCTATTGGCTGTTGTATTTGAATAATTAATGAAGTAGGTCTTTGCAAGGTTTGGATGCTGTTTTGGGATGTATAACAGTCATTTTTGAATACAATTATATTTCAAGTTACGTTCTGTATAATAATGCGTTGAATGAAGGATTTCCGAATCATTTCTAATGATAATGTGTTATGCATTCCTACCGTTGTAGAGATTACCGTTCCTGTGAGATAACTTCTGTGGAAAAAAACAACTATTGAAAATCAGAGATTCCCATAACATAAGCTACAAGGTAATGCAGCATTTTATACATTGTCGTGTTTCTTTAGAAATAAATAATGGAAAATGGGGTCTTCAAACGCTTTAGATGTAAAGTTATTCGCTGTCAAAGTGACGCCAAAATGAGTGGGAGTCAATGGAAATGCTAACGCAAGTGAAGTTACAAGATGGTGGCTCCCGCGAGGCTTCAACTTCTGGTCGATGGATTGCCCCCTTGGTATTACCTGTCAGCGGTGTTGTCGATGCCTTGAGAGAAGAGAAAGTGCAGAATGCAAAAGCATAGATATAATAAATACATAGACGCCCAATTGGCCGCTTTGGAGCGTTGCTGCGATAGTTTTCTTATTGTGGAAAAAGCATATTTTACCTGATTAACAATAACAAAGATAACTGATGGATCCTTTATCTATGGTAATACGATATGGTACAACTACAGTGCAGTGCAAATAGTAAATATAAGATATAGTGAGAAGTAATAGTAAATAGTTTAGTCAATAACATAAACAAACAGTATACCCTAGTGAAAAAAAGTATACTTTATTGTATTTGAAATATATTCCCTTTTTCAAAAGTACATTGCAAATATACTAACAAAAAATGTACTATATTTAAATACATTAAAAGTATATTAGCATCATACAACTTTAAACACACTTTAAAATAATTGTACTTAATCTCATGAAAGTATACTTTTTGAAAAGTGTACTTGCAGATAATATAATATAATTACAATTAAAGACCACTTAAGTTTAACTTAAAGTACACTTTCATCACATTATTTATGAACACACTTAAGTGCACTTTTAAAAATGCACTTTGTAATAATATGTAATTAAGTTTTACTTAAAGTAAGTACACTTTCATGACAATATTTATAAACACACTTAAGTGTACTTTTTAAAAATGCACTTTGTAATAATGTCTAATTAAGTTTTACTTATAGAAAGTACACTTTCGTGATCATATTTATAAACACACTTAAGTGTACTTTTTACAAATGCACTTTGTAATAATATCTAATTAAATTTAACTTAAATTAAGTACACTTTCATCACAATATTTCTAAATACACCTAAGTGCATGTTTTTAAAAAAATCATTTTTTAATAATGTCTACACAAGTTTTAGTTAAAGAAAGTACACTTTCATGTTAATATTTCTAATCACACTTAAGTGCATGTTTTAAAAAATTCCCTTTTTAATTGTGTCTACTTAAGTTTTACATTTTAAATAATTATGATTTTATAGTGTTTTAAAGTTATTAAAGTTATTAAATGAAATGTATTTTGATGAAGTGACTAATATACTAAATAAAATAATAATTTTAATGGAAAATATGGAAAGTAATTCATTTTAATTTCAACTCAAGTGTGTTGTCCAAAAACAATTAGTTCATTTATTTTAAATGTGTTTAATCTAGAATATATCGACTGTGTGCATTAATGCGCTTGGAATGTGTTTTTCCAATAAATTTGCAATACAGTATAATCCAGGACAACTTATTGTTGATATTTTTTTTGATATTTTCTACATAATATATGACAATAAAATGTAATTGATGAGAGGAGTCTTAGCATAACAGTAATGTGTGGTACTTTACATATGTGAGAAAGTCAATTAAACACATTTAATTGCAATCTACACAGAACAAAAATATTGACTTTTAGTTGGTTGAAAGAGTAGCGTTTTGTGAACTTACAGAGTATAACAACACAAAGAGTTAGAACAACTTCAACTTAAACAGAAAAGTTGAAATAAAAATATACTGTAGCTATATGAACACGGTGTTTAATGCGCATGCGCCAGACGTCATGATGACGCACTACTTCCCTAGAGTTTGAAAAATGCGCTGTTGTGTTTCTGTAATCGCGATCAGGAAATGAAAACAAGAGAACAAAAGGAGCGCCACGTTTGGCTGTTTGCAGATGAGATGTTATACTGCAAATAATTAGTCAAGTATGTTGCTATACGCAATATAGATTCGGGAGCTAAATTGATCATGTTTCCAATAATTTATGTGTGACGCTGATGAGGTAATTCATCACATCACACATTCATCAACAGTTAGCAGTCAAAAGTTTACGTAGGCCTACACCTTGCAGAATAAACTGCTTCATCAGGGTAGTACTAAACAAAAAGACAACATATACATTTTTGTGTTTCCTCTTATTGCTAAAATTACTAACATTTTGCAGATACTGCAAGGTGTATGTAAAACTTTAAAGGGAAAATATCTATCACTTTCATTCATTTGAGCCAAATTTAATAATGGACTGGATCTGTTTTATAAACAATTTTTTTTACTTTTTTTTTTTTCTCAAGGTATTTTTTCCTGACTTTCCTGCCTCTTTGGAACAAATCCATTCACATTTACTTCGGAGAGCACCGGGACATTGACATAAACAGGACTTTCCAACTTCAAAACATTTGGTGACAAATGATTTTGGTTTTCTTGTTTTTTTGCCTTTGGATTTCTTCATTTTTATTTTATTTTTTATTTTTTAGACAAAATTATATTCACTGTAATGCTGAAGTAAGCATTTTGTCCTCTTTAATGTTGGTGCTACGAAAAGGTTTAAGAGCTAAAATTAACCAGGTTTGTTAACACTTTAATTAGGTTTCATTTGTTGATATTAGTTTATGTATAAGCAAAACATGATCTAAAAAATGAGCATTTTTGACAGTATTTATTAATCCTTTTTAAGATTAGTTCATTCAAATATAGTTTGTTAAAGTTAGAACAATTTATAGTTATTGTTCATACAAGTTCACAGTGCTTTATAATTTTAGTACACAACTTTTGAATATAATAATGCATTATTAAATGTTGAAATGAACATTAACTAAGGCTAACAAATGCTTCAAGTATTATTCATTCTTAGTTCATGTTAACTGAAGGAGTTAACTAATAATACCTTTTTCATTACCCGTTTGAATCTTAGTGTTCACATTTTGCAACATCACATTTTGTTTGTATTAATTCATGGGTTGTGTATTTGATGTAATGTGTGTTTGCTTCTAAAATGATGTTTGTACTGGTAATCCCTAGGTTATGGAGACCAAATTACCCCAACAGTATAGTAATACCATTAATTTACATGGAAACAATCTTATAAATCATACAGAATTATGTTTTCTGAAAATGTCTAAAATTCTGTCATCATATATACTCACCCTCAACTTACATTTAAGTGATCTTATGAATCACTGACAACTCTTAAATAACTGGTTTGTAAATAATGCTATACTTCATTAAGAAATTATTAATTGATCATTAACAAAGTATGAAACTACAATTATTAAACACATTATGCTTATAAATCAAGAAAAAAACATTTATTGCTGTATTTAGCAACTTATTATTAATGTCTATTAATGCTTTAAATGATTAACTGTTAACTCATGCTTATAATGAATAATAGTGTGCAGTTAAGTGTTACCTTTCTTTCTTCTGCTGAACACAACAGAGATATTTTGAAAAATGTCAGTAACCAAACAGTTAACTGGTCCCATTGACTTCCATAGTAGGAAACAAAATACCATGGAAGTCATTTGGACCAGTTAACTATTTGGTTACTGACATTTTTCAAAATATCTTCATTGTGTTCAGCAGAAGAAAAATTCATACAGGTTTGAAACAACTTGAAGGTGCGTATAGTGACAGAATTTTCATTCTAAGTGTTGTAACCGTTTGTTTCTTGGGTTTTTTCTTGTGCATCAACAGAAAGGTTTTTATGTATTTATTTTAGAGATTGTTTTGTCAGTAAATATAGAGGGTTTTAAATTGAATTTGTGTTGATTGTAACTATATAGGTTATTAAGACTTTTTTTTGTCCAAATTTGAAATAAATTGCAACTATATATTTTTTTTATTAAATTTGTTTTATTTAATGTAACGAACAAGTACACTATTATATAATTAAAGTATATTTTTGTTGACATTATTTGCTTGTCAGTATATTTGGAAGTACACTTTTACCATATTTCAAAAATCACTCTTAATATCAACTAATAGCATTTAATTTGAGCTTAATCTGTGATGCATTTGAAATCAATTACATATAATATGCATTAAGTTTGTCGAAAACATTACACTTAATTCACACTTAAGTGTATTGTTGACTGACATTAAAGTATATTTTAGTTCACATTAATTGCATCATTATATTGTGTAGTGCACTTTAACTGTATTTTAAATACACTGGAAGCAATTGTGAGAGTGTATGTAAAGTTGTATTAAAGTATCAATTAAGTTGTTCCAAAAAATCTCTCTTAATGGGAACTTATTACACTTTATTTCAACTTAATATGTGATATATTTGAAATAAATTACACTTAATGTGCATTCAGTACCCCGAAAAAAATTTATTTAATTCAAACTTAAGTGTATTGTTGACTGACTTCAAAGTATATTTTTAATCACATTAATTGCGTGTCATCATATTGTTTAGTGCACTTTAACTATAATTTAAATACACTAGAAGCAATTATGAAAGTATATATAAAGTTGTATTAAAGTACCAATTAAGTTGTTCCAAAAAAATCACACTTGATTGCAACTTATTACACTTTATTTTAACTTAATATGTGATATATTTGAAATAAATTACACTTAATGTGCATTCAGTACCCCGAAAAAACTTAAGTGTATTCATTTAAAGTGTATTATTTTTGTAATAAGTACACTTTATAAAAGTACACTAAAGTGCACTTTTTTTTCACAAGGGATATTACTATAGGTTTTTAAATAGTCAACATAATTTGTACCATATTCAGAAAAGAGTGCCACTGCCATTGAGTTTTAGAATCTTTAATAGAGCAACATTTTGAAAAGTCATCTATGTGACGATATATCACAAAATCTGCAGGTTCTGTGTTGTTCTGGTTCTGAAACATGATTGGATGAGCCATGTTTAGAGCTTGTGACTAAATATCAGATGAAATTTATAATTATTCTTCACATCAGCAAAAAACAAAACAAAAACAGAGCTTGTGTGGTGTATTTAACTTAATTTTATTAAAATACAATGCATAAACAATCTGTCAAGTTTACAAGTTAACTCTCCATGACAAGCAGTAACAAGCTGGGAAAAAAAAGGGGCCCTAATGAGTTTCAAAATAAAGTTAATACCCGCTCTTCTTAGATTTTGTGTTGGTGCAAAAATCAAAGAGACACGTGATCATGAAGCGGATAAAAACACGGCACTGGCACTTCGGGAATATTTACAACCTGCTGCACTGCGTTCACACACACACACACACACACACGATTGTGGGATTGATGAGAGAGTGAGGGATGGCCTGACGGAGAGATATTCTCCCACGTTCCCTCTCCGCATCATCATGACCTGAACTCGTGCTGGGATACAGAGACGATGACATGAGCGCTTCACGAGTCACTTGAACGCGGCTGAGAGCGCGAGTGTGCAGACGTTGATGTCCTCGGTGTGCGAGACTCGGTGCAGCGACGGCTCCGACGCGCTGCGGTTGATCTTCGGGAGCGAGTGTTGGAGAAGCTCGATGGAGGACAGGATCTGAGGAAAACGGGACATCACTTCAACATCCGTGTAGAATGAGCTAATAGTTCCTTTACAACACCAACATGATGATCATTAATACACACTTCCACATATTATAAGTGGCCAAACATTTCAAGCAGATCTTGTTCTCATTTTGTTTGTTAGTTTCACCAGTAAATTAGACTCACAATTTAATATTTCCACATCACAATTATCCCACAATACAACAGTAATAACAACAAAAAGTAAACCTACTTTGGGCATTCATTAAGTCATATTTTTTATGAAACTGATACAGACTTGAGCATTGCACTATAACAATAAAAAAGGCATCGCATTGTATTTATAAAAAGTTGTTTTGTCATCTAAATGTTTGAAAGTATATTTTTCCTGTTTTACTACATGTACTACACATTTCACCCTGGCTGGAATGAATGGCTGTTTTTTAATTCGAGTTGAATATTTGATATTTCATAACACCTGTAAGACTTTTTTCTTTTTTTAAACATCAGCACTGATTGTATATGATTATAGATTATATTATCTTTATAAATAAAGTAAAATTATTGTACTAGAGTAAAACTTTAAGTCAGAAAATTTGCTTAATTGTCACAAAGAAATATGAGCTGCATGTTTCTTCAAGATTCTCTTGACAGTAATAAAAGAGGCATTCATTCAGCTAACTTGATTCGTTAGAGCGGCACGATTCTGGATAAATTGAGAATCACTTTTTTTGTTGTTTAAAATAATAATGATTCTCCCATGATTCTGGATAGACAACTAAACTAAATAACATTTACTATACTACAGGTTTTGACTAAATGTTAATAGTTATCAAAAAAAATAGTTCAAATTATTTGTGTTTTTAAAGTTTGAGTGGATGATTCAATGACTCGCTTATAAAGATTTTTCCACTTGTTTCATTACTGGATGAATCAGCGTTTTTGAAAGAATCTCTTGAATGAATGATTCAGTGACTCACTCATAAAGACTTCACTTGTTTCATTACTGGATGAATCAGGGTTTATTTAACGAATCTCTTGAATGAATGGTTCAATGACTCACTTATAAAGACTTTTTCACTTATTTCATTACTGGATGAATCAGTGTTTTTTTTTAGGAATCTCTTGAATTAATTATTCAATGACTCACTCATAAAGACTTCACTTGTTTAATTAATGGATGAATCAGTGTTTTTTCAACGAATCTCTTGAATTGATGATTCAATGACTCACTCATAAAGACTTCACTTGTTTAATTAATGGATGAATCAGTGTTTTTTTAACAAATCTCTTGAATAAATGATTCAATGACTCACTTGTAAAGACTTTTTCACTGTTTCATTACTGGATGAATCCGCATTTTAGAATTAATCTTTTGAATGAATGATTCAGTGACTCATTCATAAAGACTTCACTTGTCTAATTACTGGATGAATCAGTGTTTTTTAACGAATCTCTTGAATGAATGATTCATTGACTCACTTATAAAGACTTTTTCACTTGTTTCATTACTGGATGAATCAGCGTTTTAGAATTAATCACTTGAATTAATGATTCAATGACTCACTCATAAAGACTTCACTTGTTTAATTACTGGATGAATCAGTATTTTTTAACGAATCTCTGGAATGAATGATTCAATAACTCACTTATAAAGACTTTTTCACTTGTTTCATTACTGGATGAGTCAGAGTTTTTTTTAACAAATCTCTTGAATGAATGATTCTCTTGCATCTACCTACTGGTGAAACAATGTAATTGATACAATCATTATGTAAAGCATTAATTTACTTTCAAAAGGTGATTTACACTATAGTTCAGATATAAACACTGATGTCTACGTCAGCGATCAAAATACACTTATCTCATTACTTCTGTTCTGAATGATTATAAGACAATATGTATGGCGTAAGATGATTGACACGGCAACGGTGCTCTCTGGATCAGAACTCAGATCTTAATGTTCTCTGTGACTCGACTCATCAAAGCTTTAAATGGACAGAGCCGGATCACTGTTAGGAATGGGGTCGAGTGTGTGTGATTAATCGTGCGGATCTGCTTTGCAGGGATGTTACCTGTGGAAACAGCGGCCGCTCGTCTTTAGTCTTCTGGATGCAGTCCGCGACGAGTCTCTTCATGGCTTTAGGACAGCTCTTGTACAGTTTACTGAGGTCAGGGGTCAGGTAACCTCGACCCACCATAAAGATGATCTACACAAAGAAAAGGGGAAGAACCTGATTATATGCTTACATTTAAAAGGGAACTCGATTTTACAACTCTTCTGCACAATGTGAATCTGCTTAACCATGCAAATGACACTAGAGATGAACACTACCATTCAAAATCATAAAATATGACTGTTTTCAACACTGATAATATTTTTCTTGAGCATCAGACCATCATATTAGAGTGATTTCTGAAGGATCATGTGACACTGAAGACTGGAGTAATGATGCTGAAAATTCAGCTTTGATCACAGGAATAAATTACACTTTAATATGTATTCACATAGAAAACAGATGAGTAATATACAATGGAGTAATATTTCACTGTTTTTTTTTTTTATCAAATAAATGCAGGTTTGATGAGCAGAAGAGACTCTTTCAGAAACATTCAAACGAAATCCGAGCGCTGGTGTAATAGCACACCTGTCCTAGAGAAACCACCTGACACAAATGTTTCAGGACGGAGTTTAATACTTTGAGTCAGAGTTTCGCTCAGCTCTCAGAATCTGAACAGTAATAGTTCAGTTGATACTTAGCAGAGGATTAGAGGAAAAACTAAACAAATCGGCTTCATTTCCCCTCTCATTTCCAGACAACAAAGCAGCGCAACATAACCAGACACTGCTTTTAGAAACCGACCTTTGGGCATCTAAATTTAGACAAAGCTAGCTCACAGAACACACACACTGAGGCTGTGCTTCATCATGCTGAACATGAACCTGGCTGTTTAAAACGGACATATTACGCTCCTTTTGGCGTCCTCAAAATGTGTGTGTGAATTTCAGCTTAATTCTCCACAGATCATTTATTACACAGCTTGTCAAAGTTTCCTCATTTAGGGTTTGAGCAAAAACACGCCGTTTTTGTGTGTGTCCCTTTAAATGCAAGTGAGCTTCTTTAGCTCCGCCTCTGTTTAGAAGAGGGCGGATACTTCATGCGAGCTTCAGAGACTCTGGCAATAACAACAAAGGCCAATCTCAATGATCCAGAATCAGGAATAACCAGCAGCGAGAGCAGCCTTCCGGAGAGAATGAATTACTGACGACTCGTTTCAGTTCAGAATCACTTCTTTCTTTTAGGAGACAAAAACTACGTTTATCTTTGATCTGTGAAACTTTAACATTCTTAAACAGCTCTTATTACACACTAAATGAAAGACCTTAAAGGAGTGATGAACTGAGAAATCAATTTTTCCTTCAGCTTTTGACATCTAAGAGGTCATCATATTAGAAGAATATCCTGTAAGTTTCAGAACTGAAAACGTCCTTGTTAGTCCAATAAAAGCTTTTTGACACCAGCCTCAAAAAACAACTCGTTTTTCAAAGTGGGGAACTATGACGTCAAAGAGGATAAAACACCACCCCCGCAGAAGATGATCAACGCCTACTTCAACGGCCGCTTTAGCCCCGCCCACCGATTCGCGCATTACACTCATAGCTAAATAACATAGATGCCTACCTCGTGATGACAATCCGGATCGAGCTACCGAGCAATAATAAACTTTATTTTTAATGACGTTCCACTCCAGCTGATGAGGGTAAAACATCGTCCGTCTGTTCGCTTCATTTCACTGAGGATTATTTTGTAAACAAGACTGGATTTGCAGACCGATTAAGAGTAAAGAACGGTGCTGTGCCGTCTATATTTAATCTGACAGGAATTGTGCAACACACGGACTCTGGGTCGAAATTGTATGGGCGAATCATTCCGGTTAACATTTTACAACATTGGACGTTTTCAAAACAATTCCCCTCACGTGCACCGACGGGTGAGTTGAAACTCATTATAATATGCAAAACTCTTATCCACTCACAGCAGTGGGCGTTTACTTCTGAGTCTTCAGTGCGAGACGCCCATACAAATCGAGCGTTTTTGAGCTAGGTTCAAAACTAGGGTAGAAAATAGCCTATTACTTGTTCATTTTGATGTTTTTGAATGTAAAAACCAAGCGTACATCATAAGTTGACCTCAGAAAACAATATAATAAAATTTAAAAAGCCACTTCCCCTTTAATCTCACCTGGTCTCGGTTCCCGATCATAGAATAGGGCAGTTCTCCTGTCATCAGCTCGTATAGGACGATCCCGTAGGAATACACATCCGACTGGAAACTGTACGGGTTGTTGTCCTGCATCCGGATGACCTCGGGAGCCTGAAGAAGAAGAAGCACGCTCACTCTTTCACTCAGATCATCTTCAGGTCAAGAGTCCCAGAACAAACCGGTGTCTAATAATCTAATCTAATCTAGACATAAGCTTTGTCAAAAAACAAAACAAAAAAATGCTAAAACATAATAGCAACATGTTAATTAATGCTAAACATGTGTTAAAACATGCTAACAGCATGCTAATAATTGTTTGTCATGTTAAAACATGCTAGCAACATGTTAATTCATGCTAGCAATGAGGTAAAACATGTAAGAAACATGTTCATTCAAGCTAACAAAATGGTAAATCATGGTAACATGCTAGGATTGTGCGAACTCATACTAGAAACATACTAGTCCGATTGAAACTAAAGTTGTGCATGTAAACACAGCCACTGATTCTGTTACACACAGATTATCATGTGGCGTGTGTATTATGATATCTGATATGAGCTCCACACCATCCAGAGGACGGATCCCGACGGCTGCTCGACGCGATGAGAACCGGTCCATCGCGCCTTCACTGTGGCCAGACCGAAGTCCCCGATCTTCACCGTCAAGCCTTCGTGCAGGAACACATCTGAGCATCCGGTTCAGGGAACTCATCACTATACTCATAACTACATAGAAACCGACTGCAAAATACTTAAAGGAGTAGTTCACGTTAAACTGAAAATTAGCCCATGATTTTATGATAGACAGATGCACTTTTATGATGGACAGATGCGCTTTTATCATGAATTGATGCGCTTTTATGATAGATAGATGCGCCTTTATGATGGATAGATGCGCCTTTATGATGGACAGATGCACTTTTATGATGGATAGATGAGCTTTTATGATGGACAGATGCACTTTTATGATGGATAGATGCACTTTTATGATGGATAGATGCGCCTTTATGATGGATAGATGCACTTTTATGATGGATAGATGAGCTTTTATGATGGATAGATGCACTTTTATGATGGACAGATGCACTTTTATCATGAACAGATGCGCTTTTATGATGGACAGATGCACTTTTATGATGGATAGATGAGCTTTTATGATGGATAGATGCGCCTTTATGATGGATAGATGCGCCTTTATGATGGATAGATGCACTTTTATGATGGATAGATGAGCTTTTATGATGGATAGATGCGCCTTTATGATGGATAGATGCGCTTTTATGATGGATAGATGCGCCTTTATGATGGATAGATGCACTTTTATGATGGATAGATGCGCCTTTATGATGGATAGATGCACTTTTATGATGGATAGATGCGCCTTTATGATGGATAGATGCACTTTTATGATAGATAGATGCGCCTTTATGATGGATAGATGCGCTTTTATGATGGATAGATGCACTTTTATGATAGATAAATGCGCCTTTATGATGGATAGATACGCTTTTATGATGGATAGATGCGCCTTTATGATGGATAGATGCGCTTTTATGATGGATAGATGCGCCTTTATGATGGATAGATGCGCTTTTATGATGGATAGATGCACTTTTATGATGGATAGATGCACTTTTATGATGGATAGATGCGCCTTTATGATGGATAGATGCACTTTTATGATGGATAGATGAGCTTTTATGATGGATAGATGCACTTTTATGATGGACAGATGCACTTTTATCATGAACAGATGCGCTTTTATGATGGACAGATGCACTTTTATGATGGATAGATGAGCTTTTATGATGGATAGATGCGCCTTTATGATGGATAGATGCGCCTTTATGATGGATAGATGCACTTTTATGATGGATAGATGCGCCTTTATGATGGATAGATGCACTTTTATGATGGATAGATGCGCCTTTATGATGGATAGATGCACTTTTATGATAGATAGATGCGCCTTTATGATGGATAGATGCGCTTTTATGATGGACAGATGCACTTTTATGATGGATAGATGCACTTTTATGATGGATAGATGCACCTTTATGATGGATAGATGCACTTTTATGATGGATAGATGCACTTTTATGATGGACAGATACACTTTTATCATGAATAGATGCGCTTTTATGATGGATAGATGCGCCTTTATGATGGACAGATGCACTTTTATGATGGATAGATGAGCTTTTATGATGGATAGATGCGCCTTTATGATGGATAGATGCGCCTTTATGATGGATAGATGCACTTTTATGATGGACAGATGCACTTTTATGATGGATAGATGAGCTTTTATGATGGACAGATGCGCCTTTATGATGGACAGATGCACTTTTATGATGGATAGATGAGCTTTTATGATGGACAGATGCACTTTTATGATGGATAGATGAGCTTTTATGATGGACAGATGCACTTTTATGATGGATAGATGCGCCTTTATGATGGATAGATGCACTTTTATGATGGATAGATGCGCCTTTATGATGGATAGATGCGCTTTTATGATGGATAGATGCGCCTTTATGATGGATAGATGCGCTTTTATGATGGATAGATGCGCCTTTATGATGGATAGATGCACTTTTATGATGGATAGATGAGCTTTTATGATGGATAGATGCGCCTTTATGATGGATAGATGCGCTTTTATGATGGATGGATGCGCCTTTATGATGGATAGATGCACTTTTATGATGGATAGATGCGCCTTTATGATGGATAGATGCACTTTTATGATGGATAGATGCGCCTTTATGATGGATAGATGCACTTTTATGATAGATAGATGCGCCTTTATGATGGATAGATGCGCTTTTATGATGGACAGATGCACTTTTATGATGGATAGATGCACTTTTATGATGGATAGATGCACCTTTATGATGGATAGATGCACTTTTATGATGGATAGATGCACTTTTATGATGGACAGATACACTTTATCATGAATAGATGCGCTTTTATGATGGATAGATGCGCCTTTATGATGGACAGATGCACTTTTATGATGGATAGATGAGCTTTTATGATGGATAGATGCGCCTTTATGATGGATAGATGCGCCTTTATGATGGATAGATGCACTTTTATGATGGACAGATGCACTTTTATGATGGATAGATGAGCTTTTATGATGGACAGATGCGCCTTTATGATGGACAGATGCACTTTTATGATGGATAGATGAGCTTTTATGATGGACAGATGCACTTTTATGATGGATAGATGAGCTTTTATGATGGACAGATGCACTTTTATGATGGATAGATGCGCCTTTATGATGGATAGATGCACTTTTATGATGGATAGATGCGCCTTTATGATGGATAGATGCGCTTTTATGATGGATAGATGCGCCTTTATGATGGATAGATGCGCTTTTATGATGGATAGATGCGCCTTTATGATGGATAGATGCACTTTTATGATGGATAGATGCGCCTTTATGATGGATAGATGCACTTTATGATGGATAGATGCACTTTTATGATGGATAGATGCGCCTTTATGATGGATAGATGCGCTTTTATGATGGATAGATGCGCCTTTATGATGGATAGATGCACTTTTATGATGGATAGATGCGCCTTTATGATGGATAGATGCGCTTTTATGATGGATAGATGCGCCTTTATGATGGATAGATGCACTTTTATGATGGATAGATGCGCCTTTATGATGGATAGATGCGCCTTTATGATGGATAGATGAGCTTTTATGATGGATAGATGCGCCTTTATGATGGATAGACGCGCTTTTATGATGGATAGATGCACTTTTATGATGGATAGATGCACTTTTATGATGGATAGATGCACTTTATGATGGATAGATGCACTTTTATGATGGACAGATGCACTTTTATCATGAACAGATGCGCTTTTATGATGGATAGATGCACTTTTATGATGGATAGATGAGCTTTTATGATGGATAGATGCGCCTTTATGATGGATAGATGCACTTTTATGATGGATAGATGCACTTTTATGATGGATAGATGCGCCTTTATGATGGATAGATGCACTTTTATGATGGACAGATGCACTTTTATCATGAACAGATGCGCTTTTATGATGGACAGATGCACTTTTATGATGGACAGATGCACTTTTATGATGGACAGATGCACTTTTATCATGAACAGATGCGCTTTTATGATGGATAGATGCACTTTTATGATGGATAGATGAGCTTTTATGATGGATAGATGCGCCTTTATGATGGATAGATGCGCCTTTATGATGGATAGATGCACTTTTATGATGGATAGATGCACTTTTATGATGGATAGATGCGCCTTTATGATGGATAGATGCACTTTTATGATGGACAGATGCACTTTTATCATGAACAGATGTGCTTTTATGATGGACAGATGCACTTTTATGATGGACAGATGCACTTTTATGATGGACAGATGCACTTTTATCATGAACAGATGCGCTTTTATGATGGATAGATGCACTTTTATGATGGACAGATGCACTTTTATGATGGACAGATGCACTTTTATCATGAACAGATGCGCTTTTATGATGGATAGATGCACTTTTATGATGGACAGATGCACTTTTATGATGGACAGATGCACTTTTATAAGCTTCAATCTGTTGGTTGCAATCCACTGCAATTATAAAGCTTGGAAGAGCCAGGACATTTCTGAATATAAATGGATAGATGCACTTTTATGATGGACAGATGCACTTTTATGATGGACAGATGCACTTTTATGAGCTTCAATCTGTTGGTTGCAATCCACTGCAATTATAAAGCTTGGAAGAGCCAGGACATTTTTTTAATATAACTGTATTGTATTCGTCTGAAAGAAGAAAGTCATACACCTAGGATGACTTGAGGGAGAGTAAATCATGGGCTAATTCTCATTTTAAAGTGAACGACTCATTTATAAAACAGGCTGCTTTTCGCATCGTGACCAGTGTTACAGAAAAAAAGGATGTAAAATGGACTAGTTGGTAAAGATACTGTTTGACTTCATGTCTCGATGGATGATATTCTTTGCATGTAGGTAACTAGAAGAGAAGAGATATGAAGAGTTATTAGAGATCATTGTAATTTATATATATTCTGTTTAGGTTATGCATTATCAGCATTATCAGTACAGGAGTTAACTGACAAAACCACCTCTGAGTTTACATGTAAACATCAGCCTATTTTCTTCTATTTTTAAACCTGGTTGCATTTCTATAAATAGCTGATGGCATCATGAACTTAAAATGTGAATCTGTTTCTAAAAATATACTATGTTGTCCAAAACTGTGACAGAACGCTATGTTGCGCGTCTTTATTGTGTTGCAATAAAACTTCTAAAAACACTCGAGAGAAGTTTCTTTAAACCAATAACAACCTGAAATCATTTACACTACCATTCAAACGTTTGGATGTTCTGAAATAAGTCTCGTCTGCTAATCAGGGCTGCCATTATTTGATCAAAAATAAATTATAAACAATGAAAAATTATTAGAATGTAAAACAGATGTTTTCTATGTGAATATATAGTGTTATGCCATGTGACTCTGAAGAGCGCACCTGTGTGGGAGGTGGGAGTTCACTTGCACACTTTTGCTTGATCTTTCTGTCTGTACTATTTTAATGTCTGACCAACAACTTAGTTAATCATATCTTATCTCTCTGGTCGTACTCAATTTGTTCAATTAGGCCAGTTTGAATCTCAACCATCACGCATTACCACAGGCATCCCACAGGGATCAGTTCTGGGCCCTTTATTATTTATTATTTATTTACTGCCACGTAGAACCATTTTTAGGAAATATGGACTCCCTTTTCACTGTTACGCTGACAACACCCAGCTCTATTTATCCTTAAACCTTCTTCTGACCTTCCTTCATCCTCTCTACCTGTTTGTCTGAAGTTAAAGCTTGGTTTTCAGGTACATTTCTCAAGCTTAACAGTACTAAAACAAAACTAGTTCTTGTAGGAACATAAACTAATCTATCAAAGCCGAGTCACTGTTTTTTAGGAATGAGATCGAGTGCGAGTTTGAATGCAGACCAGTTTGAATGTTTGAGTGTGTGTTAAAAATGAGTACTAATGCAGCTCTAATTACCATGAACGCTAACAAAATTATTAACAATCACATGGCTTGAATTAAAATATGGACATATTCCGCTTCCAATTATTTCTTGAATTTCAGTTGTTTCTTGTTCTCAGTTTCATTTGCTTTTACTCAAAACTGTGTAGTTTTGTTCTTGGTATTTGGAGGATAAGACTATCAGTCTAAGTTCACTAGCCTCTAGTGAGCAGCTGAAGAACCAAAATACTGTTGAATTTGTTCAGATTCAGAGCCTTTGACATCAACAACAAGAACACTGATATGAGGCAGTATTTTGAAGTTTGATAAGCCAGTTAATTTTCCTATCCGAACCATACAGGATTATTTGGTTAGTTGCATGTTATAATTTGCATTTAGCAAATAACATAATTGAGGGTTGCAACCCTGCGGTTGAGAAGTGTTGGTTTAGCCAACACAAACATCTCTAAAACCTGCAATTTAGACACTGCTTAAGTCAGGGAAAACACTGGCTGCGTTTACATGCAACCAAATAATCCGTTAGTAATAGGATTGACGGCTCAGTCGGACTGAAAATCCTTCATGTAAACGCCTTAAACGATGCGATTGAGCTTGATCAGAATGACATTTCGATCGGAATGCGTAATGACGTAGAATTAGCGTGCGTTATGACGTAGAATTAGCGTGCGTAATGACGTAGAATTAGCGTGCGTAATGACGTAGAATTAGCGTGCGTAATGACAGAATTAACGTGCGTAATGACAGAATTAGTGTGCGTAATGACGTAGAATTAGCGTGCGTTATGACGTAGAATTAGCGTGCGTAATGACGTAGAATTAGCGTGCATTATGACTTAGAATTAGCGTGCGGAATGACGTAGAATTAAAGGAATGACGTAGAATCAGCGTGCGTTATGACTTAGAATTAGCGTGCGGAATGATGTAGAATCAGCGTGCGTTATGACGTAGAATTAGCGTGCGTAATGACGTAGAATTAGCGTGCGTAATGACGTAGAATTAGCGTGCGTAATGACATAGAATTAGTGTGCGTAATGACGTAGAATTAGCGTGCGTTATGACGTAGAATTAGCGTGCGTTATGACTTAGAATTAGCGTGCGTAATGACGTAGAATTAGCGTGCATTATGACTTAGAATTTGCGTGCGGAATGACGTAGAATTAAAGGAATGACGTAGAATCAGCGTGCGTTATGACTTAGAATTAGCGTGCGGAATGATGTAGAATCAGCGTGCGTTATGACGTAGAATTAGCGTGCGTTATGACTTAGAATTAGCGTGCGTTATGACTTAGAATTAGCGTGCGTAATGACGTAGAATTAGCGTGCGTAATGACGTAGAATTAGCGTGCGTTATGACTTAGAATTAGTGTGCGTAATGACGTAGAATTAGCGTGCGTAATGACGTAGAATTAGCGTGCGTTATGACTTAGAATTAACGTGCGTAATGACGTAGAATTAGCGTGCGTAATGACGTAGAATTAGCGTGCGTTATGACTTAGAATTAGCGTGCGTTATGACTTAGAATTAGCGTGCGTAATGACGTAGAATTAGCGTGCGTAATGACGTAGAATTAGCGTGCGTTATGACTTAGAATTAGTGTGCGTAATGACGTAGAATTAGCGTGCGTAATGACGTAGAATTAGCGTGCGTTATGACTTAGAATTAACGTGCGTTATGACTTAGAATTAGTGTGCGTAATGACGTAGAATTAGCGTGCGTAATGAAGTAGAATTAGCGTGCGTTATGACTTAGAATTAGCGTGCGTTATGACTTAGAATTAGCGTGCGTAATGACGTAGAATTAGCGTGCGTAATGACGTAGAATTAGCGTGCGTAATGACGTAGAATTAGCGTGCGTTATGACTTAGAATTTGCGTGCGTAATGAAGTAGAATTAGCGTGCGGAATGACATAGAATTAATGGAATGACGTACAATCAGCATGCGTTATGACTTAGAATTAGCGTGCGGAATGATGTAGAATTAGCGTGCGGAATGACAGAATTAACGGAATGACGTATAATCAGCGTGCGTTATGACGTAGAATTAGCGTGCGTTATGACTTAGAATTAATGTGCGTTATGACTTAGAATTAGCGTGCGGAATGACGTAGAATTAGCATGCGTAATGACAGAATTAGCGTGCGTAATGACGTAGAATTAGCGTGCGTTATGACTTAGAATTTGCGTGCGTAATGACGTAGAATTAGCGTGCGGAATGACATAGAATTAATGGAATGACGTAGAATCAGCGTGCGTTATGACTTAGAATTAGCGTGCGGAATGATGTAGAATTAGCGTGCGGAATGACATAGAATTAACGGAATGACGTAGAATCAGCGTGCGTTATGACGTAGAATCAGCGTGCGTTATGACTTAGAATTAATGTGCGTTATGACTTAGAATTAGCGTGCGGAATGACGTAGAATCAGCGTGCGTTATGACGTAGAATTAGCGTGCGTTATGACTTAGAATTAGCGTGCGGAATGACGTAGAATCAGCGTGCGTTATGACGTAGAATTAGCGTGCGTTATGACTTAGAATTAGCGTGCGTAATGACTTAGAATTAGCGTGCGTTATGACTTAGAATTAGCGTGCGGAATGACGTAGAATCAGCGTGCGTTATGACGTAGAATTAGCGTGCGTTATGACTTAGAATTAGCGTGCGTTATGACTTAGAATTAGCGTGCGGAATGACGTAGAATCAGCGTGCGTTATGACGTAGAATTAGCGTGCGTTATGACGTAGAATTAGCGTGCGTTATGACTTAGAATTAGCGTGCGTTATGACGTAGAATCAGCGTGCGTTATGACTTAGAATTAGCGTGCGTTATGACTTAGAATTAGCGTGCGGAATGACGTAGAATCAGCGTGCGTTATGACGTAGAATTAGCGTGCGTTATGACGTAGAATTAGCGTGCGTTATGACTTAGAATTAGCGTGCGTAATGACTTAGAATTAGCGTGCGTTATGACTTAGAATTAGCGTGCGTTATGACTTAGAATTAGCGTGCGGAATGACGTAGAATCAGCGTGCGTTATGACGTAGAATTAGCGTGCGTTATGACTTAGAATTAGCGTGCGTTATGACTTAGAATTAGCGTGCGGAATGACGTAGAATCAGCGTGCGTTATGACGTAGAATCAGCGTGCGTTATGACTTAGAATTAGCGTGCGTAATGACTTAGAATTAGCGTGCGTTATGACTTAGAATTAGCGTGCGTAATGACTTAGAATTAGCGTGCGTAATGACTTAGAATAAGCGTGCGTTATGACGTAGAATTAGCGTGCGTTATGACTTAGAATTAGCGTGCGTAATGACTTAGAATTACCGTGCGTAATGACTTAGAATAAGCGTTCGTAGTGACTTAGAATTAGCGTGCGTAATGACTTAGAATTAGCGCAATGTCTTAGCGGCACTACGGCTCATACCTTCGGCTCATTATCTTCAAATTATAACCATTGATGGATAAATATTAAGTCTGATATTTAAAACAAATAAAGAACTAAATGTAAGAGAATAGTTATTATGCAGAATCAGCAAAATCTCTGTATATTCGTGCAATGAGTGCATGTCTAACAATCACTCACTCCATGCCCTGTGCCGTCTGTCTGGCGATGTCCATCAGCTGGAACATCTGGAAGTTGGTCTCTTGCACGTGCAGATGTTTGTAGAGACTGCTTCCCTCACACCACTGCGTCACAATGGCCAGCTTTGCCTTGGTCATGTATCCCATAAACAACACAATATTGACATGCCTGGTCTTCCTGAAACAACAACACAGAACAACGTCAACAGACTCTGAACGAAGACTAGAGATCGAGCTGGAGCTCATCACAGTGTTTACACTCATCTGAGGGAATAATGGGATCGTGCGACGGGTTGGTTTACCTGAGAACAGCCACTTCATTGCGAAAGGCCTGTAACTGCTCCGGTGTAGGATTCGTCACCTTTAAAATCTTTACAGCGACATCACCTGAAAAGACATTTCAAATCAAAATAAGATTTTATTCTAAAAAAACATGATTTTTGTTCATCGAAAATCAACAAACATTAACTCACCTCACACTGATTAAATAACTTTTAACTTTTCACACTTTTAAATAAGCCTCACACTTATTTATATATATATATCATTCATTACTGGACATTCATCATTAGAATTAGCGTGCGTAATGACTTAGAATTAGTGCAATGTCTTAGCGGCACTACGGCTCATACCTTCGGCTCATTCGAATCAGAGTTTTTGAATGAATTACTTGGATGAATGATGAATTTTGAATGAATTTTTGAATGAATTACTTGGATGAATGATTCAATGACTCACTCATAACGACTTCACTTGTCTCATTACTGGACAAATCAGCGCTTTTGAACGAAACTCTTGAATGAATGATTCAATGACTCACTCATAACGACTTCACTTGTTTCATTACTGGATGAGTCAGCGCTTTTGAACGAATCTCTTGAATGAATGATTCAATGACTCACTCATAGCGACTTCACTTGTTTCATTACTGGATTAATCAGCGCTTTTGAACGAATCTCTTGAATGAATGATTCAACGACAAATATTTTTTTTTTTTACAGACACTTGTCGCCACCTACTGGTGTAATGATGTAATATATAAGAGGTTTATATTTAATATGTATAAACCCCCTAAAATGACAATGAGAGAGATCCCTTACCGTGCCACTTCCCTTTGTAAACGGTGCCGAAGGAGCCCGACCCGATCCTGGAGAGCAGAGGCACCTCGCTGGCCTCGATCTCCCAGTAATAGCTGGAGTCTCTCTTCTCTCGCGGACGCTGGCGACCAACGAACAAACCAGCTCATGTTTCAACCCAGTGACATCACCTTAACTCTATACAGAGCCTTATTCTCCTTATAGAAAAGCTTTGGGGGTTCATTAAGAAACAAATCTGATGATAACGTGTTGATTTGGCTTCAGATTACTCACAATTCTTTTTTCCTGAGCGTTGTTTGAAGGCGCTTTCTCCCTGTGACCCGGAACCGGGGTTTTGGGCCAGTCGGTTGGGCTTTCATTATGAGGGCTTCCTATGAACGAACGTGACAAAAAATGACGTCACGTCAGCCACAATTAACTTTATCCACCTTATTCCTAACTCTTGAATTATGGGTGTAACTTCCGTTAAGCTGTAAACAATCAATGAAAAACTCGCTCTATGAACTCAATAATAGTTTTTTTTTTAACTGTGTACTATGAGATGACATTATTCTACTCATCCTTCAACCAGTGAACATTAAAAGGACATTTTAAAGTGTAAAAGCATCAACAAGGTACTTTAAACAGACCATGAATAACCACAAAAGCGCGACTCTTTCCACAGCAATAACGGATGGGTTAAATATCACTGTAGTAATACCAGTGAAACTCCAAAAATGAGAATATGGTGCAAACGTTCATTTATTTCAGTAATTAAGCATAAAAGGTGAAACTAATATACAAACCCAATTCCATAAAAGTTGGGACACTGTACAAATTGTGAATAAAAACAGAATGCAATGATGTGGAAGTTTCAAATTTCAATATTATATTTAGAATACAACATAGATGACATATCAAATGTTGAAAGTGAGACATTTTGAATTACCACGCCAAATATTGGCTCCTTTTGGATTTCATGAGAGCTACAAATTCCAAAAAAGTTGGGACAGGTAGCAATAAGAGGCCAGAAAAGTTAAATGTACATATAAGGAACAGCTGGAGGACCAATTGGCAACATGATTGGGTATAAAAAGAGCCTCTCAGAGTGGCAGTGTCTCTCAGAAGTCAAGATGGGCAGAGGATCACCAATTCCCCCAATGCTGAGGCAAAAAATAGTGGAGCAATATCAGAAAGGAGTTTCTCAGAGAAAAATTGCAAAGAGTTTGAAGTTATCATCATCAACAGTGCATAATATCATCCAAAGATTCAGAGAATCTGGAACAATCTCTGTGCATAAGGGTCAAGGCCGGAAAACCATACTGAATGCCCGTGATCTTCGGGCCCTTAGACGGCACTGCATCACACACAGGAATGCTACTGTAATGGAAATCGCAACATGGGCTCAAGAATACTTCCAGAAAACATTGTCAGTGAACACAATCCACCGTGCCATTCACCGTTGCCGGCTAAAACTCTATAGGTCAAAAAAGAAGCCATATCTAAACGGGAACCAGAAGCGCAGGCGTTTTCTCTGGGCCAAGGCTCATTTAAAGTGGACTCTAGCAAAGTGGAAAACTGTTCTGTGGTCAGACGAATCAAAATTTGAAGTTCTTTTTGGAAAACTGGGACGCCATGTCATCCGGACTAAAGAGGACAAGGACAACCCAAGTTGTTATCAGCGCTCAGTTCAGAAGCCTGCATCTCTGATGGTATGGGGTTGCATGAGTGCGTGTGGCATGGGCAGCTTACACATCTGGAAAGGCACCATCAATGCTGAAAGGTATATCCAAGTTCTAGAAACCACATACTGCATCAATTACAACATCATGGCTGCGTAGAAGAAGGATCCGGGTACTGAAATGGCCAGCCTGCAGTCCAGATCTTTCACCCATAGAAAACATTTGGCGCATCATAAAGAGGAAGATGCAACAAAGAAGACCTAAGACAGTTGAGCAGCTAGAAGCCTTTATTAGACAAGAATGGGACAACATTCCTATTCCTAAACTTGAGCAACTTGTCTCCTCAGTCCCCAGACGTTTGCAGACTGTTATTAAAAGAAGAGGGGATGCCACACAGTGGTAAAAATGGCCTTGTCCCAACTTTTTTGAGATGTGTTGATGCCATGAAATTTAAAATCAACTTATTTTTCCCTTAAAATTATGCATTTTCTCAGTTTAAACATTTGATATGTCATCTATGTTGTATTCTAAATATAATATTGAAATGTGAAACTTCCACATCATTGCATTCTGTTTTTATTCACAATTTGTACAGTGTCCCAACTTTTATGGAATTGGGTTAGACTCATTACATGCAAAGTGAGATATCTCAAGCCTTTATTTGTTATAATTTTGATGATTATACAGATATGAAAAGCTTTTGACAATATTTTAATTTTGGATATGGGGTTGGGATTTCATGTCTGTAAACCATAATCATCATAAAACGAGAGATTCTTTGTGCGTACCAGTGAATTATTAATGGGATATATCATAAATTAAACCCGGGAGAACAGATCACAAATGTCCTGTATGTTGTTCTCGCTCATTCGTTTACAGTGGAGTGCAAAAGGGAAAAAAGAAAATAATCATGAGCAGAAGAGCTAAATGTTCTCGTCATGTTAAAACACCAAGTGTTATTCTCATGTTATTCTGAAATAAAACATGAAGGGACATTGACGGCTCACCCAGTCGGATCAGCTTTATTATAGAGGAACCTTATGATCTGAAGTGATTCATTTCAGTGTTTTTGAATAGAACCGGAAGTGCCAGCCATAATTCAGTTCATCAGGAATAAAGTGGATAGCTGTGAAATCTTTGAGGACAGAGTGAGGAAAAGCCCTTACCTGATTCATCACAGCCTAAGGCTTCCTGTGAGTAAAGAAGCAAAGCAGTTTAACACATGTTTGAGAGGAGACACTATAAGAAGCAGATGTACTGAAAGCTTGATCACTCACACATTAAACACTACCGTCGGGATACACAAAAGACACGCAGAGAAGCGAGCGATGGAAACACCATTACTTCTGCAGAGGATCTTATTGCTTGTGCTTTTTTAGGAGTTTCACTTTCAGACATGATATTTACAGGAGGAGAGTATTTATTAAATTAATCATGTAACATGATTTATTTAGTCAGTAGAAATAGCTACTTTTACCCAAAGAAAACTTGTCTTAAAGGAGTAGATCACTTTTAAAAAAACATTGCTGATAATTTACTCACCCCCATGTCATCCAAGATGTCCATGTCATTCTTTCTTCAGTCGAAAAGAAATTAAGGTTTTCGATGAAAACATTCCAGGATTTTTCTCCATATAATGGACTTCAATGGGAACCAAACGGTTCAAGGTCCAAAAGACATTTTCAGTGCAAACTGTTCAAAGGGCTTTAAACGATTCCAGACGATGAATAAGGGTCAAAAATGAACATGTTATTTGGTTCATTCAACGAACGAAATGAACGAATTGACTCGGAAAAAGATTTGTTCATTTTGATGAACGAGTTCGAACAGGAGAGTCACGAACGTGCATAGGCAAAGCAAGGCGAGCATTTGAGCTTATAAAACTCAAACTTTTTTTTTTTTTAAAATGAGCAATCGTTTTGCTTGATAAGACCCGTATTCATCGTCTGATGTCATTTAAAGCCCTTTGAACAGTTTGCAGTTTGCACTAAAACTGTCTTTTGGACCTTGAACTGTTTGGATCACAATGAAGTCCATTATATGGAGAAAAATGCTGGAATGTTTTCATCAAAAACCTTAATTTCTTTTCGACTGAAGAAAGAATGATGTGGACATCTTGGATGACATGGGGGTGAGTAAATTATCAGCAAAAGTTTTTTTAAAAGTGAACTACTCCTTTAACTAGGGGTTTAACAATATATCATGTCACAATATGTCGCAATACTAAAATGCAACAATATGTATCGAGGATAGTGACAATATCAGTATAGTTCACCCAAACTAAAAATTACTGTGTAAGGCAAAGTGAAAGTTTTCAGAGTTTGTGTCAGTACTACATTAAACTGCTATATATAATGTCGAATATTATGTATAATACTGCAATGTGGGAATATTTGTGGGATGCCAGATGTCTGATGTTACCAGTAAAAGTGGCCGACATTATTTTAAATAGATCTAGTCAGTGAAAGAGTGCAAGAATATTCGTTTAAAATAATTTGGTATTGTCAGCTTCAGAATCATGAATATTGATATTCTGATGTCATTTTTTTGTTAACCTTTTACCTTGGAGTATCGCAATGATATCATATCGTGAGTTCAGTATCATGATATGTAGCAAATCATGACATCGCTACACCCAGCTACCCTACGAAGTATGACTTATAAATGTATTTAAATAAATCATGAAATGTGATTTACTAAGGTTTGAGCTCATTATTTACCGCTCAAATAAAGCATGTTTTAATCCACACATATCGATTGACAAGCTGTGTTGGATGGAGAAGCGTCTCACCTGATAAGCGGCCTCGTCCACGGGTTGTGTGGTGCTCGTCATGTGGACGTTAGGCGTAGATGTGGACAGCACTTTATGACTGAGAGACACGCCAGGGGACGGCATGGGGGCGATGTAGTTTAAAGCGTTCGGCGTGGAGTATCTGTGATAGGGACTGGAGAAGAGTTTCCACATCACCTCGTTGTAACATTAAACATGATATATACAGGACATTACAGGAGTTACTAAATATAACAGTGAAAGTACTATTCAAATTGTTGAATCAAATGTAAGACAGACTAAAGAAGACACTAGCAAAAGTCAAAACACGGCTCTTACCTGTGCGTTACATTCAATCTTGATTGGGAAAAAAAACGTATTTGAAAAAAAAAAAATCCTTTGAAACAGTGTTTCACAGACACTTGACATCATGTAAACAACGTTGAAAAAATGGATGCAAGTTCACAAGACAAGATCAAGCAACTCTATCAGCTTAGTCTTGTGTTTCGTAATGTGGATATACTTCTAAAACAGTGTGTATTTAAATAATTATGGTAATGTAATTAATGGCTACTTGTGTGTTAGTCAAAATATGACAAAATTATTATCTGTGATTATCAAATCTCCAGAAATGCTGAACTTTCTAAAGCTAATAATTTTAGCACTAAATGGGTAAATATACACATATAATGTACAAGTATTTATAGTGAAACATTTTAAAGTCACGCACAATGTTCAGATATTTAATAAAGTTGGTCTGGTTTTAAAGCAGAAATGTTTTAATACATGTCAGGTTTAGTATTATCGTTAATTATAACTATAAAAACATTTCTGTTAATTGACAAAGCTGAAAAAAAAAACTATAAATATTAGTTGAAAAACGAAAACTAAATGAAAATGAGAAATGTTGCCTTATAAGCTGAAGCACTAAAATTGTTACCTGAAAAAAATAAAACTGAAATAAAAATACAAATAAATTAAAAAGCAAAATAAATTAGAAAAACAGAAAAAAATGAACAAAACGAATAAAACATAACTAAATGAACCTAAAGTTACATACAAGTATAAAAATAAAAGCGTATTCAAAATATGAATAAATCTATGACAAATGTAAAATAACACTTATACAAGGAACTACAAGTATGAGCAAATAGAGAGTAAAGTAGGGGGCGTCGTGACATGCTCTGATTCCCAGAGGAACGCTGGACTCGGGTCAGTTCACTACATCTGAGCTAAATATAGACACAGACTCCATTTACCTGAAGGAGAATTTAGAGTTTTGCATCCGACGGGACGAGAGGGGCGGGAGTGACGGAGTGCCGTTCTCTCCGGGAGTCGGGAACAGCCTGGAAAAATAACTAATAACTAATTTCTAAAAGATGGACCACTGAAAGTTTTCCTTAAAAAGCATTATAAGTTTGTTTTTTCATCTTTGTGATGGATTCTGCTGCAGAAGAATGGACCTTTGTACCATGCTTTACATGATGACCATTGATAGACATCTACAACGCTCACGGTGCGAGGGCCTCTATGCAAAACTCTTTCTGTGAGCCTTCCCTTCATGTCTATCTTCATTTAAATGGAGGAAAGAAGCCTGTTCAGCCTCTTCACCTAATTTAAAAAACATTTTACTCCTAAATAAAAGTGAAATTTAGTATTTTCTGTCTTTTGACAGTATTTTAATGCGTTACTTTACATTTTAATGCGTTACTTCACATGTTACATCAAAATGCTAATCTGATTGCGTAATGCATGTTAATTTTAATGCGTTACTTTACACGTTACAACAAAATGGTAATCTGATTACGTAATGCATGTTACTTGTAATGTGTTACATCAAAAAGTAATCTGATTACGTAATGCATATTAATTTTAATGTGTTACTTCACATGTTACCTCAAAATGATAATCTGATTCCGTAATCCACGTTACGTTTAATGCGTTATTTTACATGTTACATCAAAATGGATATATGAATTCGTAATCCACGTTACTTTTAATGCGTTACTTCACGTTACATCAAAATGGTAATCTGATTTCGTAATCCACGTTACTTTTAATGCGTTACTTTACATGTTACATCAAAATGGTAATCTGATTACGTAATCCATGTTACTTTTAACGCGTTACTTTACTCGTTACATCAGAAAATTAATCTGATTACGTAATGCACATTACTTGTAATACGTCATTTTACTTGTTGCATCAAAAAAGTAATCTGATTACCTAATGCAAGTTCCTTGTAATGTGTTGTTACATCAAAAAAGTAATCTAGTTACACAAAACCAGCATGGTGCAATATAACAGAACATGTAAGAACTATGTTTTTAAGCATTTCTGTGGCTTTTCCTAGACATGAAGCAACTTTCCTAGCCTAAGCAACTAATGCAACCGCTGACGTACATGAGTGTAAAGTGTGTCTGCTGGTATCTGTGGTTTTGCACACTCACAGCAGCTGTCGGATGTTGCTCCAGTCCACACACATGGTGGGCACTTTGGTGCTGCAATGCTCATGAAACTTGTATCCGCACGTCTGACATCTGAAACCATGTAGAAGAAACTTCTGACATATGTCACAAAAGGCCAACTTCAAAAACGTCTTTCGTACCTGTGAAGATGGACGGTCAGATGTTAGAGTCACTGTAAAGATGACATCAGCTCAATTCACACTCACTGACTACAGGAACTTACAAAATTGTGCGTGGTCAATGGGACGTGATCTAAGACTTCGACCAGAAGCTCCTCTCCCACCAGCGAGGTCGAGTCTGTGCTCCAGTCCATACGCAGCTTCTTACTGCACAAACAACATCAGGTCACTCACGGAGCAGTGCATTAACTTTCAGGAGCAAAACTCAGCTTTACAGTTGTGTCTAAAATATTACAATTATTAAACAGAAGATATACAGAACTTCTATACCAGTAAGAATAAGGGTTTCATTACTTAACATTTATTGTTCTTGGTTGATGCTAAAATCATAATGAAATCGAAATGGACAGTTCTTGTTTTTTTATGTGATTTTGTAGGGTTTATTCTAAAAATGTCCACATTATTATAGTTAAGTTCCTTGTTTTATTTTTTTAAACATCTCTTCTCTGATGACGAGGGCAGGGCAACCTGTCACTCACAGGACATCTCCCAATAGCAAACCACAACCATCCAATCAACTCCCCACAGACACAATCAAGCCCCGCCCACATCTGTTCTGGTTCCTAAAGTGCTTCACTTGATATATGACACTATAGAGAAGTACTAGTGCAACTTCTCTTCCATGCAGACTTTTTTGACTAATTTGAAAAAATGGACCTGAGCTGACATGAACTAACAATGAAGAAAAAGAAATATTGCTTATTGTTAGTTAATATTAGCCAATGCATCATTGTGTTTCATGCATTGGTCACTGCAATCAACAATATCCCTGTGTTCAACATTAAATTCCCAAACGAATTAGAATCGAATAATGTGTTTGTGAAACAGAATCAGACCAAATTAGGAAGTCTGCATCAATACCCAACCCAATCAGCTACAGTGGATCTGATGATTGTGATAACTTTACATCACTCTGTAGAGATTCATTTCCACATGAAAGTCTTTTTCTGATGGTCGATGGCAAAAATAACAAATTAATTTGCATTAAATATAAAAACAACTTTTTATTGGCACTGCATGTTGATAGTGCTCAGTCTTTCTCATTGTATTCCATTTTTATAAGACCTTTTTATGCCACAACTTACAATGTGTGTTCTCGATGGAGCTTGAAAACGGCGCAGCACTCGGGCTGGAGTCCACGCACCTTCAGGGCTTTGATGAGGCAGTTGCGCAGCGTCATTCCCGCTCGCACGTTCACCTAATTCAACACAAGTCTCAGATTTCATCACTTCAATGGAGAACAAGGGAATGAACATGCATGTGAACGTTACATAGATGTTTAGCATTATAGCTACTAGCATTTGTGAGTTTGTAAAAACTAGAGATGCATGATATATCGGACACCACATCGGTCTCGGCAGATATATGTTCATGTTTAATGTTATCGGTATCGGCCCGATAAGAAAATAAGGCCGATATAGTAAAGCTGATTAATAATGTATTATGTCCTCTTCAGATGCACACTGTTCAACATGATGGTTCTGAATTGCTTGAAATAGGATTGAAATCACTTCCAAAAATTACATCAAGGCACTTCCAACATAAAGGCCCGTTCACACCGAGGACAATATAGGTTGTCCTTTGGGTCACATGACTATAAACAATAAAATGACTTCCTTGAAGTGACATCACATGTGCCCATCGCTAACGGACTCGTCAAGTCAGCTTTATAAATATAGCGCTTTACATAGATAACAGGAAAATAATGCAACAAAGTTTGTTTCCAGAAGAAAACAGTCTAGCTTCAGTCAGTTCAGTGATGGCTCATTTTTTTTGCAAAAAAGTTATTAATTAAGTCAAAGCTGGAGTCTGCAGTTTTTCCTCTTTGTCGCCATCTCTGTTCGAAATCTGCAGTTGCAAATGTTCGCGGAATTATCAACTTTACATGAGTTCGACACGGCACAGTGCGGATGAACACAATGAAGCGTGGAAGTTTGAGGAGAGTGTGAGGCTGTCAGTCACCACGCCGGTGTGGATACTGGCATTCAGTATCACAGATTATTCTTTTTGGAAGTATGACCAACATAATCATTTTCACCGGAAAATTGCATCTGAACTTGAAAAAAAACATCCACTTTTGTTCTGGTTCTGAAATTGCAGTACATCGTGCTGACTAAATCTAAAAATCGCTTATCATATCACGCAAAACCGTGGCATCACCAAATCACCACTGCGTGACTACATGTAATGTCCTTCCGATATGTATCCTTGTTTTCGCATTGGGCCAGTTGCAGTCTCTTTTTTTCTGTAGCCACTCCGAAGTCCGAACGAAGTCTTTTGTGTTTTACAGCGGGTGAATCTGTTGTTACTGGTGATTGTCGTTTGAACCTTTATGGATCCGCAATCAAATTGATAAGTTTAATTATATCAAGTGCTGTGAGAAAAGGCTAGCCTGGATGGCAGCCCGAACTCCGCCCACAAAATTTTTTGGTCGGGAAGTTCGGTCTGGACTCGATCCATTGAGTAGTAATTATGATCAGGAAAAAACATTCGGGCCAATCAAATTGCCAGGGCGGGCTTTATACAATGATGGACAGATGATCTGCGTAAGTACGTAATCATCACGTTATCAAAGAGCGCTTAACTGGTTTCCCTCAGAGATGACTGCAGCTGGAGAATTGAGATGTATAGATTCCGCTGTCGCGAATGTTGTAAAATAAATCGACAGCGCATTAATTTTAATAGACAAACAGAGAACTGCAATCAAGGCATTTCTCGATCGGAAAAGATATTTTTGCCGTCCATCCTACATGATTCGGCAAAAGTGTAACTTATCAGCTGGCTCTGACGGTCGCTAAGAAAATGGGACGTAATGAAAAGCCTGTGGTCGTTGTGGTTTCTCCTTTGGTCGCACTCATGGAGGACCAAGGAAAAGAAGCAACACTCGTTATTTACCTTCTAAAATAAGTAAGTTCTGTAGTTGACAACTGTATGCAAAGTAGTTCACTTATTGCGTTGCTCTGATTGGTTGTAGGTTTACCGACTATCCAATTGAGAGCAGAGGTTTTTTTTCCTGGTTCGGTTCAGACACGCCTCATAATCAAAGCCCTATGGAGCAGTTTCAGACTCATATTCCGACAAGAATATGAGTATGCCGAAGTCAGGCTAAGAAAAGTCAGGCTAAGAAAAGAAAAGGCTATCTCGGGTCGTGTTTGCGTTCACGCAGAAGGCGTTCAGGCAATTTCCTGGGATCAACGCGCTGTGTGAAAGGGGCTATATAATGGTGTCACTGCAGGAGATCAATAATATTGTTGGATATTAAATTAAATGAAAGTTGGAAGGGATTCAGTCATTCACTTTTATTGCCCTTCAAGCTCGCAAAAACGCCGTTTGGAAATCGCCAATTGTTATAGCAATCGTTCTAGGAGAAAACAGCCCTCAATGTGCAAAAGCACTGAACTAGGGTAAATATTCAAACACACACTCCATACTCATCATGAAAACATGGAAATAAATAACACAGTTCTGGTGTTGTTACCACAGTCCGCTGCTTGTTGGGCAGGTAGACACGGATCGTGCCGCTAGCTTTAGAGTCTGGGATTCTCCCATCGTCTGACAATCTCCGGTACGGGAAGTTCTTGAGAATGTTGGGAGACATGCAGGGATCTTCGAACACCGAGTCTTTGCATCCGAACCCGTGACTGGCGCTCTTCCAGGCCCCTTGAACATGCTCCATCACGACAGGCAGCGGCGCACAGGGATCTAGCAGGAGAACACAACCGATATAACGGATCACACAAGGCATGAAACATGATCTATGGTTAATAGAAAACTCCATTTCCTACATCCATTGCTCTCGTTTAGTGGCGGCAGCTCTGAAGTGGGTATTGTGTGTGTGATGGGATTACGTGACTAGCAGAGAAAACCCTCCAAAACAACAGGATAATGCTTTATAACTCAAATTTATTTCTAGAGCACTTTCAAAAACACAACTACAAATAACAAAATCATACAACCAAAAATATACATAATTACAACACATTTTTAAAAGCTAGTTTTTATAAAGTACGTTTTTATGAACAAGGTCAAGACTTCATTTAATGTCTGCAGTATTACAGCGCGTTACACTTGAACCGTCAAGGACAAATAACTCTGACGAGAAATCATTCAAAAGAACGGCCAAATGTTTTTCAGATTATGATGATAATAATAATAATAAACTGATAACATTTGGATGATGAATGTGTATCACGTATCACATAAGAAGCAAACTTTATCAAATAAAAGAAGGTCAGTCTTTTCATAAAATAATTATTCACTGTCTAAATATGAGTATAAAGTCATTTTAATAACACTAAGCTTCAGAAACAGCTTAATGAGAATGAAATTACTAGGCTATTTAAAGGGGAGCTATAATGCAGAGTTGTGATGTTACTAGAACAGGTTTTTTGCTTGAATGTTGATTATTTTCCTCATATTCTCCATTGTTGCGGCTCCTCTCTTCCCAGTCTGTCTGTAACGCTCTGTTTACTTCCTGTCTCTATGAAGCCCCTCCTTCTGAAAAGCACACTGTCCTCTGATTGGTCGGCTGGAACAGTGTGTTGGTCGAGCGCTTCAAGTGTGTTTGGGAAATGTCCCGCCCCTTTCCATAACTGACAATAGAGCTGGTAAGTCCCGCCCCTTCCGCTAACCCCACTGGACCTCTAGGTTGAAAAATCGTCAATGCAAGTGAATGAGAGAAAATAATTATTTTCTAATCCCGTTTGAATTTTGCAATGAATGTGAACATACGTTGTCTGTGAATTTTTTTTATATAATTTTTTTCATGTAAAGAATGCTACAATTTAGCGGGTAGAATTTTCATACGGTTAGACTTGGTGTGAGAGCACTTTGTTGACTACAACTCTTCGCTGCTTTCAACGCGTTTGATATACGTCACCACCACTAGCACACGGATCCCGCTAAACCAACCATTGTTTGAATGGTGACATTTGGGTACAAAACACATAGGCATCTCGATCTAATTCCTTGGATTATCGCACCGTGATTTGTGGAGGGAAAATGTGTTATGCGGTGATGTCACATATGCGACGTGTAGTCTTTCTCATTATGTCTATTCCACAACTGCTAGCCAAAGAATCATACAATATACTGTCAAACTCATTACATGAGAAATTATATTTAAAAAAAATTCACAGACAACATATGTTCACATGCATGGCACAATTCAGGATCAGAAAATAATTATTTTCTCTCATTCACTTGCATTGACGTTTTTTCAACCTAGAGGTCCACTTGGAGTTTTACGGATGGGCGGGCCTTACCAGCTCTATAGATCATCACAGTCCCGCCCACAGCCCGAGAGAGCGTTGGTGCCGGAAGTAAATTTCCCATTCATTTCTCCACTTTGACATTTTGTAAAATCCATATCTAAAGAGTATTAGGGCATGTCTGAGGACAATCAGCTACAGCTGAACTCATAAGCATACAACATATCATTTCGAAGTGAAAAAACGAAGAGAAAATCCAAAAAAAAGTCAAGGGTACAAGCCTGTGCACATATTTTCATTTCCGAGCAAAAGAACTATAAACCACCATAAACCACCGCGCCTCACTAAAGTCGTCCTGAAAGCCACCGTAAAAGAGCCTTTTGAGTGACTTCCAAATCTGACAACGGCCACATGAACTTTTTCCTCCAGTGAATTTTATATAGTGAATGTGCAGGGAAACTCCTTTTCCTCCATTTACTGAAGCCAATATGTAAAACGCATTGCACCTGCACATGCTAAAAGACTGAGCATCTCGCTCGCTCATAGGCTGTGCTGCGGTAACTGCACATCCAATGGAGCGGGGGCATCTCAGAGGTGCGACCAATGAACTTAGCCCTACGTCATTACGCGATCTTCAGTCTGTCACGTACATTCGCAGGGTTTCAGACACGTGACACGACTTCCACCAATCAGATGCATCACTGTGGGATTGTTCAGGGTTGTGGGTAATGAAGTACTTATCCAATACATCACGAATAAAGGGCATTTATCTTAAAAACAGGTTAGTGCCCCATGAACTTTTGGCGTTTATATGAGCATACAATCGCTTAGTACAGCCGTAGCTTGTTTTAAGTCTACCATGTATGGTGGTTACGTTTTTACGGCTTATATCTCAAATGTCAATGGAGAAATTTCTGTGATGCTCTGTATAACCCACTACTAAGTAACTCAACCGGGCCCCGCCCATTTATTCTGCATATGAATTATTATAAGGAGGAATATTGTGACGTGTTCGTTCCCGGAAAAAACTCAAGACTACAATGGAGGCGTTTCAGCAGTTCAGAAACACTAAGAATCAGAAGCAAACAAAAAAGTCAAATTTTGAGCTTGAGAAGATTGAAAACCAATGCTTACATGTTCTATTTATTAACTTTCCTTTTTAAAAGGTTCATCTTTAAACTGGGAAGGGTCATGGTACTTGCATATTGTTGTCCTACTGTTAGTTTAACTGCTTCTTTTGCTCTCATTTAAGTCATTTTGGATAAAAGCGACTGCTAAATGAATGAAGTCACATGCTGAAACTTTAAAATGAAACGCAGAGAACCTCCAGTCGTGTGATATTAACCTGCTTTTCAGGCCCAAACACCCAACAGAAACATTAATCATCGAAGTCTCTGCCGCTAAGAAGTGCAGATGGTGACATATCTGTCAGGAACTGTTGCTAGCCTGGGACTTACAGTGTCCTGACAGTTATGCTGTGTGTTCTTGCTGTTCTTCCTATGAAGGACGCGATGCTTCTGCCCTGGCAGTGTGTGTCGGTCAGATGGTTCGCCCACACCGCACCAGTCATTACACAGTATCGGCAGCCAAGACCAATGCATTTCTCACCCGTTCAGCATGAGCCGCTCGACATCCACCTGTTCGCTCTCGGAAAGTAACTGTGCAACTATGTTGGGTTAAACTCGTTCATTGTTCTGCCATCTGGAACCAGTCGAGCAGGTCCGAGCAGCTCACACACACGCTCATGCTAATCCGACGGTCAACGTGTCAGAAACACTAATTACTCTGTAAAGCATTTCTGTGTCATGCTGAATAATTCCTCCTCATTTCTCTCTGCATCACACATATAATGCAATATCAATGTCAGGCTTCCAAACTAAAACATTGCCCTTCATTTAACATTTCAATGTCACGTTATCTTGTTTGTGTGCATACAACATCATATAAATGTGCTTGCATTAGATATGAAGTGTGGATTATGCTTAAAATGCCATGCCAATGATTAATCAAGTTATAAAGCTTTAAAAATATGAATGCTGCTCATTAAATGCAAACACATCTGTAATTTTCAGTAGTTATGTATACAATAAATGCTACACTGCATGAATGTAATGTGTAAGACGATTTTAATAACTCAGCAGCCTGAGAAAATAAATCAAGATCACTGTTTAAGACAGACCTATTTGAAACATCTAATTCTAAAAACACACACTAATATATTGCCTTTGTTCAAAAGCAGAACTGACCAATAACTTGATCAAACAGAGAAGGCTATTTGCATTTTTTTTTTTAGCTATGAAGAGGGCAATAATTCAGAGGACATTGTGTCACCCAGTTACATTTCATTAGTTCAACTGTTTTAAAAGACTATATCAGAACTACTTTCATTAAACTATGACCCAATTTACCATAACAATATCTATTTACCGATAAAAGACAGAATATTTATTTTCACTACCATAATAGGACTCTGATGTTTTGACCTCAGTTCATGTTTTTAGTTACTTTGATACAGCAGCTATAAGTTACACACACACTCACACAGAGAGAGAGAGAGACAGACACCCAGCTGACTGTATAGCTAGAAAGATTAACAGTGCGTGCTTTAATATAGGCTATTTAACCGTGTTTACAAGCTCAATCAAAATCTTCAGTATAGTATAATCACACAAACACACAAAACAACTGCGATGGAGGTTTCACTAATAATCTCGCTCGGATAAGCAGCGAGACGCGATATAACCTGCATGAAATACTGTGCACGCGAAATATAGAGACTCGCTTTACTCACCAAAGAAAGTTGTTGAATTGTTGATCCGCCATGATTATCGCTACAGGGAGTGTGTGACGTGAGAGTGATGTCATCCGCTTCGTCACAGCTCGCGACGCGACAAAAACGCTATTTTTCGCCATTTCGCAGACGGTCGCGTGATATGGCAAGCCCGACATACATTTAAACCATGAAATCAAATGACCAATTCTTATTCAGTTTTTTTATTTATTTATTTAATATTGGCGTATTTATCATACATCAATTACCAGTGCACATCTTTATTGTTTTAAATACATGTGCCTGGTAATCTTAAATAACTAACTTCCTAACAAATAACAAAACTTCCCCTCCCTGTTGGAGCCACATCTCTTCTGATGACATGTTAAGTGGTGCGAGGGCGGGGCGATCTGTCACTCACATTAGACCCACCAATAGCAAACCACAACCATCCAATCAATTCCCCACAGACTAAATTATACCACAGTTTACATTTGTTCTTACTTCAGAAGCATTTCACTCACCACACATTATAGAAGAAAAGACAAGTGCTACTTCCCTTCATACTGTTTTTAAAGGGATACTCCACTTTTTTTTTGGAAATAGGCTCATTTTACAACTCCCCCAGAGTTAAACTGTTGAGTTTTACCTTTTTTGAATCCATTCAGCCGATCTCCAGTTCTGGCAGTACCACTTTTAGCAAAGCTTAGCATACATCACTGAAGTGCACAAGACCATTAGCATTTCTCCCAAAAAATGACCAGTGTTTCAGAATTTTTCCTATTTAAAATGTACATACTCTCTGAACTATACTCTCATTCCTGCGTAATAATCAGGAAACTTCACCATCGTACCATGAGTGCATCAGGCATAATTAATGACTACACAAACTTAGTCCCGGACACATTGGAAGCTGGGCACTATTTTCAGGCGCTGCGTCATAACATTACGCCCATAGATATCATATAAAACGTTGCACAACTTTTTTTAAATAGAAATGACGCTGTTCTGATGACACAAGAGTTGCAACTATGGCAGCTGAGAAGGCCATTCTTTTGTGTTCTTTGTTAAGAATTTTCAGACCCTGATGAAGTCAGTATATATATGTGTTTAATACTACAAAATATACCCAGATGTTACAGTTACTGCACTTGCTGCCCAGAACACAAGAGAACATCCCAATCGAGTGAAGGGATTTGTGGAAACTGAAATGGAAGCACACATTTTACATTTATTTACATTTATTCATTTAGCTGACGCTTTTATCCAAAGCGACTTACAATTGCTATATATATGTCAGAGGTCGCATGCTTCTGGAGCAACTAGAGGTTAAGTGTCTTGCGATTCGAACCCGGGTCTCTCACACCAAAGGCATGTGTCTTATCCACTGGGCCATCACCACCCCTAGTTTACATTTGACATAATTCAGATTAAAACACATCAATTTAGCCTCACATACTGACTTTATTTGTTTTAATACCCTTTATTTTTCTTTCTCATTTTTAGTAAAAGCACTTAATAACCATTGTTTTCTATACCAAATGTCATACACTTGCAATGAAGCTAAAAATATAAACAACTACATCATTATGTTAATAGCCTATATTTTTACAATAAACGTCAAACATGTCTTCTAATATCCTCTGTTGTTGCGTATACCGAGCAGCATTGAACACTGTGATTGGTCAGCTGACAAAGTGTGCTGTGATTGGTCAACTGGGTCGGGGTGTTCTGTGATTGGTCAGCTGTGTCGGTGTGCTGTGATTGGTCAGCTGGCCCAGTGTGCTGAGATTGGCAGCGCTCAGCACATATTTGGGAAATGTCTCGCCCCTTCATGACCGTGAGATCTACTCACATGACTTTATTTGTTTTAAAGCCCTTTATTTTTCTTTCTCATTTTTACTAAAAGCACTTAATAACCATTGTTTTCTATACCAAATGTCATACACTTGCAATGAAGCTAAAAATATAAACAACTACATCATTATGTTAATATCCTATATTTTTACAATAAACGTCAAACATGTCTTCTAATATCCTCTGTTGTTGCGTATACCGAGCAGCATTGAACACTGTAATTGGCCCAGTGTGCTGTGATTGGTCAACTAGGTCGGGGTGTTCTGTGATTGGTCAGCTGGGTCGGTGTGCTGTGATTGTTCAGCTGGCCCAGTGTGCTGAGATTGGCAGCGCTCAGCACATACATTTGGGAAATGTCTCGCCCCTTCATAACCGTGAGATCTACTCAGATGTTAATATTAACAATGGTGTCATTTTTAAACCATTTTGACCCCGATCCAGACCCTGATAATATTAATGAACAAGAGGATCATGCAAAACGGATTTTACAGGACGTTTAGTTTAGTTTAGTTTTTAGTTTAGTTTAGTAGCCTACATTTAAAAACAACATACGTTGGCCAAAGTGATTTCCATTAATTAAAACAATAGCATGTCATCCATCATCATTTAATCATATTTGTCGGAAAACTATGGTAATACAAACAGTAATCGATCAAAAAAAATCATGGATCATTTTCCTAATAGTCCAGTCATTTTTTGAAAAAGGTTGAACAAATTGCAACAGAAGCAAACTCGACTGATTTTTAATCTCAGTATGTCCTGAGTAAGGGAAAAAAGCCCAGAAGAATCCCATCAGGGGAAAGTTTAGAAAAAGACCCAAATATAGCATATTCATTCACCTATTCATACTGTTTCTCACGTGAACAGGGTAAAAATTAACCTTTAGATATCATCACGAAAATTACTGTAAGATTTGACTATTTGCATCAAGAGGAACAAAAAACATATTGCATTTTTTTAATTGTTCGTTAAAATGGGCAAGTGGTGCATAATCAAATTACGTATATATGTGCTAATTTGCATAAATACCACAACAGATCTAAACACTGGGTATAGCCAGGAGAAGTCTTGTAGAACCTTGTTGACATATAACAGTAAAATACTTAATGTTAAGGTTTGAAGGGATCCATTTAGGCCACCCATGAACATTAATGCATAGAGGAAGTCAGAAGTACTTTAGAAACCAGACGTTATTAATTAATATTGCAGAGATGGGGCTTTGGGGCTGGGGCCGTGGAACTGTTAGAGGACGAGTCTGAGTGAAGAGACACACGGGTAAGGAGAATGCATAAGTAAAATAAAAATTGGCTGGATCAAACAATCACATTAATTCATGTAGGAGAAAGAAAAGGAAATCTCTTACCTTAGTGACAGCTTGTGGACCTTGAATGATCGACTGAATCTCTGCCACTTATGGGGACATTCCAACACTATCTCACGACCAATGGGCTTTATGCCCAGCTGCGCTACTTCCTGAACTTCAGCCAGCTCCTTGTTTCCTGTCTGCCATTATTGGCCAAATTGATTAATTCAGGTGTGCTTGACCTCAGTAGTCAGTAGCAACAATAATCAGACACACCTGAATTAATCAATTTGGCCAATAATGGCAGACAGGAAACAAGGAGCTGGCTGAAGTTCAGGAAGTAGTGCAGCTGGGCATAAAGCCAATTCTTACGAATTTTACGAGGTGGCTAATTCGTAACAATTCGTACGACCTCACTCGTATGAATTAGTACGTTTTTGCTAAATCGTAAGTTACATATTTTACGAATTGGCCAATTCGTATGAATTCGTACGAATGACCTACCCTGACCCCGCCCCTAAACCTACCAATCACGTGGGTTTGGACAAATCGTACGAATTCGTACGAGGGAGGTCGTACTTGTATGAATTACGAATGGGCTATATGCACGCATAAGTTCCGCATTTGACGTAAGGATGCTCGTCCATTTCCGGTTGTGTAGATTAAAGCGGAGGAAAACCGGAGAAAACGGGATTATGGCAGAGTCTTCAATATTTACTGTCCTCCCGTCTTTGAAACGAAACGTACATACGTTTAGATGTAATTTTATATATAGTTATGTTTATTTAATATAATTTTAAAAAGAAGCATAAACACAACGAGGGGTGTCTGTTTTATCTGTTTTTGTGACTAACGTTTCATTAGTATAACCATGGAGTATAAAATTCAATATAAATTCTCGGTATTGCATTGGACTCTATGATCGGCGGAAGTTATCGAGCATCCCTAATGCTTCACCGGAAATAACGCCGTGCATAGAGCCCATTGGGCCACTTTTTAATCACTCGTACGAATTCGTACGAATTGGTCGTGAGATATCGTAGTCTTTTACTGTAAGATGACAACAAGATTCTACAAGACATTTTCACCTGGGCCCGTACCCAATGTTTAGATATGTTGTGTTATAAAATGACTTTTTTATTTACTCAGATATGCCCTGTTGTATTATAACCATTATTTATATTTTTGTATATCCAAAGATTGTGAGATAATATTTGGCTATACAAGATATTTAAAAATTATTAAGAATAATAATAATAACAACATAAAAAAGTTGTTATTTATGCAAATTAGCACATGTACCAGTTGCCCATGTTAACAAACAATTTAAGAAAAAAAAACTTGTAATACATTTTTTGTTTGTCTTGATGTAAGTGATCAACTCATTTCAAACAATCAAACACTTTTTACCCTATTCACGTGAGAAACAGTGTGAATAGGCGAATGAATGGCTATATTTGGGTCTTTTTCTAAACTTTCCCCTGATGGGATTTTTTTCTGGGATTTTTTTTTTACTTACTCATGACATATCGAGGATACAAAATCAGTTGAGTTTGCTTCATTTGGAATTTGTTCAAGGTTGACCCCCATTGCTTGACGGACTATAAGGGCAGTGTCTTACAAAAGCTCCAGTAAACACTTCATCAATACTGTAAGTTAGGGGTCAGAGAGTCTCTGTGTTTGGGTTGGGGTGCTAATGCCATAAAGAACCCTTTACACTTTGTGAAACAACAAACTCAAATGTTTGATACCTTTGCCTATGTTAAATGGAACTAGATTTTTGGGTATTTTTGGATCCAAACACTGGATTTGCCGATATCCCTTTCAAGGAAACCCAAACCCTAACGCTACGACACAGTAGAGCTTTACATCCAAAAATTCAGCACTGATTTCGATTTGAGCTGCATGAGTGATAGATTCTCATTATGTTTTAGCAGGTTACACTTTTACTTTAGAAAATGTTTTAAATATGATGATGTGTTTGTTCTGGGAAACAATTAATCACAATTAATCACACACACAAAAAAAAAGAAAAAAATTATAATATATGTGCTTGTGCTGTGTGTAATTATTTTGTATAAATACACACATATGCATTTAAGAATTGTTTCAAGTATATATATATATATATATATATATATATATATATATATAAATTATGTATAAATATACACAGTATATACGTGCAAATATTTTTATATTTATGTAAATGCATGTATTTATTTATACATACAAAATAATTAAATAACAGCAAACACACACCCTATATTGTGTAAACACAAAAACACAAAGTTACATTTTGGATGTTGCCCAGCACTAGTTTTATTATTTACTAGCTTTTTATGTATTTTTTCAGATCGTCCATACACTTGAAATTACTACAGTTTTTTTCTGTCATAACAGTGCCACCACATGGCCACAGCAACACATTACTTGCATGACTTATCTCTTCCAGATATTGTGTTACAAATCATTAAATGAAACATATTACACATGATCTCATGAGTCCAGCATTACACAATGACTGTCATATCTGTTCAGTTTTGCCCTATATAGACAGTGTATAGTATAGTAATATGCATAGTAATGGGATGCATGATGATCTATCTATGCAAGAGTTTTATTTTGTTTTGATCAAAGATGTAAAACAAAAGATAACATTTATAGCAAGATCATAGTGACGTCCACTGCATTCTATCATCATATTCGGCTATTGTCGTGTAGAGAACAGATTATTCCTCACCTGAGTCAGGAAGAGCTGCTGAAATGCATCCGTGAGATCATCTTCTTGATCATCACACACTGTGGATCCACTCTCCTCGCCCGCATCCTCATTGAAGTACAGCTGGAAAAACACAAATTATCCTGGAGCTTTTTCCTATTGTGTAGATCCAAGGAAAGGCACTTCTTCTGCTGAGGTGCTTGAGCTGCGGCTCAGAGTCAGATAAAAGCCTCCCTCTCTCTCTCTCTCTCTCTCTCTCTCTCTCTCTGTGTGTGTGTGTGTGAATCCCAGGACATCTTAGATGCTCTCAGAGGCAGAGAGAACAGAGAGCAGATTTAAGGTATTCCCTCATGCTTCCATCATCTGAAGACAACAGAAAATGCAGAAGTTTATGTGCTCAGGTGAAGATCACTTCTATGTATATGCAACGCATTCATCATTTATATTTCTCTCATTTCATTTAATTAATATTCAACAATATTATTGATCTCTTGCATTGACATCATTACATGAGAACTGAACTGAGCTGGACGATGACATCACTGTTTACTCCAGAGCGGCTATACACTCACCTAAAGGATTTTTAGGAACACCATACTAATATTGTGTTTGACCCCCTTTCACCTTCAGAACTGCCTTAATTCTACGTGGCATTGATTCAACAAGGTGCTGAAAGCATTCTTTAGAAATGTTGGCCCATATTGATAGGATAGCATCTTGCAGTTGATGGAGATTTGTGGGATGCACATCCAGGACACGAAGCTCCCGTTCCACCACATCCCAAAGATGCTCTATTGGGTTGAGATCTGGTGACTGTGGGGGCCATTTTATTACAGTGAACTCATTGACATGTTCAAGAAACCAGTTTGAAATGATTCGAGCTTTGTGACATGGTCCATTATCCTGCTGGAAGTGGCCATCAGAGAATGGGTACATGCAGGGGCCTATTTTTTTACAGTCTATGGCAGGGACGTATGGTCAGGGTGGCAGGGTAGGCAGTGCCTCAACAAAGGAAATGTTGACATTACTTATAATATACTCCTTTTGCCATTGTTTGGTCCTAAAAACCATTGTTTCATACAGGAAATTCAAGGCCATGGCCATTAAGGCAGAGGTTAGCAGTGCCTCTTACGCAGATTTGTGCATACGCAGTCACTTCTCATGCTGTCTTGAATTATCCACATTGAGGCACAGACCGAGACTGCTTCATATCACGTGATCCACTCGCTCTCACTCAATCCGCGATTCCGACTTTGCTCTGTATGCAGGCAGCGATGTGATGTGATGATGCCTGATAGAAAGAATATACAGTGGCTTAAATTTGTTTTAAAAGTGGTTGTGTATGCGTACACACAGATCCATGTATCTGACATGTAGACGTGCGTCTTTTAATGGTCCAGTGGTAGAACTTTTGCCGAGCATTTTAGAGGTTTTGGGTTCTAATCCACACTCGTATGGCTAGTTGTATTTTTTTCTTATCAAAACCAAATATGTTAGTCAGTGTTTGTATTATATTAAGCAGGGACACATTTGTGTGCAGTATTGTTGCACAGCCTACCCATGATCAGATTTCACCACATGTTACTGGGTACATGGTGGCCATGAAGGGATGGACATGGTCAGAAACAAAGCTCAGGTAGGCCGTGGCATTTAATCCATGCCCAATTACCACTAAGGGGCCTAAAGTGTGCCATGAAAACATCCCCCACATCATTTCACCACCACCACCAGCCTGCACAGTGGTAACAAGGCATGATGGATCCATGTTCTCATTCTGTTTACGCCAAATTCTGACTCTACCATCTGAATGTCTCAACAGAAATCGAGACTCATCAGACCAGTCCCCAGACAACATTCTTCCAGGCTTCAACTGTCCAATTTTGGTGAGCTCTTGCAAATTGTAGCCTCTTTTTCCTATTTGTAGTGGAGATGAGTGGTACCCAGTGGGGTCTTCTGCTGTTGTAGCCCATCCGCCTCAAGGTTGTGCATGTTGTGGCTTCACAAATTGTCAGCTGTTGCCATACTCAAAATTGCTCAAATCACCTTTCTTTCCCATTCTGACATTCATGCCGTGTTCCAGGCAACCTGTAACTCTTGTTTTTCCAACCTTATACCCGTGAAAGTGCACTGGAACGGCAGTCAAACTCGTGACTTCCCACCCGTGAACTCGTACTAGATCGATGTACTCCCAGTTACGAGTTCTGACGTCACATAGCCCGCGAACCAATGACAGCCCCTACGGATGCAGTGTTTCTGCAGGCGGTACACGGTGAGAATACACTTTAGGACAATATAACGTCAACTAGTTTTCAGTCCATTGAGTGCAAGGATAAATATATACCAAATACATTTCCAAATATACAAATAAAGTAAAATAAAGAGTATAAGAGCTTATCTTGCCTCATTCGCTATTTTTCCTCCTCAGTTTCCCACAAATAAACAAGGAGTAAGCACCTTTGGCGTTAGAAAATATTAGCCCCGTAAGGTCCGCCATGCTGGTTTGTTTACATCTAGGTAGTTTGGCGTGAATGACCTGGAATGCTACAAAGTCGTAAGTCGTGGTTTGAAGTCGTGATTTACGTGTTCAAAAACCTGCCTGGAACGCAGCATCAGTTTGGAGTTCAGGAGATTGTCTTAACCAGGGTCACACCCCTAAATGCATTGAATCAACTGCCATGTGATTGGTTAATTAGATAATTGCATTAATGAGAAATTGAACAGGTATTAATAACAGAAATGAACCATCACTGAACTGACTGAAGCTGGACTGTGACGCTATTTTCTTCTGGAAACAAACGTTGTTGCGTAATTTTCCTGTGATCTCTGTAAAGCTGCTCTGAAACTCTGTTCTGTGTTGTAAAAATTGCTTTGTAAATAAGGTAGGTAGGTTATTGTCCCCAAGGGGAAATTTTGCTTCGGCTAATCTAAAAAATGCTGGGTTGTTTTAACCCAATTTTGGGTAAAATATGGACAAACCCAGCCATTGGGTAAAAAATGTCATTTAAAAATGTAACCCAATGGCTGGGTTTGTCCATATTTTACCCAAAATTGGGTTAAAATAACCCAGCATTTTTTTAGAGTGTGGTTGGTTCATAAAAAAGATCTATTTTTAAATCACTACAAAAGATATCACAAATCACAGAACACCTCAACAAGAACCTGAGAAGAGAAGAAAAAGAAAATTGTGAATTTGAGCCAGTAATTTGTTTCATCCCATGTTCATGCAGCAATTATCTTTGTATTTTGTATCTTAATATTATTTTGTTATATTATTGTAAAGATATATGTTGATGATACAGAGCTGAACCGCCTTAACAGTGAGAGACCGCAGCTCAGAGTATTGATCCTGCTGGAATATTCTCCATCAGTCAGTCGAGTCTGCTGTAAAAGCCTTTCTCTCTCTCTCTCTCTCTCTCTCTCTCTCTGTCTGTCTGTCTGTCTATCTATTCACTGGGTGGAATTACTTTACTGATGCATAAACAGAACGATTTTTTGAGAGAAATATTCTCTGTCTGAACTGAATAATTACACATCAGAAATCACTGATCACAGATCATTAGAATAAACATTATCACTTACATGTTTGTGGTGTTGCAAGCAGATCCATGTCCTAAAAGACTGTCTGCAAGCCTGCGCCGAAATTGCGAATGATTTGCCAAATAATCCACAGTGAAATACTCCGAATACAGGGCCCGTATTCATAAAGAATCTTAATGCAAAAAGTATAGCTCTAAGAAAATTCTTAGAAATGTGGGCATTTACTCTAAAATGAAAGAAAAAAATCCTAAGAAAAAAGTAATTCAGAAAGAATCTTAAGGTCAAAATTGTTAGGAGTACAGATGAGGACTTTTAAGAAGCTTAAGAGTTTCTTTAGCAGAGGAGAAAATGGCAGAGAGAAGAAATGTGTTGCAATAAAAGACAGTGAGTTAATAAGACGCTAGAGACAAGGTCGTGCAGGGATCATGTTTGTGACTGATCTTATTAGAGACATGCTAATTTCTCTGACACAGCGCAATGCCATAAGGCCAGAAATGAAAGTAATCCCTACATTAAGATATTTGGCAAATGGGAAAATGCAATAAAGCAGCAGTGATTTGGGTCTGTCACAACCTTCTGTAAGCAGTGATCACACAAACAATTGCAGCACTTTCAGAACCTCTTATTGTGTCCCAGTTCATTTAGTTTCCACTGGACATTCCCACCTTGCAGGCTCAATAAATAAATAAATAAATAAACAGCATTTATGAATATAGCAGGCTTCCCTGAAGCGCACAAGCAGGGGAATGAACTGTTAATAATTTGCGCTATAAGCTCCCACGTCTGCTTCTTGCTCCGTGCTGTGACACCCGGCCCAATATTTTTCTTTAATGATGGTCTAGTGTTCATCCACACTGTAAAAAAAATATTTTCAAGATTTGTTATCACAACATATTTTCTTTTGTCAAATCAACTTTATAATAATTTATTTAGTTGAGATAACTTATTATTTTGACTTTCTGATGATTCAATTCATCTATTTAATTGTATTAACTCACTTTTTCCAGTTCAATCAACTTAAACTTTTAAGGCAACCCAGGTTACTTACTTTTTTAAGTTAAACCAACAATATTTTTTTTACAGTGAGTAATCACAACATTTTTTCTTTTGTCAAGTCAACTTAAATAATTTATTTAGTTCAGATAACATAATTTTGAGTTTCTGATGATTAAATCATTCTCCTTCATTGTATTAACTCACTTTTTCCAGTTCAATCAACTTAAAATTTTAAGGGAACCAGGTTACTTACTTTTTTAAGTTAAAGGGTTAGTTCACCCAAAAATGAAAATTCTGTCAGTATTTACTCACCCTCATGTTGTTCCAACCCCGTAAGACCTTCGTTCATCTTCGGAACACAAATTAAGATATTTAAGATATTAAGATCGCTCCTGCATACAGTCCGTAGGCTTCTTGAGGGACTGGCTCTTGCTGTCCCCGAAAAGTCATTAAAGACATCGTTAAAATAGTCCAAGTGACAATCTGACAATCAGCCCAAGCTAGCTCATAATCTGTGCATCACATAGACAATATATTGTGTATGTATTCAAAAAAAAGCTTCTGTATCTGTCCTGTATATATACTGTATATGTGTGTATGTGTGTGTGTATGTATGTATATATGTATATAGATAAAGTTGTCCTCCGAAGAGGGGGGGGGTGAAGGTGGGTGAAAAAAAAAAAAAATAGTCCAAGTGACTACAGGGGCTCAATCTTAAGTTTATCAAACGACGAGAATACTTTTGTGCGCAAAAAAACAACAAAAATAACGACTTTATTTCAACTATTCGTTTATTTCTCCCTCTGCGCGAGTCAGGTTACTAGTTTTACATCACACACACATGACCAGCGTCGGCCAATAGTGAGCCTACGTGTGACGTAGCTCTACGCAATTACACTACGTTAACTGACTACAGGCCCATGGAGAAGGAAGTGAATAGTTGAAATAAAGTCGTTATTTTTGTTGTTTTTTGCGCACAAAAGTGTTCTCGTCGTTGGATATACTTAAGATTGAGCCCCTGTAGTCACTTGGACGATTTTAATGATGTCTTTAATGACTTTTCGGGGACAGCAATAGCCAGTCCCTCAAGAAGCCTATGGACTGTATGCAGGAGCGATCTTAATATCTTAAATATCTTAATTTGTGTTCCGAAGATAAACGAAGGTCTTACGGGGTTGGAACAACATGAGGGTGAGTAAATACTGACAGAATTTTCATTTTTGGGTGAACTAACCCTTTAACTTAAAAAAGTAAGTAACCTGGTTCCCTTAAAATTTTAAGTTGATTGAACTGGAACAACTTTTTGGTACACGTCTACACGATAAAATCTCCTTGTAGTTTGATCGATTCAAGTAACTAAATCACTCAAAACACAGGCATTTTGAGTTTGTTTTAGTGCTTTCTAAATATGACACAGTATTTCGCGCCATGGCAACGCAGTGGAAAACAAGCAATAAACAAGCAAATAACTTGTCAAGTTGACGTCATCTAGATAGGAAAAAAGCATCGTTCGTCTATCGATTCATATCAGCGACTCAGAGTCGACTCGTTTTTTTGAGAGACAACTTTGTATATGGTGAACTTCATATTTACAGTAAAACTTTGCAGGATGTTTTCGTTCACTTATGTCTATGTTAGACACTACATGAAAGGTGATTTTCAAAATTCCATAATAGGTGCCCTTTAAACATGTTTTTTTAAATAAAAATAAAAAATATTAGAAAAAATGATGTATGTCTGGAAAAAAGAAAAGAAAAATTGTGTGTTTTTGCATATGTGTGTGTGTCATACATTTCTCTCTCTTTCTCTTTATAACGGGTGCATTCCTATAAAATACATATTGTAGAGACAAGAACACAGAAATAAATAAACAGATGTTGGTCAGCTGGAGTCAGTCGTGGATGAAAATATATTATTTATTTCCAAACACTATTCACAAACTACTAGTGCAGAAGTATGAATAATTTATTTGAATGGCTATCTAAGTGTGTGTGTGTGTGTGTGTGTGTTAAGAGAGTGTGTGAGATTGTTTGTCTGAGTGTGTGCGTGTGAGAGAGAAAGGGAGAAAAAGTGTGTGTGTGTGTGCGCGCGAGCGCGCTTAGAATGAGCGGGCCGTGTGCAGAGCTCAGATGTGGGCGGGGCTCTAGAATTCGGTACCGTGAGCAAACCGCGTGTGGCGCAGACATTGAGAGGAGGAACCGAAAATAAACAGCAACGGGTCACGTCGCCGAGGTGAGTTCCCTTAACGGGCGAAAACACGACTTTTAACTCGACGCATATAGTGTGGTGACACCGTCAAGGTCTCGGAGAGAGTTTTCGCCGTCTCGAAACGCCACGGGCGTGTTTTTAAGGCGAAGCGTTCAGGTTAAACGTGTCCAGAAAGACACAGAAGTGTGTTTTCTGATGGCGCGCTTTGGCCTAAACTGCGACAGGCTGGGCGCGGGAAACTCGTTCATCGAGGCGGCCATTATCGCGACGCTAATGTGTGTGAAACTAGCCAAACGCGTGGCTGAAGGATAGATATAATGTCGTCGTGGGACTGGATGTGTGTGAGAGAATAGGTCTGTGGGAACCAGCCTGATGGACCGGGTGAGTGAGGCCAGAAATCAGCCCTGAGGAAGACTATTGCTGATCTTCCTCAGGGCTTCATCTCACACGACCAGCTTGTTTTGATTCTTTCCAGTGCGGGGAGATTCAAAGACACTTGCTGTCTGCAGTGACTCGGTGTGTTTATTTGCATAGCATTTCTGTTCACAATTGGCGCGTTTGAACGCTTGAATTCGTTGGGTTTTTGTTTGTTTGTTTTTTAAACATTCCAGTCGCACCGATTTTAATCGAAAACCCTCTTCAAATTGTAGGTTACAGCACATTAATGGTTTATGGAGAGCATAATGTGATATGTAGCTAAATGGTGACAGTTGTTTTGAAGTCCGATTCGTGAACGAATGAGTCGATTCTCTTTTCAAGGAATCGGCTAAACTGGCTAAAACTAATTCAATTCAGAAGGCTTTTGGCATAACCATAAAAATAGATGTTATTGCCAAAGCATGAAAACAACAGAAGATTAGTTAGAACATTGGTAAAGCTTATGTGATTCGTGAACGAATGAGTTGATTCTCTTTTCAAGGAATTGATTGAATTTGTCTGAACTGATCTCAAATCATCCACTGACTCGCTGAAACCGATTTAATTTAATTCAGAAAGCTTTATTGGCACGACAAAAAATACATTTTGAAGCATTAAAGGGGTGGTTGATTTTGATTTTTCTAACTGTAGTTTGTGTGTAATGTTGCTTTTTGAGCATAAACAAAATCTGCAAAGTTGTAATGCTCACAGTTAAAAGCAAAGGGAGAGATTTGTGTTTTTACTGTTTTAACATACTTTATAAAAAATCTGTGGGGTATTTTGAGCTAAACTTCACACACACACTCTGGGAACATCAGAGACTTATTTTATATCTTGTAATATTGTCAAAAGGGCATAATACCAACCCTTTTAAAACATCAGAAAATGATTTAGAACATTTAGTCAAGCCTGTGTGCAGAAAATAAAAATAAAACTAAACAAAAAAGACTTCTTATATATCTTCATGGCTAGATCAATAAAAAATAATAATATTATTAACATATCAATAAAATATATAGGGAATAATAATAATATTGTCCTTTTTATTTAGCTTTATTATAATTATTTTCTTTACAAAGGCTGTACTAAACATATAGAAAATAATAATATTAAAACTAAATGTAAAAGACAATATTATATATATATTCATGGCTAGATATAGCAAAAATAATAATATTAACATATTATTAATGAAATGGGGAATAATAAAAAAAAGATACTGAAAAGAGACTATTACTGTTTACTTTGACAGATCTGGCAGTGTTTTAATAATTGCAAAAAACATTGTTTTGAGTCTTGTGATGGAAATTATTTTTTATCGTTGTTGTTAAGTAAATGCAAATTATACACTCACCTAAAGGATTTAGGAACACCATACTAATACTGATTTTGATCCCCTTTTGCCTTCAGAACTGCCTTAATTCTACGTGGCATTGATTCAACAAGGTGCTGAAAGCATTCAAATGTTGGCCCATATTGATAGGATAGCATCTTGCAGTTGATGGAGATTTGTGGGATGCACATCCAGGACACGAAGCTCCTGTTCCACCACATCCCAAAGATGCTCTATTGGGTTGAGATCTGGCGACTGTGGGGACCATTTTAGTACAGTGAACTCATTGTCATGTTCACGAAACCAATTTGAAATGATTCAAGCTTTGTGACATGGTCCATTATCGTGCTGGAAGTAGCCATCAGAGAATGGGTACATGGTGGCCATAAAGGGATGGACATGGTCAGAAACAACGCTCCGGTAGGCCGTGGCATTTACACGGTGCCCAATTGGCACTAAGGAGCTTTAAGTGTGCTAAGAAAACATCCCCCACACTATTACACCACCACCAGCCTGCACAGTGGTAACAAGGCATGATGGATCCATGTTCTCATTCTGTTTACGCCAAATTCTGACTCTACCATCTGAATGTCTCAACAGAAATCGAGACTCATCAGACCAATTTTGGTGAGCTCTTGCAAATTGTAGCCTCTTTTTCCTATTTGTAGTGGAGATGAGTGGTACCCGGTGGGGTCGTCTGCTGTTGTAGCCCATCCGCCTCAAGGTTGTGTGTGTCGTGGCTTCACAAATGCTTTTCTGCATACCTCGGTTGTAACGAGTGGTTATTTCAGTCAAAGTTGCTCTTCTATCAGCTTGAATCAGTCGGCCCATTCTCCTCTGACCTCTAGCATCAACAAGGCATTTTCGCCCACAGGACTGCCCCATACTGGATGTTTTTCCCTTTTCACACCATTCTTTGTAAACCCTAGAAATGGTTGTGTGTGAAAATCCCAGTAACAGAGCAGATTGTGAAATACTCAGACCGGCCCGTCTGGCACCAACAACCATGCCATGCTCAAAATTGCTTAAATCACCTTTCTTTCCCATTCTGACATTCAGTTTTTGGAGTTCAGGAGATTGTCTTGACCAGGACCACACCCCTAAATGCATTGAAGCAACTGCCATATGATTGGTTGATAGTTGCATTGAGGAATTGAATAGGTGTTCCTAATAATCCTTGGTGAGTGTATTTCCCTACAGTTGAATATTACTCATTCGACTTGTGTTAGGAATGTTTGAACAGCTAGTTGTTTGTTTTAAAAAAAAATAATGATTCACTGATAATTTTTATGAGCACCAACTTATAGGCCTATTAAATATCCACCATAACTCTGACGTCGAGATGGGAACGGCTTTGTTCAGACCTCTTAACACACCTTAGATCAGTGTGTGTGTACATGAACTGGAGTTGTAGGGGCAATCTAAGGGTATGAGCAGCAACGTGTGTGTGTGCGTGTTCAGGAACTGGAGTGTGTGTTTTTTTTCTTTCTCAGTTGTAGGGTGCAGTCTGAGGCTATGAGTGTGTGTTCATGAATTCGAGTGTGACGCTATGAGCAGCAACGAGTGTGTGTGTGTTCATAAACTCGAGTATGTGTTTCTCTCAGTCGTAGGGTGCAGTCTGAGGCTATGAGCAGCAACGAGTGTTTTGGTTGCGGTCGCACTGGCCACTGGATCAAGAACTGTCCCAATGCGGGACGTGGACGTGGAAAAGGTCGAGGCAGAGGCAAAGGTGAGACCAATCGATCTAACGACTTGACCCCAAGTTTGTGTGTGTGTAATGTGTTTCTCCTGCGCCGCTAGATCTGTTCTGCTATCGCTGTGGAGAGCCGGGCCACGTCGCGCGGGACTGTGAGCGCACCGAGGATGGTGAGTACATCTCACTCATTACACACTCAGTTGTCTTTTACAGTCTTAAAGGGATAGTTCACCCAAAAATTCAAAGTAGTCCATGATTTACTCACTCACAAGTAGGGGTGTAACGGTACATGTATTCGTATTGAACCGTTTCGGTTCGAGGCTTCCGGTTCGGTACGCATACAAACCGAACGATTGCTTGGACCATTTTTCTTGCCGGCAAAATTCGTGCTGACGCGGCCAACACAACGTTGCGCAACATCCAAATGGCAAGGGTAATGAAAGCAGAACGAAACTGCGCTCCTCGTTATGTGCTTCACGGATCGTTTATCAGTTCGGACCAGCAACATCTGTGCAGCGCGAGCCGATCTCGATCAAGCAACACTGTTACCACACCGCGCCAAGAAATCCGGTAAAGAAAACATTTGAATTCGCCACTGAGGTAATAATATCGCTGCGAGATCTAGTGAGATGCATTCATCTCTGTCATGGAAACCAGGAGAAACATTGTGCCGCGAATGAACTAGTAGGCTACTTTACGTCCACAGACCAGCAACATTCACCATGGATTTAATATAGTAACACTAACTGTAACCAGTTTGGCTGGAATGGTGAAATGCTTTCAAGTACTTCACACATCTTTTTCCAGCACTTCAAAATTCAAATATTATATAAATAAATATATATTTAAATGTTATTTTTAATGTGATGACCAAAACATTATTTGTTCATCCTTCAAAGATGACCCCTATTTATAAACCTGAAAGTTTCAAGATCTAGGAAAACTCACACTTATTTAAAAATATTTTTTCTTTAAACAAATAGGACATTTCTCTGGCATTTCTTTCTTTTTGCTGTATCGAAAACGTACCGAACCGTGACTTTAAAACCGAGGTACGTACCGAACCGTGATTTTTGTGTACCGTTACACCCCTACTCACAAGTCATCCTAGGTGTAAATGACATTTATTCATTTAGCAGGCGCTTTTTCACATTTCACACGACATTCTTCTTTCAGACGAACACAATCACTCTTCCAAGCTTTAGAATGGTAGTGAGTGGCTGTTTCTGTTTTTAAGTCCATTAAAGTGCATTATATTGTTGATTTCCATCTGTGTTTAGTGTAAAGTTGCTGTTTGATCATGAACAAGCTCCAGTTATTCTCTACATCAGTGTCAGTGAAACACCTGAAACGCCTCCATTCTTGAGTCTTGAGTTTCTTCCTCATAATTCATATGCAAAATAAAGGGGCGGGGCCTGGTTGAGTTAGTGTTAAACTGGCGGTTATGGAAAGGGGCAGGACATTTCCCAAACACACTCGAAGCGCTTGACCAATCAGAACACACTGCTCCAGCCGACCAATTAGAGCACAGTGTGCTTTCAGAAGGAGGGGCTTCATAGAGACAGGAACTAAACAGAAGTGTATTTCCTGAAAGCATTGTTGGCCAACTATGGTCGTTATCAGGATAATTCAGCGAGACTGTGTTTCCCGAAACCATCGTTCCGACAAACATGTCTTTGTCTTTTATTTAGAACACATACTAATGTCATTTACGTTTTTTAGTTTGTCGAGATTTAAAGCGTCGTGTTTGAAGAGTGCGCGAGAACGAGCTCTAGTGTGTTAGAACGAGCTTATGATTGAATCTGGAGATGAAGCAAAATAACTGAGAAATATTCCTCAGATGCCAGGAATGTAATTTATAGTAAAACATCTCGCATTAATTCCATCTCAAACACATTCATTAAAAGTGTTATTACTAGAGCCCGACCGATAAAGGATTTTGAAGGCCGATACCGATACAAATATTTGTTGGTTTTAAAATCCGATATATCGGCCAATATTTTTTATTTTTTTCCAGAAACGCGCAACAAAACATTGACAGATTTCCCTAACATTAGTTATTTGTAGTTATTTATGAGTTTTAACTAAAATAATATGATAATGCATTTTAAAAAGAAACTTGTTTCTTTTATCGTCACAACAGAACAGAGGAATATCAAAATATATTGAAGTTCTGATGAATAAAATAATAATTAGTCCCTACATTGCCTTATAAGCTACCTGCAACCGGATGTGTGGCGCGTTATACACAAGTGTTGCCAACAGGGACGGTGTAGAGTGCCCTCTGGTAGACAAACTATACAACTCCAACACTCATGACATGGTTGAAGCGTGTTTCCTCCGTTTTTATTTTATTTTTGAAATATTCATTTATCTGCCATTATAACTCAGGGTGTCCGCGGGGTTTTAAAAAGAATTAAAAAGTGATAAATCAAAATTGTCAAATTTAAGGCCATTAAAAGTGTTAAATGTAGTCTGAGAGGTATTATTTTTTAAAAATTAGGTATTATTTTTTTTCAGACTATCAGGTGTCCTATTTTGAGTTTGCGTTAGTCCGTATAAATATGGGCTTTAGCTTATCTGGGCACAATCAAAGATCTTTTGTCTCAGTCTATGTTTGATGCTGACGTCATATTCAGTGGCTGGACGATATGACGATATATAGAGGCTATATATAACCCTGATATAAGTGATCACCCGGATTTAGACCTACCTATATTGTATTTATAAAGCGTTCACAGGCAAATTTGCTTTAGCCTATGTAGGTCTATATATTGCTTTTATTTCCCTTTTATTGAAATCAGTTAAACATAAATGTCAGGTGACATGATTGCTGGCTGCATGTCAATATCCATGGATCACTGGGTCTTTAATAAGTTGTTAGGAGTCCAACTATATTGAGTCCAACATTTAGTTTAAATTGATCAAATTGTTGGTTTTAGTCGCATTTTCGTTTAATAGTTTCCCCTATTAAATCCAGTCACGCAACAGATCTTTTGCCACTTAGTCAGGTTGAGGGGGGTTGTACCGGCGGGAAAGTGATGTCAATGCTTTCCCTCTATTGTTTGGTGTGTAAAAAAAACATCAATGTCAACTGGATGGGAGCTAATCCACTTCGGTCTCAAATGCAATTCACTAAACATAAAAATGGAATGCGTGCTCTAAATCTATTCATTTTTCTATGTTATAAATGTCAAAATCTGTGTAATAGAAAGTTCATTGGTTAACACTTGCAATTCAGTGTCATGATGGTTTTAAAAAAAATTCTGAAGGTAGTAAAAAAGGTATTAAAAAGTAGTAAATTTAACTTAAGGATTACTGTATATACCCTGTAACTGCCGATACCGATAGTTTGAAAAATGCCTAATATCGGCCTGCCGGTAAATCGGTCTGGCTCTAGTTATTACTCCAACACCAGTGTGACGACATTAACCAACGTGATTGAACGACCAATTTGCGGCGAGACGGTTTCAGGAAACAGTCGTGACTGGCTAGATGATTTCTTCAACGATGCATCATTGTACTATAGTAGTGAAGCAGCGAGTTGCAGCGTTATACGGGAAATAATACAAGCTTTACTGACAGACTGGGAAGTAGGGCTAGGAATCTCTAGGCACCTCACAGTTCTATTCGATTATGATTCAGAGGGCTGGGATTTGATGCTCAAGCGATTATCGATTTATCTGATTTGTTTTTTTGTGTGTGTGACTATAATTAATTTGCTTTAAAAGTACAAAGTAATGACCCATAAAGCAGTGGCGTAGCCACGAGGGGGCCTGGGTGGGCCTAGGCCCCCTCATTTACATGTCCGGTCCCCTCAGATTTCTGATTGCTTAAAAAAAAAAAAAAAAAAGTTGTTTTATTAGGATTGATAGATTGACCAATCAAAATGCTGCGCGGTAAAATGCGGCTTATTTTCAAACTTGATTTGTTTATATAACGTGTTGCGCTTAACGTACGCGGTCATCTTCATCTTTGCGTAAGAGTTAATATGCCGTGACAATGGCAGGCGCTCAAACTCAAAGTACAATATTACACTTTTTTTAAAAAGCACGGAAAGATCAATTTTATATATATATATATATATATATAAATAATGTTGCCCCCTCATTTGAAGACGGGACCCCCCAAAAATACAATTCTGGCTACGCCCCTGCCATAAAGAATTAACATAGAATTAGGGATGTCCCGATCCGATCCACGGCATCGGTATCGCGCCGATACCGGCCCAGAACGCTAGATCGGAGATCGGAGGGGAGAAAAAAATATGAGCGATATCCAGTTTAGCGGCGCAGCCTGTCACGTGCATTCATCAAGAGAGTTACCGCTCTGTATTTACTCTGGAGAGCAGAACAGCGGTGTGGGGATCATCGTCGCCGTATATTTGTGTCCACCGGACCCTTCGGAGCCGAACCGTTTGGCGAGTTTCACCATTTGCTCGCTCCAGGAGCTGCGCTGGATGACGGCCGCTGTCAGCGGTACTTCCGCCTGTCACGCGCCCAGTTTGATGACCTGTTGTCCCGCATCTGAGCGAGGATCACCCTCGCCCGGCCCCTCATCCATCTAATCTAGCTGTCATTTATTTTTGTTTTGATGATAAATAGAGCCAGCCTTCAAAAGTTATTAACCTGTCCTGTGATTTTTTTCTCTCTCTCACGTCCAGACACGAATTTATGCACATATGTTGATTGTCTTTACAACATAATACTATTTCTAGATATGGAATGAGTAACATTCAATACAAAATGAACATGTCTCCATATAGAAATAATGTTTTAAGTGATGAAACATTTGCTTTGTTGTGCATAATCCCACCATGCATTTAGTCATGTTAACAAAATAATTTATTGAAGCATCCAGACACTTCACCACGTGAGCAAGCAGCTAGGCTCCTGATTGGTTAACGCGGCGCGAATTCACGCCAAAGTTCAGATTTTTCAACTCGGGCGGCAGACGCGAATTCGCGTCAAACGCGTGAATGCACAACGCTCAATTCGCGCCATTCGCGCCAACTTGACGCGCGAATGAGGCGTATTCGCGTCTTCCGCGCCGCGCTCCACGCCTCATTCGCGCCGCAGGAATTTTTCACGCGCGTAAAGCGTCTTTGCATTGACTTGAAATCATTCGCGCCTGACGCCCTATTCGCGTCCGGTGTGAACGTAGCATTAGTGCGTCGAAGTTGTGATAGCGCTGTCGGCTAACGCGAAATGCTACTATTTACATTCCATGGATGTTTATTCATACAATTGTTTTGGACTAAAAACTTCTTCAAATTGGATTGTATGGACGCTTTACAGTGAAACCAAACCATTTTTGTTGGAATGTGGACTAACAGATGGCTAATTGGTGAGTTTCTTCCAGTTTGTGTTGGTTTGTTTTGGCTGTTGGTGGTCTGACAAAGAGACAGATTGTGCCCGCTGTGTTGATTGTATCTTAAAATGGTTTACGTCGTTCGAATCACGAGTTTCTCAGCTTTCCAAAGATATGTATTATGTTTACTTTTGTGTTTGTTTTGTTTTGTCTTTCACAAAGTTAAACCTATAAACCACCCTGTGGGCCGTATACGGCACGTCGGACCACGGAAAAAAAAATATCGGACTAATATCGGTATCGGCAAAAGCCAAAGGTGCGGCATCGGTATCGGTATCGGAAGTGAAAAAGTGGTATCGGGACATCCCTACATAGAATATATTTTATTAACATTGCAAAGAACCAACAGGGAAATAAATGTGTGTCTGAACTAGCAGCATGCTTGTAGTAAATTAATAATACAACAGCGACCGGTACAACCGAGAGTTTTTCCTCTGGGTGGAAACGTGCCATACGGCTTCTCATATTTGACGTTAGGCCTGTCACGATAACAAATTTTACTGGACGATAAATTGTCCAAGAAATGATTGCGATAAACGATAATATTTTCGTTCTGAGACCATCTAAAATAATGATGATTGTATAATAATGCAGGTGCACCTTTTCAAAGATCAATACAATTTTATTACTAAGACTATTTATCACTGAAAATGGAAAATATTTTAAATATCCACAATAAATGAACAAAACAACCAAAAACAATAAAAGCAATGTCTCTGCTAACACAAAATGCTCTTGAATAAATACCAAAAACAATAAATAAAATGGATGTAAACAAAACCCAACCCTACCCTATGATAAATTATTTTATTTAACACAAACCACACTGTTATAACAAATGCAAGCAGCCACCGCGTGCATGGTCTGTCATGACTGAATGCGTGCAGTGCGCTCCCTTAATAATTCCTAAAAAGCTGACATCAGTTCATCGCAATCTCACACATCTCTGCTATTATCAATGAAGCTGGCTGCACAATCAATCTTTCATAATATCCACACTTTGTTTTTAATTTGATTTAAAGGATTTGCCAGCATATAGAATTCAGCACTGAACAAAAAGTCAGTTTTGAGTATTGAGGGGAGTCCATCTTAATTGCTTCTGATTAGCCATTGCTTTCCTAGAAATCAACACGTCTGCGATTGGCTACATCGCTCAACGCTGTCATTTCTATTTTGTTTTAGTTGTTCTTGTTGCTCTTCTGCAGCAGATGTATAAATATCTATTAGTTTGTTTTATTCATAGATATTTCTAGTTTGTCAGACTGATCTCATGATTAGGGCTGCAACAACTAATCGATAAAATCGATTATAATCGATTATGAAAATCGTTGTCAACAAATGTCATTATCGATTAGTTGGTCTGATTACGTCACAGGGATTGTTTACATGCTACATGCGCTTCTTACATGCGCTTCATGAGGCACACACGCAGTCTCTCTCCCTCGCCGGTCTGTGCGCAACACGGACGGTTTGGAGCACATTATCTTCTGTCTCGCATGTGCACTCTTGATTCCGTGAGTTTGAACTAATTTGCGGGCATCAGGAAACCGCTATCAATATGCAGCATACACGAAAATCATTCACCTTTCGGCAAATTCGACGTTTTGAAACCAAAATAGGTGACCTGCGTTAATCGTGTATACTTTATGAAGCCATACTGTAGTATAATGTGAGATAGAAATGTATATTTAAGTCATTAAATTCAAGTTAACGTAAGCTTTTCCCTCCACTGCGGCTGTCAGTCATTCTCTATTCGGTGTTCAAACAGCGCGTTGCGTTACAACAGTTAACATGATGAAACTCTTTCCAAGATGATTCAATGTTATTATTATAATTGATCCGTAGATAAAGGTCTATGGTTTCGTAATATAATGACTATCTTGCTAGACTTTTATTGCTGTAACTTAATCACTTTCTACTGAGTGTCTGTTAGATCACAACACTAGAGTAGACTCGGCGCACTATAATTGTTCTTCACGTGCACAGTAGCCTAACTGAAATTTAAAACTGTTAAAAGAAAAGGCTTAATAAACTATTGCAAAGATACTGTATAATACACAGTCAATATTGCTTCCTCACTAAACAGCTGTGCATCTGATTTTAACGATGTTTTTCATGAATGTATAACAACAATACAAAGAGCATTGTGTAACGTTTTACCAGAGTTAGTGCTACACTTATTGTCTCTTATTTTTTCCCCACTAAGGAATGTTTTTTTCACTTAATGTTCAGATTTTATAAAATTATTGTGCACTTGTGATTTTTCTAGGCTAAGTTTTTCTGAGTTATCCACTAATCTAGTTTACAATAGCATTTTTGTCATAGGTTATGGTCATGTATATTATTTTTATTTGTTGTTTTTCTATATAATGAAGTTGTCTGTATTAAGAAGATTGTTTAACACACAAAAGAGTGTTGTTTTTAGGGTTTTATTTAGTTATAATAAACAAAAAAATGAAATAAATTTTTTATCCGATTAATCGAAAAAATAATCGTCCGATTAATCGATTATCAAAATAATCGTTAGTTGCAGCCCTACTCATGATGTAGCGTATGTATGACGCGCCAATTCGTATTTCCATTTTTGGCGTGCGATCAAGACGCATAATCGCTTTTCAGCGTGTAAATGAACACCGTTGACTTAACGTTATTACTGTATATATAAATATATGACTTACCTCAACCCCGTCCCTAAACCTAACCGTCACTAGGGTTAATAGCATTTATGACTGTTCCCTTACCATCCTAAGAAAAAAAAAGATCGCTCCCCAGATGTAGATCTACATTTTGCTTCGTTTCGCGCGGACATTTGACGGCTTGTACAGACACGCGGAATCACTCGGACGTTAATGGCGTAGACATACACGGATACACGCGGATAGCTCAAAATGCGTAGAGATAAGACACCGCTTGACTCGAAAGTGGCGTGTATGTTTACGCAAAAGTCATGATGTCATGTTGAGTTTGTGGGAGTCGCGCAAATTATTTTATTCTCCCGCAACCCAGAGAGAGACACGGACGAAGAAAACACAAACAAGCATGCAAATGGAAATTATTATGCCGGAAAAATTATCAAGCTCATTTTTTTTTTATCGTGTGATTCATTTATTTATTGACTATCGCAAAAGGCCAATATGTGGTGTTTCTGAAATATTTAGTTTTATTCTACAAAGCTTACAAGTAGTGTGGCTCTTGTCCAGCTCCTTTCCCCCTTAAACTTAACAGAAGCCAAAATATTTCCACACGTCAGCTTTTAAAGGAGAACTTTTAAAACAAAATGATCCTTTGGTCTAATAAAACATCGGTACCTAGTCGACCGTTCTCTGAGATTTGTTTTCATGATAATTGAATGTAAAGAGTTTTATCTCTAAAAACTGTTTAGTGTATAATGCTAGTAATGGGGGCATATAATAAGTAAAGAGAAATCGCTAGTTTACACCACTAACAAGGCTCAAAATAGCCCCACACTAACACAGTAACATAATGAGGCTCCATACATGCAAAACGAAGCATTGAGAACTTTGTAAGAGTACAGACCGTTTAATAAGAAGATACTTTATTTACGTCAATATTACGTTATTATAAAAATGATGTTTTTTTGAAAATCGACATTTGTGAAGCAATTCAGAATCGTCCATGTCCGCATTACAATGCATCTAAGAATCCCCCCACACCACTAGGAAGAGAGGAGCTGCAACAGTGGAGAGTACGAGGAAACAATGTTCTAGTAGATTAAATTGTGTGTGTGTGTGTGTTCCAGCGTGCTACAACTGCGGCAGGGGTGGCCACATCTCCAGGGACTGCAAGGAGCCGAAGAAGGAGCGCGAGCAGGTTTGCTACAACTGCGGAAAGGCAGGTCACATGGCACGCGACTGCGATCACGCTAACGAGCAGAAGTGCTACTCGTGCGGCGGCTTCGGACACATCCAGAAGGGCTGCGAGAAGGTCAAGTGCTACAGGTGAGCCATGACGGTTGTAGGAAGAGTGTGTGTGAGCCTGGAACGGGCCTGATCTGTGTGTGTGTGTGTGTGTGTGTGTGTGTGTTCTGCTCCTCGCAGGTGTGGCGAGATCGGTCACGTAGCCGTCCAGTGCAGCAAGGCTAGCGAGGTCAACTGCTACAACTGCGGGAAGTCGGGTCACGTGGCCAAAGAGTGCACCATCGAGGCCACCGCCTAGCCCAGCCCTCCATCAACTCCTCCTTTTCTGATTGATGGTTGTATTATTTTCTCTGAACCCTCTTCACTGGCCAACGGTTGGCAGTTAGAGGCTGATTCCCAGGCCAGTGAGCTCTTGACATGTTAAAAGGAGGAAAGGGGTGGAAAAAACTTCCACTTTCTGCATTTAATACAAAAAAAAAATGTTTATGTTTAGTTTGGTTAGAGGTGTAAACGTATAATGCTTTGTTAAAGAACCCCCTTTCCATGCCACTGGTGAACAGGGATGTTGTTGAGTGAGGAACGAGCGTGTCGAGAGATCGAGAGTACGGTAGCCAATGACCACACAGATCAGATCCGGCCGGGAGCGCTGGCTTCTTGATGATTTGCTTTTATTTGTGTTATTTTAATCAGTGAGAGAGTGAATGACCAGCACACGACACACCCGGTCCCGTCGGGCCAGCAGGACGCAAGACACGCGGAGAAAACAATGTAAAGCAAACTACTTTATAGCATATTCAGATCGTGATATTCAGTCGAAGGCCTCGTTCGTGGAGTTTAGGCCGTTCCACCCGAGGGAAACTTCATTAATACAGCGATAAAAGAAGAAACAAACTAAGGGGTCACAAGACAGATTCGGAGTTTGAAGAAAGGTGAATGCTTTCACAGAAATCAAAATGTTATTTTTGTACAATATCACTTAGACTACTCTTAAAAAATAATAATAATAATAATAATAAACTATAATTTGCTTGTACTCAGTTTTTAAGTCGGAAGGTGAACGCAACTGAAGTTCTAGGACATAGAAATGTAATTTTAAACTATCAATAAATCTGGAGGAGGAAGGGGTGTAGAGACTGAGCGTCATTCTTGAGTCGTGTCCGTTTACTCCTCACACACTCGCTTACAATTTCAAATTAGCTTTATTAACATGACTGTGTAACACAATGTTGCTAAAGCATCAAAATATCATGTATAAATAATAAAACAAACAGACGAAACGTATGTATAGACCATTTCACAAGATGTAAACAACACTGGTCCATAAGCACTTCCTGTTTCAGTTTTTTAACACTACACAAAAGCTGGGATAAAATACAACCAACAGAACATTTAAAACTGAATCAAAAAGTTAAGCAAACATCTATAAGATGTTTTCTTTACATGTGAAATAAAGAAAACAGTTACAAACTGAAACAGGAAGTGTTTCTGGACCAGTGTTGTTTACATCTTGTGAAATGATCATGTCAAATCATAGAAATAGATACACACAACCAATCTTAATAAAATAAATACATTGGGTCACTAGAGAGAATTGAATAGCTAACACATTTAGCCGCTAGTGCAGCTGTACTATCATTTTCTCCGAGTAAGAAGGACATTTTTTTCAGTGTCAGTTCAGAGAATGATGGGATCTGGGCAGAAAAGATTAGTGTATTTGGGACAGAAGAGCAGGAAGTGTTGTGCTGTAGATCAGTGTCTACAGATCCTCTGCTCTCTGTTTATGTTTGCCTATGTCTTCCTATCTCTAGATCATGGTCACTAAATCTGTACTTGGAGAGGATTTGTCTTTCTTTAAAATGTTTAATAAATAGATAGCTGGCCAATTTAGTTGTTCTATTGAGAGTCAGTCGAGTAACATTGCAGTTTATTTTGGAGGTCAACTTGCTTTTAGTGATTGATCATGAGTGTCTTTTAGATGTGTGTGGATTTCTTTAACAGTAGCTGTGGGGATGTAGCTGTGGTCAGTGTAGACGAGTTGAAGAGCGAGTGAGGTTCTGCTGAGCTTTCATTGGCGAGGAGGGCTTTATATTGGACTGACTCTGGATCAGACTGATGGAGGTGATGCCAGAACTGAACACATCTCTTCTGGATCTTGATGTTAGCGGGTACAGGCCTAGCTCAGCTCAGCAGGCGGAAGTGGATGTGTTTCGGTGAACCCCTACAATAATTTTTGGCAATTTCCACACTCTCACTCTCTGGGTGCTTCTGATTTCTTATTTGTGCATCCTCGTTTCCTTTCCTTGCGTCTCAGCTCCACCCCCTGCAGGACACGAGGGAAGGAAGCTTGGAAAGGAAACGAGGATGGAGGAATCAAATAAAAGCTTTTTTACATTTTTTTTTTTTAAATGCTTTATTTAAACATTCGGTTTACAGAGTAAAACAACATAACAACAACAACATAATTGGAATACTCGAGCGTCACTCCACAGTGTCATCAGCAGCACTTAAAGGATCTGCCCCCCTTATATTGTTGAAGTTTGGTTATTTAATAAATTCATAATGAATATTAATAAAGATAGGCTACACTGTTGAAATATGTGAGATGTGTGGTTTATATAAACTGCAAAGGTAAAGGATAAATTAAAATGATTGTGACTGATGTGGAGGGGGAGGAGAATTGATACTTATGTTGCGTCATATTTAGTCAATAAAACATTTCAGCATAGAATGCACCTGTGCATCATCGCTCATGACTCCTCTGGAAGTCTCCTCTATCCTTGACTCCTCACGGTGCAATTAGAGAATTGAGATGTCCTTCAAGATGGCTGAGTTCGATCGGTTTTACGGGTCATAGGATGGAGGACGGAGGAGTGAGGAGGGATATTGGGAAGCACCCTCTCTCTCTCTCACACACACCCTTCATGCCAGATGTTCCTGCATCAAGAAAAGCGTCTGCGCATTTCACCATATTTTTAACATAATCAGTGTATATGATCAGCTCTCGTAGCATCATATTGTTTTTCACGAAAAATATTTCCCAAACTCACTTTTTTTTTATTAATGTAATATTCTTATTAACGTTAAAAAAATAAATAATTAAAGATGAAGAGATAATGTCACAACATAAATTTTCACAGATCATGTTTTTGTACAGTATCAAACTACTCTAAAGATATAAACATATAAATGCATTTTTTTATATTTATAATAATATTACACACACACACATATATATTAGTGTCACCAAATTGATTAATTGTATTTATATGATTTGATGGCATATATATATATATACACACACACATACACACTCAAAGTTTTTTAGATGCAGTCAGAATTAATCAGTTTCACAGATTGACGATTTGATGTTATATAAATTACACACACTTGTATAAATGTATTTATGTATGAATGTATAAGCGTTACAATTGTGTATTTGTATGCATTTACAAAAAATAATAGTATAATTGGCAAATGACTTAGTTAAAATAATATGTAAATATAAATATATTTATATATACACACATCGCATACATGTTTATGAATATATCTTTGTCAGATCAATTAATTGCATCTAACATAAAAAGTTTGTGTGTGTATATTTTTCTAAAAATAAAGTATGATAAGCATTGATCATAGAAGAAATCATAGATCATCAGAAGTCATCAAAAGTTGTATTTTCAGTTGAATTTGGAGAAACCACACATTTATTGTGATAAACTATTTAATTTACTTTAGTTTGATTTGTTCATTGCCAAGAGCTGAACGTCTTCATTCTGCCAATAAACCCGATTTGCATTGGGGTTGAATAATTTTAATTACAACTATGCGTGTATGTATGTATGTATAAAGAGTAAAATAATTGAAATAAAAACTAAAAAAGTTACTTTTTATGTTGAATCTGTTCCTTGGTTCATATGTGTGTACAAAAGCAATATTTTAAAATTTATACAAAGTTTAATAGGCAGCCAATGCAGTGTTGACAGAATCAGGTTGATATGGTCATACTTCCTGGTTCTGGTAAGAACTCGAGCTGCTGCGGTTTGTACTAGCTTAAGTTTGTTTAGCGTGCAGGACAACCACCCAGTAGAGCATTACAATAGTCTTTTTTTGTATTTTTTTTAGCATTACAATAATCTAGCCTTGATGTCATGAACGCATATGGCGTAATTTAGATATATTTTTAAAGTCCCCGTGAACCGGAAGTTGCAAACGATTTTTCTCCAGTGCTGTGACGTATTTCCAAGTGAAACGGAATATTGAACAGAGGGCAGGGTTTTACTCTAGCGCTCCTCCTCTCCATCTCTCGCTCATAGTAAACTAACGGTTTGAGGGGAGTGGTTAAGCGTTTCCCCACCCAAACTGTGAAACCTACGTCATCAGAAAAAGAAACCGTTCCAGACCGTAAGTAACTTTTCAGATTTTGATTAAAGATTACTAAGGTAAAACATTTTTTTAATATATATTCACTTGCACGGATTAATTGTTCACCACAAGACTAGTAATATGCGCTAACAAAGTAAATAGGTTCAATTTTGATTTCACGGGGACTTTAAGTTGGAAAAATGTGGTTCTATAGATACTATTCACGTGACTTTCAAATGAGAGATTGGTATCAAAGAGCACACCCAGGTTCCTAACCGACGATGAAGACATAACAGAGCAGCCATCAAGTGTTAGACTGTTACGTGTGGACGTTTTTTGTCCAATAATTAGAATCTTTTTTTTTTTTTTTTTTCCAGAATTTAGTAGTAGGAAATTACTAGTCATACAAATTTTTTATATCAGCTATGCATTCCATTAATTTTGTGAATTGGTAAGTTTCGTTGGGTTTTGAAGAAACATACAGCTGAGTATCATCAGCATAACAGTGAAAGCTAATTCCATGTTTCCTAATGATATCTCCTAATGGTAGCATGTACAGAGTGAATAGCAACAGTCCTAGTACTGAGCCTTGTGGTACGCCATACTGAACTTGAGCAACTGCGTCTAAAGTGCTGGAAAAGAGAGAGTTAAAAGTTTCTGTCACGATGTCGAGTTCTTCTAAGCTATCCGGGATGCTGAGATCATGAAACTGATTAGGAAGATTATTGATAAAGCAATCTTTAGTGGCAGAGGTTATAGGTCTAAAATATTTATAACACGGAGTCGGCTTTGCTGCTTTGGCTAAGTGAAGTTTACATGAGACTAGATAGTGATCTGAGATGTCATCGCTCTGCTGCAGAATTTCAACGGCATCAACATCAATTCCATGTGATAATATTAGATCTAGAGTATGATTACGGCAATGAGTGGGTCCTAACATGTGTTGTCTAACTCCAATTGAGTTTATAATGTCTTTAAATGTCAATCCCAATGCATCTTTTTCATTAATCTACACGTATTGGTGTATAAGACTATAATAACACTTCATGGATAGTTTTATTGGTGTGTATAAGACTATAATAACACTACATGGTTGTATTGGTGTGTATAAGACTATAATAACACTACATGGATGGTTGTATTGGTGTGTATAAGACTATAATAACACTTCATGGATGGTTGTAGTGACATTGGTGCAAATGCAGCTACATATTGACACGTTCAGTAATTCAAGACACCAAACAGCATATTTATACTAAAGCATATTTCCTTGTAAACACAAACGCTATCAGATCATACAGCAGGAAGCATTGAAACACAAGTCGGCGCTTGATAAAAACTTCGCTTCTGATGTCATGTGAAGTGATTAACGCTGTATATAGAAGGTTTATTCTTAGGTCTCCTGAAGCCGAACGAGCCTCTGAGTAATGTGAGGTGTGAGTTACCAAGATCAACAAGACCAGAGCTAAACATGGAGTGTGTGTAACTGGAGATCTGGAGAGCTGAACACACACTGAAGTCCGCACAGGCGTTCATCAGCTGTGTATCGAACCTCTTACAAATGATGAAGGAATGTCAGACTTCACCAGAAACACATCAGGAGAGCCTGAGCTTAAAGACACCATCAAATCAAAACGGACAATTCTTTTTTTTATGGAGTCAAAATGATGACGCGTTTGTTTGCAAAATAATAAAGTATAATACTAATAAAAGTAATACAAACAAGTAATAATAATTATGTGTAATTAAAAAAGTGTCGCAAAATAAAGGATCGCAAAAGTGGTTTAATTTGCAACGCTCCTTTTTTCTGCGTTTCGTCGAGTGCGATCGTGATGCCGTTTCCCTGTGCGCTTCTCTTTACGGCACTCTTTTGGTGTGGGGGTGGAGTCAATAGATGGGGGCGTGTTCAAGACCACTCCCCTTCCAAGTGAACTCATCTTATAGATCAGACAAAAGTTTTTAATAATAGAGTGGGTGAAAAATAGAGCATCACAGTCCACGTCCATGTCTTTCTTTGTTTGTCGAAACAAAGGAAGACTTTCTTAATTTGTCGAAAAGAAATGAAGGTTTTTGATGAAAACATTCCAGCATTTTTCTCCATGGACTTCAGTGGGAACCAAACGGTTCAAGGTCCAAAAGACCGTTTCAGTGCAAACTGCAAACTGTTCAAAGGGCTTTAAACAATTCCAGACGATGAATAATCGTCAATTTCGCTTATCAAGCGAAATAATCACTCATTTAAAAACAACAACAACAACAACAAAATTTAAGCTTTATAAGCTCAAATGGTCGCCTTGCTCTGTTCTGTGAAGCATGTTCGTGACTCTCCTGTTCGAACTCGTTCATCAAAATGAACAAATCTTTTTCCGAGTCATTTGGTTCATTCAACGAACAAAACGCACAAATTGACAATTTGACAAATTGAATACATCAATTTCTATAATAACATCATTAAAATTGTATTTCGAATCGCTGTGAATACGGTAAGGCAGGTAAACCTCAATCACAATTTATCGTATCACAATTTATCTTAGCCAAAAACTAACAGAAAGATTGGTAGCTATGAGTAAAAAAAGATGTTCTTGTTTTCATTCAAAGGATTGTCTCATGTTACAGCTATTATAAGCAGCACACATTAGCCAAATGAACGGTGTTTGCTCTCCTGATCGATCACAACCATAGACTGTAAAAAGGTCACAACATAAGTGATGTAGATTGTGACATGGGCAAAACTGTTCCAATCCTGCTTTTCACATCTTTGGGGCCTTGCGCACGTTCTCCTCTAAGTGCACATTCAACAAGTGTCCACTTCAAGGAAAAGTAGCAGCCGCTGAAGGGTTAGTGTGAGCGGCGCCCTCTACTGTACAGGAGTAAACCTGCGTTTCCTTATTATTTCATGTTTGGTGTGAAAGGGTCTTTATTACATTTGCAATTTTTTTTGTGTGAAAATCTTTTGTTTCAAAATGTTTTACTTTAAAAAAAAAAACCCAGATGAAAAAAGCAACACAATACTTTTCTAAAAAATATCAAATAAAATTAATAAAAACATTTCAGAAAAAATCAAATAAAATTTTAATCGTTTCCACTGGCCGACGTTTTAATGGAAACAGATCGGCCCTATTGTGCATTATTGATCATAATTTGTATGTAAATATTTGAAGAGTTCAGATGCAAAAGCCTCTAAATGCCATTTGAAATTTTCATCTTTAATGATGATTTTTATCAAACTTTTATATTTAAGTTCAGTAATTTCACTTAAATAACAATTAATAGGTAATTATCATTGCCATTTAAGTGAAATTACTGAACTTAAATATACAAGTTGGATAAAAATCATCATTAAAGAAGAAAATTTCAAATGGCATTTAGAGGCTTTTGCATCTGAACTCTTCATTTCCTCAGACGAGTTCTGCTATTATCAGCAATCCTCCCTGTTAAACATTAGAACACTGCATGCCTCAGGAAAAGTGTTCAAACGCAGAGCATCCACTACTCATATTTCTAATTATTAGAATATATTTTTTTGTAACTTAGATTTGATGTAATGTAGATTTGATGTAATTTAAATGCTTAACTTTATATCTAAATGTGTATATCAGATGTAAAACAGAGTTTAAATAATTCTGTTATTTACTGTATGTAAACATTATTATGAACATGCACTGTATTTATTATTATGTCTCATAATGAATATTAAAGTGGTTTTCATCATCAGTTCAACTGGGTTCAACTGGGTCAGAGTCACTGATCTATATAAAATGACTTTATTATATATATATATATATATATATATATATATATATAGAGAGAGAGAGAGAGAGAGAGAGAGAGAGAGAGAGAGAGAGAGAGAGAGAGAATGTATATATCAGTGGTCAAAATGTGTGTGCCTCGTTGGAGAAGTCTCACGCCAAGCTAAACTCAAAAGTTGGCAGCTCTGCAGATTCACCAATCGCAATGAATTCAGTTAGATTGAAACAAAACATGTGCATGTAAACAGTGAATGGCGACTGCAGAAAGCAAAAGCTGAATCCTGGACATCGACGGTCAGGGAAAAAGAGGATGGTAACCCCTACTACAGCTTTCTCCACAGAACAAGAGTCTGCTAGCTTAGCTTCCAAAAAAGATGGCTGACACTATGTGTTCATTCTGTGAGTGAGATCGCCCTCTATGGGCGAGTTGAGAACATGCAGGACAGACCCGACTACTGACTAGTCTTTAGCCTCTGGCCAAAAAATCCTCCAATGAGACAAAATTACGATTTTATCATCATCGGAGGATATTTTCCAGACAAAAAATACATAAATCTCTTGTCTCAGGGGGAGACAAGTAGTCTTGAAAATACTACAGGTTTTCTACTAATACAAAGCTTAATGCTAAATCCTGAAGTATCCCTTTAAGTAAATCCGTAGACATTAATTCATGTATGAAGTAAAAGAAGCTAGTAGCCTATAATAGTGAAAATGAATCAACGAATCAATGTTAGGTTAAACAAACAACCCAATTTGCTGGGTAAAATTAACCCAACATATGTTCTGTCCTATATTTTTCCAGCCCTTGTATTGAAACAACCCAAATGGGGTTGATGTTTTTTTTTTTAACCCAGTGTGTTTTAGATCCTGTTATCTTGGGTAATCTGATTTAATGATGATATCCACCTTATTTTTCCACATATTTAATGTGCCTGGCTTCCCGTCTCATCCGCTTCATTTTTAGCCGTAAAAGCTTGTTATGCTTCTTGATATTGTAAACAGTTTTTTTTCTTTTTTTTTAATTTAGTGGGTTAATTATAAACTCTTCTAGCGCGAAGAGTTTTAACATTACTGCATTTTGTTGTTATTCTCGTTTTAACTCTCGCACATGGAAAAATAAGCAGGAAACAAGCAGAAAAGATAAAATGATGTCCATACTAAGTCTTATTTATGAGATGAAAAGTCGAAATTATGAGAAAAAGTCATAATTATGACAAAGAAAGTCAATTTCTACTTTAATTTCAATATGTTTTAAGATGTTACAACTATTACTTGTTGACTTTTCAGCTCATAAATGACTGTCATAATAATATACTTAATGTTATGATTGCGAGTTTTTAAATCAGTATTACATTACGGGCTTCTTCCACAAGTCCTGCTGATCTGAAGGAAAACTGTCAGTTAAAGGTGCCATCTGTAAAAATTGAGGTTAAAATATCCCAAAAATGAGCAACACGCATCAAAAGATTGAGAAGAAATAAGGTTGATGATGTCATTAAAAAACTGACAAGTTATAGTGCTGCCGAGATATTAACCTGAATTAGCATGCTAAATTACTAGCCCCGGCCCGTTAGGTGTCGTAATACCAGTTTCGACCATGGGAGGCGGTATGCGGGCGGGCAACGTTACCACCAGCCAAACTGCAGTACACGAGTAAGTCGCGCTCGCGCCAGCTTGTGTGTACTTGAACCTGACGTCAGTCGTGTGGAAAATACAGCCCACTACTACATTTCAGTTCAGGGAAGAGTTAAAAAAAAATGATTGGTCGATATTATGCATGAGGAATACATTTTGGTAAGTTGTAGCATACTGTATCTTTCAACAGTGTTCGTGTTCTTTTACCATTAGCTAGTAGAGATGATCGGTTCACGTGCGCTAGGGATCTGTCGTGTAAAGTGCCAATACTGTATTTATTGTTTGAATTGCGTAATAAAATGAACAGAATCTGAGAGCTGACATCGGTCTCCGTGTCCTTTTCTGTGCATGACAAAATTGATGTGTGGCGTGAAAGTGTGTGAAAAGTGTTGTGAGAGTTGGCAGCTCTGAAAGACGCTAGCTTGGTCCACATCAGGTAATGCTGTCTGTCAAATTAATTCAAACTAATGATAAAAATGTAATATGAACAAATCGAATATCATAAAACTAGAAATAATAGCCTGGGCTTTAATTTTCCCATATCGTCGAAATGCACCGACTTGTCTATGAGACGGCCCTTATAATTTAGTATTGAGATGTTGTTCATTAAGTCTCTAATCTCTGAAAATCTCCAAATGCTCCACGTGAAACTGCGGTCTTCCAACCTTTTACTATCGCGTCAATTGATTTGATTAATCTGCACGAGGGAGACAGAGCAACACAGCACTCGCCCATATTGTTTGAAGACATGAGAGAGCGCGTGGCCGTGGAGGTATTTCTGGAGGTATACTGCCCCCATCTGGTATGGAACATGTTGTATGATTTGATTTAAAATCCCATTTGGCACCTTTAAAGTTAAATCTCTTGAAACGAGTGCAGTTTTATCTCTTACCACTAGATCGCAAAAAGCACTTCTGTCGAAACATGTTTCACCTTTACTTATGAGTGATTTAACGATCATCTCTAATAGTAATAGTAACTTTAGCACCATGAGTATAATCAGAAAAATAAACCCACATGGTATGATCTGTCATCGCTGGCGCGCCGGAAGTTGTCCAGTGTAGCCATAAGTCATATCCGTGCGACGAGCGCGCTCACCGTTGAGTTCACGGAGGATTGAACATCTGAACCACAAACATGGTAAAATAAATATCTCTCTTCAGCTAAAGTCTTTCTCATGATCACTCGCGTATTAGAACAGAGAGTAGCTTTCTTTATCAACATGAACACGAAGACATCTGTGTTAAAGTAGCGGGACTTTATCCTTCACCGCTGACCAAAGACTTAAAAACACATTCATTGGATTATTTTAGGCTTATATATAAAAGCTGATGGCTTATATATATATATATATATATATATATATATATATATATATATATATATATATATATATAATTCATACATATAACGTTACACACACATGTTGTGATATATTGCAGCTAACCAAAGACTTAAAAACACATTCATCGGATTATTTTAGGCTTATTAATTATATATATATATATATATATATATATATATATATATATATATATATATATTATTCATACATACACACACACATGTTGTGATATATTGCAGCTAGTTTTTCAAATAAATCTTCAACTTATTATATCTGACAAAGAGTTGCATTTGTGTATGGTTATATTATATGTTATATAATGAACTTGTGAGAAATTAAGATTGCTGTTTTTTATTTCCAGGCTCGAAACGCAGAAAAGGCCATGTGAGTGTGTGTCTTCTGTCTTAAAATGTCCTGTTAATGCTTTTCTTCATCACTGATGATGAACATAGTAACATAGAAACACAGAGAAACATAGTTCACCAACTGAATGCTCATCTATATGTTATTATATTTACCTAATGTGTAGAAATACTTTTAGGCTAATATTATTCCTCTTTCACAAAACTAACTCTCATATTCAGTGAGAATTATTTTTGGAAAGAAATGTATAAGTGCAAATTCTTAGTCATCTAAGTTACTGTCTTTTTTTGTTGTAGATTATAATTCTTATGTTATTTCTTTGTTCTTTGTATTATTTTATACTTGTTGATACAATTTCGTGTAAATTGTTTTTGGCGCATTAAGATATATATATATATATATATATATGATCATCTCTCATAGCTTAATTTTTCATGAGAAATATAACATTTCTTTTTATTATTTAGTGAAATAACTGTATAAACAGAAGAAAAATGAATGTAGAAGAAAGCTGAATGTTTTCACAAAAATCAATGTTCATATTATAAATTAAGTTGCACTACTCTAAAACTTAATATAAAACTCGGTAAGAGGGGCAACATACTTTTTAATATTTAAAGAAGCATATATACTGTATTCAAAAGTTTGGGATCGGTAAGAATTAAAAATAAATAAATTAATACTTTCATTAATAAATGACGCATTAAATAGATCAAAAGTGACCGTAAAGAAGACATTTATAATGTGATTAAAGATTCTATTTCAATTAAATGCTGTTCTTTTGAACTTTATATTCATCAAATAATTCTAGAAAATAAAGTGTATCAATTTCCACTAAAATACAAACTGTTTTCAACACTGATAATAATCATAAATGTTTCTTGAGCCTTTAATATGTATTATCATAGAAAACAGATGATTTACACTGGAATAATATTCACAGTTTTACTGTATTTTTGATTAAAAAATTCAGCTTTGGTGAGCAGAAGAGACTTACACATACATAAATATAAATGCGTGTGTGTGTTGTGCAGGACGGCTCTGGCCAGGTTTCGTCAGGCGCAGCTGGAAGAGGGAAAAGTGAAGGTGGGTTTAATCTCAATCCTGATGTGACAAACGTTAATGCTTGATTGTGTTCTCCTGATCATGTGACGTGTTCTCCTGGTCATGTGACGTGTTCACAGGAGAGAAGACCTTTCCTGGCGTCGGAGTGTAATGAGTTGCCCAAAGCCGAGAAGTGGAGGAGACAGGTCAGGAGCCACACATCCGTCTCAGACACGTGTGCTGTGCCTACAGAGAGAGCGTTCACCCAAACTCTCCCTGTAACAGCTGAGCTAAATATGTGTGTTCTCATCCATTGCAGATCATCAGTGAGATTTCCAAGAAGGTTGCACAGATTCAGAACGGTGAGAGCGAGAGCAAGTGAGATGTGTGTGTATGTGTGAGACAAGAGCGAGCGAGGTGTGTGAGACGAGAATGTGCGAGGTGTGTGTGTGTTAGTCGAGAGCCAGGTTCTCCTTGGTTCTACTAACTGAGATGGTCTTCCTCAGCCGGTCTGGGCGAGTTTAAGATCCGCGACCTCAACGATGAGATCAACAAACTGCTGCGAGAGAAAGGCCACTGGGAAGTGCGGATCAAGGAGCTCGGCGGACCGGACTACCGGGTGAGAGTCAGTGATGATGTGTTTCCTGCTGATGGAGACAAATGCGATGATGCGCTTGAGTCTCAGGCCCCGTCCACACTACTGCGTTTTCGTTTAAAAACGGAGAATTAAAACGAATACGATCTCCGTCCACACAAGCGTTTTATCTGCGTATTAGAAACGATCTCCGTCCACATTAAAACGACTGAAAACGCGGATCACGTGACCATTCACCAACACTGGGCATGCGCGCGCCCGTGTAAACAGTGAATGACGATTGAGGGAAGGATACGTCATGACTGATAACACCCAATCATAGAGCCAAGCGTCAGCGTTTCTGAAGTTCTCCGTTTTTGTCTCGTCCACACTAAAACGCCCTCCGGATATTCAAAATGCAAAACGCACATGCAGCGTTTCTAAACTTCTCCGTTTTAGGTCTTCGTTTTTCCCATTTTAGTGTGGACAGGAGGTGCAAACGTAGCAAAAGGTCTCCGTTTTTAAATGAAACGCACACGTCAATACGCACCCGCTCACTTTATTTATCATTCATGTAATAACCTTGATCAGATTCATCAATCGTGTTGATTTCATTCCGATTGTGTCCATGTAAACGTAGCTACTGTCACGCCACTAGGGTCGGCAACGGCCTGTCTATGGCCGTGTGTCCACCAAAGCGTTTTTCCACGCGCCTGGCGTATGTTTTCAATTGTTTTCAATGGGAGCGCTGCGTTTTTTTTTAAACGCCCTGAGCGTACCGAGGCGCTGAGCGTTTTTTTTTCACGCTGAAGCGCCGAGCGCCCAGCGGTTTTTACTGGTCGCAGGGAGTTGAAAAATGTTAAAATGATAAAACGCAGCGCTCATCACTGTCACTATTTAACCCAGCCGTCCAATCACAGTGGAGGAGGGGCGGGACTAATACCATCATGTATCATAGCAACGAAACGTCTCAACGGAAAAAAAGCTGCGCTGCCAAAACGCTCTCAAGCCCCAAAAGCACGGCGTCTTCAGCAGAGCGTCTAGCGTTTTCAGCTGGCTAAAAACGCTTTGGTGGACACACGGCCTAAGAGTGAGTCATTAAACCGTCATTCAACAAATGCGTTCAAAAATGCTGATTCATTTAAAGAGATGTAATGAGACAAGCTGTTAATTATTTTTAAAGCTGTAGTCCGCAGTTTTTCCTCTTTGTCGCCATCTCTGTTCGAAATCTGCAATTGCAGTCATTCGCGGAATATCAACTTTACGCGAGTTGTAGTTCAACACCCTCGACATGGCACAGCGTGGATGAACACAATGTTTGAGGAGAGTGTGCAGCTGTCAATCACCGAGCCGGTGTGGATAATGACATTCAGAATCACAGATTATTCGTTTTGGAAGTATGACCAACATAAGAATTTTTACCAGAAAATGTCATCTGAACAAGTAATAAACATCCACTTTTGTTCTGGTTCTGACATTGCAGTAAATCGCGCTGATTAAATCTAACAATCACTTATAAGTTATCATCAAGCAAAACCGTGGAAATTATACTTTGTTCTCAAATTGTTAATGTTACCAACGTCAGCATTGCGTGACTACATGTAATGCCCTTCCGATATGTATCCTTGTTTTCGCATGGGTCCGGTTGCAGTCTCTTTTTTTTCTTTATCCACTCCGAAGTCCGAACGAAGTCTTTTGCATTTTACAGCGGGTGAATCTGTCGTTTGAACCTTTCTGGATTCGCCATCAAATTCAAAAATTCAATTTTATCAAGTGCTGTGAGAAAAGACAATATTTTAGTTAATGTGTATATACAGTGCCCTCCACAATTATTGGCACCCCTGTTTAAGATGTGGTTGAGGACTTTTAAAAATTCTCCCTTTTTTTTTAAACAACATAGAACCCAAATGCAAAAAAAGAGAAAAATCCAACCTTTTATTTAAGTACATTACTTTGGTGGTAAAAAAAAATGTAAAAATTTAGAAAAATAAAAACTTCAAATCCTGTGTCCCACAATTATTGGCACCCCTAACAATTCCGCTGAAAAATGTAATTGATTTTTAAAAAAAAATATATTTTCTGTAGTTGCTAATGTTGGTCAGGATATCTAGGAACTTTTAATTAGTAATTCATGACTTCCTATTTCCCTGGGGTATAAATATGACATGACACAGAGGCCTAATTCTCTTACCCATTTGTCAACATGGCAAAGACAAGAGAACACACCATTCAAGTAAGGCAGATGTGTGATGACCTTTATAAGTCAGGCAATGGCTACAAGAAAATAGCCACTCACCTTATATTGCCCGTATCTAAAGTTAGAGGAATCATTAAGAAGTTTAAAACAACAGGAACAGTGACAAACAAGGCTGAAAGAGGTCCCAAGTTTATCTTGCCACAACGCACAGTGAGGAGGATGCTAAGAAAAGTAAAAAAAAAGTCCTAAGCTCACTGTCACAGAATTGCATCAAATAGTGGCATCTTGGGGTCACAAAATCTCCAAAACAACCATCAGACGCTCTCTACATGCCAACAAGATGTTTGGGAGGCATGCTAGGAAAAAGCCTTTTCTCACTAACACTGACAAACGTAAACGTCTGGAGTTTGCCAAGCGGCACTGGGACTTCATCTGGGATCGTGTGCTTTGGTCGGATGAGACTAAGATTGAGCTTTTTGGCAACAAACACTCTAAGTGGATCTGGTGTAAAACAAAAGATGTGTATGCCGAAAAGTACCTCATGCCCACCGTGAAGTATGGTGGAGGATCTGTGATGCTGTGGGCCTGTTTCTCTTCCAAAGGCCCTGGGAACCTTGTTAGGGTGCATGGCATTATGAACGCTTTGAACTACCAGGACATTTTAAATAAAAACCTGATGGCCTCTGCCAGAAAGCTGAAGATGGGTCGTCATTGGGTCTTTCAGCAGGATAATGATCCAAAACGTGTGGCAAAATCTACACAAAAATGGTTCAGTCACAAACTCAAGGTCCTCCCATGGCCATCTCAGTCCCCAGACCTCAATCCAATCGAAAACCTGTGGGGTGAGCTAAAGAGGAGAGTGCACAAGAGAGGGCCCAGGATACTGGATGATCTAGAAAGATTTTGCAAAGAAGAATGGTCAAAGATCCCTCTCTCTGTGTTCTTCAATCTTGTGAAATGTTATAGGAGGAGATTAAGTGCTGTCTTGTTGGCAAAGTACAAAGTATTAACATCAGGGGTGCCAATAATTTTGCCAATGATTTGAAGTTTTTATTTTTTTAAATTTTAAAAAAAAATTTTACCACCAAAGTAATGTACTTAAATAAAAGGTTGGATTTTTCTCTTTTTTTGCATTTGGATTCTATGTTGTTTAAAAAAAAAAGGGAGAATTTTTAAAAGTCCTCGACCACATCTTAAACAGGGGTGCCAATAATTGTGGAGGGCACTGTATATATATATATATATATATATATATATATATTAGGCCTGTCAAATGATTAATCATGATTAATCGCATCCAAAATAAAAGTTTGTGTTTACATAATGTATGTGGGTGCACTGTGTATAATTATTTTATATATAAATACACACGCATGCTTATACATATTTAAGAAATATTTTCATGTATACACTGTATATAGATTTATGTATTGTATATTATATATAAATATAAATATTTTATATATAAATAATAAAAAAATTCAAATATACATGCATGTTCTGTATTTATATATATACAAATAATTATACACAGTGCACCCACTAAAATATGTGAGCACAAACTTTTATTTTGGATGCAATTAACCGTTTGACAGCCCTAATATACTGTATATATACAGTATATATACACTTATATACACACTTGTTGATGATGGAGGAGAACAGCCAATTGCAGAAACTTGGTTTATTACTAATATTTTGAGCCAATTTCCAAAAGGAAAAAGAGCCCGATTGCAGTGTTATCACTGATATGGTGTTGACGTGTGTGTGTAACAGAGAGTGGGGCCGAGGATGCTGGATCACGAGGGTAAAGAGGTTCCGGGAAACAGAGGGTACAAGTATTTCGGCGCCGCTAAAGACTTGCCTGGAGTCCGAGAGCTGTTCGAGAGCGAGCGTAAGTTCAGTACTGATGCAGATCTACACACTGCACACACACAAGCTGTAAGCATAAACACTCACCTGTCTGGAGCGTGTGAGTAACTCTGATCCTGCGTACGAACATCAGAGACGTCTAACGACACCGATGATGACGAAGGAAAACCACTTTAATATTCATTATGAGTCATCATCCGAAATACAGTGCATGTTCGTAATAACTATTTACATAAATAACAGAATGATTTAAACTCTGTTTTACATCTGATACACACATTTAGATTAAATATGCCATTCTCATTAATGGAGTTAAGCACATCAATTACATCAAATCTCTACAGAGAAGTTCCAGCATTTTTTATATTCTAATAAATAGAAATATTAGTAGTGTATGCGCTGCGTTTAAACACTTTTCCCGAGGCATGCTGCGTTTTAATGATTGCTTAGCGCATGATAACGGCAGAACTAATCGGAGGAAATATTTACACGCAAATAATAATCAATAAGGTCTTTTCTATTTCCATTAAAAATATAAAGCAATTAAAAATACTATTAGGCCAATGGAAAAGATTGAGAAAAACTTTCTCTGAAATATATTTTATACTATTTGATTTATTCGAATACAATATACATATGGATATGCAGATGATATATAGATGAGGATATGCATATGAGGATCCTGCGCGCAGCTTTATAATGAGACCCGAGTGTGTGCGGTTCAGATGGAGTGTGTTGTGGCGGAGAGATGACTGATGTGTCTGATGACGTCAGCATGTGTTCTGTGAATATGAATATCTTTGGTCTGTTCCAGCCGTTCCGCCGCCCAGGAAAACCCGTGCGGAGCTGATGAAGGACATCGACGCCGAGTATTATGGGTATAGAGATGAAGACGATGGTGTGTTAGTCCCGCTGGAACAGGAGTATGAGAAGCAAGGTGAGGCGAAGTCCCTCTGAACACTGCAGAGACACAGATTATCCGTCACTGTTTCTACACTTCATGTTTGCGTTGAATTATGGGAATCTGATTAGAAGCCATAGCTGTCAACCCTCCCGTTTTTTCCGGGTTTCTCACGTATTTTATCTCTGTTCCCGCTGTCTTCCCGTTTTAGTATTTTCCCGTAAAATATCCCGTATTTTTACGCTCTGATTGTGTGAGACGTACAAGCTCGGACCTATTCGGCTTGACGTCGTTCATATTCGGATGCAGCGCTGCGCGCGCTGGCCGGAGACACATTGGCTGCGTGCGTCTCAGCTGCGTGGCGTGGCCGTTTTTATTTTACTGTCTATGGTTTTTATTTCGGCTCCCATGTTAACAGATTAGAGCTTGCACACTGCCTGTGTGACACGCGCAAACGCGTGCATGCTAGAAATAGAACCAGATGCCTATTTTCCACGCGACACTCAAGCGTGTTGGAAGCGTTTCCAGGCCAAAAAAAAAAACGATGTTCATATGTCAAAAATTGCCATTATTTTTGCCTATATATATTTTCATGTCATTTTTTAAACAATCGAGTCCTGGTGTCCACTACAGAGGTCATAGCATAACATAGGAATAAAATATATATATATATTTTCATTTGTTTCTTATGCTCTTAATAATGTAAAAAAAAAAAAAAAAATCCCTTATTTTGGCTACGGATTCCGGGAAATCTCCCTTATTTTCAATGTTCAATGTTGACAGCTATGTTAGAAGCTGATAATATTTTCTCATTTAAAGAAATCCTTCAGTCAAAAAAGATAAACTCATATGCATTTAGCAGACCATTTTATCAAAAAGTTACTTCGAGGACTTATGCTCTTCCTCAAAGTCTTGATGTAGTATCCGGCTTTACTAGAACAGGTTTTCCTGCTTGAATGTTGATTATTTTCCTCATATTCTACATTGTTGCGGCTCCTCTCTTCCCAGTCCGTCAGTAATGCTCTGTTTACTTCCTGTCCCTCCTTCTGAAAAGCACACTGTGCTCTGGAGCAGTGTGTTGTGATTGGTCGAGAGGGAAATGTCCCGCCCCTTTCCATAACCGCCAGTTTAACACACTACTAACTACTAACTCAACCAGGCCCCGCCCCTTTATTCTGCATATGGATTATTATAATGAGGAATATTGTGACGTGTTCGTTCCCGGAAGAAACTCGATGGAGGCGTTTCAGGAACACTGACACTGATGTAGAGAAGAACTGGAGCTTGTTCATGATCAAACAGCAACATTACACTCTAAACACAGATGAAGAAAAGCAGAACCGGTCGTCTTTTAAAGAAGCAGTTTAGCAGACAACGACGTTTATTTATGTCTTGTCATCTTATTTTAAGTTGTTACTTGTTGTGTTCATGTGAAGTCCGAGTCCAAGTTCCCCGACTTCAGCGTTAGTGTGAAAGTCAACATGTAAATCTGAGATTCATTATGTGTTTATCTGATTTAACAGTCTAAAATCATGGAACTAATAGTTTTAATCATCATAACCCACTTGTTCTGTTTTGTGTGATTTGATTTTAACAAGCTCATGTGTCTCTCAAATGCAACGGTGTAACTTAGATTTTTATTGTAGTTTTATTATTTCAAATAAGTTTTTAATTTTTATATTTCTAGTTTTCATGTTCATTTTAGTTTAATTTTTAGTCATTTTATAATATGCTGTTGTCATTATATTACTTTTTTCTCTTAAAATACTGCTATTTAATATTGCTATTCGAGTTTTATTTATTTCCAGTTAATAATTTTAGTTTGTACAACTTAACTTATTTCGGTCAAGGCAACATTTATAGTAGGATACTCATTTAAAGCTTTTCAGCAAATATTGAAATATCTGTAAAATATTAACAGTAGTAGTTAACGATAATAACCCTGACATCAGTATATGACAGAAAAGGCCTCTTTATGAGTTGCTTTTTTGTAAAGCAAAGCTTAATGATGATGCATGTAATGAAAGTCGATTCATAATTAATGATCTGCAGTGAATTACTGCATCTTTATACATAGATTGTGAGAACAGCTGTTTTAGTATTATTTATTAGTGTCAGCACTTCAGACTGTGTTGTAGATGAGCCGAGCACGTGTGTGTGTGCGTGCGTGCGTGCTCTACGACAGTCGTGGCATTGTGTGCTGATATCATTTTCTGACATGTGTTTCTCGTTTGTGTGTTTAACTGAATGCCTGACGTGCAGCTGCAGTTTTGATGCGACTCATGAGAAGCGTAACGCGCATCGGACCGTCCAGTGACCTGAAGTCACATGACCACCGCATTCCAGCTCGACCTCGAGGCTGATTAAGATTAATGCATTGTTCACATCAGCGTTGTTTCTGATGCGTTCGAAGCAGCTTCACAGGACATCAATAATGCAAACAGAATTCAGTTAAGCACGATGTGTAAAGGGGTGGTAGAATGCCCTTTTCACACAATGTAAAATAAGTCTCTGATGTCCCCTGAGTGTGTGTGTGAAGTTTAGCTCAAAATACCCCTCAGATATTTTTATAGAATGTTCAAATTGTCACTTTTTGAGGATGAGCAAAAACGCATCGTTTTTGTGTCTGGGAGCTGCCAAATGAGCTGCTGCTCCCGGCACAATGGGCGGAGCTTGTTCTTCTACCTCACTCACACACATACATGCACTGAACATAACGAGTTAATTCAGAAAAACAGAGCAAAAAAAAAAAAAATCCATGAAAAATTAACTCGTTAATTCAGAAAAACAGAGCAAAATTTTTTTTCTCATGAGAAATTAACTCATTAATTCAGAAAAACAGAGTAGATTTTTTTTCTTCAAGTGAATGCAATACGCCTCCGTATGATGAACATTCTTTGTTCTTCCTTTTTTTTAATTAGCAGTGTTAACAAACCTTGCTGTATTTTCGTGTAATTCATTAAAAGAAGGTACACCGCCATTTCGCTCCGACGAAACGGACTTGAACGCACCTCACGTCGTAAACACGACTTCCCACCTCGTACGTACGAACTTCCCAGGAGGACTTGAACGCAGCATTAGCCCAAAGATTTTATACATGATGGGCTACAAACAATAGAAACCTGTTTTGAGCAACGCTGATTCTTTGTCATTCACATCAATCAGTTTCTGTGGGCCATATACCTTTACAGACAGAGATAGAGTTGATGACATCTAAAGCATATTTGATTAAATCTAAGACAGTCACAATGTAAATGAATCTGATGACTGAAAATACTAAATCTACCACACCATAGAAGAACGATGAGCGATCTAATATACTCTTCCAGCATTATTAAAGACAATTAAACACAACTAATTAAATAGCAACCGCGAAGACTAGAAACAACTGAACAAAGATGTGACTGAAATAAACAGTGTTTTAAGATTATCAGGTGTCCAGGTACAGAAATCGCAATCAAATGTACAATAACGCACTTTAGAAATATAGTAACAAAAGTTATTCAGTGAAGAACGAGTGCATTTTCTCTCTCTTCTGTAGTTTGATTAGTGTTATAATCGAGATGGCAGGAATATTAGTGCTTTCACTTTAAGATCTGCCCAATATAGCACACACACACACACGTGTGCAAGATTCCTGAAATCAAGCATTTAATTTTTCAATCCCCAACCCTAAGCTTCACAGGACATTAATGCTGCAAGCAGAGTTCACTTAGACATGATGTTTGAGTGTAACCGGTGTGTGTGTGTGTGTCGCAGTGATCGCCGAGGCGGTGGAGAAGTGGAAGGCAGAGAGAGAGTCTCGACTGTCAGCAGGAGGAGTGAAGGACACAGAGGAGGAGGAGGAGGAACACATCTACGCCGTCAGAGATGAAGAGGTGACCCTCATCTCTCTCCACTTCAGTGTAGACCCGTCAGTGCAGACCCGTAACGCTCCTGTGTTTTACAGCAATCCGACGACGAGGCGGGAGAGCCGATGGAGGGAGAGGATGCGCAGTCGTTCTTCGCTCATGTCCCGGTTCCCTCGCAGAAGGAGGTTTGTTTCACTTTGTTGATTGATTCAGTTCATCACTCACTCCCTCTCGTCACATGACACGCCAGCGGAGAATCTTTACACCGCTGTTTTCAACACAACGGCAGTTTATAGTCCACACTTCTGTAAAGCTTCGAAAAGGGGAAAGAGCGTGTACAAGTAGCCCATATGATTCATGCGCTGTACTCCAAATCATTCATTTATAAATCCTTTATTCTGATCATTTAACTTTTCACTGTAGCTGTCAACTGATTTTTGGGATATTGGGCATAATGGAAACTTATTTATCAAACGAAACCCTCAGGTACCCTTACTTTGGCTCAGGGTCAGCTGTGATTGGATAACTGGAGTAATGGACCAATGGCATCGCAGCGTCTCTAATGTTGGTTTAGTGTTTCTGAAATGCTGGAGTCAAAGTGTGTCATCAGATTGATTGGGTTTAATTCCCTCCAGAAGCGTCACACACACACGAGTGTGATCCGAAAGCCGGAGAACACGACAGCATTTACTGTGTTTTGTCACACGCCCGAGACACACTCGTTTATGATGGAGGAGAACATTTGTTTGATTATGTCCATATGTACATACTGCAATAGTGCATAACACTAATTTTTTTACACAATATTTTACCATTACTGCTTCCTTAAATATACATTTTTAAAGGTAGGGTAGGCAATTTTTCGGAGGGGCTTCTTCAAAACACATGAATGCACACGGCAGAGTTTGAAAAGCGTCACAAGACATTACCTCATGTCTCAAAGCACATAACTTTACATTATGTAAAGCATAAGCAGGGTGCACAAAGAAAATGCATATGAAAAAATACATTCGGACCGAATGTGATGATTGGATGAGCATTTTATGGTCCTATGCCTTCCACAGACGATATATAGGCTACATATAAATACATTTAGTGATTGCTACTTATCTTAGTGATTGCGATCAAATGGGAATTGACTTTCAACCAGCATAACACCGTGTCCTAACTACACGCGGGGCGATAAAATTCCAGCGACAGCAAGTGTGTCTGTCCACACTAGACGCGACTGTGAGACGCACACATTCAGAACAGCGTGTGAGCGGAGTCTCTCTGTGAAACCGCACTGTTGGCCCGCACTTACATTGGAAATGGTTAAGGACATAATCAAATCAAGAAATAACATTATTAAAAATCAAAACATTAACAGAATATACTCGTTGACTAATTTTGTTATGAAGTACAGTTCTATGTTTGCATAGAATTCATTTTGAACGCTATATTACATGCTTTCAAAATCTGAGGTAAATTATCCGTTATCACTTGTAGCACAGTGACCTATTTATAACTAAAAATAAATAATGTGTCCTCATAACCAGTGTAATTTGTTCATTCTGTCAGCCACGACGTCGCAGAAATAGGAACCGTTTCTAAATTAGAAACTTTGCGTGTCGCGTCTGGTTAGGGCAAAAACTCTGATTAACATGGAAAAGATACCTTTTATCGCGTGTCGTCGCGTCGCGTGTAGTTAGGACACGGTGTAAAGGTCCTTGCACACAGTGTCTGAAATTCGCATCCGAAATTTTCGCACGTTAAAAAATAAATTGAACCTCACTTTGTCAATCAAGCTTACACACTGCCTCCAAAACGTTCATCCGTCATAAAAAAAAATTAGATCGGGTTTGATTTTCTGCGTTTTCGCATCCGTAGCAACCATTTTGAGTGGTGTTTTCTGTTTTGACAATTTAGATCCACCGTACAATCAATACAAAAAAAACACATTCTAAAAATTGCGGACTCAGTGTGCAAGTAACAAAATGTTTGTGGAACAAATCGCCTACATTTAACGGTAAAATATAGGCTTAAGTAGCCTAATATAAATTTTTTTTTTTTTTAGATTTAAAGGGTTAGTTCACCCAAAAATGAAAATTAAGTCATTAATTACTCACCCCCATGCTGTACCAACCCCGTAAGACCTTCGTTCATCTTCGGAACACAAATAAAGATATTTTTGATTGAATCTGAGGGCTGGATCACTCTTCCATAGACAGCCTGAGGGACTGCCTCTTGACGGCCCAGAAAGTCATTAAAAGAAAAGGTTTAAATATTCCATGTGCCTACAGCGGCTCAACTATAACTTTATCAAGCGACGAGACTACTTTTTGTGCGAAAAAAAAACGTAAATAACGACTTTATTCGACTTTCCATTACTTCCTTATGGGCGCATGCGCGAGAACTGAGACGAGACCGTTCTTCTTCGACTACTTTTTGTTACCGGCTGCTCACCGCTTAGGAGTTTTACCGCCCCCTACCGTATAAGATGACGTACTGCTTGTAAACAGAACGTTTTGCGCCTCCGGCTATATCAGTACGTCATCTTATACGGTAGGGGGCGTTAAAACTCCTAAGCGGTGAGCAGCCGGTAACAAAAAGTAGTCGAAGAAGAACGGTCTCGTCTCAGTTCTCGCGCATGCGCCCATAAGGAAGTAATGGAAAGTCGAATAAAGTCGTTATTTACGTTTTTTTTTTCGCACAAAAAGTAGTCTCGTCGCTTGATAAAGTTATAGTTGAGCCGCTGTAGGCACATGGAATATTTAAACCTTTTCTTTTAATGACTTTCTGGGCCGTCAAGAGGCAGTCCCTCAGGCTGTCTATGGAAGAGTGATCCAGCCCTCAGATTCAATCAAAAATATCTTTATTTGTGTTCCGAAGATGAACGAAGGTCTTACGGGGTTGGTACAGCATGGGGGTGAGTAATTAATGACTTAATTTTCCTTTTTGGGTGAACTAACCCTTTAAGGTAATTTGGGTAGTTTTTGCTTCTAAAAACATGTAAAAATATAGATTATGTTGTCTTTAAAATATACTTTTATATAACTTTTATATATTTACTTTTTATATAACATATATGGTAAGGCAACAATGACCAATTTGTACTTTTTGTTGATTGTTATTAAAACGACTAGAACATTTGTAGGTAGAAGACTATGGTTTAGTTTTATTTTACATATAATTTATACGTTTAAATAACCTTTCAGTGACCTAAAAGTTTTGTCTTTTTTTACTGAAAAAGTTTTCAGTAACTTAAAACTTTTAAAAGCTTAAAATACAAGTTTATCCGATTGCGTAGGCTACACAAATTTGCACGTGAGGTAACCATAGCAACGGAGCTTGATCGCTATAAATATATAACAATTGGCTGATTGCCGAAACTTCGTTTATTATTGATTATTGCTCCAATTTCCCAGGAAGTGACTATTTTGCATGGAAACACTGCTTTATTCACACATTAAATTTGTATCTTTGCATGGAAACATGGATAATTAAAGCTGCAAGCAGCGATGGGCGGGCCCTCGCACCTGTAGCACGTCGGGGTCTGAGGCGGCCGCGTTTCATTTTCTGCAGCTCAGCCAGTGCGGCTGTGCATTTGCCACACTGCTTCGTTAAAGGCCACTTCCTGTTGCCAGCAGGTGGCGCTATGACTGTGGGTGAATGTCGGCATGTAGATTTGATCAGGGCGGGACTCTTGTCAAATGTGTTAAATTTCGTGCAGATCTGGGCATTTACAGCCAAGTTACTACAACTTCCTGTTTCATGGCGAATCATCGACGCCACGGACACGCCCATCGACAAAAACGCGCAGATAGCACAACTTTTCATCGTCAATGCCTTTAGAAGGCACAGCAGAAATTTGAAGGCGATCCGACTAAAGCCCTAGGAGGAGTTAGTTAAAGTACGTAATGAGTAAATCATCCAAAAATGGCGGTAAAATTAGAAATGGCTGACTTCCTGTTGAGTTTAGGGCATCGCTCCAAGAGACTTTTCTGTGCGTCTGGACATGGTAGATGTACCACAGAAATTTCGTACATGTCGGTCAAACATGCGACGGGGGCTGCTTCGTTAAATGTCACTTCCTCTTGCCACTAGGTGGCGCTATGAATGTGGGTGAATGTCGGCATGTAGATTTGTTCAGGACGGGACTCTTGTCAAATGTGTAAAATTTCGTGTAGATCTGGGCATTTACAGCCAAGTTACTACAACTTCCTGTTTCATGGCGAATCATCGACGCCACGGACACGCCCATCGACGAAAACGCGCAGATAGCACAACTTTACATCGTCAATGCCTTTAGAAGGTACAGCAGAAATTTGAAGTTGATCCGACTAAATCCCTAGGAGGAGTTCGTTAAAGTACGGAGTGTGTAAATCGTCCCAAATCGGTCGCCGAATTCAAAATGGCGGACTTCCTGTCGAGTTTAGGGTATGGGTTCTTGAGGCTTTTTTGTGCGTCTGGTCATGGTAGATGTACCACAGAAATTTCGTACATGTCGGTCAAACAAGCGGCGGGGGCTGCTTTGTTAAAGGTCACTTCCTGTTGCCAGCAGGTGGCGCTATGACTGTGGGTGAATGTCGGCATGTAGATTTGTTCAGGGCGTGACTCTTGTCAAATGTGTAAAATTTCGTGCAGATCTGGGCATTTACAGCCAAGTTAGTACAACTTCCTGTTTCATGGCGAATCTTCGACGCCACGGACACGCCCATCGACGAAAACGCGCAGATAGCACAACTTTACATCGTCAATGCCTTTAGAAGGCACAGCAGAAATTTTAAGTCGATCCGACTAAATCCCTAGGAGGAGTTCGTTAAAGTACGGAGTCTGTAAATCGTCCAAAAATGGCCGCCAAATTCAAAATGGCGGACCTCCTGTCGAGTTTAGGGTATGGGTTCTTGAGGCTTTTTTGTGCGTCTTGATATGATACACGTCCCCACCAAATTTCGTGCATGTAGGTTGAACGTGGACGAGGGGCTAATTTTTTCCAATTTTCTAGGTGGCGCTAGCGTGCCATTTTGCCCCGCCCATCTGCGAAACCCACAAAATACAAAATTTTTCACCAGTCCTGACATGCGTGCCAAATTTGGTGAGTTTTTGAGCATGTTGCGGCCCCGAAAATGGCACTTACTTTGCAGAAAAAAATAAAAAAATAAAAAAAAATAAAAAAAATAAAAAAAATAACCCTAACAGTTTCAATAGGGTCCTCGCACTGTTAGTGCTCGGGCCCTAATGATTAGGGTTGTAACGATACACCAAACCCACGATTCGGTTCTATCACGATTTTTGACCCACGTTTCGATTCGTATCGTGATTCTATCACAGGGGCGGAGCTTGGGGTGAAAAAAAAAGAGATTTTGAGAGAAAAAAAAATTCTGGTATTTTTATTAAACAACATTTGGAAAAAACTGTGTAATCCGAACACCAAAGAACAATAATAACTACTCAATTATTAAATTAAACTAGCCAGTGTAGGCTGCTGCTTTTGGGTTGTTTTTTGTGCTCCAACTAAATTGATTTCAGGATGGTGCCGTAGGATATGCATCTGCATGTTGGACGTGTTGCCGGTCAATTGAGGAAGCTTATTAAAACACTTTGTGTGGATCTTGTTTGCCAACGATTGCCACGCTTGTTCTCCACTGTGCAGCCGAAATGTTGACATACTGCTGACTGAAATGTATTGGGAGGGTCCGCAATCTCTGTTTTTTTTCCATGTTTCTTCAACGTTCTTCAACTAGCTCAACATGTAAAAGACGCTTACAAGTTTGTTTGTTTTTTGGTTGGTTGGGATGAGTCACGGAGTATTTAATTGTAGAATCTCAAATAGAGATTTTTTTCAAAAAAAAATCTTCATGTTTTCGGAGACATTTGAATTGTTTATTAATAAAGTGTTTTCTGTCAGTTTCATCTGCAAAGATAAAGTTGCGATGCTGATCTTCACAGTAGTGAACGCGCCAGAGAAAAATGCACTTTTCATACGGATTACATACGCAGAGAGTCTGTTTTCTTTTGTTTTGAATTGTTCTGTTGAAAAGTAGACATTTCAATATAGATACATTTCTTAGGTCTATAGGCTTATACACTGGGTTTCGATTCAAATGAGACGAGCTCCAGTTCACTCGCCGGCGCATCCGTGTCGTGATTATCTGTCTGATAATCACAGCAAACTACAAAAAAAGACTAAAACTAAAACTAAAATCTAAACTAAAACTAAGCATTTTCAAAAAAATAGAAACTAAACTAAACTAGTAAACCCACTTTTAAAACTAATTAAAACTAAACTGAATTTGAAAACAAAAATTCAAAACGAAATAAAAATAAAAACTAATGAAAAATGCAAAACTATAATAACCTTGAGCCCTACTAATGTTGCACAAATAACACTGATCTTGTTCTGTGAAAAATTTGAATTGTGTGAATTTTTTGTGCGAACATTTAATAGCGTGTAAAGATCCTGAAGAAGCTGTTGTTGTCTATGTCAGATCGAGGAAGCCCTGGTGAGGCGGAAGAAGATGGAGCTTCTGCAGAAATACGCCAGCGAGAGTCTGATGGCCCAGAGTGAAGAAGCCAAGACCCTGCTGGGGTTATAGTGGACCTGATGATGATGATGATGAGTTCACTTCAGAACTAACATCTCCGGATAATGTGCTCTCTCCACGTCATCCAAGATGATCATGTCTTTCTTTCTTCAGTGGAAAAGAAATGAAGGTTTTTGAGGAAATCACTCCAGGATTTTTCTATGTATAGTGACTTCAATGGGGTCCAACCGGTCAAGTCCAGATGTGAGTTTCAGTGCATAACGTAATGTGTGTCGCATCACAGCTAGTGCAAGACGATCTAAATAAGACTCTTATTCCTCGGCTGGGATCGTGTCGAGACTTTGAAGCTGCACTGAAGCTCACGTCTGGACCTTCGACCCATTGGACCCCATTGAAGTCACTAAAATGAGAAACATCCTGGAGCGTTTTTCCTCAAAAACCTTCATTTCTTTCCCACTGAAGAAAGAAAGACATGAACATCTTGGATGACGTGGAGAGAGTACATTATCAGGAATTGTTTAATCACACCTGCTTCACATTAAACCGATGTGTTCGAAGAACCTTATCAATGTGAAATGTGCTTGACTTGACATGGTCAGTATGAAGCTTATGATCTGAATCATTTAGGAATTTAATTATTAATCTGTTAGTTTCATCTGGACCATACTTTAGACGCTGTCGTCGTTACACAGTAATCATGTCAAAGGGTGTTTTACTCCAGGGCTTTTCTTCCAACTTCTTCATTCATTCATCATCTGTTCAACATGTTAAAGAACAAAAGTAAAAAGATCTCTGTAAATATTTTGTATACTGTTCACTTTGCCTACTTGGAGAAGTAAACTTTTTTTTTTTACTATGAATATGCTTTGTGTGTAAATTTGTGGAGTAGTAGTAACTCAATGAAAACATTCATGCGTTCCATTAAGAGTGTGTGATGAGAAACGGTTCGGCTCATGTGACCAGCCAGAGATAAAGCGATCACATGGTCAGGACTCATCTAATATCCTCGTCACCCACGATGCCCTGCTTCTGCATTGGACCTAATGCAGGTCTTGTGTCTCTTTTATCTTATCTAGAGATTTTTAAAGATGTATGTTAAACTGGCTGTTATGACCAGGGTTGTGGTTTGCACATCTTTAAGCTATATGTAATAAACAACACATTAGTAATAGTAGTATTAACTCACTAGCTCAACTGCGTGACACGGTCGGTCATGTGATGTTCGTTAAGAGCGGCTTTTTCCAGAAGACTACCACATTTTAACAAGATTTCCCTGATCACTTCTGTGTAAAACGACTGGTTAAAATGCTGAGGGCACATTTAAAGTAACTTGGAATCTTAATTTATCTGAAATATATGTTGTTTTTATTAATTAAACTGAAATTATGATATACGACAATTATGTTTCAGGAGAACATTAAAGGTGCTGTAAGCTATTTCTGAGAATTGAGGTTGATATTTAAAATCACCCAAACAAACACGCCCTTTACCCAAAAGACCACGCCCCATCTTCATGGCCCCGCCCCTAAACCGTCCATTTTCACATTTCTGTGTTTCTCAGAATTGGAAGTCGTCACAGTTGGGCAAACTTTTATTTATAGCATGAAAGAGACAATGCATGCCATGAAATATGTATTTTTTGTGTTCCAATTTGCTCTAATAGCAAAAGAAAAACTTAAAAAATAAAAATAAAACAGAGAGATTGATAACAGCAGTCGCTGCATTACAAACATCCTCACAGCAGTGCTAACTAGTTTATTGTAATTTGACGCAAAAGTAATATAACACAAGTGTAGTGTTATGAATGTATACTTTTTTATGAATATACAGAAAGCTTTGCAGGATTTACGATGTTGATGACCGTTAAAAGGCGTCTTCTTGGGTCCATTCACGTTTGTGCTATATAACCATAGACAGTAAAAGAAATGGACAGAGCGATCTCATTGGAACTCCATTGAGACGATTGAAGTCCGTTTTTTGGCGATTTTTTTTTTATCACTTCCGTCCCTGACGTGCAGACTCAAACAGAGCTTGACTACATAGATGTGACGTGAGCAACCTGTCTATCTTCTAGTGGCTGTCATGAGAAATCTGAATCATTCCCTTCCGAAACATGCAGAGGCGGAGAGTGTGAGTAGGAGCTGTCCGTGAGCTTTTGCTAGGTATTCTGATAAATTATTTTGCCTCCACGTTTCCCTGATTGCGCGTGAGCTTCTTCTCCTGTCCATACGGTAATCTCTCTACTGTGCGACAGAGAGTCGCGTGGGTGTATGACGCAATCGTTAGCCTACTTTCACTAAAACTGCTTCTACGGGGCCATAACATAAGCTACAAGGTAATGGAGCATTTTATACATTGTCGTGTTTCTTTAGAAATAAATAAAGGACAAATGGGGTCTTCAAACGCCTCCGATGTAAAGTTATTCGCTGTCAAAGTGACGCCAAAATGAATGGGAGTCAATGAGAATGCTAATGCAAGTGAAGTTCTGCTACAAGATGGCAGCTCCTGCGAGGCTTCAACTTCTGGTTGATGGATTACCCCCTTTTATATATCACAAGTCTCTCCCCCTAATGTGTACACACGCCCCTTATTGCTGATTGGCTTAGGTGTTTCAGTGCTCAGAAATCGCTCACTGTGCCTTTAAAGAGCATTGTTCACATGTGACCAATTGACACATTAATAAAGCACAGTAAACCTCATTAATAGAATCATCACAAAATTCTCATATTGTTTTAAGAATCTGTTATGTACTTATTACTTGTTAAATAAAAAGATTTGAGAAATAATGAGTCAAAATCTCAAACTAAAAATGTGAGGGAGCAGGAAGTATGCCTGAATTGGGTTTATGGATAAATAAATTTACCAAACAAAATTAAAAGTGTATATTCAATATACTTGTTGGAAGTGTCAGTATAGTTTAAATTATAAGAATGGGCAATTTCTTTTTTATTTATTGAATGACACATACAAATAATAAACATGACAATAATCCAATTTAGTGTAAAAATTGGCCCTATATGTGCTGATGACGTCACTGGTAGCCTTTGTTTCGATTCATAATCACCATATTATTCCAATCAAGATATTTTACTTTCATGTAAACATTTTTGTAGTCTACATATTTTTGCGAATTCTCTTCTTATCTGCAAATGAGGTCACGCCGAATATTTTTCTGCTCTATGCACTTTTATTTATTTATTTATTTTTAACAATTTTTATTTTTTATTGAATACAAAGTCTGAATTATTCAACACAATGGCACAACATTTATTATTATACAAAGGAAAAAAAAACAAGCGTGGAAAGCTCAACACAAATAATAACAGAAGAAATACACAAGATTTAAATAATAAAAGAGGAAAAAAGAAACTTAAACGGATTATACGATACTATTTCGTTAACAAAGTAGACGCTTACAGTTGCCTATATGTTAAATATTTCATTTTGGATGTGTGATGATCATACTGGCTGGGTTTATTAAAGTTTGTAAAACTGACAGGAGGATATCTTTGCTTGGGGCATCTGAATGTAATCGCGTGCATCTCTGAAGCTCATACTGTGTGGGACTGTGTGTGAAAATACACGGATTTAACACACTCTTGGGGAGTGTTGCCGCGGTCGTGGACACGCACCGTCGCGTCGCGTCGCGTCGCGTCCCCCCATTCGCCGGCGCGGAAGGATGTTTATTTCCTGAATCCTGACTCAGTATTTCGATGGCTCGCGCCTCCTCCTCTGTCGTCACTCCGCGGCGCTCATAAAGCCCGATGGAGGAACTGGAACCGGGCAGAACTCACTCGCAGAACCGCGGAGGAACCGAGAACTTCCAGAACCGCGGATCGAGATGAAGGCCTTCTCCGCGCTGATGAGGCCGTCGACCGGCGTGTGTTCGCGGTGCGTGCGGCGCGTCGTAACGCCCGCGCGAGGACTGAGCAGTCAGGTAGTGTTTACATGCCTTCATCATCCGATGTTTGCTCAACCGCTGGATCCATTGTGTGTGTGTGTGTGTGTGTGTGTGTTCGTCTATTCCCCACTATATTCTCGTTGACTGTCATATCCTCTCTTCTGGGGTTTGAGTTATATTGATCTGCAGATCTTCACAGCTCAGTTTTCATCTTTTAAAGAGAAATTGTGATGTTTTTTTTATCCCTTGTTTGTTATTCTGTAACTAGCTACAAGGCTGTACAGTTTCGTTTTATAGACAGCTGTATAGACAGCATTTTTGTTGTTTTGAGCAACGGACAACGGCAGTTAAAAACAATACAGTAAACCTATTTCTGATTATAAAAAACATAGGCTAATATTATGGTCTGCATTTATATGTGGTATTTTAGTCAGACATAACTGGTGCAGCTGATGTGAAACTGCGCTTATTGAGGAGGACACGGTCACGGGGGATACAGATGTCATTACAGTACATTAACGTTACAGATGTCGTTAACATGCATTTTTAAAATATAACAATATGTATTATGTAAAAACATATAAGTGCGATTCATTTAAACTAAGTAGTAGTAGCCTACATTCTTGTTAAAGACACTTCATACAAAGCAAGAAGACTAATATTAATTATCATGTTATTAATAATAATAATTCTTAATGGTTTGTTATTGTTCATGCCATTATATTTATGCAAATTTGTTTTGTGATCTAAATGTTCGCATCATTGTTTAGTTATTTCAGTTTTATTATAGATTCATTAGCTTTTATTCTTATATTTTTTTGTTAATTTTTTGTAATTTTGTTATGTGCTTTTGTCATTTTATTCATTTTAAAGAAATAAAAATATTAAAAATATTTCTATTTAGGTTAAATCTATTTTAACTTTAACTAACTTGTATTTATTTCCAGTTATTAATTTTAATTAATAATGAATTTAAATGCTTCAACTTCAACTTATTTCAGTTCAGGAAAATTTCTAATCTTTATTTAGTTTGTTTTTCAAATAATATCTACATTTTATTATATTAGAGCTGTATTTCAGTTAAAAAGAAATTATTGGTTACACTTTATTTTAAGGTGTCCTTGTTTTAGTTTAATAATATACATTTAATAATATACACTCGCCTAAAGGATTATTTGGAACACCTGTTCAATTTCTCATTAATGCAATTATCTAATCAACAAATCACATGGCAGTTGTTTCAATGCATTTAGGGGTGTGGTCCTGGACAACACAATCTCCTGAACTCCAAACTGAATGTCAGAATGGGAAAGAAAGGCGATTTAAGCAATTTTGAGCATGGCATGGTTGTTGGTGCCAGACGGGCCGGTCTGAGTATTTCACAATCTGCTCTGTTACTGGGATTTTCACGCACAACCATTTCTAGGGTTTACAAAGAATGGAGTGAAAAGTGAGAAACATCCAGTATGCGGCAGTCCTGCGGGCGAAAATGCCTTGTAGATGCTAGAGGTCAGAGGAGAATGGGCCGACTGATTCAAGCTGATAGAAGAGCAACTTTGACTGAAATAACCACTCGTTACAACCGAGGTATGCAGCAAAGCATTTGTGAAGCCACAACACGCACAACCTTGAGGCGGGTGGGCTACAACAGCAGAAGACCCCACCGGGTACCACTCATCTCCACTACAAAGAGAAAAAGCGGCTACAACTTGAAAAAGCTCACCAAATTAGGCAGTTGAAGACTGGAAAAATGTTGCCTGGTCTGATGAGTCTCGATTTCTGTTGAGACATTCAGATGGTAGAGGCAGAATTTGGCGTAAACAGAATGAGAACATGGATCCATCATGCCTTGTTACCACTGTGCAGGCTGGTGGTGGTGGTGTAATGGTGTGGGGGATGTTTTCATGGCACACTTTAGGCCTCTTAGTGCCAATTGGGCATCGTTTATATGATTATGTTTTGATCTCTACTCTGACTGATGTGGATTTGCGTATATAGTCGATATCATGTATAATACATTTTAATGCAGCAGATGTTGAAATTAAACACATTTATATTTTAATAATTAATAAATGGAAGACTCGTGTTAAGTCACCATAATAGCTTGAGTTTATTTGAGTCCAGTCCCTCACTGACCCGCAGCTTTTTGTGACCCTCGACCCCAAAACCAGTCACATGGGTCAGGTTTATGAAATTGAGATTTGCACATCATCTGAAAACTGCTGGATAAATAAGCTTTTTATTGATGTATGGTTTGTTAGGATAGGACAATATTTGGCTGCTGGAATCTGAGGGTGCAAAAAAAATCGAAACATTGAGAAAGTCTCCTTTAAAGTTGTGCATTTATATTGCCGAATCCGATTGTGCTGCATTCACTCACAGAAATACACCATTTATACATTTACGGCAGGAAAATGTACTAAATATCTTTATGGAACATGATCTTTACTTAATATCCTGATTGATTTCTGGCATAAAAGAAAAATCTGATTGTGACCCTTACAGTGTATAGCTGGCTATTGCCACAGATATATATACCCGTGCGACTGCGACTCGTGATATGATCCGGGACACACATCAGCATCACTCAGCTGTCAATCACAGTGAAGCCACTCCTCTTCCTGGAGAGACACACTGGAGATCTGTAGGAACAAACATGATTGTGCTGATGAACCTCAGGTCATCTCATGACCCGGCTCTGAGAAGTGATCGGGATCACTCCTCGAGAGAGACTCCCTGTGGGGAACATGATGTTTCATTAAAGCAGAAGGGCCGTAATCCTCCAGCGAACTTGTTACGACAATCCCAGAGACAAGCGTCCGTCAGGGGCCGAGAGTGCACAGCGTCAGCCTCTTCTGTGCGGAACTAATCTCCGAGGACAGATTCATCTTGGCATTGTGTGTGCCACTAAAACTGGATTATGTCAACTTTATTCTATCTATATCTTTATTTCATGTTGCTCGGTAACACTAAATCAATCCCTAACCCTATAGTGAGCGTATGTTAATTCATACATGTGTGTAGTTCCACTGGACCAAAGCCAGCTTAAAATATAGTGTTTGCTAACATTCTTTCAATGACGTGGTCATATTAGTGTAATATAGCCTAGATTTTGCAGTCAATAGTGACGCAGATCTTACACATGAATCACTGATAAAACAAGCTTTCTATTTTTTTAAGATGCAAGTTTGCGGGACTAATCCTTTGTCCTCATGTGAACTTTCATACCACACGATTCTAGATACTTTGAGATAAAGATGTCGTGTCTTTTCTTCCTGAATAAGCAGTAAGTAAATGACAAAACTGTTTCTGTTATTATTAAAGATAAACAATTCTATTCTAATTAATTCACAACAAAGGAGATCACGATTCTGAAAAGACAACTAAACAAATAACATGCAATTTAATAAAGGTTAATTGTTGCAGTCTATTTAAAAATGTTTAATTCATTATGATTCAATAACTCACTCATAAAGACTTCACTTGATTCATTACTGGATGAATCAGCGTTTTTGAACGAACCTCTTGCATAAATGATTCAATGACTCACTCAAAGACTTCACTTGTTTTATTACTGGATGAATCTGCGTTTTTAAATGAATCTCTTGAATGAATGATTTAATGACTCACTCAAAGACTTCACTTGTTTTATGACTGGATGATTCAGCATTTTTGAATGAATCTCTTGAATGAATGATTCAATGACTCATTTAAAGACTTCACTTGTTTCATTACTGGATGAATAGGCATTTTTGAACAAATCTCTTGAATGAATGATTCAGTGACTCACTCGAAGACTTCACTAGTTTCGTTACTGGATGAATCAGAGTTTTGGAACAAATCTCTTTAATGAATGATTCAATGACTTACTCATAAAGACTTCACTTGTTTCATTACTGGATGAATCAGCGTTTTTGAATGAATCTCTTCAATTAATGATTCTATGACTCACTCAAAGACTTCACTTGTTTTATAACTGGATGAATAAGCTTTTTAAACATATTTCTTGAATAAATGATTCAATAACAAATGCATTTTAGTCACTTGTCCAAGTTGCATTTGAAAGCAGTATTAGATATTAATTAAGTAAAGATATTATTTAAATATGGCTGAAACGGTGCACAAAACTCACAATTCGTTACTTTGTACTCGATTTTCAGGTACAGTGGTGGAATTTTGAAACATTCATGAGATTTGTTCAAAACGCTGATTAATCCAGTAATGAAACAAGGAAAGTCTTTATGAGCAAGTCATTAAATCATTCATTGAAGAGATTCATTCAAAAACACTGATTCATGAAATAATTATACAAGTGAAGTCTTTATGAGTGAGTCATTGAATGAGATTCATTCAAAAACACTGATTAATCCAGTAATGAAACAAGTGAAGTCTTTATAAGCGAGTCATGGAATCATTTATTCAAGAGATTTGTTCAAAAACTCTGATTCATCCAGTAATGAAACAATTAATGTTTTTATAAGTGAGTCATTGAATCATTCATTCAAAAGATTCATTCAAAAACACAGATTCCTCCAGTTATGAAATAAGGGAAGACTTTATGAGCAAGTCATGTAATCTTTCATTCAAATGTGAAGTCTTTATGAGTGAGTCATTGAATCATTCATTCAAGAGATTTGTTCAAAAACGCTGATTCATCCAGTAATGTGTGCTTTTCTTTAGGCCTGTTCTTGATGTTTTCAGCTTTATTGTGGGTCTCTGTCTCTCTCTAACAGTCGGAGCCAGGCTTCGGGTTGCTCTTTGACATCGATGGAGTCTTAGTGCGAGGGAAGACACCCATCCCAGCGGCCAAGAGAGCCTTCCAGAAGCTTGTGGATGCGAAGGGGCAGTTCCTGGTTCCCGTCGTGTTCGTCACGAATGCTGGAAACTGCTTACGCCAGAAGAAGGCAGATCAGCTGTCGCACATACTGGGTGTTCCTGTGAGTTCTGTTCCCTGCAGTCGAGATTCTGTATCAGATTCATTCAGTTTGACACACACATTGAAGGGGTCGAAACATGAGAGAAATTTTCTCTTTCTTTCTTTTTTTCTAACTAATCTTTCTTTTTTCTTTCTACTTTTTTCTTTCTAACTAATCTTTCTCTTTTTCATCCTAATCTTTCTTTTTTTATACTTTCTTCTTTTTTACTTTCTTTCTCACTATTCTTTCTTTATTACTAACTTTTCTTTCGTTCTAACTAATCTTTCTTTCTTGTTCAAAATTCATGTATAACTTTGATGAAAGGTTTTGATGCACTTCAGATGTTGACTACTGTATATTTTTTGTTGCATTGATATGAAGCGTTTATGTATGGATAATAACGACTGATATGGAGGATGATCTGTTGTCTTCATTTATAGATATCTCAAGACCAGGTCATGATGTCCCACAGTCCTCTGCGAATGTTCAGGAAGTTTCACGACAAGCATGTGCTGGTGTCGGGCCAGGGACCAGTGCTCGACATCGCCAAGAAGTATCCTCCAGTGTGTGTGTTTATCCTCCTAGTGTGTTCCCTGTCACCACATGGCTTCGTGTGTCACTGAATGCATATGTGGCCTTTATTCCACCCCAATGATGTCAATAGATGTGATAATACTTACCAACTTAATCTGAGGAATGGGATTATCATAATCCCTCAAATCTCTTGTTGTTGTTTGCGAGTAAAAAAGGATTTTGGTCATAAATCACTGATGAGTTCTTAACCCTGTGGATCAGCGTGGGCTTCACAAACGTGGTCAGCATTGACATGTTGCGCGAGTCTTTCCCTCTGCTGGACATGGTGGACCACAACCGAAGACCCAAGCTACCTGTGAGCGCACACTACACACACACTACTCACCACACTAATGCACATTACACGCACACTACTTACGACACTAACGCACATTACAAGAACACCACTCACCACACTAACACACATTACACACGCACTACTCACGACACTAACGCACACTACACACACACTACTCACCACACTAATGCACATTACACGCACACTACTTAAGACACTAACGCACATTACAAGAACACTACTCACGACACTAACGCACATTACACACACACTACTCACGACACTAACGCACATTACACACACACTACTCACAACACTAACGCACATTACACACACACTACTCACGACACTAACGCACATTACACACACACTACTCACGACACTAACGCACATTACACACGCACTACTCACGACACTAACGCACATTACACACACACTACTCACGACACTAACGCACATTACACACACACTACTCACGACACTAACGCACATTACACACACACTACTCACGTCACTAACGCACATTACACACGCACTACTCACGACACTAACGCACATTACACACACACTACTCACGACACTAACGCACATTACACACACACTACTCACGACACTAACGCACATTACACGCACACACACACTACTCACCACACTAACGCACATTACACGCACACTACTCACAACACTAACGCACACTACACACACACACACACACACACACACTACTCCCCACTCTAATGCACATTACACGCACACTACTCACGACACTAACGCACATTACACACGCACTACTCACGACACTAACGCACATTACACACACACTACTCACGACACTAACGCACATTACACACACACTACTCACCACTAACACACATTACACACACACTACTCACGACACTAACGCACACTACACACACACTACTCACGACACTAACGCACATTACACGCACACACACACTACTCACCACACTAACGCACATTACACGCACACTACTCACAACACTAACGCACACTACACACACACACACACACACACACACACACTACTCCCCACTCTAATGCACATTACACGCACACTACTCACCACACTAACGCACATTACACGCACACTACTCACAACACTAACGCACACTACACACACACACACACACACACTACACACTACACACTACTCCCCACTCTAATGCACATTACACGCACACTACTCACCACACTAACGCACATTACACGCACACTACTCACCACACTAACGCACATTACACACACACTACTCACGACACTAACGCACATTACACGCGCACTACTCACGACACTAACGCACATTACACGCGCAATACTCACGACACTAATGCACATTACACACACACTACTCACCACACTAACGCACATTACACACACACTACTCACGACACTAACGCACATTACACACACACTACTCACGACACTAACGCACATTACACACACACTACTCACGACACTAACGCACATTACACACACACTACTCACCACACTAACGCACATTACACACACTAATCAAGACACTAACGCACATTACACACACACTACTCACCACACTAACGCACATTACACACACACTACTCACGACAGTAACGCACATTACACACACACTACTCACGACACTAACGCACATTACACACACACTACTCACGACACTAACGCACATTACACACACACTACTCACCACACTAACGCACATTACACACACTAATCAAGACACTAACGCACATTACACACACTACTCTTTGAGTTGTAACTTTTCAGATGGTGTTTATGATCAAACTACAACATTACATACTAACTACAGTTAGAAAAGTGAAATCATAATCAACCACCACTTTAAAGGATTGAAGATGTTTGTACTGTCATGGTCTGGTGTTTCTGAGATCCCGAAGCGAGCGAGAGGTTCGGAGATCTCTGATGGTGTTTAACGCAGATGATGTGCTTGTTGTTTCAGTCTTCTTCTGTAGTGAACCTGCCCAGAGTCGAAGGTAAGAGCTTCTGCTCAAACACACACACACACACACACACTATCCACATGAAAAGCAAAGCAATAATGTAATGTAATGTAATGAGTAACAGTAGTATTTGGTTTGCTTGTGTTGTGCTGTGACTAGCTGTGGTTCTGTTCGGCGAGCCAATCCGGTGGGAAACAAACTTACAGCTGATCATCGACGTGCTTCTGACGAGTGGCAATCTGAGTGGTTCCTACGAGAGCCGTCACGCACACACACACCTGCCACTGCTGGCCTGCAACATGGACCTGGTGTGGATGGCAGAGGCACACTCGCCGAGGTACACACACATTCAGAGAACAGAGCGACTCTGAAGTAGGAGTAAACTAGTTCATCTAAAAGGAGTTCCTAGAACTAAAATAGTTCCCAGTTCCTGTGGTGCGAATGGGCCGACATCCGGGAACTGCCCCAGTAGTTTTAGGAAAGATGAAGAGGTGATGAAGAGCATCCTCCGGGGTGAACACTGCTGATATGTGCTCTTTAAAGTGATCTAATACCCCTTTTCCACCATTTTGAGAGCCGGTTCGGAGCCGGTGCCTGCGCGCGGACCAGCTCTTTATGTTTCGACAGCCAAAGAACCGGTTCTCGGCCAGGAAAACTGGTTCCAAAGCGGCACCAACTCTTTGCTGGACTAGAACCGTTCTTTTACCACGTCATGCTTACGTCGGGGGCTGGGGCGGGTTTAGATGTGTACTAAACATTTTATCTGACCATCGCAAAGCCAGGAGAAACATTTGCTGAAACATGATGGAGTCCGCCTTTGTAATTGTTATGCTTGAAGTTGGCCAAAGTAATGTTGTACTTGCAAGATGTATGGCGACGTACACAGTGACGTAACAACGTCGTTCCCTGGGCGCTCTAGTCAGTGGAAAAACAAACAGGTTCTGAAAAGGTTCGTAAGTTGAACCAACTCCGAACCAACTTTGAACCAGCACCAGTTTCGAACCAGTTCTTTTTTGGTGGAAAAGTGGTGAATATTTGAGTCTGGCCATTAATAAATGAGAGTGGTGTCCTCAGGTTCGGCCACGGCACGTTCATGGTGTGTCTGGAGAGCATCTATAAGAAAATCACAGGGCAGGACCTGAAGTACGAGGCCCTGATGGGGAAGCCCAGCGAATTGACCTATCACTACGCAGAGTTCCTCATCAGAGAGCAGGCGTCCCAGCGGGGCTGGAGGCAGCCAATCACATCGCTGTATGCTGTCGGGTGAGTGACACACGCCAATCACATCGCTGTATGCTGTTGGGGGAGTGACACGCACTCCAGTTACATTCAAGCGGTTTAAAAGGAATGAAAACTTTCTAAAAAAAAAATTATTTCTGAATTTTCAAAGGAAGGAAAAACACTTAAATATGTAATTTTGGTGATCAAAGATGAGTTTAAGGGATGAAATGGGGTACAGGGGGACTTTAAATTCTAACTTAAACTCTCATAAATCTTGAATGCTTTGCAGACTTTAGTTTGTTCTCGATTTAAAGAATAGTCTTGGGAGATTATTGCTGAAGTGAAACGAGTTGTGCTCCAAATTTGAGCTTGTTCTCGCATAAAATGTTCTCTGATAAAATTAATTTAAAATTCTCATTAATTTCCAATGCGTGCAACAAGCAAAAGTGTGATTGTGTTTTCAGGGCCAAGTAACTTTTATGACAGTTTTGGCACAGCAAGTGCCAAAGACATTTACTAAGTTCTCTTTCATAGGTTCACTCAACGCTGCGTAGCTTAAGACGTAGTGGGAACGCCCTCTGGGTGTGCCGATTGTCTGAAGCCCTTATAGAATAACGGCAATTTATTGGCTGAAGGCGTTTGTGCCCCCCCCCGACACTTTTACATCTTCACATTATTCTGATATTCATGATTTTCTCTCAGTTTTAGAGTAAAACATGTTTTTGAAAATCTATGTTTCATATAAAAAATGTTCATAATAAACGTAAAATTCTGTAACTATTTTTAAATTCGCTTTTCAAAACTTTTCTCACTTCAGCAATAATCTGCCGAGTGTCTTCTTTAAAAATAGACCAAACTTCAGTCAATCGCTCTAAAAGCATTCAAGATTTATGAGTTTAATTTGGAAATTAAATTTTTTAGGTCTATGCTCAAAAAATGAATAAACGGATTAATACAGCGTAAATATTTAGTATCATAAAATCCCCTAAAAATACAAAATAATAAATTAAAAAACGAAAATATCGTACAATAATTTAATTGAAATGAGAAAAAAATCAGTCATTTTGTCCGCCACGCTCTTAAAGAGTTAAAGGATAATTCCGGAGTCTATTTTGTAGTTTGTTTTGAATGAAATAGAGTGGTGGACTTAGAAATTTTGACAATGGGTCCTGTCTCGACTTTTTGACTATTTTAGAATCGCCTGTGACAGCTTTAGACTGGCTGTCTATGGGCATGCACAAACATGTCCTTAAAACAGCCCTTAACGTTAATTTTCAAAACTGTGCAACTCACCGAGTGGTTGGTGGTGTTCGTTGATGTTCTGAAACAATAGCGTAGCGAAATACCGTTTCTGTCGTGTTTTATTTGTCATTTTTTAAAATCGCATTGATGCTCGTTGATATTACTGCGCTAGCTACCGGAAAAGGAAAGGGGTCTGTTTACATTTGGTTATAGTCTTTTCGCTCGGTTCTCCGTCTTGCCCATAGGTCTTGCCATATTCGACTGTGTCTGTGACTTTTTTTACGGTGCGCTAGACACCGTGTTCCGTACAGCGTCCTGGTTGTCGCCATCAAGTGGTCGGGAGTGTGCTAACGCTTCAGACTCAAATATCGAGCGGAAGTTTATACGCGGTTGTGAGGTATCTGAAAAAATAGTTCCACAATAGCAAACAACACGGATTGAAAGCATACATTGCACAGATATATTTGTTTTTAATCATCAACGAACACCACCAGCCACTCGGTGAGTTGCACAGTTTTGAAAATGAACGTTAAGGGTTGTTTTAAGGACATGTTTGTGCATGCCCATAGACACCCAGTCTAACGCTCTCACAGGCGATTCTAAAATAGTCAAAAAGTCGAGACAGGACCCATTGTCGAAATTTCTAAGTCCACCACTCTATTTCATTCAAAACAAACTACAAAATAGACTCAAGAGGTGTTTCTCAATGTCAAGGATACTTCCTTGGCAGGACGGGTCCTTCCAAGTCATTTCCTTCAGAGGCTAGGCAAGGGTCCTCTTTAGCGTTCGGAGAACATGTAAACGGAACAGGCTAGCAAGTGCACGTCATTGCGTCATTACATCAGTGAAAGGTCCGCTTCGGCGCTGCAAAAATCATTGTGCTGGTGTACTGCACTGTTTAAATACACTTGACAGTCCTTATTTTGTCTTGTCAGTCCTCATAGAAATAAATAAATAAAGGGATAATGTATAACCAGGCGGTTGTTATAGTGAATACAACCCCGCAAACTCTAAAGCAGAGGGGTCTTGATCAGCCGGTTGTATTCGCTGTAACAACCGCCTCGCTATACATTTTCCCACTTATAACATGGCTACCTACCAAATAAATCAATAATTTGACACAAAATATTGATTTAAAAAGGAGTTTATTCATTCAAAAACGATTATATTACCGGAGTTAACAGAACTACCTCCATAGCAACATGATCTAACGTTAGCTGTTAAAACACATGCAATTGTAAAATATGTGACCAACAAAAAAGGCTATGAAGTAAAAATTAAAAAGTTAATCACCAGTAAAAGGGAACAGCTTTAAATCCCCTAAGCAAATTTGAGCCGATATGCAAATAGTTTAACAAACATTAAATAAATGGCTAAACTGAAATTATACTTGCTTACATTTGAAAGCATATTGCCGTTATCACTCCGACTCCGCTAACGGTCGACATTTTTTTATTTTTTGAACAAGATAGCAAAGCTGCGCATAGGATTGTGGGTGATTTAAGAGCGCGAAGGCTACACATATGCATCCTTTCCTGTGTATGGGATATTTTCCGAACGAAGGACTCAGTCCTTGGTTGAAATTCTGAGGATCCTTGACATTGGAACAGTCCTTCGACGGACGTCGATGACGTAGCATCCTCGAAATTCCGGCTTCCGAGGATCCTTCCTTGACATTGAGAAACGCCTAAGGTGTTAAATACCGGAATTATCCTTTAATAAACTGTGTTGTTATTAACCCTCTAAATGCCTTCAGGCACAACCTGATGACTGTCATCTGCCATTATCAGGACTCACATTTTTTAGCTCTGTTGTTGTTGTTGTTGTTAACCCTTCAAATGCCATTAGGGACAACCTGATGACTGACATCTACGGTGCCAACCTCTACAACCGATACCTGGAGGAGCGCGTGGCGCGGAAGAGCCGGGCCGTGGCCAACATGGGATCGGGATCGGGAACGATCCCTCGGGACTCGGACCCGGAGAACAACGGCTGGGAAAGCGAGCTCGCGTCACCATCCGCAACCTCCTGCAAGTCCATTCTGGTGTGCACAGGTGTGTATAACCCTCACCTGGAGCTGCCCCGGGACGCCGGCCAGAGCATCACAGAGACAGTGTTTCACGGGCACAGGGACTTCTGCTTCGACCCGGCGCTGGTGGAGCCCGAGAGCATCGTGCAGGACGTAGACGCTGCCGTGCAGCTCATCTTCCAGATGGAGGAGTTCGGGACCGCGGGCTAACGGCTTACGCACGCGGGGGCGATCCGAGCATCAGTGATCACACTTCAGCTGGAACACGTCCCAAAAATATGATATTAAGAGTCGCCATCCTTTACATTTAAAACAAGCACTTTGAGTCCCGGTCAGTCATGAAGCGCACAGTAGGCCAACGACAGAGTAAAACTGTGTTCAAAGCAACTCAACACCCCCCTATCGCAAGGTATTGAAGCTCGTTTCTGCCACGCAAAACGGAAATAAATAAAATAAAACAATAATTGCGACTTCTTATCTCACAACTCAAAGGAAAAATTTGCAAATACCTTTATTTTTGTGTGTTGGTGTGAACAACCTTCCACAGCAAAGATGTTTTAAAGAGAACATTCATACTTGTTATTTCAACCAGTTCAGTGTCCAAATCAGATTACAGAAACTCACTGTAACGTTTTATCATCGTCACACGCCCCAAAAATATGGTTATTTATATCAAGCACAAGTGAGGAAACGGCAGCGATCCGTCGAGATCTGCTGATCGGAGCGTCACTGATCTGCTCTAGCCGGGCCGTGCCCGAGTCCTCACGCGCTGTGAACAGAGTGTTCGAGTCCGCGAGTGTGTAATCAGAGTCATGAAACACACCGTTCTCGCTGCACACACACACATCTGATCAATCGCAAGGTATTGAAGCATGCAAAAAACAAACAAATAAATGAAAAATAAAAAGGTAATTGCGACTTCTTATCTCACCACTCTTCGAAAAAAGCAAGAATTGTGAGATTAAACGTCGCGAATAGCTTTATTTTTGTTTGTTGGTGTGAACAAACTTCCACAGCGAAGAAGTTTTAAAAAGACATTCGTACTGCTGTTTCTCAGTTCAGTGTTTAAGAAACTCGCTTTAAGGTTTTATCGTTACACATCTACCGTTTCCGTAGAATTGTCTGTGTAATACTCTGTATTAATTCAATATGTTCTGTATTATCGTCATTGTGCCAGTTTTAGTAATTGTTGCATTCTCCATTCTTATATATAGACAGTATATATATAATTTACTGGTTACTGTTACATTGTAACATTCTGGTGAGATTTGCACTGAGACGAAACAACCTTGTAGAAAATAAAAGCCATTTACTTGAACGTTTGTTTTTGAATTTTAGATGTGCGCCTCCAATATACAGTTAAACGACCGTTCAGACGTATTATACATCCTGGTAGTTTAATAAAGCTTGACAAATAGTTGCATTTTTGTAAATAAATGTGTACTTTAGTATTTTCTTTTCTTTTTTTTCTTTTTTTACATATGTGACCATTCTAATTTTTTCCCCAAATGAATTTAATGTCATTAAACAGTTTAACAAAATACATAATTATGTGGTACATTCTTCCCCTTAAGTGTCACGGGCCCATCGGTGGGCCCAAATCCATTACATTTTTAAAACAGTATTATCCTATACTAAATCTAAACTAATCTTGACAAACTATATATCATTTGAAAGCTTAGAATCTCTAGTTTTCTTTTCAAAATATATTACAGAAGAGCCGTAATTTATCAATTTGCAACAAGAATATTTTCATACTCTTTCATACTCATAATCCAACCTTTATTTTGAAATTGTGATGAACATGAAAAATCATGAAAGAAGGGTAGAAACCTGTTTGTTTTCATGCCAAGAGTTCAAAAGAAAGCCTCCATTCAATTATTTTATAATTATAATAATTATTATTTCATATGGAAATGGAGGCACCCTTATGTGGGCAGTAATGGAGTCTGGTTGTGCCCTAGTGAAAAAGTTTGGTACTGCGCCCAAACAAAATCTCACTTGAAAGCTCATTTTGTGAGATATCAACCTAAAATTTGAAACACAACTTATTCAGATTTTTGGCTTTGATTTTTTAGCAGTTTTAGAGTTGCCAGGTTTTGAAAATATATATTTTATATAAAATATGAATAATTAAATTTTTTATATTGTTTTATATTGTCATTTTCATAAACTCAAACTTCTATAACTTTTCTTCTGTTTCACATTCTTAATTTATTTCACTTCTCCAAAAATCTGCCAAATGTCTTCTTTAAAACGAGACCATTTTTACGTCTATATTCCAGAGCGTTCTTGAATTACAACCATTTAAGTTCGAAATGTGCATTTTCATCTATATTCAAAAAGGGGGGGGGGGGTGACACTTAAGCGGTTAAAGTCTTAAATAAAAGATATGCTAATAGCTTTATTGATAAAATAATATCACAATTTATCACCAAATACAAATTGATCACGTCTCTCAAAACATTTAACTGATTGACAAAAGAAAAAAAATTAATAGAAATATAACATGATGACTTTAACATGAAAACAAACTACAAGATTAAAAACTGCTTTGAAAGGCACTATAATTTCTCATGATTTCCTTCAAGTAGATCTGACATTACTGTGTTTAACACATTAACTCCTGAACTTCTGGACACTACACATCTGTGAACCAGAAGAGTGTAGCCACACACACACACACACACACACTGACGACAGATCAGTTATGCATGTATTTTAGTAATTGCAGACGAATATAAACGGCTCTGGTTATTCATGAACCCACAACTGATGATGTCATTCCCTCATTATTCAGTGCAATTATGCCACAAATTTAACAGTACAATGTTATCAGAAAAATGTTTAAAAAGCTAGTTTATTATAATTTTCTACAAGGCTTTGTGGTATAAATGAATGCAAAATGTATAAAATAGCAATGCCCATGTTTTGATAAACATCAGTTCAAAAGTGTCTGTTTTTTAATCGGATATAAAACACGTGCATTAGACAGAACACGTCACAGTCCAGCAACCACGCACCTGTCATTACCCAGAGGGCCGTTCACCACAGTAATGGAGATATTACAGCCCAAGCTCATCTGTAACCGTTCGAGTGTGTGGCCTGGCCAAGTACAGTACACTAACCATATTATGATCAAGAATACGTTATTTGATGTCCAGACAGATCAGATCTGTGCTCATTATTATTGCTGCGCGTGCATCACTGTCTGTACGTTATCTTTCAGTGTTAAAATTGAGATTTATGCATCATAATAAACATGTTTTTCATTTCAATTCATTAGTTGTTTGCAGTTGTTGTAAATTTTATAATTATATTATAGATTTGATTGATTAGACGGGCAGTTAAACATTTACCTGAACTTTATAAGTTTATAAAAAATTCACATTTTAATTTTACTAAGATGAACAATTAAACATTTACTTGAAATAATCTTAAACTTGTCAGAATACATTGCTGTTCAAGTCAGACTCATTACTAATAATTTAATGAAATGTAAAAAATATATTGATACGAATATGTTTCTTATAATCTATTAGTCTGCATTCACATCGCTTGTCTATTTTGGCATTTTTAGCATGTGCTATTCAGGAGCGCTGAGCGGTGCCTGGGACTCCTCTGATTGGCTGATGCGTTCATAAGCTCATCAGACGAGATGTGATTGGCTGCATTTCTCGCGGCTGTAAACAGGAGCATCTCACGAGCGCAAACTCAAGAACACGATGGAGCGTTTGCCAGATAACATTACATCATGACAGGCTCTTGCTTCACAGTGCATTCAAATTTGACTTTTTTTGCACATTTTAATTTTTCTTTACCAGAAAATTATTACTTGGCGCTGAAGACGTTTGCTCGAGAAAGTCTCAATTCTGTCCAGAGTCTGAGCTATTCCCTCCAGAGGTTATGACTGATCATAATGTCTGTGTTTATAAACTAAAGGTCTCACACACATGCTCATCTGGGGTTTAGTTTAGTTTTCTACTGTGAAATGACCGATTAGTGCAAAAACGCAATGCGGATGTGTGATTAAACGAAGCATCCGTGGAAAAACCCAAGAATACTCTGGGCTTAAATGCAAACATTACATTTAAAGACTGGCTAAATGTGTGAGAGAGAGAGAGTGAGTGTGTGTGATACTGATCTCATGCATAGAATTCAACGGCCAGTAGAAGAAGAGAATTTCTGGTCAATACTGATGAAAAGGAAACTTGCACACCAATTAGGAATATTAATTTAGATGTAGTTGATTCTGAAAGGAAATGAGGCTGAAGTGTGTCATGGGATTCACTGGAGATGATAACAACCCCAAACCAACAGCGGAGAGATAATCTGCCATCAGCAGCTCAGTTTCTATTTCCATTTCCATTAGCCCCGCCCACCTGAAATCTCATTGGTCCGAACTCTTGCTCCACATTAAGCCTCACACTCTGATTGGCTGTGATCGCGTTGCACAGTAGCTCTGCGTTCAGTGTGGACTGGCAAATTGTTAAGGCTCTTGCACACCGAGTCAGAAATTCGCGTCCGAAATTTTCGCACGTTAAAAAATAAATACGACCTCACGTTATGTCAATCAAGCTTGCCTATTGCTTCCAAAGCTTTCGGCCGTGAAAAAAATTTGATCGGGTACAATTTTCTGCGTTGGAATGGTGTTTTGACAATTCAGAGCCACGAGTCACGAATACAAAAAATGATAAAAACGCGTACGAAAATTTCGGATTCAGTGTGCTAGGGCCTTGAGGATTACATAAATTTTGGGTGGTTATAATTTTGAAATGTGAGGTTTCACTCAAAACATTCCCACCCGAGTCTTCACAGTGGCATTCTGCGAGCCGCTGTACGGCAGCGTGTGATTGGTCCTCAGCACCCGCAGCCCCAGTCGTCCGTTGTACAGCAGCGTGTGATTGGTCCTCAGTACACAAAGCCCCAGCCGGCCACTGTGATTGGTCTTCAGCACCCGCAGCCCCAGTCGGCCGCTGTACGGCAACGTGTGATTGGTCCTCAGCACACGCAGCCCCAGCCGGCCGCTGTCATTGGTCCTCAGCACCCGCAGCCCCACCCGGCCCCGCCCAGGTCTCTGCTGCTGAGCTTGAAGCTGTCACTGACGCTCTCGGTGAACACCGGGCCTCCGTGCCTCAGGATGAGCTCGCTGGCCATCGTGACGAACGCCTGCTCCACATTATCCGAGTGTTTGGCTGAAGTCTCGATGACACTGATGAAGTCCAGCTGATCCGCCATGAGCTGGGCGTCAGAAAATTGAACCTGGCGGAGATCCGGCAGGTCCGACTTATTCCCTGGAAGAGGGAGGATTCAAGAGTTACCAACACAGGTTACTTAAAGAAGCCACATTGTTATTCGCAACTACTTGATAGTTTAACATGCTTTAAAGGTGCAGTGTGCGATGTTTAGCGACATCTAGTGGTGAGGTTGTGAATTGCACCCAACATAAGTTATGGTGCTCGACAAGAAGTGATGTCGTCGTCTGAGACAGCAGAAAGCAGCCAGTTAAACAATGACAGACATCCCAATTCTCCCGGAAGTTCCGGGAGTCTCCCGCATATTGATAGCGTCTCCCTGATGCCCGCAAATGAGTTAAAATCTCCCGGAATCTAGAGCGAGATACTGCGCGCATAACATACATAGCGCACGGCGCGTGCACGGCAGAGATATGGGAAGCCAAACCAACCAAAAGTGGGACGAGACAGCGGGGCTTTACAGAGCTCGTGCCGCGCTGACATGTCATCTGCGCGGTTCAATGGTCCGAGCCGCGTGGCCGATTCGTCAGCGCAGTACGGACATGTTTACTAGCGACACTCAATGGTCAGTGCGTCGCGAACAATCCTCACCAGCACTGCACTGACCAATTTAAACAGCGCAGCACAAACCATACATAGCCTACATGCAAATAAATGTACAATAAAGAAACCCCTCCTTTCTTATAAAGATTGGTTTTCTCCGTTTTTTTGGACCGAATCATGAAAATTTTGGAAAAATTTTCCAAAATTTTTGAAATTTTGGATTTTTGGCCACGTTTCCACTGCCGGGCCAGGGCCGAGCCGTACTAGTGCTTGTCACTTCCGGGGCTTGATCGGGGCTTACTCGGGGGCAACAGCCAGGATTTCTGGCCCGTCGAATACCTTGGGCCAAAGAGGGCCAGCTTGGGCTAGAGGCGTGCTCAAGGTAAAAGGCGGAGTTTATCGGTGTTATGGAACATTATGATCTGAAGCAAGATTTCACCTGCACATTTCACTTTTCATTTCATTTTTTATATCGCGCAAAATAATCGCTGCTCGAAATGGAGAATCGCCTGTACTGGTCTGTCGAAGATACCAAAGCTCTTCTGAGCATTTGGGCAGAAGAAAGGGTACAACGTCAATGTGACGGCGTGTGAAGAAACGAGGACTTAAAAAATAAATACATTCATAATACGAGCTGAAATAGGTTGGGTTGCATGTCGTTTGATCCAGAAAGGCGTGTTAAGGGCGGGGTTTAGGGCAGCGCTGCTGGGCAACTGGCCCGGCAGTGGAAACGCAAGCCCGGTGCTTGAGGCCCGACGCCACTGGCTCGGCTCAGCTCGCACACACACACACACACATGCTCGTTTAGTCCTTCACTCACCGATTAGGAGAGGCACGATGTTGGAGCCGCCGTACTTCTTCACGTCCTCCATCCACTGCGGCACCGACATGAAAGAGCCCCTGTTTGTGATGTCATACGTGATGATGGCACCGTTAGCGCTGCGATAATAACTCTGAGTGATCGTGCGGAAGCGTTCCTGTCCGGCGGTGTCCCAGATCTGCAACTACACACACCAACAGTGTTACCACTGCGATCATAGGCACTGCTGTATAATATATATATATATATATATATATATATATATATATATATTAGACACACTCTATATTAGGCATCTTTAAAGAGGATGAAAACCTTGTCACAATATTCTAATTCTGACTTTGGGGTTTTCATAAGCTGTAACTAAGCCATAATCATCAAAATTATAACAAATAAAGGCTTGAAATATCTCACTTTGCATGTAATGAGTCTATATAATATATTAGTTTCACCTTTTAAGTTGAATTAATGATATAAATGAACTTTTGCACGATATTCTAATCTTTCGAGTTTCACCTGTATATCGGCCGATATATGTTCAGTTTAATGTTACCATTATCGGCCCGATCAGAACATTTGCCCGATATGTAATAATAAATAATGTGTTATTTCCTTCAGCTGAGACTCTTCAACATTATGGTTCTGATTGCTTGAAATATGATTGAAATTACTTTTAAAAAAAGGAAAATACAGTTCAGTGCAGCACAAGTCTGTCATATCGGCTACATATTATAATTGTGTGTTTGGGATGTGGATTTTAATGATGAGACTTTTGTGTCTAATCAGGCTCTCAAAAATTATATAAAAATTTGGATTTCGATTTATCAGCCAACATACCAGCTTTCAAATAGAATTATCGGTATCTATATCTCTAATATATACTAAATTATCTGTAAAGGATAAGTTGTTTAAGAGTTCATTGTATGTTTGTGGTTATTATATGGTTAAGATATTTCCAAAATGCACACAGGCTCTGACATGAGGCGAGTAAACGAGTGTTTGAGTAAATTAAGGAACTCTCACAGCGAACGCATAATGAAGCTGAAGAAAACTCTCTTCAGACCAACTAAACACATCACCGGCTCAGCTGTTTGGCTGAAACAGGCACAAATAAAATGTCAGCAAACCCACATGTTCAATAAATAGATATTTTGAATGGTGGAATTCAATCATCGAAAACATCAAGAATGTCCATTCAGTGATGTAGTAGTTGTACTTTTTAATTATGAAGTAAAGTGTTATTTCCTTGTTTAACTCCTTTGAGGAACAGGATATCTGTGTTTTAGCATCTTGCACTTTATCTTTAGGTTAAAGAGAGAAACCCCCTGACATCACTGTTAGATCATCAGTTCTCACCAGTGATGAACCATACACCGAAGGAAGCTATGAAGAAGATGATTAATGTAATCCATTTTACATATGTATGCAATTCATATGGATCCTGGGGTAAATAAAGGCCTTCTGAAGCCAAGAAAATTAGAATATACATATTTATCACTTTATTAACTATAATTACTGGATTCTGGTAAATATGTATATCTTATTTTATTAGGAAGGCTTGAGGCGAGTAAATTATGGGATAATGTTCATTTGTGGGTGAACTAACGTTATCCCTTTAACAATAATCTCGGTTATTACATAACTTTAAAGCCCCAAACAAACCAACAAAACAAAAGAAACTTCTCAGTGTTTCGCTTTTAAGTGCTCCACGTCATGAGTGTCAACGTGGACAGGAGAGACTATAAACCGATAACAGCCACATATATTATTACAAAGCTCATGTATTATCGCTCAAATAAAAAGAACATTAACCAACATTTCCTGAAAGCTTCGTACACGACTCGGGAATGTTTGACAACAACAGCGACGCTATTTTAGCGAAGGGAACTTTGTGACGATGTCGATGTGTAACTTACGGACTTCATAAAGATGACACTGTGCGAGTCTTATAACCATAAGGCATACTAATAACTGTCCTAGCAGTGAGTCACGAACCTTCACCCGCTTGCCCTGGATGTCCAGGGTCTTCATGGTGAAGTCCACGCCGATCGTGTTGCCCTGTTTCTCCATGAACAGCCCGCTCTTGAAGCGCTGCACCACGCACGTCTTCCCGACTCCGACATCTCCCACGAGAACGATTTTAAACACTAAATCGTAGTTTTCATCAGAATCCTGCGATGACATCTCTGTGCTCGTGCTGACTGGCGTGGAGTGAAGACTACATCGGCGGCGCGCCTTTAGGTGTCTCAGCGCAGCGCCTGAGAGTGTTCGGATCTTTCTAATGACTCGGATCTTTGAATCTAGTTCATCAAAATGAACGAATCTTTTTTTTCGAGTAATTTCGTTCATTTCAGCAGAATATAATTGGAACGTGATGTAATAGCCAAATTCCCAAACACATCAAATAGATATCACACTTTATAGAACAAGAAACAGAAATGATTAATTCATTGCTTATTGATCGCTTATCTGGGTCTTTGCTTTCCCACGTCGATTATACTGAATAACACACACACTGGTATATTTCAAATATTTTCACCAGAACGTTCACATAACAAACGATCCAGTGTGGAAGGAGTTCTGGCGTCAACATCCAGCCAACCAATCATCGGCCTGCATTTCAACATAAAATGCGTTTGATCGTTTGTTTGAAAATTAATCAATGACTTCTTTATTATTATTATATCAACTTTCCCCCTCACAATTCTACTCTAATGTTTTTTATTCAGCTCTCTTAAATTAAATTGTAGTGTAAAGGCATTGCTTTTGTTGTATTTCTAGTTTTCTCTGTTGCATTACATATTATGAATAGATTTCATTTGTTCAAGAAATTAATTGGAAGAAATCTTGTTAGATCAGGGGCCCGTGGAAACGTTTAGGGAAAAGAAGTGTAAAAATAAATAAATAATAAAATAAGAATAACTTTATTCAAATAAATAAATACAATAAATAGTTAAAAATAAATAAAATAAAATTTTATTGACATGGTAAATATGTAAATACACTTTTCTTAAAACGTAATTGAAATAAACGACTAAAACTTGATTTAAATAAATAGAAATAGAAATGCAGTGTAAAAAGTAAATAAATAAAAATACATTTACATTTTACATATACATTTACATTATAAATTTTTCGATTAAAATAATAAATGATTACATTTTTTATTAAATAATTAACAAACAATAAATTAATTAATAGAATAATTACTAGAAAAACGCAATGATGAAATGTAATTGAAACAAATTATTTTACACATAATTATATATATATATATATATATATATATATATATATATATATATATACATTTATACAAGGACGTTGAGGATTTGAAAGGACAGATCCTGCGCATGTCCAGTAGAGGGCGCCACAGCCGTGGTTTTGTGATGACACGTGATGACGTGAGGGACGTATGGCGGAAGTGACGCTAGAGGCGCGTAAAGTTTAAATTTGCTCCAGTTGACGACGAGGGACGTGAGCCTCAACTTGGTTAGTACAATATGTTGGTATTAGTTATAGATTCTGAATAATGTCGGACCGACAGGGCGAAAAAGAGGGTAATATAATGCTGTGTCTTTAAGTTGTTTATAATGTGTCTGATCGTGATTGTTCGTGACAGGATCTGTCGACGCTTCTGCTGTAAACATCGCCCGACTGACTGGATAAATGTGATTTATTGATGTATTTTCTTCTTTTGCAGCAGCAGGAATGAATGAAAACACTTTCCCGGTGTATAAGGTGGATGTAATTGTGCAATTCTACCGAACCGAAGTTCTTACTGGACAAGAGGCCAAACACTTCACCAAGAATGACATCACTCCCAACCCAAAGGTGAACATTTAACGTAAATTAACTTGCATAGGAATAATAGATAACATTGTAACAACGTCACCTTAAATCCGATGTAAATTAGCTGTTTTCTATGTGAATATATAGTAAAGTGTTATTTATTCCTGTGATTTTAAAGCTGAGTTTTCAGCATCATTACTTCAGTCTTCAGTGTCATGTGTGATCCTTCAGAAATCACTCTAATCTAATATGATGATCAAGAAACATATGATTATTATCAGTGTTGAAAACAGATGGAAATCGAGAAATGTTTTTAGTTTTCAGGATTCTTTGATGAATAGAAAGTTCAAAAGAACAGCATTTATTTTGAATATAATCTTTTCTATATTCAAACATTATAAATGTCACTTTTGAACAATTTAATCCATCCTTAATGAATAGAAGTAATTTGTGTAGTTAGAAAACATCATTAAGCACTAGAATGTTGTTTTTTTATTACCTGATCACTATTAAATAAACAAGAAGACCATACTGAGGGATCTCCCCAAACTGGTCATGATCACGCCATCAAAAGACAGAAATGAGAATTTATGTTTTACATAAAAGATAATCAAACCTTTCTTAGAGCCATTGAGATTGTCAGATTATTTTCATGATAATTAGACGAGTGTTCCTTTGAAATTCTTATCATCAAACTTTTTAATTGTTTTTAATTTTAATTATATATAAATTATCTAAATTAAACAAGATTTTTACAAGTCTAATCTCACCAAGACTGCATTTAATTTGATTAAAAAAAAAAAACAGTAATTGTTCAATATTATGACAATTTAAAATAACTGTTGTCTATTTTAATGTTTTGCAGTGTAATTTATTCAAAGTTTTATCAAAGCTAAGTTTTCAGTCTTCAGTGTAACATGATCCTTCAGAAATCACTCTTAATAAGATGATCTGATGCTCAAGAAACATTTATGATTATTATCAATGTTGAAAACAGTGTCATTTTTGTGAAAACTGTCAAACATTTAGTTTTACAGGTTTCTTTGAATAGAAAGTTCTAAATAACAATATTTATTTGATGTAGATAATTCGTAACATTTATAAATGTCTTTATTGTCACTTTTGATCAATTTAATGCATCCGACCTTGATTAATGAATGTATTAATTTCTTTCAAGAGAAAATGACTTGACCATCAATGTACTTGATGAGGAAAAGTTATTATTACCTGGTAATGCGTTACTGGCAAAAATTAAAGTCCCCCTGTATTCAATCATTGTATCCCCTAAAACTTGTCTTTGATCACCAAAATTACACATTTAAACGTTTTTTTTTTTTTCATGCCTTAAAATATCTTGAACTTAACTCGACATGCCTCATTTAGTATGCACGGCTCTATGAATATGCAAATGAGCCCCGCCTTTACTCACCCAGCTCAGAGATCCACTGGTTGACGATCACTGGTTGATCTGATTGGTTACAAGGTAGTTTGTGACGTCAGAAACGCCAGCGATTTCAAACTGTGTTTTTGAGATACTCTTTGGTTCACTGCAGTTTTAAAGAGAAAATAATCAGCTATGCTGTCGACTAATGAACTTGCACATGGTTTGTCTTAAAGCGTATTAAAAACACCACATAGACACATAATCAACTTTAATCTTTTTGTTTTTCAGGCTGAATCCATTCAGAGACTCTACATGAGGGTTTTGCATCTGCTGTTTCGGTTCAGACCCGAGTGTCACTACACGGTACGTGTGGGGTTTGCATGCGCTATCGGATCTCAGAGTCTCGATGTTTCATGAATGATGCTCCTGTCTCCCGCAGGTACCGCTGTCTGAGAACGTGCAGTTCCCGATGCTTTACGAGTGGGTGTCTCCGGTCATGAGTGTCTACATGCGCATGTGAGTGAGAGGACAGTGTGTTACTCGGTGTCTCCTCTGAACGATGTCATGTTTACTTCACTAATTAACGTTTCTTTCAGGTGCCAGTTCTTGCCGCTATGTCAAGTATATGATTTTTCCCTGAATGATTTGCTCAACCCCAGTAAGTGTCTTCTCTTCTCTCTCAGGGCTCAACCGTGAGAATTACTTCTGCTGGTTTTAATTTTTTTGCCCTGACAACGTTTTCATTGTCCGTGCCGCAAAAGAATGAGGATGTAGGGACAGAGTGCATGGTTATTTTTAACAATGTTCTGGATTGAGGAAGAGTTGCTTTCTGTGTAAATAACAGTTTTACAACTTAAAAAAAAAAAATATTTTATAAAAAATTTATATTTAAAAAAAAATATTTTCTATTCTTTATTTTTAAAAATATTTTTTAATATTATATTTGAAAAACATTTAAATGAAAATTAGAAATGTTTCCTTGGCAAAAAACAGAAATAACGATTATGACAATCATAATTGTCGATTATTTCCTTAATTATGTGACAAATTTATATTCTGCTGTAATGCATCTCTACAGAAGACCATGTTATTCAGCACTGGAGTGAAAACGGTTCTGTCCTATACAGTTTCATGTTTTCATTGCAGTTTAAAGTAATTAGTGTAGAGCTGATATGAAAGGTCCTGCTGAGCTGATTGTGTTTCTCGCCACTTCTGGCAGAGTTGAAGCGAACGATCACTATTCTAAGTGCGATCCAGAACTTCCTGCAGTTCCGGAAGCAGAGGCTGGAGCTGACGGCCGCACACCAGCAGAGCTTCGTAAGTCGACGTTTCTCTGCAACGCATTTTTGTTGTCCACAAATTCCTAATTAATTCGGCTGCAATCATCTTAAAGAATTGTAGTCGTAGTTGTGCTAAACCTCTTGCTTTATATCAAGTTGAGGATCTACAGTGATGAACATTAATAGTTGACTGCTAATCCCTCTATGGGAGACTAAAGCTATGGCATCATATGACCCATGTAAGCACGTCACTGCAACCAACTTAAGTTTGATATTTTAAAACAAATAAATAACCAATGTAGGTGAATGGTTATTCTATTATAAACTCTGTATATTCGTGCAGTGTGCTCATGTCATATATCCCGATTTGAAGCTTTTGACATATAATCGCATCACATGTTCTGCGTTCATGTAAACGCTACAGTGCGATTAAAACAGAAGTTGTGGAAGTAAGCGCAGCCCGTGTGACTGACTGTGTTGTCGTGTGTGTCGAACAGCGTTGTGAAATGGACAGACTCCAGGTGTACACACGAGAAATCATGGAAGCTGAGAAGAAGATCGAGAAGCTGACGTAAGTGCAGTGTTTTCTTTTAACGTCTATTACTAAAGCTGCTTCTTTCTGAGCGCATCAATCCTCCCTTCACAGAACCATTCCCCCGGAGCAGCAAGCGGAGGCTAAAGAGCTAGCGTCTGCCCTGGCGGAGCTCACCGCTAACACGCAGAGGGAATACCAGGATGTGGTGAGCCCTCAATGATTGCAGTTAATGAAATATTACCTAAGGGCGTTTACACACAAGGCTCGTTTGGAGGGTTAATGCTGGGCGGGAGCACCAAACATCCATATTACGGGATTCACGGTATATGACCGTATTCAAGCATGACTGGGTGTTAACCACATTTTCTACTGAGCCATAGAGGAAATTCTGCGGTAATACTCAGTATACCCTTCAATACCAATGCCCTCTCGAGACTTGTATACGCTTGCGTCAGTATACACACACAAAGAGAGTATAAAGACAGTCGAGCTGCACGATTAATCGATCTCCGAGTCAAACACCCACACGATCTTAAATCTTTCTCTGACTTTGAGGGAGCAGTCATCTCTTCATATGTGCATATATATATATATATATATATATATATATATATATATATATATATATATACATATATATATTAGGGCTGTGCAAAAATTAATTGCGATTAATCGCATCCAAAATAAAAGTCTGTGTTTACATAATATATTTGTGTGTGCTGTATATAATTATTTTGTATATATAAATACACACACATGCATGTATATATTTAAGAAAATGTGTTATTCATATATAAAATATTTATATTTATATAATATAGATTATGTATTTATATATATATATATACAGAATTTAAGCGCAAATAATTCTAAAATATATACATGCATGCATAGGTATTTATATATACAAAATAATTATATACAGCACACACAAATATATTATGTAAACACAGACTTTTATTTTGGATGCGATTAATCGCAATTAATTTTTGCACAGCCCTAATATATATATATATAGTGTATGTATATATCTATGTGTGTGTATATGAGAAATTGCTTTACTTTCAGTCATTTCAACCACACAGTTTGATATTTCTGTGTTACAAATTATTCCAATGATAACAGAAGTACTGAGATAAAAGTTATAGTTCACTGATGCCTGCGGTGGCAACCAAAACAGAGTAAATCGCCTTAAGGAAGTGGCTATAAATAACGAGTGTATATCGATTACATCTGATGCGTCAACACATTCATAGAGACGACAGCCTGTAATTTTTTTTGTGTTCAGAATTTACAAAATATAATGAAAGAGTAAATGACTGCCTTTTTTCAAACCGTGTTCTTGTCTTTTGAGTCACAGCCTGCAATTTGTGTTTATACTCGGACTACCTTACAGCGGTCGGGTCGCTAAATGTTTATTTTCCTTCAGAAAAAATAATGATTTTTGCAAAAATTGTTAATTGTTGTATTTGTTGACATTAGTCTGTTAAACTAATTTGACATGTATAAAAAAATGAACACCAAAAGGATTGTGCTTTTTTTCCCCTTACTACTATGTTTTTATTTTTTTTATTTTTATTTTTTATTAGTGTTTTTAATAATCTTATTTGAACCGCAATCGTTTGGCGGAACCGGAACCGATTCCCAACCCTATCCACCAACATGATGCACTGTTGATGGTAAACATGATGGTGAACCGTTGTCACGGGACCCAGTGTTTGTTATGCCTTTTTTTTTCTTGTCAAGTTGATTTTAAATGTTCTCTTTTTAGACTGCAATGAATGAAATGGTTGCGCAGTGCAAGACTGAAATTGCAGAGATCTCACAGAAACTGGTATGTATCAGATAAGTTTCTCATTTAATTTACCACACTTTTAGTTTGGATGTGGGTTAAAGCCAGCATGTAATGGAAGTAGAGACTGATCTTTTCTTCTGTAATATGACATGCATCAGAGTAGAATAGATTGAGAAAGTAAAAAAAGTGCTGGTAATTGATTTTAATCCATCAGGTGTGGTCAGATGGAGGCAGATCTTTATGCAATTTGGTTGATTGTTTTGTACGTGTGTTCCTGTAGAGTGACTGTGTTTATTAGAGATGTGAATCTACACTTGTCTCACAATCCAGACTCAAAGGAAAGTGGATGTGGCGACACTGAAGGATGAGATTTCCAAGTTCAAGTCTCAGATCGTGGAGTCGCCCGAAGAGCTGAAAAGCGAGATGGAGAGGATGAAGGAGAACGTGAAGAGCATTAAGATGTCTAAAGTATGTGACTTGTCCTTGACAAGTTGCAAGTAACAACAGGTCTTATTTAACTGCCTAGAAGATCAACAGGGCTATGTTCTGTCACTGATTACGTGTTTTTTTTTTTGTGTGTGACAGGAGCTGGCCGATGAGAGGCTGGTGGAGCTACAGATGCGGGTCCAGTGTGCTGGTCAGGTGGAGGCAGAACTACAGGTCCTGCTCAAACAACTACAGGACTTACAGATTAGCATGTGCAAGACCAACCAGCAAAAAGAGGAGGTATAAATCACACACGCGTCATACGTTTGCAAGTTCTGACTTTTCAGAAAGCAAAAATTGTTCAATGTGATCACACTTAAAATAGTCCAAAAGTACATTTCTTTAAAAGTACACACTAAACATCAAATTGAAGATGTCATTGGCATCAAGTAGAGCTGCACAATTCTGAATAGCTAGCTAAACAAAATGTCATTTACTAAAGGTTCTGGCAATGTCAATAGCTGCATTCTATTTAAGTGAACGTAGACGGTTGAGGAAATGCATGTGATGGTGTAATGGACGGTCTCAAAGTGGCAGCAGCCTAATAAACCTGCTGACAAATTATGAGATATTAGAAATATCTATATGGCAGTTTTCCCACATCAGGGTGTCCGTGGGGTTTTAAAAAGTATTAAAAAGTGATAAATCAAAATTGTCAAATTTAAGGCCATTAAAAGTGTGAGGGGTATTATTTTTTAAAAATTAGGTATTGTTTTTTTCAGACTATCAGGTGTCCTGTTTTGTGTTTTCGTTAGTCCTTATAAATATGGGCTTTAGCTTATCTGGGCACAATCAAAGATCTTTCATCTCTGTCTATGTTTGATGCTGACGTCATATTCAGTGGCTGGACGATATGACGATATATAGAGGCTATATAACCCTGATATAAGTGATCACCCGGATTTAGACCTACCTATATTGTATTTATGAAGCGTTCACAGGCAAATTTGCTTTAGCCTATGTAGATCTATATATTGCTTTTATTTCCCTTTTATTGAAATCAGGCAAACATAAATGTCAGGTGACATGATTGCTGGCTGCATGTCAATATCCATGGATCACTGGATCTTTAATAAGTTGTTAGGAGTCCAACTATATTGAGTCCAACATTCAGTTTAAATTGATCAAATTGTTAGTTTGTCACATTTTCGTTTAATAGTTTCCCCTATTAAATCCAGTTACGCAGCAGATCTTTTGCCACTCAGTCAGGTTGAGGGGGGTTGTACCGGCGGGAAAGTGATGTCAATGCTTTCCCTCTATTGTTTGGTGCGTAAAAAAACATCAATGTCAACTGGATGGGAGCTAATGCACTTCGGTCTCAAATGCAATTCACTAAACATAAAAATGGAATGCGTGCTCTAAATCTATTCATTTTTGTAAATTACAAAATCTGTGTAATAGAAAGGTCGCTGGTTAACACTTGCAATTCAAGTGTCGTGATGGTTTTAAAAAAAATTCTGAATGTAGTAAAAAAGGTATTAAAAAGTAGTAAATTTAACTTAAGGATTACTGTATATACCCTGCACATGGTATCAGTGGCAAAATGGTGCCCAGTGAAAATGCTGAGTGGCTGGTAAGTTTAATAAACCACTGGCCACAGTGACTGGTGAGCAAAACTTATGAATACAGTTGTTGTTTAATGATGGCATTTCTTGAGTTGTTTTTTCACCTTTTAAATGCTCGTTACTGTACAGCTTCAGAGATTAGCAGCCATGAATGAAGCCTTACAGAAAGAGCTGAAGAGCCTGAGTAGTGAAGAGGCCCAGCTGAAGAGAGCGTTTGCCATGAAGCTCGACAAGCAGTCGAAACATCAGATCCGGCGCCAGAAGAAAAAAGAGGTCAAAGATCAGCAAGTCAAAAATATTTATGGGTAAGTAAAACATCTATAACACAAGATTTTACTTTTTTTAAAGGATCCCTTTGTATGACTGCATTTGATAATACACTTCCTGTGCTTAAAGGGATAGTTCACCCAAAAATGTCAACTCTGTCAGTAATTATTACTCTCATGTTGTTCCAACCCTGTAAGACTTTCTGTCATCTTTGGAACACAAATAAATAGGGCTGGGTACCGAGTATGGTACTTTTTAGGTACCGACCGAATTGCCTCGGTACTACTGAGTATCGAAACATGTCTTGTTTTTTGGTACCTAAGTGGTTAATCTCGTCAACGTCAGTGAAACAATAAGCATGCTGCGTAATTGGCTGTGGCGGAAAACATTAGTTTACGCAGCTGCTCAGAGACGTAGCTTGTCGCACGTGAGTATGTGCGTGCGTGTAAAGCCGCTTTCCGACCGGAGGGACTTTTGCAGTTCCTAGAACCTAACGTTCCTATAACCCTTTTTTTCTCGTGTTCCGACCGGACTAAATTGGGGATATTTTTTTTAGTTCTTCAGACCATAGTTCAAACAATTCCAATTCGGACACATTTTGTCCAATTCCAATATTGCTAAAGCCTACTGAGAAATGTTCTAACCACGATATAGAATAGTATCTTTAAAATCAAAAAGACTGTTTAAATATGAGTCGGCTGTCTGGGTGGGTTAATGAACAAACGCACAGATGCGCACTGACACTGTTACAGGCGAAATATAAAAGACAATGGGTGCTTCTCTGTGTAATGTTTGTGATCTGACCCTCATTGTCGTCATCATCATGGATCCCTCTGATCTACAGCATCAGTTCTCGACCTGCGACTCGTCACCAACGCAAACGCATGTTTAAAAAAATCAAATCTAGTTTTACAATTTATTTTATTTTACATATTTATTTTATTTTTGTTTTTAAATTCAATTGAAGTGGAAAAAACAAATGCTTGAACTAAAATATAATCATATAATTGCATAAAAATATATCAATTGTATATGGTTATATAGAGAATTTTCATGATTATATAATATTTAGGCATGCCCAACCCTATGTATTGACAAGTGCACACTTTGGCAGAATTCCAGTAGTATCAGTAGCCATTATTTTTGTAAGTTTCTAAATCAAAATGGACATTTGTTATTTGTCCATCTCAAGGTAAGTTAGGTTTCTCAGTTTATGACCCCTTTAAAGTGTGCTGATGGCATGTTCTCGTGACACGAGTGCATCGTCACGCTCCTCCTACTCGCCTCCTCCTACAGATTCGTCTGATGGAGAAACACTCCTCTAATTTTCTCATTTATTTCATTCAGGCAATATGACAAAATCCACCAGAAACGAGAGGAGTTTGTCAAGAAAATGGAAGAAAGCAACCGTGAAACTAAACGGTTCAAGGAAAAGATGCAGGAACTTAGAGAAAAGTGCAGCCAGCATACCCAGAAAGCCCAGGTGCGTTCATCAGTACTTCTGGACTCCGTCTAATGTGGTTCACAACTGCGTATCTGACTGTTTGGGGGAACATCCTGTGTTTGTTCTTCATTTAAATGGCACATTTTAACATTTAAAGGGATGGTTCACCCAAAAGTGAAAATTAGCCCATGGTTTACTCACCCTGAAGTCATTCTGGGTGTATATGACTTTCTTCTTTCAGATGAACAGTAAGTTGTCCTGGCCTTGAGAAAAAAAAAAAATTCTGGCTCTTCTGAGCTTTATAATAGCAGTGAATGGCTGTTTCTGTTTTTCAGTCCATACATTTATTATGATGGACATATGCACTTTCATGATGCATAGATGCACTTTTGTGGACTTAAAACAGAAACAGCCTTTCACTGTCATTATAAAGCTTGGAAGAGCCAGGACATTTTTAATAACTCAGATTATGTTCGTCTGAAAGAAGAATGTCATGTGAAAGCGTCTACTAAATGATTAAATGTAGATGTCACATACACTTTGGATGACATGAGAGTGAGTAAAGCATGGGCTAATTTTTAGTTTTGGGTGAGGTATCCCCTAAGGCCGTGTTCAGCGTGTGGTAACGCCTACTTCTCCTCCGCAGGAGATCTACGAGCGTCTCCTCACCACGCTGGAGCAGTACAACAAGCGCATTGAGGGCATCGTGGTGGACACCAATGCTGACACCCTAAAAATGAAATCGCATTTCTAGAATCCTCTTACAGTAACTTCAAGTTCCTGCATTTGTTGAAAGTCTGTCTTGTTTCATTATAAATGTATATATTTTTGTTTAATTTTCCCCCTCATTTTAGTGAAGTACAGCTATAATAGAATTGCATCTAAATGTGAGGTGGCAATAAGTGACTTCAGGAGATCGGTGTCCATCTTGAATAAAGCGTTTATTGGGTCTTGCTTTTTCAAACGAAACGTTGAATGACTTAAATTTAATTTCTAAATTTAATTTTTTGGCGTAAACCATTTGAATTCATTATAGAATTTCATCTGTTATACGAAGATAGTCATTTTTGTCCAAACGCATTTAAGTTAATCATTTTCTATGACAATATGGGCAAAATAACCCCCTTATTACTGCATTCACACTATATTAATATACTATTTCATTCAAAGTGAAAAGGAACAGCTACTTGACATGCAATAAAATAAATAAATACAACACACCACTCTTCTTAGAGAAATTGATTTATTAACGATGTACATATTAGAAAAATGTGGAAAAGTACCATATGGAACAACATAAGAACACAAACATTAAAAATAAGTTAAATTTAAAAACTTATATATAATAGTTTAATGTTGTTTAATATTTATTATATATTATTCCATACGTGTTCTAGTGAACATGTGTTATACCACACAAGTGTTATTTTCTCATATTCTGTAACCACTGCTCCTTAGTGAGGCTGTAATTTACCTTTGTACTGGCTATGGCCAGTTTCTTGTGTACGAAATTGGCCACACTTTCTGCACCTATTTGCCTTAACAGTGCGATTGTACGACTGGTTTGTTGGGGTGGCTGTGTTATTTGCAGGTGGATCAGAGGAAATTGCTCTGGGTTACTGGTGGAAAATGGGGCTGGGCGGGGTGATAGTACCATCTGAGACACAACAGGGGCTTTGGGTGGGCCAGAAACCAATGGGTGCGGTGCTGTCAGCCTGGGATAAATTGTCCTTAGCTGGTGAACGTGGCTGAATGCTCAGGGTGTAAGGCTGATGGCTCAAATGAAGATGGTGTGGCAGTCGGATGTACAGGCAGATCTTTCTAAACTTTGTCTTTACCTGTCCAGCTGTGTCTGGTAGTTGTGCAACTGGTGGCTATATTTTTGAGACACCGCAGGCTGGAGGCAGAGCATCTAATGCAACAGGAGGACTGAGACCTCCTGATCCTTTAAACATTCATTGTGCCACATTGTAAGTATCCTTGGTTTACCTCAACTAGCTGAAGGCTTGTTTCGCTTATAACCGTTCCATTGCTCAGTATTAGCTGCCGAATTCTTCTGTAATCGCGAAGAATGAGATCCCATCTAGACAGAGATTGTTTCCTCTGTTTTTTGGGGGGGCTTTGGTGGAAGCTACAAAACCTTATGAAAATCATTTCAACAAGGCGACAACAATTAGGCCACTGTGCTGGAGAGCCACTACATCCCAAAACAAGAACGTGAAGACCGCTTTCTTTTTAGTGGACCTAAGATGTCCTGTAAGTCTCCTTCTTCGAGTCCGTTGCAATCTGAGATGTCGTTCTGCCAATATCTGGCACAGATCACAGCTGATGTGGTTGGTTCAGCCAGGTCCTGGGCGCTGCACTGAGGGGCGTTTTTACACTCCAGTAGATGGGACATTGACATCCTGTAAGTAGCCTGTTTTGATGATGAGCTGCCTACATAACCCCAATTGGCCCAGGTTCTGCCACAAACCCACAATGGTCGCAACTTGTTGGTTGGTAAGTGTAAGGCTTGCTTGTGTGCGCAACTCCACCAACTCATCCACCCGGTCCATTCCAAGCATTCAGTAGTCGTCAAAAGCCTAGAAAAATATAACTGTTGGTTAGATAATCACATGCTGTAAAGTGAGTTTGTGAATGTTGCTTCACTTCCAATGTTGGTGACACTTCCGGTGTGAGAACGCCTGGCGCGCTTGTGCTGCCGCTTCATGCTGGTACCTGTCTGTCTGCTGCTGTTACGTTTGTGTTTCTGGATACATTTTTCTCTGATTCAACCCTCTTGGATTATTCACTGGACTATTCTCATACCCTCAACTTTTTGGATAACTGACCTGGGTGTCCCTGTGATCCTTCACACAGATCGGCTGCAAGTCCTTTCCGTTAATATCCTGTCATCCCTCTTGACATCTGTGATACTGTGAGTCTCCACGCTCTTTGTCTTTTTGTGTTTTGTGATGTCAATCCTTAGTATGGTTGGGTAGCCTTCCTTTCTGTGGATTGTTGATTCCGACACGGTTCACCGATAAACTGTTGTGTAGGCCGAACGGGTCATCACTCGTCGTGTCGTCGCATATCCACTGGCAGTTTTTCTTTTTGTTTTTTGGTGGTCTTCTTTGGTTCTTGCTGTTTGTTGATGAGGCGAATCATAGTATTTTTCACAAGATGGCTTTGCAATATTCCGCTGCTCATCTCAGAACATTAAAAGGATTTTTCCGCCTGGCTCCTGACACTTATAAACAGTGTAAACAGCTCGGGTTTACGCCGACCTAGCTACATTCACCGGTTGCGGAAAAAACTTCGGAATTATCATTACTCGCCTTTCAATAATATCTCGGTTGTCTCTACCGACACCCATGTTCTGGATACAACACAACTGGATAAAAGACCTATCAACTTTGGAAATTTAAGATCGCTGCTTCCTGATCCTGTCCTTGGAATCAGCAGACCCAAACTGATCTCATGAAGTAGCGTGTCTATGACACGCCAATTCGAATTTCCATTTTTGGCGTGCTATCAAGACGCAAAATCGCTTTTCAGCATGTTTTTGAACGCCGTTGACTTAACGTTATTACTGTATATGAAGAGTTCAGATGCAAAAGCCTCTAAATGCCTTTTGAAATTTTCTTCTTTAATGATGATTTTTATTAAACTTGTACTGTATATTTAAGTTCAGTAATTTCACTTAAATGGCAATGATAATTACCTATTAATTGTTATTTAAGTGAAATTACTGAACTTAAATATACAGGTTTCATAAAAATCATCATTAAAGAAGAAAATTTCAAATGGCATTTAGAGGCTTTTGCATCTGAACTCTTCATATATATAAATATATGACTTACCTCAACCCCGTCCCTAAACCTAACCGTCACTGGGGTTAATAGCGTTTATGAACGTTCCCTTACCATCCTAGGAAAAAAAAGATCGCTCCCCAGATGTAGATCTACATTTTGCTTCGTTTCGCGCGGACATTTGACGGCGTGTACAGACACGCGGAATCACTCGGACGTTAATGGCATAGACATACACGCGGATAGCTATGTCTACGCCATTAACGTCCGAGTGATTCAATGCCATTCATAAACACGCTGAAAAGCGATTATGCGTCTTGATAGCATGCCAAAAATGGAAATACGAATTGCCGTGTCATACACGCGCTACTTCATGAGATCAGTCTGGCAGATCAGACTTGCGATGTGCGCTGCTAAACACCTGTTCTATAACTGATAAAGCATCATTATTGAATGACACAATCATTGACACTGACCTGGACATGCTATTTCTGACGGAAACCTGGCAGCTGCCTAATGACTTTTTGAACTTAAACCTCTTTACGCCGCCTGGATACATCTTTTTATTCTCAACCACGTCGTCATCGCAGAGGTGGAGGGCTGGGTGTAGTTTGCCGTGATACTATTAAAATATCCAAGATTGAGTTCCACGATGTTACAACATTTGAATACTTAGCGCTGAAAATGGCGGGCCAAACGTCACTGGCTGTAATCTTAATTTACCGACCTCCAAAAAGTCCCTCTGACTTTTTCTCTGATATTAGTGAGTTACTTACTCTTCTCTGTGGTTGTCATACATCTGTTGTTTTGCTTGGTGATTTTAATATACATGAAAACACTGCACAATGCAAAGAATTGATGTCAGTTTTGGGTTGTTTCAACTGGACTCAAAATGTAACTTTTGCCACTGACTCCAGAGGTCATATATTGGATCTCATATGTACATCTGGCTTGAATAATATTCTTGTTAATGGCTCTGATTTTGCATTTTCAGATCACAAACTCATACATTTCAGTTGTAGTTTTCTCATCAGAAGAAAATGCTGACCTATCGTGAAATCGACTACATGTACCTCACCCTGGTTCACTCCTGAACTTCAGATGATGAAAACTGAGGGTCGCCGCCTAGAAAGACTATACAGGAAAACTGGACTCATTGTGCACTCTTTTGCTCTTGAAGAACACCTGCTCAACTACCGGACCGCCCTTAGCAATGCAAGATCCTCTTATTTCTCCTCTACTATTAGGAATTCCACGTGCAGACCCAAATCACTCTTTGCTATGGTTAACAAACTTACAAATCCACCACAACATGTTATGTCAGGATCTGTGGAGCTTGTAAATGGCTTCTCTAAATTCTTTTCAGACAAATTGATGTCAATCACTTCTTCCATCACCAAAAACATGCATACAAGTTACTCAAACTTAATATCTGGTCCAGCCCACTCATCAAACCCTCTCTCTACTTTTACTCGGACTATTCCTGTTGCCAGAGGTGACCTAATCATGAAGTCAAATTCTACATTCTGCCGGCTCTATCCTACACCTACTGTTCTACTTAAGACTCTTAATTCATGCATTAATCGCATCACGTCTGGATTATTGCAATGCTTTATTTCTTGGCATTCCCAAAAAACTTATTGCAAGATTACAGTACGTCCAAAACTCAGCACTCTAGAAAAGGAAATTTTACCATTGCTGAGTGAGGGCACTGGTGCAGCTGATGGAGTCTGGACAATGGGCAGTGGTGCAGGTAGCTGGTTCTACATCTGGTACAGATCAGTGTCTTTCACCAGGTTGTAGTATGACAATATCTAACACCTGTCGGACTCTCCTGTGCAGCGGTTCTCAAACTGGGGGCCCACTAGATGGCGCTAGGGGGGCCGCAAAGAAATTCTAGAATATGAAATTATTTAAAAAAAATTATTTTACCTGTATGTAAGTTTGGATTGTCCTATGTGAAATCTGCATTGCATGATTTCTTTTATATTGTAAAACTCGTATAAAATTGTATGTCTTCTATATTGAAAAAGTATTTCTTTAAGTAGAGTAGAATTTTTTTTTTGTTTCTTGCTGAAAAAACAGATTGCTGTTCAAATTTGCAAACCAAACTTGAGCCACTGTCATTTACTACCTTAAAATGTAAGAAGTTTAATGCACTTTTTTACAATCAGCAAATTAATTTTTCAGTGTTCATCTTTTACTATGAACATCACAAATGTTCAGTATTCAATACTTTTGTTGCAATTTTCAGACAATATTACTGTTAACTGTCAAAACCATTTTTTATAAAAAAAAAATGTTATATTTAATGAAATGTACAATTTAACAAATTTTGTATATTCAAAGACATAAAGCTAAAACAGAACTGTTGTTCCAGCATTGTACAAATTCATTTGTTTTTGGTACAATCTAAAATTTGTAAGTAAAATTGTACATTTGAGGATGTTTTCGTTATGAGTTTTCTTTTGGGGGGCCACAAAAGGATTCACCCTACACAAGGGGGCCTCCTCCTGAAAAAGTTTGAGAACCACTGGACTAGACCACCACCACACAGCTGATGCCTGTGGCACAGACTGGGTTAGAACACTGGAGCCACACCTTCCATAGCCTTTATGGCATCCAGAGCGAGAGCCGCTGTGAAAAAAATCTATCAGGTGCTGGAGCTTGGTAGTACCACAACAGGGCGTACCACAACTGCAGGTTTTCATGCAGACACAACTCAAACCATGTCCTTTGCACCAACCCTAAAAAGTGCTTCCGACACCCACTTCTGGTCCTGCTGTGGCATTGTCTGTGGCCACATTAGTGGGAGATCTGCAGTGTCTTCTGGCTGAGGTAAGACATGCTGATATTATCAAAAACACTGGTTTAGATAAAAGTTAAGAGAGCATTAAATGACAAAGGCATGTTTATATTTTGAATGACATCTTATTGGACTCCTTACAACAGCAAACTCCGAATTAGTCAATGGTGTTACTGTCTCTTTGGTGCGTTGTGATCTCTGATCTAGGAAAAAGGAAGAGGAGGACTTGATGACAAGCTGATGAGGTTTGGGGGATGGAGGAAGAGGATCAGAGGGTGGGCATGAAGCTGAAATGGAGTGCTCTAATGTCTGTGGAGTCAAACGTTAGATAGATTAATAGATTAGTCAAACGTTAGATAGATCATATGGGCCAGTTGTTCAAAACATTTAATCTGGATCAAAATGATCCGGATTTGGAAATCCCATTTTTTTCAGACAAAGGCATTAAAACCATATGTAACTAAGATTATTTAATGAACCCTTCACATTTTTATAATCATCGCTTTGTCTCCTGTTTTCTGCTGTTAGCTGGCTTTCTCAGTAAATCTCTAAGGCCGATTCAAGAGCTGTTCATACAGTTTTGGGGTACTAGAATAAAATCCTGATTTGGCACCAGACAAGTTTAGATGGATATCTTCTGCTGGGGTCTGGTAAAGAGATCCAATATTCCTGTTCCCTTTCCAAATGTCATTCCGGTGTCATTTTATGCTGTTCAATTGTTTACCCAACAGCTATTGCAATACGGTGATGCTAGAATTTTAATTTGGAGGACATTTACTGTGTGATAGATTGTAGATGTCATTTTTTAAGCCAATTATAATAGATTTCACGTGAGAAACATCTTTTAAAGTAATTAGTAATACACATTCTGCAAATAAAGACTGGCAATTTGTGAGCACACATTTGTTTACTTGCCTTGAAAACCTACATCCTTTGAGCCTTTGCTGACCTTTCACCTCTGCCCCACAACAGTAGAGGAGCTCATTAACCCAATAACAATGGCAAATGTATTCCTGTACATGAGGTTTTTAGATAAAATATTCAAATGGGGTCAATGGACACCCTTGCCTAAAATAAATCTCAGTAAAACCCAGAGAATCTTTAGAATTATCAGTACATGAAGTGCATTTCTCTTGTAAAGAGAATGACTCAAAAACATTCAGATGAAAATGTTTCGCTGCTTTTTTCCCTTGTGTCATAAAAGAATGCTGAAAACCAGTAAGCTATAAAACTTCTGTTTGTCTTTCCCAGAAGAGCTCATGGTGAGAGATGTGAGTTAAGAAGAGTGTCCTGGAGTGTCACCACAGGGTCTACAAGCTGGAATTCAACCCACGTCTGTGAATGCAATTATCAGCAAACAAGGCATTCTGATGAAGGCTTTTAATGAAGCACATAAACCTCAATGTGCAGAGAACATCTGTGGTGTAAGTGAATAACAATAGAAAAAAAGGTGAGACATGTATATATATTTAAATATATCTATATACTGTATATGGTCATGCAAGAGAAAACATTTGAAGAGTTCAGATGCAAAAACCTCTAAGTGCCATTTGAAATTTTCTTCTAGAATGATCTTTTTTTTTTTTTATCAAGCTTGTATATTTAAGTTCAGTGATTTCACTTAAATGGCAATGATAATTACCTATTAATTGTTATTTAAGTGAAATTACTGAACTTAAATATACAAGTTTGATAAAAATCATCATTAAAGAAGAAAATTTCAAATGGCATTTAGAGGCTTTTGCATCTAAACTCTTCATTTATAGTTCATCTATAATATTTGCTTAGATAAATGTGGGGTGGGGTTGGGAATACAAAGCAAAATCATTTTTGAGAACATTAAGAATTTGATTTACTAATTACTACTACTACTACTAATAGCTTACCGTAATTAAACTAAAGCCAAATATGTCTGCATCAACTGAATTTATGTTTCTCATGGCCTTAAAAATCATTTGGTATATTTAAACGTTTCAAATCTGTTTTGCAGATGAATGTACATTAAGTCTTCTTTTGAATGTCATTGTTTTTTGTAAATACACTGAATAGTAAGAGAAGCAGCCAAAAAGTGTTGTGTTATTATTATTATTATTATCATTCAAATAAATAGTATTAGTAATGATGAAGCATGGTGTTTCCAAACATTTGATTTGTAGTTTTAAATAATTTTTCTGGTTCAGTTTATTTGGCAACATTTGTGTTATATTATTACTAATTTACTAATTTACTAATTACTAATAACAACAGCTTACCGTAATTAAACTAATAATAATTAAACTAAAGCAAATATGTCTTCATCCACTGAATTTATGTTTCTCATGGCCTTAAAAATCATTTGATTTATTTAAATGTTTGAAATCTGTTTTGCAGATGAATGTACATTATGCTTTCTTTTTAATTTCATCGCAAAACAGTTTTTTTTGTTAATATGCCAAACAGTACAAGAGAAGCATTTTCTCATTAGACTCACCCTTACGAAAAAGAAGTATATTTCAAGTTCATTTTATGTAGTATACTTAAGTAATGTTCAAGCATATTTTAAGTATACATTATGTAGTAAGTATACTAATGTCACTATGTACTAGCAGTAAACTTGTAAGTGTACTATTTTAATACCGCTTGGGACTAAATTGGCCCACTTTTAGTACATAAAAGTATATGTTTAAGTGTACTATAAGTGTAACAGTAAGTGCACAACTAGTTCATTTTTATGTGTCTCATGTGTACTGCAAGTGAATTTATGGGTAGTTTACTTTTTTACTGTAATACTTATACAAGTATACTTTGAATACTTAATTATACTTTTAAGTATTTCTGGATCAAAAGATTGAGTACAAGAACAGGACAAATATACTTGCTTTTCTCTCAGTATAAGTCAAGTACACTTAAGTGTAATTTGAAGTATATTTCTGAGAAGTACAGGAAAAATAAACTGAAAGTATACTTTCTTATTTTTAGTTTAAAAGAAGTATAGGCCTACTAATGGCACACTTGAATAAACTTCTTTTTCGTAAGGGTCAGAAAACAAGTAGGCTAACTTTTGATCGAGAGAGAGGAGAGTGTGTGAGAGACAGAGTGTGTGAGACTCAAATCCAAGTATTTTTTTTCACCTGCTTTACACGTGAACCTTGGAATGGAATGAAAGGTGTCTGTGAAGAACCAGACTGCAGATGACGTCAGAGACTGGTATAAAAGCAGAGTAGACACAGACACACACACACACAGACCTGCTGCCCTCCTCACACACAGGCACTGAACATGCTGTGGACTCTCTTGTTCAGCTGCAGCTTTTATCTGCACAGCCATCTGGTTTCGGCTCAAGGAATATCCAGAGGTGAGTTGACTTTCTTCAAAAAATGTATATTTTTGTTTTATCTTAAAGTCTTAGACGGATATCTATAGAGTACACTGCAAGATTATTTCGGAGAGTTATTTATAATAATGTAAACTTTTTAGTTAAGTTTTATTATATATATATATATATATATATATATATATATTTTTATAAAGCTCCTACAAGGGTTTATGCTAAGAATCTTTATATGTTTGCCAAGTAACAGAACCTATTATGTGGTTTTGGTGCTTTAATAACATATATAAAGCTGAATAGAACATTTCCATTCCAAGTTGCAAGATAAAGATCAACATTTTAAGTGGCCCACCAGTCAGGATGAAAAACTGATAAGTTGAGCTTATGGAATCCTGGAATGCATATGGAAAACACTGATGCCGCTAATGGAAAGAGCACACTTCCCTTCTGTTTGTCTGGACTGCTCTCTGGGGAGGGGAACCTCTGACACAAGCCCCTCCTCCTAGTTTGTATCTTCGAATTTTATTGACTTATTTCTTTTTATTTACCATGTTTTTAAATTTACCGGAATCATCAATGGAGAAAAGCTTACAGGACCCTGACCCCACATCTAGAGCTGAGAAAGCAATGGTCTCAGGTTGATTTGACCCTTCTAGTGTTGATGCTCCTGTGGCTCATAAAATCCAGCCTCATAAATCAAAACTGCAACAGTTTATCTCCTGTCATAACAACATGTTCACCCATGAGATTAATCAAAATGACGCATGATATTTGGGTTATATGTTATGGTCATGCTGAAACACGGAAAGCAGGATCCACCATTAGGCAACAAACTTAGCAAACACACAGCATAAACTCTCAAAATGTGTGTGAGACACAGATGTAGTCCTTGGCAAATTACTGTAATACAGTTCCTGACTGCTGAAAAATCATCCACAGGGCCTGCAGGAAAAGCCATTATATTTTGAGCGGGGCCTTACAAGCATTAATCATCAAACTGTCCTGTTAGTTTACTTAGGATTCAAAGGGACATTTCACCCAAAAATGAATATGAACTTTTACACACCCTCGTTCTAAACCTGTCTGTCTTTAGAAGAAAGACATTTAGCATAATATTTAATGAGCTCAAAAAAATATAATCATTATAATTAAAGGGATACTTCAGGATTTAGCAGTAAGCTTCGTATTAGTAGAAAACCTGTAGTATTTTCAAATGATCGTGCTTTCCACCCTCATATCCCCCTGAGACGAGAGATTTGTGTAGTTTTTGTCTGGAAAATATCCTCCGATGTCGCAACTATCGTCATTTTGCGTCATCAGAGGATTTTTTGGCCTGAGGCTAAAAACTGCAGTCAGTAGTCGGGTCTGTCCTGCATGTTCTCAACTCGCCCATAGAGGGCGATCTCACTCACAGAATGAACACATAGTGTCAGCCATCTTTTTTTAGAAGCTAAGCTAGCAGGCTCTTGTTCTGTGGAGAAAGTTGAGTAGTAGGGGTTACCGTCCTCTTTTTCCCGGACCGTCGATGTCCGGGATTCAGCTTTTGCTTTCTGCAGTCGCCATTCATTGTTTACATGCACAGCTTTTGTTTCAATCTAACTGAATTCATTTTCGAATTGGTGAATCTGAATGTAGTGTTTACATGAACGCCAAACAAGTGATCGGTTGATGTGCGTTTTAACATTGCTAAGAAAATTCCCGCTCCTCTGTGAGAGATACGAGACCGGGGCGACTTACGGGTGTCGCTCATCGGTAAATCACGCCACCGGCCTCGCGCCGTTCTCCCGCGGCCCTCACTCGTCCTGCTCGCCACAGTAAACATAATGAATGGCGACTGTACAACGCAAAAGCCGAATCCCGGACATTTTGGGTGATCTCGAAACACATTTTCGGGCAGACTCATCACGGAGACTTGTTGTTTAACGACTGCGTGGCCTCCAAGGGCAGCGAAGCATGTGCATTCTGGGAGTTGTTGTCTGTTTCATCCACATAAGCCAAAAATACATTTTCTGGCTTTTCTCAGTCTAGAAAGCTCCAAATTCAAAAGTAATTTCACATTTCTTCTACATAAATAACTCATTTTAAATACACATTCATCTTTCTAGAGGTATCATTTTAACTATAAAAGTACCATGTTTCATGGTTTATTGTAAGCTATTAGATACATACTTGTGTGAACAGAAAGAAACTTAATACATAATGTTTGGTTTGGAAACACGAAGGTTCCAAACCAAGAATACTAAATCATCTTTCTCTGCAGATGGTGAGATTATCAAACAGATTAAAGGCACAAACCAGGAGCTTGCTGAAATCAAAGAACTACTGAAGCAACAGGTAATTCAGAAACCAAACCAAATGGGCTCTTCAATCATTTCCTTAAGTATGTCATTGCAAATTCTCAGGGTAAATTCTCATCCAATAACAATCTTTATTTAAACCTACCTGGTACTCCTCATTTGGGAGTTAATACAATTCATTTAGTATTTCAAGTTAAAATATAGACATTTAAAATCCAATTTTTGAAGGCAGATTAGTGCCATCTGGTGAAGGTAAAGAAAGAAAATATAGGCTTAATACCATGTAATTCACAAACAGTTCTCCATAGAGAGGCTTTTTGAAGTGTGACCACTTAGCTTTTTCAAATCATGCTCTCAAAAAAATATTATTTTTTTTGTGTTCATATACCAAGTGCCATAAAAGTTTCCATGTTTCACACCATTCCGCTGAAGCTACGATTTTTTTAATTTTCAAAATGTTTGGTTACAAAAGCACCAGAGGATATAATGACAGCATGCTGTGAGAAAGTCAAATATCGTGATGTAAATGTTTATATCTTATCTATATCTGGAGAGAATTCCCTTGTTGGAATGTATACCACTTATATCCCTTGTATACCACAGAGCTGTAGAACACACACAGAGACACCCCCCCCCCCCCCCCCCCACACACACACACACCAGCTGTGCATTTTTTTAAATATATATATTTCAACAGCCTGTATATATATTTCAATGACTTATTTATTGTATAAATGAGCAATCTATTCCTGGAGATACAAATGGTACAACAAGAAAATTAATGCAATATTTTGAACAAAGATATGAAAATGTGTTAGAACCGATACATAAATATATTTGGTAATACTTCACAATACAGGGGCACTAACTATAATGCACAGGACTCATGAAGAACTAAGATTAATAGATTAAGCAATATATACTATTAATTAAACGTGTCATTATGTATTCATCAATAAATACGGTAGTATTAACTAATAGTGTACATGAATGTGTTAATTGTCTGAATGTGTAGTGTCCAGATGTCTGCTTTAATTAATCATTAGATAATAATTTCCAAAGGTATCATCATGTTATGATTTTACTTGTTGATAATTATATGATATATTTTTAACAACATTCCTGCCTATTAAGGTTAATTATAGATTAACCTTATAATTAACCTTATATTAGGTTAGGTTAACCTTAACCTAACCTAAGTTAATTCACATTTTAGTTCTTATACATTATTACATAACACTGACAAATGAACAATTTGTTTTATAGATACAAGAAATAGTTTTCCTGAAGAACACGGTTATGGAGTGTGAAGCCTGCGGTGAGGAGTTCTAAGCTTATCAGTGCATCAGATTAATAATCAAGATTGTAACCGCTAATTATTGGATATTGATTCTCTCTTGTAGGCATGAGAGCAGTAGATCCACAGCCTTCATGTGTTCCCAACCCCTGCCACCCTGGTGTGGAATGCATTATGACACCTAGTGGCATCAAGTGTGGCCTGTGCCCGGAGGGCATGACAGGAAATGGAACTCACTGTACTGACGTTGATGAGGTGAGTGGGCGGCCTGAGCTGAAATGAAGTGAGTACCCAAACTCATTCTCAGAAGTGTGGACTCTGGAGGGAGCAAGGAAATTGTGTCTTATGGAACACTGCTGAACACTGCTTTTCCTTATTTGCAGTTGTTGCAAATAAATATACAGTCATAATTAAGTTTTAAAATATGCTTTGTGTGTATGTATGTGCGTGTGTGTGTGTGTTCCTCCCTCTCTGCTCTCTTCATAAAACTTGCCGTCTCTTATTAGGATCGTGCGGGGAGTCATTTTTACCGAATGTATCTAAAAAAAATAAAATAATAAAAAAACGAATTTAAATTGCATGTGAAATGCATGACAATGTTATTATCTAAAACTAAACAATAAAACTGTTTCTCAAAATAAAATAAAGGCTAACTGAAATAAAATAAATATACAAAATGTTAATTAATTTCATTTCAGCTAGATGTCAAAGCATTTGTCATTTTCATGTAGTTCATCTTGATGTACTAAAATAACTAAAACTGAAAAAAAAAATAAATAATAATTTGGTTCCACACTCTAAAAAATGCTGGGTTGTTTCAACCCAAATTTGGGTCAAATGTGGACAAACCCTAATGTTGGGTTAAAAATGTAATACAAAAAAAATTACAGTTGAAAGTGAAAGTTGAAGTTGGGTTAAAATTTTTAACCCAAAATTTGGGTTTGTCCATATTTGACCCAAAGTTGGGTTAAAACAATTAGCATTTTTAGAGTGCACTTTATATCGATAATCCACTTTAGACATTCTACTAACTATAAGTAACTTGTCAACTACTTGTCAACTAACTCTCATTAGAGTATTAGTACACTGTAAAACAAAATATTTTCATGATTTGTTATCACAACATTTTTTTTCTTTTGTCAAATCAACTTAGATAATTTAAGTAGTTCAGATAACATAATATTTTGAGTTTCTGATGATTAAATTAATCTCCTTGATTGTATTAACTCAATTTTTCCATTTCAGTGAACTTAAAATTTTAAGGCAACCAAGTTACTTATTTTTTTAAGCTTAACCAACAATATTTTTTTACAGTGTAGACTGTGACTAGTTAGTGTCAAAGTTACTTATTGTCAGTGGCATGTCTGTTGGGGGATCAACAAAATAAAGTGATGGCATATTAAGCAGACAGTCTACTAATACTCTAATGACAGTTAGTTGACATGTAGTTGCAAACTTACTTATAGTTTGTAGAATGTCTAAAATGGACTATGCGTGTTACCGACATCAAGTAACCAATAAAATGACAAAACCATCAATAATTCAAACTTGACCTAAAACTAAAATGAAATAAAATGTATTAATTCATGTCACAGCAAAACAAAACAAAAAACTGATGCAACTTATTTTATTATATTTATTCACAATGCTCTTGCCATCTACAGTAGTTTTAAAATGAATAGAAAGGACGATAAAATTGATAAAATCACTTCCTCAAAGTGACCATCGTCATGCATTCTTCGCTAACGGCTGTGTGGAAGGGGCCTTCCCTTTTGTTTGAAACGGCCTTACAAATGATGTCCGCTTCCCAAAGTCTAAGTGCCTTTCAAGGCCGAAAAACGACACTTGGAATTCGCTGAACAACTTGAATTATTTTATTTATATGTTGACTCAATCTCTAGCTTTAAAATGGCTCACATTACCATAAACGGTAAGAATTATTATCCTCAATTGCATGTACCCTTTACTAACGGACATTTGTAATGTCACTAGACATGAGGGGCCTTTCCAGGGTGCTAAAATATTTCATTTGTTCTCCACTTTCTTTGTTGAACAGTGTGCTGTAATGCCATGTCACATGGGGGTGAGATGCATTAACACATCTCCTGGTTTTCACTGTGGGCCCTGTCCAGCTGGGTACATGGGCCCCCTGGTGCAGGGGGTTGGACTCGCCTATGCATCTGCCAATAAACAGGTATCATTTTTATATGAGAATAATCATGAGGCAATCAATGGATGAAATGTTGGAAATTAATTGGAAACTGTTATTTGCAGGTTTGCGCAGACATTAATGAGTGTGAGAACTCAAATGGAGGCTGCGTGGAGAACTCCAACTGCATCAACACACCAGTGAGTGATGCTTTATGGTCTATTGGTCACATCAGCAGAGCTACATTTAAAGCAGAGGTTCTTATCTGGTGGTGTGCAGCCCAATGATCGGTTCTGCTGTTGATTCACTGTAAAAAGAGACTTCTGTTGATAGTTACTTCTACCTGATTTGACTCTAAAAATTACTTTCATCAACTAATGTGGTGAGGCATGAAACCATTATGGAACGGTTTGACTTGAGTTTATTTACATATGCCCATGTAATTACTGTAGGTGCCCATTTAAAGGGAAAGTTGACTTTGAAATGAATTTTTGATATGTTTTAGCTTACCTCAAGGGCATCCAAGATGTAGGTGTCTTTGTTTCCGCAGTAGTTTCAATTTTGATAATTTTAGGTCAAACCGTTCTTGCCTGTAAGTCATTTAATGGAGACCTATGGGGTCCACCTTAAAGAGCATGCACAGAGAAGTCCAAATTAAACATGATTTAATGACTCGTGAATGTAAGTACACACTGATGGCCTAAGACACGAAACGAGCGGTTTATGTGAGAAAAAGGAACAGTATTTATATCGTTTTTACCTCTTGTAACTACAGTCACGTCCAAGTGATTTGAAGGCACGGGCGCTTCGGTGTGCGTAAGTGCCGGAAAGCACTGGAAATGATCTCTTGCGCGGTCGCAAAAAAATAAATAAAAATCAACGTTGTCTGTTGATATATCCAAATCGTCTTCCATTGCAATTTCCTGTATATCTAAATATGTTTAGATCTTCACAGTGAAAACTAACACTTCTGAAATCTCTGTGTAAACAATGAGTGACGGACATGCGCGAGAGATCATTTGCGCAGACCGAAGCGCCCGCGCCGCGCCGCGATATAAATGCTGTTCGTTTTCTCACACAAACCGCTTGTTTCGTGTCTTAGGCCATCAATGTGTACTTACCTTTATGAGTCATTAAATCATGTTTAATTTGGATTTCTCTGTGCATGCTCTTTGAGGTGGTGACCATAGACCTGCATTATATGAGTGACAGACAAGAACGGTTTGACCTAAAAATATAAAAATTGAAAATACTGTGGAAACAAAGACACCTACATCTTGGATGCCCTTGAGGTAAGCTAAAACATAACAGAAATTAATTTCAAAGTGAACTATCCCTTTAATTTTAGGTTAAAAATCTTTTCAGTTGAAGGGTCACAGATATGACATGCACAAAAATTTGATGTCATGGACACAAATTAAGAATTCATTCCCATGACTTGAGCCCAATTCACTTATGGCCACGTTTTATTAATATGTTCCCTCTTTTTAGGTAAAACTTGGTTCCCACATTTTCTGCAAATCATGCCCAAATTGTTTTAACTCTTTCCCTCGTTTTAGGTAAATCGAGGTCATGTTGTAATAGTGTTCCCTCGTTTTAGTTAAATCATGGACACATTACTAAAAAGTGACCACAACCACAAAACAAGAAAACAATTAATAAATTGAGGAAACAAATGAATAAATGTGGGAACAAATTCCTAATTCATGCAAAATATATGCATCCAAACTATAAGGTATTTTGGAACAAATTCATATGTCACTTAAGCTAGCTAAAGCTTTTAAACTCTAAAAATACTTTGGGTCAAATATGGACAAAGCCAAACGTTGGGTTAAAAATGTAATTAAAAAATTCAACCCAATGGTTTTAACCCCAAAATTTGGTTAAAACAACCCAGCAATTTTTAGAGTGCCTAACATATGCAGGTTGTGTGACATGCCCTATCCTTAAATATAATTAACAGAACTGTAAATAATTTCAGCTCTTTATTATGTACATAAATGGATCAAGGTGAACATATTTACATAAGTTGTGAACCCAGAATTGGATCACAGCTATTGTGTGGGGTCACCACAAAGCAGCATAAAAACTAATCAAACCAGATGATAACCACTGGTCTACAAATTTGGAGGAATTGATTCATATCAATCAGTGGGATCATCATGTTTATTTGAATCATTGTATGGTTATTTTAGGGCTCTTTCCGTTGTGGCCGCTGTAAAACTGGTTTTGTTGGGGACCAGGCGAAAGGCTGCAAACCTGAGCGGGCTTGTGGTAATGGTCAGCCCAATCCTTGCCACGCCAGCGCAGAATGCATTGTTCATCGTGATGGACAGATCGAATGTGCAGTAAGTCAATGATCATATTTGACAAACTGCTATATAGATGTGACTGGCCTAACTGATAAAATCTGTTTTAGTGTGGAATTGGTTGGGCTGGGAATGGATACTTGTGCGGAACAGACACCGATATCGATGGCTTTCCTGATGAAAAGTTGGAATGTGTGGAAAGAAACTGTGCAAAGGTAAAATAAATCAAGAATAAAGATGTAAAAAGTGAAGAACTTGTTAAAAACTTAGTGTTGAATGCTTTTCTAGGACAACTGCCTCACTGTTCCAAACTCCGGCCAAGAAGATGCAGACAAAGATAGCATCGGTGATGCATGTGATGATGATGCAGATGGAGATGGGATCCTGAACACAGAGGTCAGAGGTCACCACACCATCTTTGTTAAATGCAGTGTTATAATATCACCAACTATACCGTAAAATTATTTAACCCCCATTGCAAATCTGGTTTATTGACAGACTTTCAGCTTTTTGCTATGAACAAATCAAACAAAAGTAATTGAAATAGCTCAACACAACAAATGTTTCAAGTGGTTTCCCCAAATTCAACAGAAAATTCAACTTTTAATGACTTTTGCAGTCTCAAAATGATTCAACCCCTCCGAATAGAATCCCTCACAACAGCACAATCCGCAAAACAGGTGTTGTCTCAAGCACATCTGATGCAATAATCAAGGGCTTCATTAATTTCACTATGTTTGCTTGAGCTAGAACAAAAGAAATATCTGAACTGGCTAGGTTTTTTAAGAAATGTTATAAATTTGGTTAGTTCACCAAAAAATGAAAATTAAGTCATTAATTACTCACCCCCATGCTGTACCAACCCCGTAAGACCTTCGTTCATCTTCAGAACACAAATGAAGATATTTTTGATTAAATTTGAGAGGTGGATCACTGCTGCATAGGCTCCTAAGGGATCGAAACTTGATGGCCCAGAAAGTCAATGAAGAAAATGTTTAATTATTCCATGTGACAACAGTGGCTCAATTATAAGTTTATCAAGCAACGAGAATACTTTTGGTGCGAAAAAAACAAACAAAAATAACGATTTTATTCGACTACTCCATTTCTTCCTTCTGGGCCTGAGACTTCAAGAGATTTCCACGACGCATGTGCGAGAACTGAACTGAAGTAGTTGAAGGAGATCGCAATTCTCGTGCATGCGTCGTGGAAATCTCTTGAACTCTCGTCTCAGGCCTACAAGGAATCCTCTCGTCGCTTGATAAACTTATACTTGAGCTACTGTAGTCACATGGAATATTTAAACATTTTCTTCGATGACTTTCTGGGCCGTCAAGTTTTAAACCCTTAGGCAGCCTATGTAGCAGTGATCCACCTCTCAAATTTAATCAAAAATATCTTCATTTGTGTTCCGAAGACGAACTAAGGTATTACGGGGTTGGAACATAATGGGGGTGAGTAATTAATGACTTAATTTTCATTTTTGGCTGAACTAACCCTTTAAACTGTATGTATGCTTTGTTCTAAAACCTGGTATGCTGCCTTCTAAGGAAGCATCCTAATCCAAATGGAACTTCATTCAAGTGACTGAACTAGACTGAACATTCTACAATTACCTCATTTCCACCAAAAAGGAACTGGTTCAGAACTGGTGCTGGTTCAAAGTTGGTTCAACTTGTGAACCTTCTCAGAACCTGTTTGTTTTTCCACTGACTCGAGAGCCCAGCGAATGACGTCGTTACGTCACTGTGTACGTCGCCATACGTCTAAGCTTTCCCATTCCAGTTGTGTTGCTGGTCTCAATAACCCTTCCCCAGCCCTCGACGTAAGCATGATGTGGTTAAAGAACAGCACAGTCTCAGATAGCAAACTGACATTGAATCAATGTGGAAATATGACATCGAAACAACGTTGATCTGACATAGTTTTGCTCATCGAATTAACGTTGAACCAACGTCAGACGCGTCATTCTTTCAAAACGAACGGAAAATCAACTTGAAATCAACGCGTTGTTTCAACGTTATGAAAGCAAACCAATTTTCGATTTTCATTTAGCTTTGAAGAATGCCGCGTCTGACGTTGGTTCAACGTTAATTCGATGAGCAAAATCAACGTTGTTTCAATGTCATGAGAGACGTCGTTTCCACGTTGATTCAATGTCAGTTTGCTGTCTGGGTAGTCTCATCCTAAGATGTCATATAACTGACGTCTTGGGACGTCTTGTGACCATACGTCAACATCCGCCTTTTTATGGTACCCTTAAACGTCGGTTAGATGACGTTATCGGATCCTAACCCTACCCCAGACCTAAACCTACCCCGTCACCTAACCGACGTTAAAGGTAAAGTGTCAGTTGTATGACGGCCCGGGATCGTCATGTAACCGACGTTTAAGGATAGCCTAAAAAGGCGGATGTTGACGTATGGTCAAAAGACGTCCCAATACGTCAGTTATATGACTTCTTGGGATGAGACTTTGTTAAAAAGAACAGTTCTAGTTCAAGAGTTGGTGCCGCTTTGGAAACAAATTTCCTGGCCGAGAACCGTTTTTTTTGGCTGTCGAAACACAAAGAACTGGTTCGCGAGTGGGCACCGGCACCGACCCGGTTCTAGAAATGCTTTGGTGGAAAAGGGGCAATAGTCAACAGTTTCACACAGCATACATAAAGCTGCATGTACATGGAGAGGAGACTATTGATTCTAATAGAGTGTGATAGCATGTTGATCAGCTAATATTACACTAAAATATTTCATTAAAATGTATATCACAGACAAAGCTCGTTAAGCTCCTTCTTCATAAAGATATTTGAGATGCTGCCTTAGAAGGTTGCTGCTTATCTTTTAAAACATACTTTATGTTGATTATGCCCAATGTTGTCTATATTGGCATTTGGGGAGCTGTAATCCTGAACTACCAGTTCTCACAACCTGCTCATTTCTCTGATAGGACAACTGTGTGCTCGTCCCCAATATCAATCAGAAGAATATTGATCAGGATGATTATGGAGATGCTTGTGATAATTGCCGTCTGATTAAAAACAATGATCAGAAGGATACAGATGGTGATGGTCAGGGTGATGAGTGTGATGATGACATTGACGGGGATGGTAAAACTTTCGATATTTCCTTCATTGGGTTACTATGTACAGCTGCATTGGTTCAACTGAGAAGGTTTGCTTTCTAGGAATAAAAAATGATAAGGATAACTGCAAAAAGGTACCAAACCGTGACCAGAAAGATCGAGATGGTGATAATGTTGGTGATGCTTGCGACAGCTGTCCCTACGTCCGCAACCCTGATCAGGTCTGATTAACTCTTGATTCATTTCTCACTTGTAAATTCTCTCTTTACCCAGAATGGTTTGATGTCAGAATTTGTTTTTAGAGTGCACACCCAAGCAAACTTAAAAAAAGTGGTCTGAGTGTGGTCAGACTCAAAAGTACAATGTATAAAAGAGACTGCAGAGTGATGGAGGTGCAATAAAACTCTGAACCCAAGAAATTGTGGTATTAGAAAAGCCTACAGTACATAACTCATGATTCTCCTTCTTTCGGCTACAGATGGATGTGGATAATGATTTAATTGGTGATCCTTGTGACACCAACAAAGACAGGTATTACAAAACTCCAAATGTTGGTTCCCATTGGTAACGCCCATAATTGGAATGTTCAGTCCAATGCTTTGGTCTCTGTCTTCAGTGATGGAGATGGGCATCAGGACTCACGAGACAACTGTCCTGCAGTCATCAACAGCTCCCAGCTAGACACAGACAAGGATGGCATTGGAGATGAATGTGATGATGATGATGACAACGATGGCATTCCTGATCTCCTTCCTCCTGGTCCAGACAACTGTCGTCTGATTCCAAACCCACTGCAGGAGGACTTTGATGGTCTGGTTTCAAAGCTTGGAAACCTTACTTTACGTCAAACTGTTATACTAATACCATTATTCTGAATTAAAGGAGAACTCCGGCGCAAAATCAACCTTTGGTCTAATTACACATTGGTACCTAGTTGACCGTTCTTTGAGATTTGTTTTCATGATAATCGAATGTAAAGAGTTTTATCTCTAAAAACTGTTTAGTCTATAACACTAGTAATGGGGGCATTGACTAAGTAAAAAGAAATCGCTAGTTTATACCACTAACAAGGCTCAAAATAGCCCCACAATAACACCATAACATAATGAGGGTCCCTACGCGCAAAACGAAGCATTGAGAACTTTGTAAGTGTACAGACAGTTTAATAAGAAGATATTTTATAAAGACAGTCCAGCGCCATCTTTGGAAAACAGTCTCGACAAGTCAAACCAGACAGTTCATTTGTTCGTGGTTCGACTCGTGACTGTTTTCCAAAGATGGCGCCACCTGTATACACAAAGTGGACTGTCTTTATAAAATATCTTCTTATTAAACGGTCTGTACACTTACAAAGTTCTCAATGCTTCGTTTTCCATGTAGGGACCCTCATTATGTTACTCTGTTACCGTGGGGCTATTTTGAGCCTTGTTAGTGGTATTAACTAGCGATTTCTTTTTACTTATCATATGCCCCCATATACTAGCGTTATACACTAAACAGTTTTTAGAAATAAAACTCTTTACATTCGATTATCATGAAAACAAATCTCAGAGAGCGGTCGACTAGGTACCAATGTGTAATTAGACCAAAGGTTCTTAGTTTAACTGAAAAGACTTTATGAACCATATTGACAAACACCAAACCAACAAACCTAGATTAGCATGGGACGTTTTCTGCCATTTTCTGATCTTGTTGCTTTGTCATGTGTATGTCAGATCTTAATCATCTGCATCATTTTCTTGACTGTTGATTTGCAGGTAATGGCATTGGCAACGTTTGTGAGAATGACTTTGACAATGACACATATAGCGACAACATTGACGTTTGTCCTGAGAATGCTGAGGTCACTCTCACCGACTTCAGAACCTATCAGACTGTAGTTCTAGATCCGGAGGGTGATGCGCAGATCGATCCAAACTGGGTGGTACTTAATCAGGTCTGTCTGCCTCTTTCGGCCTCATAGATGGTGGCAGTCAAAGTTCTCACAGTGTGAACTTACTAAGGTATGCTCATCCTTTTTAACAGGGAAGAGAGATTGTTCAGACCATGAACAGTGACCCTGGCCTGGCTGTAGGTAAGAAATGATTTTGAAAACAGCATTGTGGATGTGCTGACAAGTTGATTCCAAGCTTAAAGGATTATTTCACTTTTAAAAAAAACTTTTACTGATAATTTACTCACCCCCATGTCATCCAAGATGTCCAAGTCTTACTTACAAATTAAGGTTTTTGATGAAAACATTCCAGGATTTTCTCCATATAATGCACTTCAGTGGGAACCAAACGGTTCAAGGTCCAAAAGACAGTTTCAGTGCAAACTGCAAACTGTTCAAAGGGCTTTAAACGATTCCAGACGATGAATAAGGACCTTATCAAACGAAATGAGCGGTCATTTCAAAAATAAAAAAGTTTAAGTTTTATAAGCTCAAATGGTCGCCTTGCTCTGTTCGTGACTCTCCAGTTCACAATGAACAAATCTTTTTCAGCGTCATTTTGTTCATTTTGTTGGTTGAACGAATTAAATGACTTGAAAAAAGATTCGAAAAAATTACTCGAAAAAAGATTTGTTCATTTTTTCGAGTCATTTCATTTATTTTGTTTGTTGAACGAATGAAATGACTCGAAAAAAGATTATGAAAAAATGACTAAAAAAATGAACAAATCTTTTTTCGAGTCATTTCGTTTATTTTGTGCGTTGAACGAACGAAATGACTTGTTCATTTTGATGAATGAGTTCGAACAGGAGAGTCACGAACGTGCATTACAGAATAAAAGAAAGGCGAGCATTTGTACTTATAAAACGTAAAAGTTTTTTTTTTTAATGAGCGATCGTTTCACTAGATAAGACCCTTATTCATCGTCTGAAATCGTTTAAAGCCCTTTGAACAGTTTGAACTGAAACTCTCTTTTGGACCTTGAACCGTTTGGCTCCCACTGAAGTGCATTATATGGAGAAAAATGCTGGAATGTTTTCATCAAAAACCTTAATTTCATTTCGACTGAAGAAAGAATGACATGAACATTTTGGATGGTATGGGGGGTGAGTAAATTATCAGCAAAAGTTTTTTGTTAAAAGTGAACTACTCCTTTTACCTCTCTGGTTACTCCAACAGGCTACACAGCATTCAATGGTGTGGACTTCGAAGGGACGTTTCATGTAAATACTGAGACGGATGACGACTATGCAGGCTTTATCTTTGGCTATCAGGACAGCTCAAGCTTCTATGTGGTAATGTGGAAGCAAGTGGAGCAGATTTACTGGCAAGCCAATCCTTTCCGAGCTGTAGCTGAGCCTGGTATCCAACTAAAGGTGTGATCTGGTTTCTTTAAGTGCAGAGTAACAACTTTTATAGCTCGGATCAAATATAGTACCAGTTTTTTTTTTTTTTTTTTGGTAGGCAGTGAAATCAGACACGGGACCTGGAGAAAACTTGCGGAATTCACTCTGGCACACAGGCGACTCAACTAACCAGGTGAAACTCTTGTGGAAAGACTCCAGAAATGTCGGCTGGAAAGACAAGACTTCTTACCGCTGGTTCCTGCAGCACAGACCCCAAGAAGGCTATATTAGGTATATTTCATCTGCAAATCCTCCTGTTTTTTATTCGCAATATTGTTTTATGCATGTTTAGGTAAATACTCTGCATATCTCGCATGCAGGGTTCGGTTCTATGAAGGTCAGCAGATGGTAGCTGACACAGGAATTATTATTGACACAACCATGAGAGGAGGCAGGCTGGGGGTTTTCTGCTTCTCTCAAGAGAACATCATCTGGGCCAACCTGCGCTACAGATGCAACGGTCAGTTATTTTGATAAAAAATATATTAGGCATACATTAGAAAATAAGTAAACAGGTCTACTACACTCACTCAAAGAGCTTACTCTCAGTAATGGAACGTTCACACCGGACGCGAATAGCGCATCAGGCGCGAATGATTTCAATGTTCAGTCAATGCAAAGACGCGTTACGCGCGTAAAAAATTCCTGCGGTGCGAATGACGGTAGAGATCCACTTGTCTGACAAGACAGTCGCGTGTTGTCACAACGCCTCCCCACATTTGTACTTTGATGGGCGTTCCTCAAGTTTAACGTTATGAGCGTGGTTTTGAGCCAGTGGCAGTGTAGAACAACAGAGGACCTGCGAGAGACTTCCCCCCGTCTCCATATGCTCTACTTCTATTGGATAGTCGTGGTGCGTTCAACGGAATTCATTTGCATAAAGTTGGGCATCGGCCAGCTTTTTGACGTGCAGCATTTTTCCAAATGAAGCGCAGCCTTCCCGGGATGCTTTGCGGGCACGTTAAAGTCGCGTGATGTCACCCATAGGAATAAAGCGGAGCGCAGCGCGACAGAAGTGCCGCACGGACAAGTGGATCCGCACCCTGAAGGCCAATTTATACTTCTGCGTAGGGTGCGCGCAGTAGGTACGGCGTAGCATACGCACAGACGCGTCCCATACCGCGTACCCTTCGCCGTCGCCTGACGCGCACCTCTTCAAAAATGTAACTACACGTCGCGACGACGCGGACCGCAAGATCGGTGATTGGTCGGCTTGGTAGCATCGCATTTCCTCCTACGCATTTCCGCACGTACCTTCTCACGCAGTTCCACCACTGCCTATGATTTCCACACGTACCATCTCCTCCGACGTCTTCTGTCATTTCTGCCTTTCAGTTTTAGTAATTTCACTAAAGTGAACTGTTTTTCCACCTCAATAAGCTCCAACTCCAACATGATCAGCTCTCTTTCAGTCGATATTGCTTGTAGTAACCTAGCCGTGAGGAATCTAAACACAGTGGAACATTAAAACTCTCCGCCGCCAACTAGCGTTTCGGAGCAGTACTGCAGAGCAACCAAGACCTGAACGCAGAAGTATAAATGCTCACAACGGCGTCGCCTACGTGCGTAGCCAACGCCGTGCACTACGGCGTACCCTCGACGCAGAAGTATAAATTGGCCTTGAGGCGTAGAGCATGGCGCGGTAGCAGCGCATCTGGCGCGTTAAGTGCAAATGATTTAGTTAGTGCTATTTGTGCATTCACGCGTTTGACGCGAAATCGCGTCTTCCGCCCGAGTTGAAAAATCTGAACTTTGGCGTCAAATTCGTGCCACGTTAACCAATCAGGAGCCTGCTGCTTGCTCACGTGTCAAGTATCTGGATGCTTCAATAAATTATTTTGTAATATGTCTAAATGCGTGTGGTTCTAATGCACAACAAAGCAAATATTTTATCACTCAAAACTTTATTTCAATATACGAGACATGTTCATTTTGCATTGAATGTTATTTATTCCATATCTAGATTATCTGAAATATTCTTATGATGTAGCCTAAAGACAACCAACATACATGTGCATTAATTCTTGTCTGGACGTGAGAGAGAAAAATATCACAGGACAGGTTAATAACTTTTGGAGGCTGGCTCTTTTTATCATCAAAACAAAAATAAATTACAGATTAGGTGGATGAGGGCGAGGGTGATCCTCGCTCCGATGCGGGACAACAGGTTATCAAACTGCGGGACAGGCGGAAGTACCGCTGACAGCGGCCATCATCCAGGCGAAGCTCCTGGAGCGAAACGGTTCGCCTTCGAAGGGTCCGGTGGACACAAATACGGTGACGATGATCCCCACGCCGCTGTTCTGCTCTCCAGAGTAAATACAGAGTGGTGACTCTCTTGATGAATGCTCGGTCGACATAAAAACGGATTCCGATTCTGACACGCATTACGCGCGTAAATTTCGCTTCAAACTTTAGTTTTTTTTCTTGACGCGCAAATGGATTCAAAGTGGTCAAGCGTCAAACTAGACGCGGTAGACGTGAATTTGACGAGCTACTCGCGTCCGGTGTGAACGTAGCATAACAGTTCTACACATCCTCTGCCACTTGCTTGCTCATTTATTACAGACCGTTCTCATCCCAAGGCGTCATATACTGACGCTTTTGCCAATGCGTATACATCCAACGCACATGGCACCCTTTAGCGTCAATATGAGTCGCATATATGGGCCAGAAGGCGCCTCCTAGTGGTCTAACCCTAACCCTACCCCAGACCTAAACCTACCGATAACCGAAACGTGTTGTATTGACGCTAAATGGTGCCATGTGCGTTGGATGTATACGCTTTGGCAAAAGTGTCAGTATATGACGCCTTGGGATAAGAATGCGTTGTTTATTAGTATGGCTCATTTGAAAATACTCAAAGCTACCAATTGGAGTATAGTACTCCCAAATGTTTAACATATTTAACTTTTTTTAAGTTATCATGAAATACAAAATCTATTGATATTTATTTATACAAAATAAAAGTCTTTTTTTAGCATGATTCATTGAGTCATGTTATTTCAAATATATGACAAAAAGCAATATATAATTTTACTATAATTCCTCTGTGGGTGACCGTTTTTCATGATCCAGTTCCCACTGGACTTTCAATGAATATCCTTTCACTCGGAAGACATTCTGCAGCAGATTTTCCCTTGAAAAAAGTGCAAAATCATACATTTTTAGTATTATTAAGGTGAAATATGGCAATACAAAATTCACAGTCTCTGAGGAGACAATTATTCAATTCTATCGTATTTCCTCTTTGTTTTTGCAGATACAATCCCAGAGGACTTTGAGACGTTCAGAACCCAGCAAATCCAGCTTTTTTAAACACAAACGCAACATTTTTTACAAGGTTAACGTGTTTTGAGTTGTATATATATGTGCCATATTTCATACTCAATTTTTTATACTTTAAGAACAACAGTAGATAAGCCTCAAAACCCCAAATGACTGACAGATACACTGATGACACACCGCATTAGCACTGAGGTCACAAACACCACAATTTAAATATATATATGTATTTTAAAAACACGTACAGAAATACAGGTTACAAAATATAAATGATATAACAAGAAGGCTCTGATATATGCAGCTGAGACATCATGCACATCCATATTTAGCTTTTTTTTTCTGAGAAAGGAAAAATTACCAGCAATACGACAAAGACGAAATCAATTCCTTCTACAATCACGAATAGGAGACAAAGATGACCACACCAGCACAGCGACTATAGAACTGGGCCTCTGGATAGATCCAACCCAATGAAAGCTCTAGACAACCACAAATTATATGTCCTAATATACCGTTAATTCCAATAAAGAGCGAGCACCGTTTATGCTCGCAAAATGAAAGACCACAAAGATCTGATGCGCATTCTGTAATCTAGTCTGTTTACGACGTCTTTTTAAGTGATGTGACGGCCGACGAATTAAAATCATCCTTACAGAAAGAAATCAATGTTGATGGCACTTAGTTTATGCTAATGCTATGAGTTAAGGGGAAGGCTTGTTATACTGATCAGCGCTAACCTATGGGTCACTATCATTATGTATATCAAGAAGTACGTCCCATCTAGTCAACTACGTCCTTATTAGTCTTAATGGTACGGACATGGTAATCATGGTAACTAACTGCTTAGCAGTTCTATTAAGGCTTAAAGGGGAATTTACGCTAAAGGGGGTTTGCTCTCACACAAACAACCAGGACACAAATGAACAAGTCCAACGTACATGTAAAACCGCTCCGATAAAACGCCCCAAACAGGCAGTTTGGCTGCATGCCGCATGTTCATCAACAACAGATTATTTGACCAATAAAAACATGCAGTCTGCCCACATCTCATCATGTTTAACATGGTAAAGCAACAAACAGACTGAGCCCTTTTTTCGGTTTGCATTGGGAAGTCACATATACGCTTTTCCCTCTGAATTAGCTTTGCAATACAGAGAACAATTCACAAAGAACACCTTCACAATAAACTGGGGGGGAAATGCATGTACAGGGTTGAACAGTCGGCATTCTCAGAAAGTAAAACAGTCCAAGTTTCATGAGCAAAGCCACAGCTGAAGCCCCTATAGGAGCAACAGCCATGAAGATTTCAAAGTAATGCACATATGTCAGTATGAAAGCTGCCATATCTTCCAGATTTCAAATGGAAACTCAAGATGCAAGGGCTGAACAAATCCATAGGGTGAAGGGGGGGGTGACCCAACTGAAGGAAGTTAACAAACATGCTGTAACCGTGATGAACAGAAAAATGCTACCGTGACCCAAAAAAGCCAACATAACAGATCATAAGAAACAAAAGTGCTTTGGTCAAGCATTGCCAAGCAGGTCATTTGGTGTAATGCACTATAATAACACGGAGCCCCATAAATACATTCCGTTTCTAAACATGATCATAGACATAGTTATCAGTGTCAAAGCAGACTAGCATTAATTAAAACATGCACTGTCTCTCTGGAATCTATTTTGTTGTATGTTCAGTGAATCTTTTTGCTGGAATCAGCCAAGCTAATGAAGACCTCGTTCTCTAAAGGTATTTTCTCGTCATGTTCCTGTGATAAGGTTTATATGTACACTGTTTTCAGGAAAAAAAGTGTCCGAGACAAACACTTTCATGGATAACGTGAAAACAATAGAAGAAATATTCTGAATGGCACAGTTTGAAGAATAAAATGGGAGTATTGCAGTGTTTGTTGTCTAATAAATATAAACCATCTGAACCAATCCCTACTTCTCAGCCCTTAGTACACAATTCATATTCAAACAAAAATATTCCCAATTGTTAGTTGATTAATGCTTTTAGTTTGCATAGGAATCACATATGGGATTTGCACCGTTTTAGGATCCAAATCTGTATCTGGCCAAAAAGGGCTAAACTTCACCAGGTTATTTTGTTTTTGGTATATGTTTTAGATACAGTGGGGCCCAAATGTATCATTTCTTTAAATAAATTTAAAACATCGACATAAACTATATCATTCGCATAACAGTTTGATACAAAACATTTGTTAACATTTAACATAAACTAACAATTAAAAATACTTCTACAGCATTTATTCATTTCGTAACACTTTATTTTGATGGTCCCTTTTGAACGTGCTGTTAAGTAACTTTGCAACTAACTCTCATCAGAGTATTAGTAGACTGTCTGCTTAAAGGAGTAGTTCACTTTTAAAAAAAACTTTTGCTGATAATTTACTCACCCCCATGTCATCCAAGATCTCCATGTCATTCTTTCTTCAGTCGAAAAGAAATTAAGGTTTTTGATGAAAATATTCCAGGATTTTCTCCATATAATGGACTTCAGTGGGAACCAAACGGTTCAAGGTCCAAAAGACACTTTCAGTGCAAACTGTTCAAAGGGCTTTAAACGATTCCAGACGATGAATAAGGGTGAAACGATGAATCAAGCGAAACGATCGCTCATTAAAAAAACAACAACAACAACAAAGTTTAAGTTTTATAAGCTCAAATGTTCGCCTTGCTCTGTTTTGTGATGCGCGTTTGTGACTCTCCTGTTCGAACTCGTTCATCAAAATGAACGAATCTTTTCCCGAGTCAATTTGTTCGTTGAATGAACCAAATGACACGAAAAAAGATTTGTTCATTTTGATAAACGAGTTTGAAAAGGAGAGTCACGAACGCGCATCACAAAACAGAGCAAGGCGAACATTTGAGCTTATAAAACTTAAACTTTATTGTTGTTGTTTTTTTTTAAATGAGCGATTGGATCGCTTGATTCATCGTCTGGAATCATTTAAAGCCCTTTGAACAGTTTGCAGTTTGCACTGAAACTGTCTTTTGGACCTTGAACCATTTGGTTCCTATTGAAGTGCATTATATGGAGAAAAATGCTGGAATGTTTTCATCAAAAACCTTAATTTCTTTTCGACTGAAGAAAGAAAGCCATGGATATCTTGGATGACATGCGGGTGAGTAAATTATCAGCAAAAGTTTTTTTTAAAAGTGAACTACTCCTTTAATATCTGCCAACTCTGATGCTCCACCAACAGACACTCTACTGACTATAAGTAATTTTGTAACTACATATCAACTGAATCAAGCCCAAACCCTACCAGTCAATTAATACTCAACTAACGCTCTAATGAGAGTTAGTAGACATGTGGTGCAATGTTACTTCTAGTCAACTGAATGTGTTAAAGGCACCATCAAAATAAAGTGAGACCCTCAACATTTACTAATACATTACTGGTCATTATTAGTTTATGTTAGCTCAGATACAACAATTTCTTTTTTTAATTGTCTTTGTTTTAGATTTTCCTTTTTAAAAATCCAACAACTTTCCAGGTTTGAATGCAAAAAAAAGTGGTGTTTTGTAGACCCCACTGCATATAGAGATCATAACTGTGTCACTGAACTGTAAATGAGTGATTCCTTCATTCCTTCTAATATAGCACAGAGGTCTTCAACCTTGCTTCTGGAGACCAACTGTCCTGCAAATTATATTTCCAATCAAGGGATCCCGAAGAGCTGACTAGATGAACTCAACTCTGTAGGACAGTGGGTCCCCAAAAAGCAGGGTTAAAGACCTTTGCTAAAGCACACAGGGCAAAAAATAAATAAAAAATGTCACTTGATCAAAGTGCCACAGGGCTCGAACATACATGTGGGAATGAAAAACACAAACTAAGGAGCATTACTCTCCCCATGCCAGATGAATGACATCATCTTCACACAGAAACTTGAGTTTCGTTTGGCAGTACAAGTACAAACTATACAGCACTCAATACTAAACAAAACGGCATATCGAGAGGAAAACACTTTGGAGATTAGAAAATCACATCGACAGTTAAAAACAGCATTTTGTTCATATAAGGCAAAATCAGGTCCTCTCACAGTGTAGTGTTCAGCAGGTTTCTGCAGCAGCTCTTGGTGACCACTGTTGAAGCGTACATTACAGCGATAACAGTAATCAAACCTTCAGTTTGAATAACATATGCAGAACATACAGAAAGTCACATGACAGTCCACAAAAACACCAAAACATGGGTTATATTTCTATCAAGAGACTGCTGTATTTTGCTAGAAAATTTCATCAATTACTGGCAAATATTTTCAAAAAAAAAAAAATAAAAAAAAAATGATAACACCAATCGTGACATCTTGAGATGTTTGAATGTTACAAAATGCTAGCAAATTGAAATGCCATGGAAGCCATTTTGTAAAAGCAAATGTTATGCCTTCCAGTGTACAATGAGCAATGCTCCCTTAAACCCTAAATACACAATCTGGGGGAGTAGTGCTCCTTACAGAAATATAATAAAATAATATATATATATATATATATCTATAATTAAAAAAATAATAAATACATAAATACATATTATAAATAAATATGTCGATTTCACACACATAATTATACAGACGGATAATTCTTCATGGACATACTTGTGTAAACATTTTAAAATAGATGAAAGTTGGCAATTCACTTAATGTGCCAAAATAATTCATCAACATACTGAAGTGAATATGAATTCAAAGCAAAACACACAAATGGTGTGAACCATAAAAGATCCATATGCCGATGGAATCAAAAGGATGGACAAGCGACAAAATAGAAAATGCGTGTTGGCGACCAACCGAGAAAACGAAATGCAAACAAACAAAAACAAAACATGAAGAGAGTGGACGGTGGACGGTATTGCGCATTGGAAACTATCCAGTGTGGATACAGGACTTCCACCTCCACACCCCCCAAACCCTCGCTGCCATCCCCAGCTCCTGGCCATGAGCGGTTCGGCAGCATGCTGTTGTCTGGGTGGTTGGGAGGACGAGGTCAGCCACTCACCAGATGGTGAACAGAGAGGCCATGCAGCGGGAATGTCTCGCTTAAAATTGCATTCACAGGTTCACAGTCGATCCATGCGGAATGTGTCCTCGGTTGCCGGGTCGGCGAGAACCATGTCCGGGTCGTTGAGCATGTGCAGTCCGTCTAGTGTCAAGGGGTCAATCTTCAACTCGTCCAATGGGAACTGAGAGTCTGCATCAAAGCTGACGTCACCAACGCTGGCCAATGAGCTGGTGAGGTCTTTGGAGAGACTGGGTGGAGATTCCCCTGTTACTAGTGTGCGACAAATCAAAAATGCCAGTTAGCAACTAATAAACGGGTGTTCACGCATGCAAGATGTCATTCATTTTTAATTGGAGTAAGTTGGAGATTTTCCATGATATCAGTGACGTGTGTTTGGTGTAAGTTTACATTTCATTAAAGGTCGTATAAGCGATTTAAGGGCAAAACAAAAATTATCACTAAGCCCTACCCCTTGTTTTCGAGTGTACTTCTTAGCCCTTAAAACGGAGTTACAAGGGCCAATGGGTTGAAATATTCCCCTACAAAATGGAACAACCCTTCATGTACCCGATACGTCATCAGTCGTCGGCGATGGCTCTGCCGTTACGGAGTTTGTACAGGATTTCTCCATGACAACGACTGACAATCAGCGCAGCTGCTCTTAACTTTGAATAAACATGATGATTATAACATCCCTTCCTCGAAATGTATGTCTTTTCTGATCGGAAAAGGTAATTTATTATACCATTTCCTAATTTAAACGACTATAGTGTTATTATAAAAGTAAATAAAGTGCGTGGTGGAATCATCTGGCGCTAAATTTAAATGTTTAACCGTTTGCGATCCATCTTGCCGGTGATTTCTGATGCATTCCGTGAACTTTTCTCTTAGCCCTCCGTTTGGAGTGTGCCTCTGAAAAATCTCCGTTTCGAGGGCTATGTAGCCCTACCCCTCGATCTCAACAAGAATCGGGACACCCTACCCCTAGACGTGAACGCGCAAAACGGAGGGGTAGGGCCAAGGGGTGAATTGGGATTGAGCCTAATTATCTAATCTTCTAACTATCATCTAATCTTTTCAAACGATCCGTTAGCTGCCCGCCCCATAAACAAACTGTCACAAAAACGAATGGGAACAACCATTTCCAGTATTTTTTTGCGCTCGTTCACGCCGCCTGCACGCGAAGTCGGAGCTGAAGAATAAGCCAGCGTCTATCAACCCTATGCTATCAATGGACCAGATACATTTAACATGGAAGAGGCAATCCCCAAGAAGAGGAGGAGGATTAAGGCGAGGGAATACCGTCGTTTTTCGTCAAAGAAATCGGGAAGGCTTTTGAACGGTGGAGAGAACTCAAAGAATTGAAAGATTTTAAATTGGACGCCGAGACTGCACTGTTTCTTCTGGACAGGTGAGTAGCTTCTAGTGCTGACTTTTTTGTATGCGAACTGTGTATGAAAATATAATTCTTTACAAAACATGAGCGAAGCTCGACTAAACTTGGATAGCTGTAGCGAATATCAGGTTGTAGGGATTTAGTGTGTGAGTTGCGTTTGTTGTGTCTACTTTGATGTGTAGCCAAAACATTGTACTATTAGCAATAACACTAGCCTACGTTCAGGACTAACTTTAGCTGAATAATAATAATAATAAGCTGTTATAATAGTGATGCACCGAAATTATCACATTATTTAGTGATGCTCTGGGTTTCCCCATGCTGTCTTCCCGCAGTACGATTTTATTCACGCTGAAAGGCAGTCTGGATACCATGGCCCAGATTTTCGACTCATTTAGGGAACCAATCACAGAACGGGGAGGGAGCAGCAAGACGATGACGACATCTATGCGACACACACCGAAGCAGTTTGTTTATATGGATTCAACATGGCAGCAGACGCAATGCTACCTTTCAGCCTTAGATATTGTTCTAAGTAGTTTAGAATGCAAGTTTATTTTGAAAAAAAGAGCATTTTTTGGCGTTAAACTTTGCGAGACCCCAGTCGTTATTGTTGTCTTGCCATTAATCACCCTGATGGAGGACCAGTACAGGAGGCGCTCAACCTTGGAATATCTGCCGCTCAGCTGTGTCCCGAGAAAGAAAATGCGATAAAGAATTGTCCATACCAACTTCTGTTCGGCAGTCCTGAGGCTTGGATGAGCGCAAAGTGGCAAGACACATTAGCCACGGAGTTGTATAGTAACCTGCTAGGCATCGTCGTCGACGAAGTCCATTTAACTTATAAATGGTAAGTGGTATTTATTAATATCATAATGTTATTATGCCTGTAGACTACCTACTGTGGTTGTCACAGTGCCACTAAGTTGTGTTGCTGTTCGATATCAATATACAGCTACCGCTTTAGTAGCATAACTTTCAGTTGTGCACACGTACCCGATTAAAGTTGTTGACACTTTAGTCATTAAATTAAATTTTTACATTTTTAAACTTGAGAAGTACAAGCGCAAACAATTTCCAATGCAAATAACAACTTCAACATCTATGTTGAACTGTACTTAATACTTGTGTTTTTCTAATGGAAACGGTTGGCTTTGAGCTACGTACAGGTGCCTTTGATAGACATTCTTAGCACCCAATAAATGGCGCCGGGCATTCGTAAACCACTATGCTAAAAGTTGCTATGACATCAAAAAGGATAAAACACCACCCCCGCAGAAGTAGATCAACGCCTACTTCAACATGGCCAGTTTAGCCCCGCCCACCGATTGGCGCATTACATGCATAGATAAATAACATAGGCCTACCTCGTGATGACAAACCGGATTGAGTTACCGAGAAATAAACATGCCGTTTACAAAATTTGGTTGTGGAAGAAGACATTCGCTGCATAAGCTTCCTCTGGATTCCAATAGGAAATCATAGTTATACTATTTAGTGACCAAGTTCCATCTGATGTGGGTAAACATTGTCCGTTTGTTCTCGACACAGTTGGAGACCGATTAAGATTAAAAAACGGTGCTGTACTATATTGGATCAGACGGGAATGGTGCAACACACGGACTCTGGGTAGAGTATGGGCGAATCATTCGAATCATTGCGGTTACCATTTTACAACATTGGAAGTTTTCAAAACAATTTCCCCCAAGTGCACCGACGGGTGAGTTGAAAGTGACTTATTATAATATGCAAATCTGTTATCCACTCACAGCAGAGGGCGTTTACTTCTAGTCTTCAGTGCGAGACGCCCATAAAAAGCGAGCGCGTTTCAGCTAGGCTCAAAACTAGGGTAGAAAATAGCCTATTACTAATTCATTTAGATATTTTTGAATGCAAAAACCAAGCGAACGTCATAAGTTGACCTCAGACAACAATATAAAAAATAAAATAAAAAGCCAGTTCATGACCCCTGTTTTACTCAGAAATGAACAAAATAAAGTAAAATGGGTTGTAAACAAACTTTTAACGATAACTTTATGCAAGCATTCTGTCCTCCCCAAAACTTGTGCTTGTACTGTATAGGTAAAGAGCCTCAATGCATTTATTGTACCTCTGTGACATCTCTTCGAAAGACATTTGCATGACGACATTCTTGTTGAATTGAAAGACACAATACCTGTGAGAATGATGTTGGGAATGTTGCCATGGCTACTGTAGCTCAGCTGCTGTGTCTCCTGCTGACTGCTGTGGCTTCCAGTTAAACCCATCATGGCTGCCTGTGTGTAGTTCAGGGTTGAACAGTGACTGGAGTCACCCAGATTCTCCATCATGTTCATGTTGAACTGTTCCAGCTACACAATCAACATTAGAAAGTTTTTTTTTATCATTTGAACAATAAATCAAATAATAATATTTGTAATACAGCAGCAAATTTTATTCCTGCACCATCAAACTCAATCAAACAGTTGTCCAGTCCAGTGAGTGCGTCATAGATGATTCAGCATTATATACTGTGAAAGTGCTAAAGAATTCAAACGGATTTTGCCCATCCTGAAATAAGTTCCCTGCAGTTACTTAGGCACTGAATCTCTCTCTATATATCTCTCTCCCTCTCTCTATACAGTAGTATATATATATATATTGCATGTCGCAATATACACAATGTAACCGTGACATTCAAAACATGAAATATCGATATTGCGTTAATTAAGGGTGACACAATATTATATAATACTGGTATTGGCGATAACCATCATATAAGAACCCGCTGTGACGTGGGTGATCATCTGAAAAGGTTTTTTAAAAACCTTTTCATGGTGGGCGTGGTTAGCTGGTGCCTGCTTACATCACAAGGCACCACAACTTCCAATAGGAAAATTCAACTGCAGTAGCCACCTTTCAACTTGAAGAGGGCATCGCTAAGACGTTTTTACACCATATATTGTAGAATTAAAAAACTTTTTACCCAAATGTCCAAATTCAATGAACAGCAATAATAAAGCCCCAGTCTTACAGATCATTAACTAAAAAAAAAGTTGGTTTAGAGTTTACCCTTTGATGAAATGTATTTTGAAAATATTTTGCATACCTGTTACTAAAGCATGTATGCAACATATGGTATGAAACACCATATTTATTTTTATTTAGTTTGCACATTTTTCGAGTTGTGAAAAAACAATTCTGATTAAACTGTATACCTGAAAAGGTCACAGTTCTGGTCACAGTTATGTGGTTTTGAAATATGTGGCAAAGAAAATAAACAGAAAAAAATGTTATTTAGCAAGAAAACTGACAAAATTCATTTATTTTCCAAATGAGAAATAAAAGCCCAATGTGAAATATGTAACATTACAGATCTTTAACAATGAGTGGTTGTATTTAAAAAAACAACAGCAGAAACATGTTTTAAGTGGTCCATTTAGTTTGTTTTATATGCCCCAAAGGGGAAATTGGTCCGGGTTCTTATGAGTTAACAATAATCCAGCGTCAGTACCTGGTTGACATCCAAAGGACAGTAGGTGGATGTATTGCACCTTAATGCTAGGAATCTCCTGTATTTCACACCCCTCTCTCGCCCCCCCCACCTATTTTGTTATTTCTCCCGTAATTTTGTTTGGCCCAAACCTTGTAATATATATAAAATATAGTATCAAATCTTGTATAGAACACATCCTACTCACAATCGACACATTATTACACAAATATCAACCCATTTGTGACCTCAACCTGGCAACCTACAACTCTGCGGCAGTAGTAGACGCGGGAAGTTGAATCAAGCATCCATCTATCTATCTATCTATCTATCTATCTATCTATCTATCTATCTATCTATCTATCTATCTATCTATCTATCTATCTATCTATCTATCTATCTATCTATCTATCTATCTATCTATCTATCTATCTATCTCTATCTATCTATCTATCTATCTATCTATAGAATTTATGTTTATTTTTATAATTTCATAATGTAATGACCAGCTTGTGAAGAAATCATTGATTGGTTCATCACAAAGAACAGTCCTAATCTAGTTGTTTTGCTTGTCTGGATCTGAACTGAACTGAATTATCGGTCTAAATTATGAACTGAATTAATTAGGCAATTCACTTCTTCTCTGAATCAGCTATGACTCACTCTCAAGCTGAAGTCAGCCTTGATTTTCAATAGGTAACAGGGTTTCAGAGGTTTTTTTGTTGTTGTTTGTTTTAAAATGGTATATCTTAATCTAAATGTACATACCTGGTTGGACAGGGCATTGGTCTGTCTGGACGGAAGTTGCTGATCATAGAATGAATCTCCAAAGATGCTCCCAACCACCTGAATATGCTATGAAAAAAGATCCACTGAGAACAATGTAACGCTGAGGTAAGCATGCACGAAGATGAAGTAGACATTGTTTATTATATTCCAAAATACTGAGGAGAAACACAGGCTCAACTGCCAGATGTACTGTAACAGTGTAAAGGTGTGTGTACTGAACAAGGTGGCAATAGAGAGAAGTACACTCTGAGATGCCAATAAACACAAAATTACAAAAAAAATCAACAAATGAAGAATGAAACCGTAGAGGTGTCATGCTTACTTGTGGTGAACCGCCAGGTGAGAAGCCCTGATTGGACACTGGAGATGTTGGCGACTGATTGGTTGAAGAGCCAGTCTGACTGCGATACTTTGGGGAGTAAAAATGTGTTGAATTTGAGATAACTGAATAACGAACCTAAAGCAAAGTGCGTACACTAGAAGAAAAACGTACTGAGTTTGCAGTTCCACTTGTGGCTGTCTCTGATTGGCTGGCAAGAGAGGTCTGGACAGTGGAGCTTACGGTGAGAGGAGGGAGCCGTATGAGACGGATGTTCTGAGGAAGGGTGTGCGGCTGTTTCTGCAGGTCATTCAGTAAACTCAGCAGTGAGTACTGAGACAGCTGCTGCTCCAGTGACAGACTGTCCATCGTGATTGGCTGTGATAACAACATACAGTCAACAAATCAGATGCTAGTGTTATGAACAAGGAAAAAAATATCATAAATTCATACATTTACTAGATCATTGTCAATGATCCCACAGTGTGACATATACGTTTAAAAAAATACAAGATTTTTTTCAACTTTTATATCATCTGTTGATATTTTGAATTCATTTGTTTTTGTTTTTTTTGATTGACAAATTGTAGACTCATAATTGCTCAAATAAGTTATTGATTTCTCAGTTGATTCAGATCTCAATAACAGATCTGAATAATATAGTTACATTTTGCAATGAAATAAAAAAATAAGCAGTTGATATTTGCTATAGTCGACTTTACGTGAGTGCATGACATGTATGCGGATAAAGTTGGGTATAATATATATCCAATTTTATATATAGAGCTGTGTGATAAAGTTTATATTTATTTACGATATAAACAATCACAGAGTTAAGATTTGTTATATAGTATTGGTATGCAGGTAAAGTAAGATGTACTATACACTCACCTAAAGGATTATTAGGAACACCTGTTCAATTTTTCATTAATGCAATTATCTAATCAACCAATCACATGGCAGTTGCTTCAATGCATTTAGGGGTGTGGTCCTGGTCAAGACAATCTCCTGAACTCCAAACTGAATGTCGGAATGGGAAAGAAAGGCGATTTAAGCAATTTTGAGTGTGGCATGGTTGTTGGTGCCAGACAGGCCAGTCTGAGTATTTCACAATCTGCTCAGTTACTGGGATTTTCATGCACAACCATTTCTAGGGTTTACAAAGAATGGTGTGAAAAGGGAAAAACATCCAGTATGCGGCAGTCCTGTGGGTGGAAATGCCTTGTTGATGCTAGATGTCAGAGGAGAATGGGCCGACTGATTCAAGCTGATAGAAGAGCAACTTTGACTGAAATAACCACTCGTTACAACCGATGTATGCAGCAAAGCATTTGTGAAGCCACAACACGCACAACCTTGAGGCGGATGGGCTACAACAGTAGAAAACCCCACCGGGTGCCACTCATCTCCACTTCAAATAGGAAAAAGAGGCTAAAATTTGCAAGAGCTCGCCAAAATTGGACAGTTGAAGACTGGAAAAATGTTGCCTGGTCTGATGAGCCTTTCTGTTGACACATTCAGATGGTAGAGTCAGAATTTGGCGTAAACAGAACGAGAACATGGATCCATCATGCCTTGTTACCACTGTGCAGGCTGGTGTTGGTGGTGTAATGGTGTGGGGGATGTTTGCATGGCACTCTTTAGGCCCCTTAGTGCCAATTGGGCATCGTTTAGATACCACGGCCTACCTGAGCATTGTTTCTGACCATGTCCATTCCTTTATGGCCACCATACCCATCCTCTGATGGCTACTTCCAGGAGGATAATGCACCATGTCACAAAGCTCAAATCATTATTTCAAATTGGTTTCTTGCACATGACAATGAGTTCACTGAACTAAAATGGCCCATACAGTCACCAGATCTCAACCCAATAGAGCATCTATGTGGAGCTTCGCGTCCTGGATGTGCATCCCACAAATCTCCATCAACTGCAAGATGCTATCCTATCAATATGGGCCAACATTTCTAAAGAATGCTTTCAGCACCTTGTTGAATCAATGCCACGTGGAATTAAGGCAGTTCTGAAGGCGAAAGGTGGTCAAACACAATATTAGTATGGTGTTCCTAAAAATTCTTTAGGTGAGTGTACTGTATATCCTTTTGTACCTTTTAATATATCACCAGGTAGTTTACATTTTTCAACAATGAAACAATCAAACAGTTAAGATTTGCTATATAGTAAATACTGTATTGCAAATCTTAACTGCTAGAAAATGATATATACAGTATACTGAAAGATCAGAATCAGATTTTCATGAGACCTAGAAAAATTGCTAGAAATAAAAATAAAACCCTTTAACAGACTGCGCTGTTTAGGGAGGCCGCCTTACCTGTGTGATGGGTATCTGAGGTGAGACCGCAGGTGGTAGCGTGGGAGCTGGCTGCTGTAGGCTGATATTAGGTGAGGGGACGGGGCCAGTGTGCTGGGCAGGTGGGGAGGGAGGGACGTGACTGGCAGCACTGATGCCCAAGTGTGTCAGATTGGTGGTCAGGTTGCTGGTACAACTGGAGCTGGACGTAGGAAAGGTTATTGGGTCATCAAGATCCAGCGGGGTGGGGAGAGGAGGAGGGAACTGAATGTTTGTCAGATCAGGTAAGGAGCCGCCTGTGCTGTGAGCAGCTGGCATCAAAGAGCTATTCATTTCTTGATCAGGAGATGGAAATATGCTGGAAAAATGAAACAGAATATGCTGTGAATACCCTCCATCTCATGAAACTATATATTTATATTAATATACTGTATATTTTGCTGGACGAAAACACTATATATTTTAAATTTACCATTAAGAGGTTAAAGGTTAAAGTTAGCTTAATTTTACTTAATTGTCTTGAAATTAAGATTTGATACAACAAAGCACAATTCGTCCCAACCCAAATCTCATAAAATTGTCATTTTTTATCATTATTTAAACCACAGTTATCCTAACCCTAACCCTAAAACTAAACTTTCGTTCCTTAAAATATTGAAATAAAAATAAAATATTTAAATATAATGATTTTTTCAGCTAGATGCCATCTCAATATCTCAACTAAAAACAACACTGATCAAAATGCAATTTCAAATGAACAATTATATAAAGACAGTTTAAAATACTTTCAAATCGATATAGTTTAGTTTTAATTTACCAGCCATTAAACATTTCCTCATGGCTATAAAATAATATTTTACATCTATCATAAAGACCTACAGTATTGTGGATTTGTTTCTTATTGTTTGGTTATGGTCACATGAAAGCAAAAAACAAAACTAGGCATCATGTAAAAATTGCAGTTTGCTCCAAGGGTTAAATATTTTAGAACAAATCATGACAGGTTGTACAGTATGTCTAAATCTCTCATTTCACAGAGTATAATTCTGACAGTTCAATTAAAACCATGTACTATTTCAGCTCCTAATAAAGTTACTTGACAAATGGCCACCGCAAACTATATTTTATTATTTAATTAAAAAAGTGTTACCCCATTTTGGCACATGGTGAGTAGGCAAGGCAAGGCAAGTTTATTTATATAGCACATTTCAGACACAATGGTAATTCAAAGTGCGTTACATAGAAGAAATTAAAATAATCAAAAGAAATCAAAATAATTAAAACAGTTTAGAATCTTTTAAAAAATGTAATTAAATACAGTAACAGTCAGACGAACAGTGGCACAGTGCTCATTCAGTAAATGGATAGCTAAACAGAAGTGTTTTGAGTCTGGATTTGAATGTGACTAGGAGCACACCTGATCTCCTCTGGAAACTGGTTCCAGCTACACCTGGCATAAAAAAGCGGACTAGCCATGCTTTGAGTGAACCCTTGGTTTTTCTAACTGATATGATCCTAATGATCTGTTATATATTCTGGTATATATTCAGTGAACATATCTGTAATATATTGAGGTCCTAGCCCATTGAATGATTTATATACCAGTAATAATACTTTAAAATCAATCCTAAATGTGACTGGGAACCAGTGTAAAGACCTGACTTGACATGACTCTAGAGACACACCAAGATTCCTGACTTGATTTTTAGTTGTTTGACTCCTAGACTGAAGGTATGCGTTCACCTTGAGAACTTCATCTTTGTTTCCAAACGCAATGACTTCAGTTTTGTCTTTGTTTAACTGAAGAAAGTTTTGGCACAGCCAACTGTTTACTTCATCAATGCATTGGCACAGGGAGTGAATGGGGCTGTAGTCGTTAGGTGATTGGGCTAAGTAGAGCTGTGTGTCGTCTGCATAGCTGTGTAATCGATTTGGTTCTCTCTCATTATTTGGCTCATTGGGAGTATATACAGGTTGAACAGGAGTGGCGCAAGAATTGAGGCCTGAGGGACTCCGCAAGTCATGGATGTCCATTCAGACTTATGTTCTCCCATACTCACATAATAACCTCTCCCTTCTAAGTATGACCTGAACCATTTTAGGACTATCCCAGAAAGCCTGTCAAGAAGTATGTCATGATCAACAGTGTCAAATGCAGCACTGAGGTCGAGTAGTACCAACACGGATAATTTGCCTGTTTCAGTATTTAAGATGAGCGCTGTCTCCGTGCTGTGATGCGATCGGAAACCAGATTGAAAATTGTCATAGTATCCATTCGAGTTTAAGAATTTATTCAGCTGATTCTTGAAGACAACTTTTTCAATGATCTTGCCTATGAAAGGAAGATTTGAGATTGGTCTATAATTGCTTAAGATGGTTTCATCCAGATTGCTCTTTTTCAGGATGTGCTTGGCAACTGCAGTTTTCAGGGAGTTTGGAAAACTCCCAGAGAGAAGTGAGGCATTTACCACTTCTAGGAGATCTGCTTCTAAGCTGTGTAACACATTTTTGAAAAAAGATTGGGTAAGTAGTGCGTCAAGGCCGCAGGTTGATGTTTTAAGGTGCTGTACCGTTTCTACAAAAATTTTGCCATCAATTTCTTCAAAAACAGACATAGTAATAATTACTTTCTCAGGTTGTGGTCTGATCTGCCTGACCCCAGAGCAACTCAAGGATGTGCTGATCACCTTTCTGATATTATTGATTTTCTCAGAGAAGAAAGAAGCAAACTTACTGCACTTGCTTTCTGAGAGCATTTCTTGAAAATCAAGATCCAAAATTTGGATCTAAAGTTCATTTTGGATAAGTTAATAAGGTTAAGTTAGTAAGATAATTTTTGGATCTAAAGTTGCTGTCACACCTCCTTTTCTCTACTGATGTTAAATCAAAGATTATTCAAGTGTTACATGTCTGTCCAGAACACAGGTAAAATAATAATAATAAATAAATACATAAAAAACTCACTTAATCCCAGGAACATCACATGACTCTGTATGCAGAGATGCGTTGGGCTCGTCTTTCTCCATCTCTGACTCAGTGTCCTCTGTATCTGGAGGGGTGAGCAACAGCACTGAAGAAAGAGGGAGATGGAGAGGAGGATGAACTCCAACTAGTCATTGTAAATGAGGAAAAACAATATCTTATAATTACATGACAAATAGAGTGTCCATGATAAAGAAAGAGAAAAATATTTACAAAACACATGATAAGAAATGTTCTGGTTTTGTGTGTGTGTGTGTGTGTGTGTTTAACCGTTATACAATTTTCAAGAAATGTTTCAATTGAATTAGTAAAAATAAACAGTAATAAAATATTTCCTGTCCATGTGAGTGTGAATAATCTTAATCATTTTGTACAAACACAGACTGTGTCATATACTACCTTTATAATAGCATAATAGTGACACTTTAAATATACTAAAAAGCAGAGAATAACTTTTATTTTAAAATATCTAAATAAAATAATAAAAAGATATGCCAAATGTATCAACTTCTTCTGAAGATTTTTTAATTTTAATTCTAATGAGGGAAAGTTTTGATATCAGGCCAGTTGTATCACCCTTTAAAATATATTTTTTTTAATTTACACACTACAAACATATCAAAATTTATTCTAATTCCACTTCACATGTATCTTCACAAATAAAAAAAAAACTCCCAAATTCTTACATGTTTTCACTCCTTTTGACTGCAATTCTTGAGATCCACCAACAAAAGTGTCCTGTTGAGCTGGATTCACAGCGCTCTGGTGTAGAGCTGAGTCAGAGTTGGTCCTGTAGTAGAGTTGAGAACAGAAGAAACAATGATTTATGACATTTGAACATGTTTTGTTTCATAGTTTGTGAGGAAAAATGCTTTACCTCCTCCAACTTGTGTCGGGAGGTGGAGACAGATATACCGAGCTGTAGGGGCAGCTGTCAATGTAACTGGGCTAAGGACAATGTCTCACACATGTACACGCACGTAAAACACACCACAGTCGGGTAAAACTAGCTGTGTATGGTAAAGGATATCTGACGTCCATGCTTGTCCACAGAGAGAGGTCTACGATGAGGAGAAGCGATGCGATTCCTGTCACGATACACGCGGTCCACCAGGCCATGATGTCGGGACGTCCGACTGGTGTCTAGAACTGTCGACTGTAAAATAATCTGATTTGTTTAAGTCGTCTTCTAAGATGCATTTTCTTTACAAAAGGTATGGGAACTTTTACTGGAGTGTGGGGCAAATAAAAGCATTAAACAGGCTCCACACAGAAGATGGACTAGCAGTATGAAAGCTTAGAGCGATGAGAACCATCTTGTACATTCTTATGCTAACGTATCATAAATGAATAGCAATGATAAAATGATACTTGAAATGACACTTGTGCAAATGTATGTTTCCATCAGCTTTGTTACATTTAACTAATTCATTAAATAGACATTCCTTAGGACAACCAATAATATAATATGAATCTTTGGTTAGTAATTTGCTTTCGGTGTGGGTGTTCTGGGCTTTTCCTACAATACAGCGCATTTTCATGTCTCCATCATATATAAAGTAGTGTTCCCAAAAACTATTTGGTAAGTAAGTTGTCCGAACGTCTTTGGACTATATATCAGTCAAAGCAAGTATAGAATAAACATACTTTTCAAACATTTCACAAAAATATGTTTTTCTTTTATCATAATATAACAATTAATATCCCCAAGTGATTATGAACATAAAACATGGTAAACGTATTAAGAAACATTTCAGATATTTCTTCGGTAGCTCTCCATTGCGTAGCTACGCAGCGGGAACTCCTCCCTTCTTCATTTAAAAAAAAATATTTTGTGCAAACGCCAACTTGGAACAGCTGGCCAATTGTCGCGAAGTATGCAATACTGACAGGCTCACGGGCAGTACAAAATGCATGGGTGTGACAATCAGTGTTGGGGAGTAGTTAACTACAAGTAGCGACGCTACTAACTTAACTACATTTTTCAGTAGCTTGGCAGTAGCTCAGTTTCTTTTTAAACAGTGTAGCTTTTCCAGTAGCTTTTCCACTTTTTGCATCAAGTAGTGGTGTAGCGCGAGCAAAAGCTACATTGCGTTTCTCGAGCCTGCGCAAATCAGCGCGATACAAGGATATTCTTCTTCGTATTAGATTACAAACTCATTTTTTTTTTTGCCATTACCGCCACCTGTTGTTTAATCACGCGTCTTGCGGCTAACGGTTCACTGACGTACAGAAGTGTGTTGACACACCCATATTATGATTATCCATGATGGAGCAAGACGTGACGGCAGATTTGGAGGATGGAGAAACAATTAACGTTAATTACCCATGGCCTTATTTTTCCAAGTTCAATCTGTATTTTTGAGAAAATGTTATACATGCAATTTACTTTGGATGTATATTTTGTTCTTGCAATGTTGTAGGCTATTTGTTGCAATTTTGCACTTTTGACAAACATTTGAGTGTTGTGTGAAATAAAACAATACTCTTTGAAATCATAATTGTATTGCATTATTTTAAACACTAAATATTTTACTTAAAACTTTCCTCAGACACTTATTCAGTTATTTATAATATACGTTGTTCAAAAAAGCAAAAGTAGTTTCAATGTAGCTAGCTACTTTTTGATAGTAACTTGTAGTGTAGCTAACTACTTTTCCAAAAGGGTAGCTTGACTGTAGTTTAACTACTTAACGTACGAGTTGCTTGTAGCTTGTCAAACTACAGTTTCAGAAAAGCTTCCCCAACACTGACGACAATTGCATCAGAATTGCAAAGAAAGTTGCACCTAAGGACTAGTTATCTTTTCTTTCTCGCATACTACGGCTAACTTTAGCAGGATTTTTGCGGGCCCCATCGACCCGCCCCACACGAGTACTGTGCCGGCTGCCTGGGCCTGGCCCACGACAAGATGGCCTTCTTGGACTCCACGTGCGTGCACTGTGCTGACCTGCCGGTGCAAACTCGAGAGGGTTTTTCCCATTACAGGGTCGAGGCCCAGAAATGATGGTGACGATGAGGCCTGGGGCCATAGTCCTCTGCCGTCGCCACACAACGGTTCTTTTCATGGACCCGCTGGACTTGACACGAAATGCTCCGGTAAAAAGGAGGTAAGTCTGGTAACTGTAGTCTCCGTTGGAGGACTCCGTTCTTCCACGACCACGTGGTAAAGGGATGCGGCGTGTGTCCAAAGGAACGAGGCGGAAGCTCACGTTTCTCTGCGCATGCCCACCGTCGAGGAGACTGTCGATGTGCATCTGTGCCCGTCCGTTCGTCTCTGGCTGCGGATCTCAGCTTGCAGTCTGTGTAAGTTCACGGCTCATCTGGTTGAAAAAAGAAAGGCTCCAATCACATCCTCCGCCCTCCTTGGTGACGCCGTGGAGTCAGTTGCTGAGCATTTCTCCATCACGAATATTGCTCTCTCACGTGTTCCAGCACTCGCCGAGGTCCCTCTCTTCGTCGGCACCTCATCCTGCTTAAAATCGGCTGAGCCGGATGTTCGCCATAGGCTGTTGCGGAACAGGGAATGTAGCATCAGAGACCACAGAGAGCGGCGTCCTTGGCAGCCAAGCCTTCATTCTATGGACTATCCAAAAGGAGGAAAGGAGGACAGAGTTTGTTGGAGGCCCCACACCCAAGCACTGTGTTCTGCATCATGTCTCCTCTGTTCTTGTTGGTGACATTTGCAATATTTGTGTGCTGTTTGTATGAGCTCCACAATAAGAGCACATATCCCTTCAACAAAGGGCCTTTTCCTCCTTATACACTCAACACTGTCTCACTCACCCTGCCCCAGAGAAACACAGAGTTGCAGTCTGTGCCTGTAATGGCCTTCCGATGGAAAAACACGAGAGTGCCAATGTTCCCCCACCATGTACGACGCCAGCCAGCCTGGCTGGGGCAGGGCACCAGTCTACAAACTGGCCATAGAACTAATACGACCGCGGTGTCATTTTCTAGACGCGTGTACAGTTATTCCAGGAGTTTCACCTTGGCTACTGGGGATAATTCAACACAGGTATTCTCCTCAGTCCAGACGCAGACCACCCCGAGTCAGTCGTGTGGCTGTCACTGACTTTGCCTCAAAATGCCCCGTTCTGAGAATAGAAATGCACAGCCGCTATTTCGTGGTCCCCAAGAGGGATGGAGGACTCCGTCTGATACTGGACCCGATACCCGTCAACCAAGCACTTCACTAGCGCACGTTCAGGAGGAAAGACCCCCTTAACATGAGCTCACTTGTTGAGGTCATTCGCCTCTTCATGGGCCATGCAAGCGCGTCTTTAGGGTTGTATGTTTTGCTACCGGCTGATCTACACAGAACAATGCTTTCGGTAAATGATTATCCTCAATTAATTTTCTAGTCTTAAGTCCTGACTACGGATTTGTGCAGTCGTTGCACAAGTTCAGTCACTGTAGATACTGATTTGTGTTTATGTTGTTATGTTGGCCTGTATCCTTCAGTGCAACTAGCTATTCTGATCTAACTGCGTATATTCACAGTTGTCACTGTTACGGCTGTTGACACTGTGGCGAAAGGGGGCCGTGGTTCAGCAAAGTCTGTAGCGGGAGAGAGGCAGGAGCTGAGTGGTAATTAGGTCAAGTGCAGATGACTAACACCTGTGTCTGATTGAGGTGATTGGAGCGGAGAGACCAGATAAAAGCCAGCAGGAACGAGCGAGAGGGAGAGAGAGCTGGACTGGGAACTCGTGTACTGCCTTCAGTGCTGCCGTGGGATCTAGCTCTAGTTTTGAGGGCTCAATCCCTACCACCTTTCAAGCTCTTGGTTTCGATTGCAATTAAGGAGCTCTACCCAAATTTTATTTTTAACGGCTCTGCTCCATGCCTTTGCTTCAGCTAAGTGCGTTGGATACTTACACGTGTTCTCATGGACAGTGATATTATCTGTTTCGGACCTGGCGACTGCACTGTTACTCTTCGGCTGACATGGGGCTACGTACCTTTCCAACGTTACACAAGTGTTTCCCTGCCCGTTTATCTGCTGAGCTATCACATGACGCTGACGCTCAGAGCACTGTTTGCCATTTAACATGGCCTTGCGGGTGTATGTGAATCGTGCGGCTGCCTTCCTTCAGTTGGGCCATACTTGAGTGCTTGTGTTGTCTGCCCTGGATCAGTACAGCCTTCGCGTTCATTGCACTTGTATATGCACATTTTGATAGGGTCGGGGATAACGTCTCATTGGTTGCGTGGCTATTGGCTGGCTGTCTGTCTCTTCCGTGGCTGGTGTAGCTTGGCCCCCGTTTTTCCCCAGGTTTATCTTCACTACTCTTACAACGGGATTTAATACAGTTCCCAGAGCGTAGCCACACAATGTAGAGTTACTGTTCTCGAAAGGGAACGTCTCTTTTTGATGAGGGTCCCCGTAAGCAGAGTCTTAAATGAGTTAAAAAGTTAAATGAACGTAAAGAGTTGTGAGAAAACAGGGTGTCAAATCCGCTTCATGTGTATCAGTTATTAAAGTGACAGCAGCCTAATAAACCTGCTGCGGTCTGTCATTAATGTGTTCATTTTCTGTATATTTAACTGTAAGACCTACCGCACATGGAAATCTTGAATCACTGTTTAAAGGTTAAGGTTACATGGGTCAAAACCAATGAAAGGGTACGTAAAAGTCTGAACTGGCCAGACTGGTCCGGTAGAAATAAAATCCTAGTATTGAGCCCAAATATATTAAAAGCACATCTAAATGTGACATTTATTACAATGGGTTTATGTGAAGATTGTAAGTTCACTTAAAGAAAAAGTGTTGTTTTTTTACAGCCTATTCAATTATCTTCTAATGTTGAATGGCTATACCCTGGTGAAAAAATAAATATACCAAAATGTATTAGAAATACATTTACATATATGAACTTGTATTATATGTATTATAAATACCCTGGAATTGTACTTTTGGTATGGTTAAAGTGTTAAATTGGAACAACTAATTTTGTTTTAGTTATCCGGAAATAGTGTTGAGGTCCAACTTAAGATATACTTAAGTGCATTTGATTGTGCTAAATTGGAAAGAATGTATTAAGCTAGAATAAATGTCAGGGTTCTGGCCTGGCAGCTTTGTCTGTGTTGTCTTTGTTTCAGGCTGCGTTAATACTTGCCATTAACATTTGATCACCGTGATCCGATCAAGCAGATTGGATCATAAGCCAATTAGGACACGGTGCATTTACACCTGTCCCCATCACCATCAGGTAAACGTGATTTAACCAAGTACCACATGTTCCTGGATCAACATCGTTGTTGATCCTGGATCAACTTTCCAATCAACCAATCAGATTTGAGGGACAAGTTTACAGTTCATGCCAAGTTTAGGCTTAGAACTAGAGTGAAGTACTTAAACATCAGTGTTATTACCCTTTCATTACCCTCTGATTTTAGGGAAAAGTTATGGATAGGGTAAGGTTTATGGGTGGGGATAGGGTAATGACTACATTTTGGGACAGGAATGTTGATCCAGGACCATGTCTTACTTGCCAAAAACATGGCGACCGTCCACATCAATTGGCTTCTGTATCTGGATCGCAGATTGGATCGAAAAAGTTCTGGTGCAAAGTTGAAGTGGTGGGTTTTCTTCTAAAAACCGTTTTCAGTCAGGGTACATTTTACAAATATCGCAAAATGAGGAGGATGAAGAGCAAGTACTAATAATAATATGGATAGATGCTGTAATGGAAACGGTAAACGTATCCGAGGAGATTGCCGGCCGTGGTGGGAAAAATGCGTTTTCTAGAATATTTGCGATGTACTTCGCACTCGACTCACACAGCTACGTACAGCAGTTCCTGGAGAGGAGGGGGAATAATGACAGAGGGTGGGGTTTTGTATGACGTCCACCTGTGAATGCAGAAACGATGGCTGGATTGAGTTTACATTACATTGAGATCCGATCACAATGAGTCGTCAACTACCTCCGAACCTGGGGCCTATACCATGAAGCCGTATGTTTCAGTTTAGTTTGCGCCAACCCTGGGTTTTAGGCACAATGAAAGTGGTTTGGCTTTTAGCAGAACGGCTAACCTGGTCTAGGGTTATATTCCAGGTAAGAGGTTGCAAAACCAAATTGGACCAATCAGCTGTGAGCAAAGTGACACATGTCACTCTGATGCAATAAAGTCACTCCACTGGTTTCTACTCCAAAACAGGATTCTCTCATACCTTCATCAACTGTATTAACTAACTTTTACTTGCACTGTTATACAGTAGCAAGACCTTTTCTTTTAGTTGTGCTCCGGCTGTTTCATAGACAGCTATTTTCTTCTTGCTGTGTAAATTTGTTTTAATTCTTAATATTTTAATACTTTTAAGCCTGGTTCACACGGCAGGATTATTAGGGCGATTTTAGCCCCGATTCACCCCTTCCGACAATCTTAAGGATGCTCAGATTATCGTAAAATAATCTGATCAGATATTCCTGCCGTGTGTGGTGTTAAGACTGCTCTCTTCTGCTCGGAAGGATGCCGGGACCGCTCAGATCTCAAATCGGGGATATCCAACATGTTGGATTTTTTTGCCCCCCATTTCTCCTCGTGTGTGGTGTCCCCCGGGGACGAACGAGCACGCAACCTGTGAACTGTGGCGTGTAGCCAAACAGAAAGCAAGGTGACGAGGCGCAGAGGAAGCACCTGCGGGAAACAAAATCAAAACAGCTGGCGCCCGGCGGTATGGCGCACCAGAAAGTCCGGTGGACGTTTTTTTTTTTTCCGTTAAAAACAAACTACACACTATTGCCACTGCATCCTCTTCGTCCGCCATGATTGTTTACTCTGAAGTCACGTTTGATCTCGAGGGATTTTGCGAGATTTTCTGTCTGAGTCTGACTTGGGAATGCTCGGGAATCAAATCGGTTCGTGTGTGATGTGTTGATTTTGCCGTGTTATATTACGATATTTAAATATATTTAAAACTTTAATGTTAGGTTTGATTAATCGAGATTACAGAAACATGGGATTGTTTTTTTTTTTAAATACACTCATGTTGGCTAATGCTCAATATCTCACTGAGTAATGACTAACTTTAGTGCTTATATCCATCGTGTTATTTCATATGGTTAATTTTCTTACCAGTTGTCAATAATCAAGCTATAATTACTAGAGTAAAAGTGTCTCAAAGCATTTAAGTACATCACAAGCAAATTTTTTTTTATTTAGTTAGCTGAAAAGGTACTGCATAAGAGTAATGACTCATCTCGCACTATGAGTTTCATCAGTTATGATGTTCATATAATTGTGATTAGATAAGCTAAAGGCAAATTCAATCATAAAGTGACAACATATGTGTACGACAGAATTTTCAAACTTATGAAGTTTCTAAGGTCTCACCTGAAAAGGGAGGTCAGTGTTGCTATTTCCAATCTGATTGACATTGGGCAGTGACCCTCCATAGCACTGAGCTCGATTCTGGCCTAGTTGCAAATACTGGGTCTTCTGTAACTGCAGCTGTGCAAAATAACAGTGCGTGAAAAGCAGCAGTGAATGACGAAATGAAAGCATGAATGAAACGTAAACCAGATACTGGGGAGTCAAAACACTTTAACAAGAGAAGAATGAGAAAAGCAGACCAGTGAGAGTTAACAAAAAGTAGCAGAATATGGGTTTCAACTTATGTGACTCACACTATTGTCATAAGTTCAATGCCAAGGGACATACTAATAGGCCAGGGCTAAATGCCAGACATTTTCCTCCTGTGAATATTTCTTTATTTTCAAAAGTTAAACTCGAAGTCATGACTAAAATAAGTTTAGAACATTTCACAGAAAAACAACAACAGTTTGTTTAACTTATGTTGACCAAAAGTGGGGCAAGTTGTCACAGCATACCGTTTATTGACAATTTGAGAAGAAGAAATGTATAAAACCCTATCAAATAAAAGTAAAAAGGCACATGCAACAACTTAAGTTAGGTAATCAGTCATTTATAAAAAATAACACGAATCATTATGGAACAATAATACAAATGGAAAAGTGCCATACAAAAAAAATAAATAAATACCAAAACCATTGTTTTGGTCAAATTATAGGCCTAATGAAAAGAAAAGAAAAGAAAAAAAAGAAAGAAAATAAAACACGTGACAACATTCCCTGACTTGACATTTATGAAAAATACCAATATCTATCCAGTTATATTTTAGCATCATTGATATAATATTAAGGATTTTAATATTTTGAATTAGATGTTTTCATTTTAAAGTTTTAGTAATAGTCTTTTCTATTTTTGTCTTTTGTCTTAGTTTTTTTTATTTGTATGTCTATAGTTTTTATTATAATTTCAAGTAAAAATAAATAAATAAATGTTGCCTTGGCAACAAGCTAAAGTAAGCCTACATAATATTTAAATCCTAGTTGGATAGTTAAATATACAAAACTGCTACAATACACACGTGTAGACTTTTAACTCAAAACCAAAAACTGATATAGCCAACATGTTTTGTGACAACTTGCCCATATGACAACTATCCACGGTCTACTCTATTTGACATTTCATTATTTAGACCGAAAAGCAATCACACTCCATTAGCGGCCGGACAGATGTGCACGACATCTGTCCGGCCGCATCCTCAGCATCTCTGAGCTCATGCATCCGAACGGCCTCCCGTTACGCTCAAACCCTGAGACATCATTATCGTCCTTCACTGATTTTTGTCACGGCTCTCGGTCGACAAAAGTGTTCTCAAATCATATACAGGCTATAATCTATCCATAGCAGCTGTGCTAAGCGCGCGTTTAACCGCGACACACGTATCCGTTTCTGACACACGTACCCGTGCAGCTCGCGTGATGCTCAGGTCTTTCATGACCTCCTCAAACGCCGCGGTCTCCTCCGCTTGTTTCTGGTTGTGGAGGGCGATTTTCTCGCTAAATTTTCGCGGATTGTTTGAGGTCGCCATCTTCCGTTCTTCTCCAAAACACAGAGCGTTGCGTGAGACGCGTTGTGCGCTGCTGCGGCGGCGTCATCACGGGAAGAGTTGTGGGCATTGGAGTCCAGAGACAGTCCACTGGAGGAGCGCCTGATTGACAAAACAAACAAGCAAGCCCACCAGAATCTTCACTAACGTTAGACGAGTCGATATGTTTTTAAATGAACTAGTTTCAAGTGTTGATAGAAGGCGTTTGTGATGATGAATGTTTTAGAACATATCTAACGTTAGGCATACAATGGTTGTTTCAGGCAGCTATAACCAATACAAATAAATGTAAAATTTATATTGAGATTTTGGCTATAAAAAAAAAAAGTAGTAATTTAATTTTGCTCACCTCAAGTTTCATTATCAGTGTTTTTTTGTTGTTGTTGTTAATGTTATTTGATAAATATCGCAAAATAAAGGGTTTACCCTAAATTGTTTTACATTTTTGCAACAGAAAATAGGAGCCTATAAAGTTCTGTTTTGCACACAGCAATAACAACAGTAGGCCTACATAATAAGTAAAAAAACTTGATATACTTGCAAAAACGTTATTTTGTAATAGTAACACTGAAATTGAGAACACAAATGTGTGTGTTTTATTTAGATCACACTTTAGGTCACAACACAGCAGATGGATAAAAACAAAAACACAATTTCACACATGGAAGACAAACTGTAAAAGAATAACTGCAAAAGTGCTATCAATATAATACATATGTTTTCTTTTTTTTTAAAGAAACTATACAAGTACATTTACATAAGAATGATAACAGAATTAGTTTTTTTTAGACTGAAAGCTGCTTGGGTTGAAATTGTTGTTCACATAGTCAGAACTTCTAACATGTAAATTAAGGCTGATCTGAGGTACAGTACAAGATAAAGGCCATTTGTTCATGTGTAAAGACCCAGCTAACTTACTCCAAAGTATTGCCAGATGCTGTCCAGCTTTACATCTTGGGGGTAAATGAATCCTGAGCTAAGGGTGACAAGTCATTTACAGCTGTAACCTTGGTAAATCAACCATCTGTATACATTACATACACAGAATGTAATTTGTGTTGTTGGAAAGAATGGGTCTCATTCACAAAGCCTGCTGACTTCCCATAACACCAGATGTACTTGTTACATCGTAAGAAGGGTATTTATGCTAGTATCAGTCTATCTCATCCTTATCCCGAGGTTACCGTAGATCCGCCAGATCCGGGTCGTATCCAGATCAGATGGTGGACCTGCACCTAGTCACAACCTCATCGCGGACCCGTATGTCAGCGGATACCGTGTATCGCTCAGATTCACAGCCCACAAGGCACAAAGACCACAAGAACATGTCCTCTGCACACTGTTTTCTACAGAGCTGCTTTAGCTTTAGCTGAATTGAACTCATTTTATCATTGTCTTGTCGAATTCTGTTCGCATCATTAAATCGTTAATTTCCTGTTTTTCACTGTAATGCTGCTTTGAAACAATTTGTATTGTATAAAGTATAGTACAAAGTTGACTTGAAATGACTATAATTATATTGCATTACATTATATTTTATATAAAACAACATAATACAACTAATAAACAGCTTTAAAGTGATAAACAGGAAAATAATTGATGCAAACAGAACTAATCTTAAATATATTCATTAAATATAATGAAAGGTCAAATCTGGGTCTGTATAAAAGTTGTGTTTGTTATTGTGTTTGAACTGGTTTTGAGAATGACACTTGGCATTGCTTGAGGATCTGGCGAGTGAGGAAAAGCTCTAAAGAAAAGGCTGTGCTGAAAGCCCTTATATGGAGATGGTTTAGGCGTATTTTATGCAAATGACTAACCTTGTGCACATGGCGGATCATTTAGAATAATCCAAATTCACTAACATTAGAATGGGATTAAAACAAATTAATGTGTGCACTAAGAACGTCTTGTTAACTAGGTGGAAATTGATCTTGAAAAGTGCGAACAAATACGAAATAATCCACGCAATTATTAGTGAATGGGACCCACTGTTTCTGACATCTTAAAGGGTTGGGTCACTCAAAACTATACATTCTGTCATTAATTACTCACCCTCTTGTCATTCCAAACCCATAAGACTTTCAATTATCTTCAGAACACAAATGATGATTTTTTGAGGGCATTCTATGTGCAGGGCATTGGTAGCTAGCCAACAACCACTTTGACGCTTCAAAAAGCTTGTAGTGATCGTAAAACTAATCCATATCAATTGAATGAATTAATTTAGGCTTTTATCCACATATAAACATTGATAAGTGAACATAAAACACAAGCTCAACTGATCCTGCATCACACACGAGAACAAACCTCATTGGTTCTTGCTAGTCAAGCGAACACACTTGAGCTTCCGTTTACCACAACTGATGAATATTTATACTTGAAGAGAAGCCTAAATTAAATCTGTGATTGTGTCTCTTCTCTTCAGTGAAAATCAAAACCACTCAGTTCATATGGATTAGCTTTGCAATCTTTTTTTCAGATTTCATCAGAAAGATCTTCGTGTGTTCCGAAGTCTTGCAGGTATGGTGAGTAATTATTGACCGAATTTTCACTTTTGGCTGAACCATCCCTTTTCAAAGAATTTAGGGGGAAAAGCATCAACACAAATGTAATAAAACACACCAGCATACTATAAATGCACAAAAAAAACAGTTGTAGTTTTAGAATGCAGGGCTTTTTTACACATTCAAATTACATGCTCACACAATATCATGACAAAAAATTGTGCTGTAGTTCCAAGATCCAGTCACCTGACATACTGTAATGTAACCTTGTAAAAACATGGTTTTAGTCATTAAATCACTAATTTGAACATTCAAGTGCCTAATGAAATGTGCTTGCTTAGTTTGTGCAAGAAAAAAAAAACTTTATGTAGGTTAAAAACATTATATATTATGATGTTGGTCCATTCAAGTGTGTCGTCAACGCAAATCCCACAGGCACTTGTCAGAAACCCTCATTAGTAAAAAAATGGGGCAATCTACAAGAAGGCCCAAAAACAACATTAATGCTTGAGTGGTGTGTAGAAAGATGCTTCACATTCTCAAAAATGTTTGTACTTTCATGTCATTAACATGAACAGGCCTTAAATCATGTAAGCAAATGTAAGAATATGTGCTTAGCGCTGAGTGGTTGTTTGGGGAAGTATAATAGGTGTACAAGCTATTCCTGCAAAAGATTCTGGAAAATGAAGATCCCTTTCCCACTCATCCGTCTCTGTATTATAAACTTGCACGATACTCGTGACGTTATTTAGGTGCCAATTGTATCCTCCAACTATATAGATCTTTTTATCCAGCAAGCAGCAGCCGGCCTCCGACTGACCAGCACGCATCGGACTGACTGTTGTCCATTGATCGGTCTCTGGAATGTAAAACTCTACGGCTAGGACATCAAAGCAGCGGTCAACATGGTCCATTCTGCCACCGAGAGCATAAATGCGGTTGTTGACGCTGATCATAGCATGCAGGACTCTCGGCTCGTTCATGGGACACTTGAAATCCCACTGATCCAAGGCTGGATCATAGCAATGAAGAGTCTTCTTATCCTCCACAGACACCCCATAACCTCCGGACACGTAGAGTTTCTCTCCACATGTAGCTCCGGCGTGACCCCAGATTCTCCTCTTCAGGGAATCCACATAAATCCACTCATTTTTCCTCGGACAATAGCACTCTACAGAGGACAAGCTGCCGGATCTGTTGCGTCCCCCTGTAGCATAAAGTTGTCCATGAAGTACATTAAGCTGAAACTGAATGCGGCTCTCCTGCATAGGTTGGATTCGAAGCCACTGGTTCAGATGGGGGTCATAGCGGAAGCAAATGTCAACTGCGCCCTCTCCACTGCGATATTGCAAATGCTGCCCGCCTACGACGTACACAAAATTGTCGAGAACCGACACGCATGCGTGGCTGCATCCCATCTCCATTTCGGTCAACTCTTTGAACTGTCGCACAGTGATGTCGGCCAGATAGTAAACTTTGCCGCTTACGGTGCGATCGTTGTCGGTGTACGGGGTTCCACCAAAAGTAATGAGCGACATAACGTCTGAGCGGATGGAAGTCCGAGGTGATTGCATTTCGTGCTGTCGGAATGGAAGGATCTGGTAATTGAAGGCTTCTAGGAGAAAGTGTCGACATTGCACATCCTCCACCATGATGTCGACCGTTTGGACGCTATCCACAAGCTCAGACGATCGCATTAGGGGGAAGCGCACGTGACGGAGCACTTCGCTGGCAGCAGATCGTCTGGACGCGTCATGCTGCAGCCAGCGGATCGCTGCGCGGAACAAGTCGATCTCGCTGCAGTTCTTCAACTTGTTGCTCTGAAGGAAGAAAACCAGTCGTTCTATGGGAATGTGAAGGAAATCCTCCTCCTGTGCTATCTGCAGGAAGTGACGGAACGTGTAAGCGTCGACCGACTGTTTAAGGGACGAGAGGCTAAAAGTGGTGGCCATCTGGCCGATATTTAGACAAGTCTCAACACTCATGGCTGATTTCAGGAACTCCTCACAAAGCTCCACCACAGGCACCATCTGCAGGAAGACAGCAGCACCAAGAACATCCTGAATGCAGTCCAAGTCCAAAGTGACCTCAGAACTGTAGGCAAAATCAATAATGTGCTTCAGTCCTCTGGCTGAAAGACCCTTTAGCTCTATGGTGTTTTGGTTTGACTCCTTCATTCCTCCAGTAAACATGGCTCTGTATGGATCAAGAAGAAAACATTTTACACTTCTGTTCAAACTGTGCAGAAAGAGTCTGCAAATTTTTAAGCTAACCCTAAAGTACAAAAAGTGACTGCTCCCATTTTTAGCAGCCTTGGTTCCGGAAATATATTCCCCAATCATTTTCTAAGTAGGCATTAAAAAAAAAAGAAGAATATTAACTAAATTTAAGGCTTGAACCAAAACATTATAAACTTGATGGATATATTCACACAAGATCATTTGTTTGTCAAAGATGGCTCTTTCAGTGCTTTAAAGGGCGATACATAATCTGAGATACATAATCAGTGATCAACCAGTGATCAACCATCAATCAGAACTCAATACTGTAACGAGCTGCGCAGAGTCGAACACGCTTTCATGTTTTTCACTCTGCTTGAACTTGACAAAATGGCCAGGGGAAAGGTTCATGCGCATATTTAGCCATTCTTTAAAAAGAAGAGATCTGCAATGCCATATTTTTACACAGGAGAACAACTGAGGGACTCATCCATAACTATTACACATAAGGTGCAAACATTCACTGATGCATTTCATATATCATACATTTACTATATGGACAAAAGAATTGGGACACACCTCGTAATTCTTGAATTCAGATGTTTCAATCAGACCCATTATCACAGGAGTACATGAGATATTCTTAAGAGATCAGTGAAGTGTGGTAATGTGCAACATGACTTTTGCGTAAACATACACGCCACTTTCGAGTCAATTGGCGTGTTATCTCTACGCATATTGAGCTATCCGCGTGTATCCACGTGTATTGCGTGTATGTATGTCTACGCTATTAACGTCCGAGTGATTCCGCGACCGCGTGTCTGTACACGCCGACAAATGTCCGCGCGAAACGAAGCAAAATATAGATCTACATCTGGGGAGCGATCTTTTTTTCCCCTAGGATGGTAAGGGAACATTCATAAATGCCATTAACCCCAGTGACGGGTAGGTTTAGGGACGGGGTTGAGGTAAGTCATATATTTATATATACAGTAATAACGTTAAGTCAACGTCGTTCATAAACACGCTGAAAAGCGATTATGCGTGTTGATAGCACGGCAAAAATGGAAATACGAATTGGCGTGTCATACACACGCTACTTCATGAGATCAGTCTGTAATGTGATAAAATGCCACCTTTGCAATAAGTCAGTTTGGGAAATTTCACCCCTGTGAGTTACTCCACGGTCAACTGTAAGTGGTAATATTGGAAAGTGGAAGCGTTGGAGCAGCAGCAACTCAGCCACGGAGCGGAAGACCACATTAAATCACAGAGTGGGGTCACCGAGTGTTGAGGAGCATGGCGCGTAAGTCGTCAATGCTCTGCGGATTTCATAGATGAAGAGTTCCAAACTTCCACTGATATAAATATCAGCACAAACACTGTGCAGCAGGAGCTTCGTGGAATGGGTTTTGAAGGCCGAGCAGCTGCTTGCAAGCTGCCATGCAAGCTGCTTGCTCAAGTACAATGGCAAGCATCAAATGGAATGGCGTAAAGCACGCCGCCACTGGACTCTGCAGCAGTGGAAACATGGAGTGATGAATATTACTGCAGGGGAACATTACTGGTCTGACTGCATTGTGCCAACTATAAAATTTGGTGGAGGAGGGATAGTAGTATGGGGACTGTTTTTCATGGGTTTGGCTAAGCCCTTTACCTTCCAGTGAATGGTAATCGGATTGCTTCAGCATTCCAAGATATTTTAGCCAATGGTGTGCTTTCAACTTTGTTGGAACAGTTTGTGTAGGCCCTTTTCTCTTGCAGCATGACTGTGCCCTAGTGCACAAATGGCGCTTTTCCACTGCTGGTATGGCTCAGGGGTGCGTTTCCCGAAAGCATTGTTAGCCAACTATGGTCGCAAGTTCCGTCGTTACCAATAGAGTTCAATAGAAATTGCGACCAACTTGCGACCAGTGTTGGGCAAGTTACTTTTAAAAAGTAATTAGTTACAGTTACTAGTTACTTCTTCCAAACAGTAACTAAATTAGTAACTCAAATACAAATTTTAAAAAGTAATTAGTTACTTAAGAAAGTAACTATTGCGTTACTTTCAAGTAAAATTACATTTTAAATGCTCAAATGTGACCCCACCTCTACCCCTATTTAACGGAACTTAAAACACATGTGCATGTTCAATTATTTATGAAAAATCTGAATTTTATAATGAAATGGACACTTAATACAATACATTAACAGAAACATGAAACATTGTACACGCATCTAAAAAAAATGTTGCTGTGGGACAAAGTGAGACTAGCCTCAAATCAAATGCCATGTATGTAGATATTATGTTTATATAGTAGATCAATGCAAATAACACAATAGATGTTTTGGAACTTTTGATATTTATTGCCCCTCAACAGGCCACAACTGGGCAAAATTAAATTAAGTTTGTTAAGCTGTTGAGTTATATGTTCTCATTAACTAAATTATTTTATGTTTCTTACTGTTATTTTGTTTTTACTTTATGCTATTTACTGTTACTAAAAATGTGCAAGAGTTCATTGTGCGCATGTGTGAACAAATGGGGACTTTTATTTTGACTCAACTTATGTTCCTTCCTTGAGATGAATGTCGTGCTGCTGCTCCCTCGCTCACTGATGTTATGCCAGCGCATTGAGACGAAAACTAGCAAATAAATAACACTGAGAAATTGTATCTGGATTGTTCTTTAGAGGATGGATGAACGCAATATTGTGCATGGACATGACAGACGGAAATGAAAACTTAACATAAGCAATACCATTTAGAGAAGGCTACTTTTGGATTATTTGGGCTCGTCGGCATACCTGTCTCTCGTTGACTGACTGGCTTGTGTTATTCCTTGTGTCCGTTATTCCTGTCCGACTATGCGTTATGATGGGTCGTTCGCAATTCATGAGCGTTAGCTGATAGTGATGATGGGTCGTTCGCGGAGGAGCGTAGGTGATGATTGATCGACTCGTTCGCGAATGAGCTTTTGATGGGTTGTTCGCGATTCGCGAATGAGCCGACTCTTTTATTTGAACGTCGGGAGCTGGCTCGCATATCTGAAGAGCCGACTCTATTTTTACAAATTTAGCCTATAGAAATTAAATAATTATATAATAAAAAGTGAAATATTATTAATAGTCAAAGTTATTTAAAGAGCCGTTTGTGAGCCAAAAGAGCCGGCTCTTTTCAGAGCTGAGTCAAAAGAGCCGAATGCTCATCACTACTATGTGTGCTTTAGAACACCCGCCCAACTCTACCTCTGATTGGCTTACAGTGACAGTTTACTCTACCTCAGCCAATCGTCAGGATTTATGCGCTTGTCTCGTGCTCAATGGAAGAACAGTAAAAAAGTGTGCCTCTCGCTCAGAGATCTAGTTGGTCTGATGAAAAAAAAAACAGCTTCATCAGTTGTTATAGTAACGGGACGCATTTTTGGCAGTAACGGTAACGGCGTTGTTAAGATGAGAAGAGTAATTAATTAGATTACTCGTTACTGGAAAAAGTAATGCCGTTAGTAACGGCGTTATTTTATAACGCCGTTATTCCCATCACTGCTTGCGACCATAGTTGGCTAACGATGCTTTCGAGAAACGCACCCCAGTACGGTTCGGCTCACCGCGGCACAATTCAGCTCGCTTCGCTTTTCCACTGCGTGGTACGACTCTGCACGGCACGGCTCGGTTCGCTTTAGCTTGGTTGCTTTTCCACTGCATTAAGCACCGCTTCAAAGTGGGTGGGATTAGTTTAAAAGCAGTCACTACAGCGGTGGCTGTTACTAACTATTAGAAACCTAGCGGGTTTGGTTTCTCGCATCGCAAATATAATGATGCTGGTAGTGATGATTTTGACTGACCAATCAGTGATCTGCAGTGTTTCACATCACATTTTAGTATCGGTACGGTACACTTGGAACCTCAACAGACCAGGTACCATTTAAAGCGAGCCGAAGCGAGCCGAAGCAAGCCGTACCGTACCATGCAGTGGAAATGCGCCTTAAGTGAGCTGAGTCGAACCGACCCATACCGTACCATGCAGTGGAAAAGCGCCAAAAGCAAGGTCAATAAAGACATGGTTGTATGGGTTTGGTTTGGAAGAACTTGATGGGCCAAAACAGGGCCCTGAACTCAACCCCATCAAACACCTCTGGGATGAGCTGGAATGGAGATTGCTAGCCAGGCTTCCTCGTCCAACATCAGTGTCTGGCCTCAAATGATCTACTGGATGAATGGGGAAATGTTCCCACAGACACACTCCAAAGATCTTGTGCAAAGCCTTCCCACACGTGGAGTGAGAAAATTCCCAAGAGTGGAAGCTGTTATAGCTGCAAAGGAGTGGCCGACTCCATATTAATGTCTATATTTAGAATGTAATGTTGGAGTAATGGTCAGGTGTCCCGGTATTTTTGTCCATATAATGTATTATATACAGTGCTTGTGGAATTATTCGTACCCCTTAATTTTTTCTATTTTTTTGATTTGTTGTTGCAGCCTAGGGATTGCACAGGCAAGTCAACTTTAATGCTCTACCATGACGCTTTAAGCTTGATGTCGATTAGCCACTCGTGCCTTTGGAGCGCAACAGGAAATCTTTGAAGTCACATTTTACACTCGTATCCAACAGTTAAAAGGACAAATAAATGCATAACAATTATAAAATTGACAGATTCCTAGTGAAGCATAAATTCAATAATAATTTCTTATTGAATTTGGAATATAGGAATCAGTTTACGGAAATGAAGCACCCTTAATGAATCTGATGTATGCGGCCAACAAATGAGACCTCTGGAGGACACAGCCTTTGAAATGAGACATAGCCAAAGTGTATTGATATCCACAACCTTAAAAACAGGTTAAGAGACTGTGATGAATGATTACCCCACAATGTGCAACGGTAAGCAGGTGCAAATGACTTTGAAATACATATAGCACATAGCTATGGGCTATATGCACGCATAAGTTCCGCATTTGACGTAAGGATGCTCGTCCATTTCCGGTTGTGTAGATTAAAGCGGAGGAAAACCGGAGAAAACGGGATTATGGCAGAGTCTTCAATATTTACTGTCCTCCCGTCTTTGAAACGAAACGTACATACGTTTAGATGTAATTTTATATATAGTTATGTTTATTTAATATAATTTTAAAAAGAAGCATAAACACAACGAGGGGTGTCTGTTTTATCTGTTTTTGTGACTAACGTTTCATTAGTATAACCATGGAGTATAAAATTCAATAAATATTCTCGGTATTGCATTGGACTCTATGATCGGCGGAAGTTATCGAGCATCCTTAATCCTTCACCGGAAATAACGCCGTGCATAGAGCCCATTGCTCACATACTAGTTATTATCTCTCTGCATGCCAACTAGGGCTGCACTATAAATCGTTTTAGCATCGATCCATTATAGTCATATTGCAAGATGTGCAATGTCAAGTATAATGATCTGTACGGACCAGGCACCACGGTTCGAAACACACATGATTCTCGGATTAATTGGAAAGTTTAACGATCACAGAGTGAAAGCTTAAGACTTGCACGTGTTATAGCTCCTATTATACAATGCAGAAGGTAAGGAGTGTAAGTTCTCTGATTTTTGTTACAACTATAAACTTTGATAACGAAAAATCTGTATTAGCTTATTATAGCACTCTAATCTTTTAAAATGTAATGTATACATTTGAATGTTTAATGATTTTTAAAAGATAAAAAGATGATGCTGATAGAAAGATGATGATAGATAGATAGATTTACAGATTAGAAAATTGCACATTAAAATTACTGTCCAAAATCCTGAAATTTGCCAATGATAATTAATATATTACAGGTATTTATGCTGCAACCCAGAAAGCCTTTGCTAGCTTTTGTCCATTAAAACCACTATTCATCAGCATGCATTGATTAATCCCATGGCATGTAGAAAAAAAAGAAAAAAGAAGGTGCGACCATATCAAATGCTGGTGCGACCAACTGAGAAAGTTGGTAGCACCAGTTCAACCATTGGAAAAGTTAGTCTGGAGCCCAGGAATCAATCATTTTTTGGGCTTGTGCTCAAATTTGTGGAGTGTGTACACGGCATCACCTCATATTCTGGATCCTTCTTGGTATTTCATTCCGCTTTCAGTGCTTTAATGCCACCAAATGATCTGGTTTGTGTCTCTTTAGTGTTTCATGTGAGCCGCAGCTTAAAACTTGTTAGTCAGCAGCACATTTTCATAACTGAACAAAGAGCAAGACGTATAACTTTTAATCAAACACCTCATGAGATATATTAGGTTTGTGTATTTAATTTATGTCTAAGTTTTGAAACAATCTATGTTAATGTACTCCTTAAAAGAACATTAAAATGTCCTTGATTTTTTGGCATATAAGAGTGTATACCATTAAAATATCCAAGTTTTATAGCTTAAAACAACCTCCTAAGTACAAGATACTGCAACAATATTTTGGTTGAAAGATGAATCAGTCCAACTGTTTTGGATCTGATCTGACAGAAGCTAAATTGCAATTTGCAACTGTAATTAAACTAATGATGCTTTGCCTGTAAATGGTGGTTTTAAATGGATAATGCTCTTGCACTTACTTGCAATATATTTTTTCCCATGCAATTGCGTTAACCAATCACAACAGAAGGGCCAGAATGAGATTTGAAAATAATAATTTTTGTGAATATACAACTTCGTTTTTTTTGTGCAAAAAAAGAAAGAGAAAAAATTGTGAAAAAAGCCCCCCCAAAAAACATTAAATTAATTAAAAAAAAAATCCATGTTATGACCCCTTTAACACTGACAGTCGTTTAATTGGGTCATCAAATAAGACAAGGATTAACCTTGTAACTTGTTTCTCGATTTACAGCTCAGTTGCCTGGTGTTAACAAACTGTGTATATCTCACCTGAAGTAGTCACTGCAGGAGGCCAAAACCGCTTTGTGAACCTCGAAGCGCTCGTTGTCAATGGCCAGAACCACATCCAGCAACTGACCTTGATCACGTAACGCAGACAACCCCCTCAGGAGAGTGCTGCTGTGGCTGGGGGCCGAGAAGGTACAACGGAGCGTGCTATTCTTGTTGTTAGCCATGCTGAAAAAAAAAAGAGAATCAGTTTACAAGGAATTGTATCTCTCACCACTCCCTGATCATTGTCTCTGGCAACACAGCCCATAGAACTTCAGAAGTACCTTGATGAGTTTGCGGTTTCCTGACGCTCCACCAATTGGTCTCAGTTTCTAAACTGACGCATCAACATTAAATTATTCAAAAGAATGGATAAAGAACCTATTTGGATACAGAACCCATTAGCTCCACAACAAGCAGTCAAGGGAGTTTTACTGACTGATCTTGATGGAATCACTTTTGTAACTTTAATAAGGATTCATCTATAGTATTTTTAACAAAAGAAAACCATGCAGAGTTATTTTACATTTGATCACAATTTCCGTTCCTAAAGTTTGTTCAGTTGAATTTATTTAAGCCAATTCGAATGAGTTTATTTGTTCTTATTTTAATACTGACTGTTTACTTGCCTTTAATAATGTTTGAAATGTCTATTACTTAGTCTAGTTGTTTTTGTTCATGGTATTCAGCTGCAATAGAGACAAGCATTTACACTGGCACAAAAAATCCCATCTTTTACTCACATCTGACACAGATTGGAATTTGCTCAACACGAGATCAGATTTTTTCGCATCCGATCTGAGCCACTTCCAATTGTGTTTTTTTATAATCAGATACATATCCATAGAACAAAAATCGGTTGCAGGGTATTGTTAACGTGCTCTAAAATTATAGTTGTTCCCTTACGAAGCCTTGCATCTTATTATGAACAGCAGGTGCTGTGGATGGCTCATAAAATAATAGGAGATGGTACACACCCGTTGCATTTGGACTTTGAGTGGATTTCCCTGGGACGACGTCTAAGGGCAATTAAATGCTCAACAAATCGCTACAAGTTTACTTTTGTGCCTGAAGCAATACGTCAATGTAATAAACTTAGGCGATGTTTTTCTTTCTTTATTTATTTTCTTTATGTATTGAATTGTGCTAAATGTTTTATGTGAGGCAGCATGTGAGCTCAAACTAATTGCCCCACGGGGATTAATAAAGCTCTAAATATATATATATATATATATATATAGCTGCAAGCAGCGATGATGGGCCCAAACCGGTGGCACCGCAACCCCGGTGCCTTTAGTTTTTAAGTTTAAAAAGATACCTACAAAAAGGTGTTTGTACATAATCCTGCCTGTGTAAATGGCTCAAATGGTCACCTTACTCTAATCTGTGACGCACGTTTGTGACTTTTTTCGTGTCATTTGGTTCATTCAACGAACGTAATGAACGAATTGACTCAGGTAAAGATTCGTTCATTTTGATAAATGAGTTCGAACAGGAGAGTCACGAACGCGCATCACAGAACAGAGCAAGACAAGCATGTGAGCTTTATAAAACTTTTTTTTTTTTTTAAATGAGACATCGTTTCACTTGATAAGACCCTTATTCATCGTCCGGTGTGATTTAAAGCCCTTTCAACAGTTTGCAGTTTGCACTGAAACTGTCTTTTGGACCTTGGACCGGTTGGTTCCCATTGAAGTCCATTATATGGAGAAAAATCCTGGAATGTTTTCATCAAAAACCTTAATTTCTTTTCGACTGAAGAAAGAAAGACATGGACATCTTGGATGACATGGGGGTGAGTAAATTAGCAGCAACATTTTTTTAAAAAGTGAACTACTCCTTTAATGAGCAGTAACAGTAAAGGGACTATTGTTGGAGTAGCCTATAATTGTAAAATCATTAAGCTACTCGGGGCCGGATTATCCATAAACGGGATTGGGTGTATCCTATCCATAGACCAGCCATTTGGGGTGACAGTAGGTGCTTGACAGTAGCTTCTGACACGTTCAACCTGAGTTGACCTGAGACCTGAGCCTTTTGCCGAAATCCCTCTTCTCCCTTTTCCCAACACATATGATATGTAAAATTTATACCCTAAAATTAAGGTCTCTAGCATTCCATTTTGCCAACAAACTAAAATCGAAACCGTGAGATGGTTTTGTGCCTTGATAAAACAGCTAAATACTTTAAAAGGTACAATATGCAGGATTTTTCGCCACCAGGGGTCGCTAACCTCTTACAATAACAAAGGTATGACGTATATTCCGGATTAAGCGTAATTATGGATCTTGTCATCAAGCTGATGGATCTTTTATGGATGAGTGAATGAATACATTGATGTTTTTAATATGACTGTGGTGAAGCAGCGCGCAATTGCTGGATGTATACCAGCACCACACGCAACGCAAGTCTCGTAGCTATAAAGGAATAAGGACATTTCATTCTACCGAACTACACGCTGAATTACTCACACAGGCTAGTTTATTAGAGGAATTAAACTTGAGGTAACGCAGCGCTGCTTCACTTGCTCTAACAGTTTCACTCTCACACTAAACAGCATTTGTGTGTATTGAATGTTGTAAGTTAGGTTGTGTGTTGGCTGTATGAGACTAAACTAGATTAACATTAGAGAATAACAAACAGATCATATTCTAACTTTTTATCATGTTAAACTAAATAACATTGATTAGTTTTATGTACATTTGCTCACCTGTCTAATAAAGTAATATGCAACACTCGCGTCTCTGTCAAGTCGAAGAGGTTAGTCGCGGACGTTGAGCTCTCGGCATCTCGAAAAATGTTGATCTTCGTTTTAGTGCTCTTTTTGTCTCAAAGTCTGCTTGCCATGGTCCATAATGTTTGAACAAAACAACAACAGCATGAGCATCCTTCTAGGCATAACGGGCATAACCCAGTTGTCCACGTCTGTCGCCATGGTTACTATTCGAGTACGAGGTCAAACCTGGCGGAAACCGGGGGTAACGCGGATATAACGCAATTGACTGGCGACTCCTCACCCCTGCCCACACGCCCCGTTTCCTTGGTTAAAATCGCAATTAATCGCAATTTATTTATTTTCGCAAGTAATCAACTAAACAAAATATGTAATATTGGCCTAGTGGTTTTTGGATAATTTACTGCAAAAATCCTGCATATTGTACCTTTAAGTAGCCTATATAGGCAGTCTGTTTGTGCAGCGTGATTGAAAGAAAAGTGTGCACTGTGCTCAGCATGGTGATCTGGTGTTTTGTCCAAAATAAAAGGTCATGGCTTTATTTCTTGCAAGTGAAATCAGGACAAAAGTATTGTAATTTTCCTATACTATATAGTGTAATGTAAAATTTACTTTTGAAATATTCAAGTACAGTATACAGTACATTTATAGGCTATATGGATTTTATGTCATAGGAATAATTATATAAATCATTATATTATTATTATAATAATTGTTTGGCATCCTAAAACACCAGTGATAATGTAATGTAGACTGAGACTCTATATCATAACTAAAAAGACGTTTGAGCTCTCTTTAATGTCCAGGTACAAGTCAGTGTTTTTTTCTTTGTTCAATGTGAAACGTTCATGGGTTGAAGCTCTTAATTTTGAACTCTCAAAGTGCACCAGATTGATGCATTTAATCTTAAAATGTACAAAATTTTCTTGCGGGGGAGCATGCCCCCGGACCCCCTCTAGAGGGACAGAGGTCCACATAGTTTTGCAAAATCCTATGGGAAAGAACGATCATTTATGAACTTTACACCGGCATATGCCATAATACAATCAAGTTCCTTTTAAGTCAGTAAAAATGTTAATGCCAAATTAAAATGTCCTTGGACAAACTGCCGAGAGGCCTCTGAATTCTTAATCCGGCCCTGAGGCTACTATGTTCAGTCAAGTAAATGTGTGTGATTCTCATACATTGTACAAGTTAATCATTTGTGCTTTTGTTTCTGTTTATTACAATTTTTGATTTAGTCATTTTAATTTCTACTTTAAAATGGTAAATAAACCAGTTGATTTTTTTGGGGTTTAGAATATAATGTTAATTAACCCTTTTTTGAACAAACAATGTATAGCCTACATTAGATACATTCCCTATATTTGTTTTCATAGCCTTCATATTTCACATTATTTTGAGAATAACATTGGGAAGGATATGAAATAATGGTTAAAAAATTATTCAAAATATAATTCGTGGATTTTTTTAATCTGATTAATCAATGAAATAATCAACATATTCATCGATTAACAAAATAATCATTAGTTGCAGGCCTAATGCACAGTATAAATAATGGGAACTAATTTCAAAATGTGCTAAATATTACCACTCTTAATAAATTATTTGTGTTTTCAAATATTAATCTTTAATGAGTTTTGAAAGGCAATCTAAACATAACACTAGGGGAAAGAGTATGCACAATGACAACTTCCAATTTATATCCAACTGATATGAATAAATGTAAAAAAAACACACACTTGATATCACTTAATTACCAATACAGGACAGATAAAATAAATTCTTACAAAGCTGGTCATGTGATGTCAACATGGCTGCGCCCAAAAGAGGGCAACCCACTCCATGCAGAACAAAAACATTTTTTTTTTCTAGAAAAATTTTGTCTAAAGCCTTTTTCATTTTATATGTTGGGGTCAATATCATTGTAATTATAGTTTTCAAAAGTACTTTTCACTTATTTACGTGTAAAACTTTAACAAAACATCACTGGGTGCACCTAATATTTATTTAAAAAAACGTCTAAATAAAGACTGAATAATAAAACCAATGAATTTAGTTTTCTTTACTAATATTAGCACTTTACCCTGTTGAATTTGTGCAACCTCTCTCTATGCATGCATCAAACGCCTCGTATGCCACAGTTCATGCTACATCCATGCCTACCTGCTTTGAGCTCGATTCACAGAGAACTCCACACCATCTGACTCCGCCATGCTCAGCGAGGATGAGGATGAGGAAGGTCATCATGTGCAGAAGCCCAAATAACCGCTAACCATTCTCAATCTAAATAAAATAGTGAATGCAACACGTCAATGACAAAAACAAAAACAACAACCCATATCATACTTACAGTGTCAAGTGCATTGTCTAACAATGAGTAAGACAATGAGAAGATTAGAAAGAAAAGTAATGAATTCTACTGCATTAATATTGTAGGGCCTGTATACTAGTGTATACAAGTACAGAGTTGTTCAGCTCACCTGCACGCGCCTCTCACCATCTCTGCTCGACCCCGCGGTTTTAGCTGCGCGCTCACGAGTTCCTTCGCATTACATCTGCCCCCAAATGACACAACTAATCAGAATAAAGCACGTGTATTCATGTAAATACATTGTCATGTGGGGATAATGCATTTATACCTAGCCTGGCGAGTTTTTATCATACATAACCTCTCTCACTATTTTCCCAACCCTAAAGCGCAGGTCTTGACGTAAGGGGCGTGGTCACTTCCTTTTCAACACGACATCAAATGACGTCTAATTCATGCGGCCGTCACAGATTCGCACGAGGAAGGTTGTTATCGACTTGGAAAGGATTTTTAAATGCGCTCAAATCAACATTTATACAAATTAGTTTATGTTTTGGACATTTCGTTTTTAAATAAACTTGTTTAAAATGGCCACGTTTGAGTCTATCGGGCTATGTGAGTGGTTGATTCAGCAGTGTAAGCAGATGGGCATCAGCCGACCGACTCCTGTACAGGAGAAATGCATTCCTGCCATATTGGAGGGTAAAGATATATCTGCTTTATAAAAATGGACACATCACGTTCATAGGCTTGCTTTATATAGATCATTAGAAGTATTAATTCGCGAGCACATGTATTCATGGATGGCACAATCAAGAGGTGTCTTTTCCAGACAATAACAACAACAAAAACATAAAAGTATTTATTCTTGGTTTAATAATTTTACTGGAAAGTATTTTGGAGAGGAAATAGTATATGTTTGCTTTTGGCACAATAACTATGCTTATTAGACTATAATATTAATTATTTTTTGTTAGTAAGCTATTCCTTCATGTTTCTATTACTTGCATTTATACAAACCTGTTTTTGTTGTTAACTTTTGTGAACAGAATGACATGTGAGCATGTTTTTGAGTAATCTCATTAATTAATAATATATAATAATCATAATCTTATGGATAATATGTGCCCATTATATCTGTTGCATCTTTATCATGACGGGATCTACATTCTTGCTTTTATGGACAACTACACATTTAAGAAAAATGAAGTAATTGAGACAATCTGGCCTTTCCTTTATAGTTTACGCTCTTTAAACTCAAAACAGATGTCACTGGTGGAAATAAGTTTGTTAATAATAAAGTGTGATTGTGATTTTGCCTGTCATCGGAGGTCATAGTGAACGAAACAGAGTTGTTCTTTATTTTTTAATTCGCTTAATCTGAATTCTGTCTTTCACATAGGTCGGGATTGCATGGGCTGTGCAAAAACTGGAAGTGGAAAAACGGCAGCATTTGTTCTTCCAGTGGTGCAGAAGTTATCTGAGGACCCTTATGGTGTTTTCTGCTTGGTGTTAACACCCACCAGGTTTACTTTTATAATTTGTTGTGATTTTTTTTTTTTTTTTTGCCAGAACATTCAAATCTATATTTACATAAAGATATTTCAAATAGATAGTGAATTTTTCCAATAATGATAACTAGTTTGCCCGATAACCGATTAATCAACCGATATTTTTTAACATGGATGCTGAATTAAAACAAACATAACACATAAAATAGTGCTGAACTTTATTTCAAAAATTGAAAACCATCACTGAACCATGAAAATGTTTTCAAATATAAAACACATTAATAGATTCATTATACCTCGATCTTTCATGTTAGTTCATAGTTCATTAACTAAAGTAAAATCACTTTAAAATGTTTACAAATGCATTAGTTAACATGTATTTATTTGTCTCTTTTCTGTCCAGAGAGCTCGCTTACCAGATCGCAGAACAGTTCAGAGCATTAGGGAAGCCCCTAGGCTTAAAGGACTGTATCATTGTGGGAGGAATGGGTAAGATAATATTCAGAGCTCTACTTTGTCATCCTTAGGGCTCATTTATTCACAAAGCAAAAACAGTGCTTGATGTTTATAGAAAACTGTCATTTATAGAATGCATATTTATTTGTGCTCCTATTATGCTGTTTTAAAGGTTCCTAATTTTGTTTAGGTTTCCTACAATAGGTTTACATGCATCCAGGGTAAAAAACAACAACCTTTAATTAACTCTAATACTAACTCTACATTGCAGCATCACTTCTAGGGCCCTATGAAACCCTTTTTATTTTTTCCCCATATTCATTTTTTTCCGTTTTAATTTTTGCGAATTTTTTTTTTACCCTTGACTTTTATTTTAGTCATACAAAGAGTGTGATTTTTTTTAAAGTTACTGATTAAAATTTATACAAGTAAAATAGGAATGACCTTAAATTTATTGAGGTAACAGACATTTACAGGACAAATACTGCATGATGCAACATAACACTGCACTCTTGAAGAGTATTTTCACCAGACATGCGTTCTTCTCCCACACAAAAATTCAATTTCAAACCAAATATGTAAAATTCCACGAAAAGGCAACAGTGGCAAGGAACCAAAACTCCATCAGGTGACTGAATGGAGGAAAAAAAAACCTTGGGAGAACCCAGGCTCAGTCGGGGGCCAGTTCTCCTCTGGCCAACGAAGGAGCAGTGATTACATAAAAAATTGGATCGAAACATTAAGAGTATTTGTCCATTTCCATCTGTTTGGAAGTCGAAGTAATCACGCCGGTTTGGAGATGAGATGTTTAGGATCAGTGCCGATGGCTGTCGTGTCGATGAGGCCGGCACTTAATGATGAGTCGGGATGGGTCGCTATGCCGTGATCGTGGAAATCATAGGGCCCTACACTTCTTTGTGACTGAAACTGTTTAATTCAGTCTCAAAAACCTGTCCTTTCTCAGAGCCTACTCTACTCTGATTGGTTAGATGGTCCAGTCTGTTTTGATTGGTCTACCGCTTACAACTCATGCTGGAAGTGAAACACTCATTATCATATCTGAATTTCAGCTCCAGAGGCTTCCTCAGCACTCGATACAGTACACAGTGATATGAACAGTATCGATGGTGTTGCTTTTACCGCATCATTTTGAGCCTGAGTCCTCATTCTTTGGAAGTGCATGCAGTGGATTTGCTTTCTCAGCACAGATTATAGCAGCACAGATGTCGACTACACGAACCAAACTCTTCCTGGCCACAGTTTGAGGGCGGGTCAAAGTATGTGTTGTCGGAAGGCCATAGGCTGGCAATATGCAGATTTGTTACAACCCTAAATGGGTTAGAATTAATGACGACTCGTTTCAGGCAGTTCAAATTCGGTTCTTTTTGGTTTGGGAGACGATAAATCTTTACTCCTTTATTGCGCACTTTGATCTTTAAAACTTTGCAGACCTTTTACATTCACGAATCTCTACATTACACACTGCATGAAAGGTATATTTGGGGCACTTTAAGAGACAAAGTTTATTTTATTTTTTTCTTCAATTAGACATGGTCACTCAGGGTTTGGAGTTGTCGAAAAAGCCACATGTTGTTATTGCCACTCCGGGACGACTTGCTGATCACATCCGAAGCTCTGACACAGTTAACCTGAGCAGAATCCAGTTTCTAGTAAGATTTCGATGTATTTTCAAATGGTTGTTTTACCTAAATTCTTAAGCTAATATGTTTTAAAGCAGTTTTCATTGAATCGTTGTGTGTTTCTCTGCAGATCCTGGATGAAGCTGACCGTCTTTTAGAGCAGGGCTGCACTGATTTCACTAAAGATCTAGAGGTCATTCTCAGTGCTGTGCCCGCAAAACGCCAGACGCTGCTGTTTAGTGCCACACTCACAGACACGTTACAGCAGCTGCAGAGCATTGCCATGAACAGGCCCTTCTTCTGGGAGCACAAATCAGAGTAAGTCATGCTCATAAGTGTGTCAGGAGAATGTTTTGAGATGTAAAGGAGAAAATAGGTGTGTTTCGCTTGAAGCTGCGCAGACCGATCATCAAAGTACCTTGAGAGAGATTATGGACGGACGTGCTCGCTCGCGCACACTCGTTTCGGCTTGCGAGGTAACGTTTTGAGTGGATGACGAGCGTGATACGCCGAAATGGATGCCCTAAGATACTGAATGGAAAGTTTACTTTTAAAAAGTTGCCAAATTGTCCCATTAACAAGACTAAGTGATCTGCGTGTTTTGTCGTTGTGAACTGAGCTATCATCGCACCACGTCCGAAACACCACTTGATGATGGCCAAGCAAACACACACACAGCTGATGCGAATTCTCCACCCCCTCACCAATATCAGGACCTCGTCAGTATTTCTTTCACCCTTTTATTGATAGACAGTGTTACATTGTGTGAGAGATTATTTATATATGTTAGTGTGAAATTGAACACTATTCCAATGTTATTTTCAATAATAATAATAATAAAAAAAACATTTGCACTAAACAAGCCAATCCACTTTCCCATGTTGAGCATTAAAATGAGAAAAGAGAATGTAACAGAAAGAAATCAAAAGACATTTAGAATAGATAAAAATGTGCGATTAATCGCGAGTTAGCTATGACATTAATGCGATTAATCGCGATCAAATATTTTAATCGTTAGACAGCACTAGTTTATACATATAAATGTCTATAACTCCAAAAAAAAAAGTGAGAGATCTTCGCCAAATTTGACATGCACATGTACTGGCTCACTCTGAGGACACACACAAAAAAGTGGGATTGTGCCTCTGTCCATGTTGCCTCTGTTGCCGCTATAATAGATAAAAATATGAGATTTCCATTGACTTCAGAGTCATCAGTCGTAGTCATTAGCACAATACATTGAAGGTGATCCAAAAGTTTTGCGGTAGCACCACCTTGTGGTAAAAGTTGTAGCAAAATTTCCAAAAATGTTAACCTTTTTGTAATGACACTGGTCTTAATAGATTCATTGGGTTATGCCAAAAAAATAGACACCAAATCTGCCATATTCAGCCAAACTTCCTGTCTGCCATCTTTATTTTTATTTTTTTAAATCTACTTGTGCTTTGTCTGAAGTATAAAATCATTGGTTACCCATATGCCAATCACATAAAGCAATCATCTCTCTCTCTCCAACTTAAACATCATGGGTTTATGTGGCACTACATATTAGTGACATATAAACCCATATATGACACTAATAATATATATATATATATAATGAATTTCTCATGGAAAGACACTGGATTAAATTACTTTGGATGTTAAAGTATTTTCTCAACTAGGAGAGAGACTTTGTTTGTGGCCAGGTTATGTAATGTAGGCAGTTACGTTGTTATTTGTTATCATAGGCATTAAAGCTGTTCTGAAAAAGGCCTAATATTATTTTTATGATGTATGGCTTTCTCTTGCAGTGTACGGACTGTAGAAGAACTGGATCAGAGATTCATCCTCACTCCTGAGAAAGTCAAAGATGCATACTTGGTCAATCTCATCCAAAAGTTCCAGGATGAACATGATGATTGGTCTATCATAATATTCACTAACACATGCAAGTAAGTTTTCAGTTGCAGAAAAAAGTCATCTACAGGGTTTATCAGTGGTGCTTGGTAAGGCAAATCCCTAAGATGGGCTATGTGTACAACTGTAGTTTCGAACTTCCGCTTTTGTCAGAAGTTGACGTATCAGTTTCCGGTCTACGACTGGTCACCCACATCCACTAATAAACAAAGAAGATGAGTGCTGCTGTTGTACGAAAAAAAGAGTTCTTAAACACATCTAAGTTTCTAAGAACTGTAGTGGATCTAACCTCCGTTTCACACCCGTTTGCAGTGTGTGTTGCGGTGCAGGATCGTGCTGTTAGTGCGTTCACATATTATGATGCGTTTGCACAGTGAATAACTGATCCGCCGCTGTACAACAAACACATACTTAATATTATTATTATTTTTTGCGCGTCGATCAAAATGTCTATTTTGTGCAGCCACTGCTCACGAAGGTTGGTGTTTATCAGGAAGCAGTAGAAGCTCAAATGGCTGTTATTGAAGCAGAGCAAGTGCCGCACAGCAGTTTCCTAACGCACCATGTAAACAGGTTAGGGCTTTCACTTTTCACTGGTGTGGTACATATAACAGCGAATCTATTTCTGCTGTGCTGCAAACGCTGGTGGTCAAAATGATAAAGATTGACCTGAAAATGTAGTAATTTCACCATAAATGCGTTTAATTAAATAAAATGTAGTAATCTCACCATAAATGCACATTTAATCAAGGAAAACTACAATTTACTTCAACCAGGCGACAGAATGAACTCGTCTCGAATCTCGATCGTGGAGGTGGAAAAATAGTGACATGCAAGATCTATTGTTTTAAAATTAAGATGCAAACGAAAAGGCAAGTCGGCTGCTTTTGTCAATTTTTAAGTTTTAATTTAAATTATTTGCGATTTTAATATAGGAAATATTTGACTGAGCAACTTGTAATGCATGGAGTAATAGCACTAACTTACATTATTTAGATTGTGTTTAAACGTGCATACAAAGAATCGCAATGCTGACACAACTTTTTGTTTTTAAAAATAAGTTGCAACATAACTTCTGGACTTTAAATAAAAATATTAAGTATGCGGCGGATCAGTTTTTCACTGTGCAAACGCATCATAATATGTGAACGCACTAACAGCACGCTCCTGCACCGCAACACACACTGCAAACGGGTGTGAAACGGACGTTAGATCCACTACAGTTCTAAGAAACTTAGATGTGTTTAAGAACTCTTTTTTCGTATAACAGCAGCACTCATCTTGTTTGTTTATTAGTGGATGGAGATGACCAGTCGTAGACCGGAAACTGATACGCCGACTTCTGACAAAAGCGGAAGTTCGAAACTACAGTTGTGCACATAGCCTATAAGTATTCAACTTTACATCATAACCAGACTGCATACTGCTACCTCAAAATGTACATCAATCAGACTCGATATTTTACTTGGTGGGCAAATCCCATTGACAAGCATTAAAGGAAGAATCTGAGTCATATCTAAGGGACTCTTTTGAACTGGTTAACCAATTGAACACCCAAATAACCTTCTAGAGATTTACCAGATTGCCATAGCATTATGTTTGCAAGTTTACACAGGCAAGAACCACTCACATTTTCAAAAGAAATTATATAAATCTATAATAATGATAATTTGATCATGTTGATATTGTGGTGTAAATATTCCAGGAACTGCCAAATACTCACAATGATGCTGCGTGAATTCAATTTCCCAACCATCTCTCTGCACTCAATGATGAAGCAGGTAAGTGACACGTTATGTAGTTAAAATTGATTCTCACTCAGTGCCTAATGTCTACTAATGGCTTTTATTTCCCTCCCACCGTTCAGAGACAGCGTTTTGCCAACCTTGCGAAGTTCAAGTCCAACGTCTTTAAAATTCTTATAGCCACAGATGTTGCTGCCAGGTACACATTTCTCAACACACCTCACCATTATTGCTCTTTGCCTTTTTCGAATTTATTCCACTTTCTCGTGTTTTTATGCGTTTTTTTCTGTTCTCATCTGAAGGGGTTTAGATATTCCTACAGTGCAAGTTGTTATTAATCACAACACACCAGGTTTGCCAAAAATCTACATCCACAGAGTGGGACGAACCGCTCGAGCTGGTGAGTTTAGAGCTCTATTAATATAACTAAATGTCAACCCACAGTTAAAAGTGTTGTTATTGTTATTCTTCTCTGGCTTATACCAATAAGCAGACTATTTTAATTTTAGGTCTAATATTCAAATTCTATACTATGTTTCTTTAATATTTATTAAACCTATAAATCATTAATGACTAAAATCAGTCATTTTAAATATTCTAGCATCCTTGTAATATACAGTATAATTAAACATTTTCTTTAAAATAAATCATGAAGTAGTAAAAATTACACATGAAATACAGGGGTTGGACAATGGAACTGACACACTGGCCAATATATTATTGGAGGTTTCGTGCCTATATATGCTGTAAGAGCAGAGTGTTAGCAGAGCTGTACATAAAATATTGCAATACACACAACATAATGGGAGACATATCGAGGAACAAAAGAGGACGAATTGTTGGCTCATCTGTGACCAGGACAGCAAGTCTTTGTGGTGTATCGATAGCTATGGTATTCAGGATAATGTCGGCATACCACCACGCAGGATTTTGGTCGGGACCTCCACAGACTCACCTTTTGTTTGCCAAATATCAGTGTCACTGGTGCCAACAGTGCACATCTTGGGTTGTGGACCTTGGGAAACATGTATTGAGTCCAGACTGAAGCACGGGGTTGGACCACTGATGGTTTGGGCTGCAATATCATGGCATTCCAGTACTGTGCTTGATGTCCGTCACTGCCCAGGACAACCGAACCATTCTGGAGGACAATGAGCAAACTAATTGTTCAAACATTGTACCCTGAAGGGGGTTCTGTGTAGAGCCAGACCGATATATCGGCAGACCGATATTAGGCATTTTCCAAACTATCGGTATCGGCAGTTATAATGGCCGAAAAATGAATTTAAAAAATAAAAACGAACGAAACACGCTTCAACCATGTCATGAGTGTTGGAGTTTTATAGTTTGTCCACCAGAGGGCACTCTACACCGTTCCTGTTGGCAACACTCGTTGAGTTGGTCACAATACATACATTGCTTAAATAACAATTAAAAGAACATCCCCATCAGTTCTCTTAACTCAAATAAGCATGACAAAATTTGTGACTATCATGTCCAGTTTCAAATAAATAAATAAAATATCGGCCGGAATATCGGATTTTAAAACCCAAAAATATTTGTATCGGTATCGGCCTTCAAAATCCTTTATCGGTCGGGCTCTAGTTCTGTGTATCAGCATGATAATGCACCAATTCACAGCCAGGCTTACATTTACATTTATTCATTTAGCAGACGCTTTTATGCAAAGATAAATTGGATATTGCATATACAATATGCAAGTGCTATGACCCTTCCCAGTTTAATCTAACGCAGTACCTGTATTTTTATTTTTTTACAATTTTTCAGGACAGAATGGTTTGATGAACATGAAAGTGAAGTTCTCGTTGCTAGATCTAAATATTTTTAAGCTACTTTGGGCAATTTTGGAGAGGAGCAAGTCAGTATCAAATAGAGACTTGGCCACTGTTTTGGAAGAATGGCTCAAAATCACTGGCCACTGTGAAGGACTTGTATTCCCTGGACAAATTAATGCTGTATAGCATCAATAGCACAGTATACTAAAATATTATTGTTTCATTATCCAAACCCTGTGATATAACATTTACTGTGAATTTCCACTAAACTAAATTATGAACATGACAAAGCGACAATTTTACATATATGCATGGAAAACTGGGATTTTACAAACACTGGGTTAGATGTTGTGTTAGTGTTAGCCATACCAATGACAGATGAATTTGTTCAAAACACCTGTGCGACCCACCAGTTGAAAAACCACTGTGCTGTAATGTTTAATCTCCGACGTGATATAACATCTGCTATGGTCGCTGTACACTTGTTTCACTTTAGGGCTGCATGGTTATTAATAAAAGTGTATGTTGCTATAACAAATACAAATTCAGAATTGGACCGTCTGTTTTATAACGTCCTCTTCCTGTTGTCCAGGCCGAAATGGTGTGTCAATCACTCTAGTCACACAGTATGACATCCACCTCATCACTGCTATTGAGGAACAGACCCGTAAGTTCACAACTAAAACAGATTTTCTCATTTAGAGAGAACTTTACTCTAGAATCTAAATATTCTCTTGTGATAAAAGCAAGTAAATGGACTTTCTATGAAATGACTTGCTGTAAGAGTACGTTTATGATTATTGTTTAGAGGTGAAACTGAAGGAGTATCCTGTTGAAGAGAAAGAGGTGTTGAAGATCCTCACCCAAGTCAACGTAACAAGACGACAGTGTGAAATTGTGAGATTTTTTTTTTCAATATATAGTTTGTATAACACATGCAACCATAATCTTAAAATTGTTAATTCTGTTATAGAAACTGGAGTCCACTGATTTTGATGAGAAAAAGAAGATAAACAAAAGGAAACAGATGATTCTGGAGGGAAAAGTGAGCTGTTTTATCCTAAATGCATGCTTTAAACATATTACACTATCAGAAAAGATTATAGATTATCAAAATATATATATAGAAGTTGGCTTTTCGTTTAGATTTGATGTCAGGATTTTAAAGTACTTGCAGAGTGACTTTGCTTGTGGGTTTTTTTTTTTCTCTCACATTCTTCAGATATTAAATAAATATAATGTATAAGTAAACACATACAAATTAAATCATTTTTTTTTTTATTTGTCCTAAACTACTTTTGTATCAATCACAGGATCCAGATTTGGAAGAAAAAAGGAGAAATGAACTAGATAAGATCAGCAGAAACAAGAAGAAACTGAAAGGAAAAACTCAAGAAAGCCTCCAGAACAAAAAGGAAAAGAAAAAAAACAAAGCAAAAACGACAGAAGTAGACTCTTAACGTGTTCTTGGCATTGTACATTTACATAGGTGTGTATATAACATAAACAAATGTATAAAATATCTCTGATCATTATTTCAAAATAAACTGCATTTTATGAACTATGATGAGTGTTCTTAAATGATTAAACACATTGTAGCCGAGTTTCAGTCGGGGTTTAGATTAAGTCTTAGTTAAATTAGGACATTTTACCGTATTCATTATTTCACCCCATTTTCTGTGAACTTGGGGGTCCCAGATAATAGCCATCATAATTAAAACCCCACCATTGAACCAGATTTAGTTTTTTATTGCTATGAGGGTACTAAAATGGAAAACAAGCAACATATGCTTTACAAAAAGTTGTATTTTGACAAACATCAATAGCAAATGGTTTCAATCACAAACATATAATTAAAAAATGCTACTACTGATTACAACCAAGACCTCATGACATTTCTAGTGAGCATCTTGAGACAAAACTATGGCATTGGCAGGTTTTAAAATGTATTCAGTTGTTTTCATTTTAGTCTGGGACTAGGGGCTCGTTCTTCGTACCTCGCTAACTCAGTTAGCTGGATTTGATTGTTGTCGATTTGGCATGATCTTGGATCGTTTGGTTCTTCGACGCTCATCCTGGACTTGCTGTCATAGCAACAGGTCCGTCAGCTTGAACCTGCTCGCGAGCAGGCTTATTTCATGTAAACAGGATTAGATCGCGGCTGATACGGGAAGTCCTTTAGCGCAGCACGATAGTGTAGCCTAATTTCTGAGATTATTTTTTTTTTCTCGTGAAACGATCGTCGTGAGGGTGTCGTTTATACTTTATTTTGTGGGAAATGCACATTAATGTTCGATTCGATGAGAAATGCATTTTTCCATTATACAGGTGATAACAACAGGATCCTGCATGGAGACAGGTGTTTTATGACCCCATTCCCTGACCCAAACCCCAGACCAGTCATATTACACAACATTGCCAACATCAGAAACATAGAAAAAAAAATTAATTAAGCCTAAAATAAAAGACAAGACAAATTTGCAAAACTCTATTTGCTTAGAGTTTTATTTCAATAGTTCTTTGTAAAGAAAAGCCAGTTATTCAGTCATATTTTAAGGTCAAGAGATATTAAGAGATATTAAGGTCAGCAATAGTACTCTGTGTGAAATAGTGTATTTAAGTCTGAAGTTTATTTTGAAGCAACTCTATTTCTAGTGCAACTTAGTCAAGTTATTTCTCCCCCTGATTTTTATTTTTTCAAAATATTCTATTTTCTGTTGAAGACTCAAATGGGGAACGAATTTCACCCTGTGTCGTTTGTGTCACACATGCAAATGCAACAAATAAAAAGGAAAAGTTGTCTACACTGCCCACCCCTGTATCACTGCTGTGTGCAGACTCTTCTGTAGGCCTTTCTGTACATGTGGACTCCTGTCAGAAATAATAGGCATAGGCACAAGTAGAAATCAATTAAAGCCATCAATTCAATTAAAGTACTTCCTCAAAAGGACAGCCATCTGAAGTTTTCTTCACTCTCAAGTGCAATGTGATTGATAACTCATGGCAAAATATTTTTACATTAACATAAGTTTATCAGTTTTTACTTTCACAAGACAAAGCAATTTATCATTACTCAAGATTTAACAGTTGAAATGACTAAACCAGCCAATTTGCATTATGGGTCTACTTCATTTAATGCAGCAGCAAATTATTTCACAGTGTACAAAGATAATTTAAATCTCATTTCCCAGTGATGTAGGTGTTGCTGCTACTGGTCCCTGATGTGGGTCTGGAAGAGCTGAACCCAGGGATGCCCTTCACAACAGGGCAATTCACATCCAACCCAAGGGTCAGCTCTTCTGCCAGGGTCAGGAGCATCATTATTAGTTTTTTTCTCAGCCTTTTTCCTGTTTGCTTTTATAAACAGACAATCATTTATTTAACAGTGCCTTTTTAAAAGAGACTAGTAGGCCTATAAGGCCTAGTAAAATTACCATTAGGCCTAAGTAGAATATTTTTGTACTTCACTTTCACCATGTCCATTATTATAGTGTGGTGACTCGACATTACAATGAACAAAGTAATTATGAAATTATGAAAATAAAAATAAAATAATAATAATAATAATAAGTTATTAAAACATCTAACATGGCCACCACAAACGCATTTAATTTGTCTTCTACTTTTGCCAGCACTCTCTCCTGGCTTTTGCACACTTTGAGGTGTTCCTGGCGTTTTAATTAAAGACTGAAATTCGGCATAACCTTGCATTAAAAGCGCTTGCTCTGCTTGGGAGAAAAACTGGGCGTTTTCTTTGGCCATGCTGAACAGCCAATAGCAGCGTTGCTGATCACTGGTTCTGCTATCGATACATGTCCCCTTTTAAACCAACGCGAGAACGCGCAGTTATCTCAGATAACTCAATCCAGCGATACTAATCATAAACAACAGGTGTGTTCGAAGAACCCAATTAGCCGGATCATGATTAGCACGATGATATCATCTTGGATGTCTCATTTGATCTCGGATGTTTTAAGCAACGTACGAAGAACGAGCCCCTGCTTTGTACCATTAGGATTTTTTATGCTTCTTGTATTTAGAGACCATAAATATCAGCAGTTTCAAGAAATTCTACATTACCTATATAACATGAGTCGCCGTGCAATATAACTTTATATTAGCACGGCTGTGATTCGGCCGTTGGCAATCGGGCCGATACAACAGTTCGACTGCATAAGTGTAAATAAACAAGAAACAACAATGGAGTGTCTTTAAAACCCCTTTTGTGCAGCATCTTGCCATTCAAATCTCAAGTTGACAGTTTAGCAGTTGAGCCCAACCCTTTGTTACTAATTCTAAAACGCCACTTTTGAACTTGTTACGAAGGAACACTGATTGGCTTCATCGAGGATTATTAAATTATGTAGAGCAGAATATTATGAGAGAGATCAACTAAACTAGGGGATTATCTGCAACACTTGATATTCTTCAGGTTGCATTCATAAGGAAAGCGATATTGTCTTTGTCCTTTTAACAGTTAAAGTGATTAGGTGCCATGCTCTAGGTACAACCTGTTTTTTTTTTCCCATGCCACTTTGATCAATTACCACAGAATTTGTAGAACTCCTAAAGCACTTTTGTACACTCTGTACAGAACTCCATTAGACCCTGGAGATGATGATGTCCTTGCCTTTCTCACAGCATGCTGCACCTCTTTCCACTTGGGTGCACAGTGAATTAATAGGAGGGATGTCTGACGGAATTGACACATGCCTATTCGCATCTATGTTTCTCCTCCAAATATCTCTCCAGCAACCTTAGATGCTTTTAATGTAGAATTCTTCTCACTGATTAATAACTTCTTTAGGAATTTGAATGGGTCTTTACAGAAATTAGTTCTTGCAAAAATTCAAAACGCCACCAAATACAGAAATGCGCTGCAACTAGAACAGATATAGATAAACTCACCCGATGGTCGATGAAATCACCCGCCTGTGACGTCTCGTCTCTCCATTGGACTGATCATACACACGCTTCATGACACAATCACACAGGAGCATTCCCACAGTGTCTTGACGCAGCTCGAGTTCCCTTAAAAAGGGAACTGATGAAGATGTTTTCTTTATTTGCAGGTGTTTTTCTATTTGCATGTGGTTTTTTTTTCAGTTGCACTGTGTTGAGCTCTCTCGGCCACCATAGATAGACCTATATATAAGAATACATGAAAAAGATGAGGTTTGTTTGTTTGTTTGTTTGTTTTTACAGATTGTGCAGGTTTGACATCTACAAGAATGGATTAACTGGACCATGCAAACAGCTAAACCTTAGTGACTCTGAGCACATGAATTCAAAGCTCATATTTTATTGAAAAGAGTCCAAATTGTATCTACAAGAGATAAAACAATTAACAAATAATTCAATAAATAAACATTCTCTATTTTGTCATTGGTTTGATAGGAATGTATTTTTGTTGAATATCAAGTCTTATTAATGTGAATACTCATTCTTAGTGTTGGACTTTAATCCAAAACAGAAGCAGATACACATGTACACTGATGTAATAAGATAATTCACACTGATGAAGAATGTGTGCTTGCATATCCACCATCAACTTGTCAGGAATGATACTGCGTTCAGTTTATTAAAGATTAACAGGGATGCCAAGCTTTGTTGATTCACCTTGAACATAATGAGTTCATGTAAAATTGCAGCAGCAAAAACAGCTTTCCTTTCATAGTCAAAATTTTTTAACAATCTCGTATTCATGAATCTCGTATTCATGACGTAGATGAATTGTGATCATGAACTGCTGGGTTGTTGACCTCAGTAGAGGAATGAAAAACATGGACTCGAAAACATTGTGTGTGACAATACTGAGTTACAGGAGTGACAAGGCTTGTGGGTTTTCAGAGAGCCCATATTTCAAACAACAATGCATGTCCATCACTAACAAAAATGAGTGCTACTTTATTATAATACCTCATAATGTAATCAAAGCAACTCAAAGGTTGTGAATGCTATTGACAAGACTAAAAATACTGCCATTGATTGAGTTCACCATGTCAAGTTGGTGACAAATGCAACACGTCTATACATTTTACACTGAATTATACAGCTTTTTTTTGAGTTGTGTTCTACAGCAGTTGCAATTTCTCAAACATCAGCAACTGAAATATATCAAATACTTATGACTTAGTAAATGCATTTATTTACAAATAGGTTTGACTGGAGTTATCCTGTGCATGCAGATTAGATGAGTGGTTCAACGCTGTGTGATTTAAAGCGCCATCTTTTTATGGATAACAACCATTTTGACAATTAAACAATATCTCAAGCAGAGTGTTGTTTCAAATCACAAGGGAATCACAGCTTTGCTGATTTTCAGACCATCAGCATGACTGTGAAAATGGTATGATTTTATGTAACAGTTCCATAAATAAGAAGTTTGATTAAGTTTGGTTTTATAGACAAATAGTGTATGTATTTTTTGCTCTGCCACTGGAAATTCAAACAAAGCCAAAGCAGAATCAACTGTTCAACCGAATCAAACACAACAGTGGCGTTGCATTACTGAATGAATCAACCTTGAACAAATCAATGTGAATGAGTGAATGTTTAAATGACTCACTCATAGATCGCAATATGTTTCATCTTTGAATGACACAATATTTTTGAATGAATCAGTTAGGCAACTCAATGATTGCTTGTTTGTTCATGAATAAAATGGTATTTTTTAAACAAATGGTTAAGTGAATATATCGTAAGTCACTTATACTGTTTAGTTATTAGTTTTAGTTTATTTCAGACAAACAACTTAGCCTCTACACAATTGAGGATATTTACAGCAGTCTGAAATAGGGCTGTCTCGGTTACTGAATTTCCCTAGCGGTAATGATGATTTGGCTTAATAGCGGTATTACCGCCATTTATCTAATTTGTATGTATTTGTTGCTATATACAGTAAATAAAGTTTACGATGTGGACAGCATGGACAAAAACAAGGACATTTTCAGTAAACCAATGTAACACAGTCTCATCCCAAGACGTCGTACAACTGATGCTTTTGACCATACGTCAACATCCGCCGTTTTTACCCTTTAAAGTTGGTTAGATGACTATCCTGGGGCGTCATCCAACTGACGCTTTACCTTTAACGCCAGTTAGGTGATGGGGTAGGTTTAGGTCTGGGGTAGGGTTAGGATTAGATAATGTCATCTACCCGATGTTTAAGGGTACCCTAAAACGGCGGATGTTGACGTATGGTCAAAAGCGTCAGTTGTATGACGTCTTGGGATGAGACTGCGCTGACCAATGTAACGGAAACTAAACCGTGTCTATATGCGCATTGAAAGGCGCGCACATTGTTACGACAACAGACTTTGAGTCATTAAACCGTTTATTCAACGAACACATTCATGAAACAAGGTGTTCATTATTTTAACTGAGTTCCACTTTTCAAGGCTCAGCTGAGCAGCAATGCTTCGCATGGGTAACTCTGAAGCTGATGCTTCACTTACTGTATTAGAGACCAATATGGCATTGATTCAATGCGTGACTCGCTGATTTTATTTCCCTGCGGCTTCCTCGCGCTGTGGGATGCTGACCAGCGCTGCTGCTGACGCGCATTTATGGTAAATACCCATGATGTGAGCGTTAAAAGGATGATACAACAAATATTTTGCTTTCCTTTGACATGGCAACCTTTTCACGAATATTTATGACTTCAAAGACAGACACAGGTAATCGCACGCGCTCAGCCGATCTCTCTCATTCACTGTCTGTGCGGAGCCTCTGTAGGCTATATCACCACGATAAACAGACAGTCCTGTTATCATTATGAACTTGATAAACATTCAATACACATGCATGAAGTTAAAAACAAGAAGGGTATAGCCTTATATAAAACATGAATATGCGGTTGTTGCGGTTACTTGCAATCCTCTGCGTTTGACTTGTCAGTAGCACGGTAGTACAATATTGTGGTTATCGCGAGAGCTCTAGTCTGAAACAGGTGTAGGCTGAAGCTCTTGCTTATAATGCAAACAACATTACAACACTGTAACAATGTAACTTGCAGAAAGAGTCACTGAAATGTCTTATTTGGCTATTGAATGTGGAGGAAGACCACTCCGCAACATGGGCCAGAGGCAATAAACTGTCCAGCCAGCCCAGAAACCTGTTGAATGCAGTCAAGTCACTGTCGTTTAAAACCTAAATGTCAACATATTTATCAGTCTGAATTGAAACCATGCTGCTATGTTAGGGTGTCCTATAATACAGAGTTGCTCTAGTCTGAGCATCCATCTAATGCTTGAAAGCAAAAACAAATGGGGATGCTGTCTGTAAAGGAGGGAGTATCTTGAGGAAGGAGAAGTAACTGAAGGTGGTTAATATTAAAAAGAAAGGCGGAAAGATGATTTTTAAGAACTCAATTTTGTGTACTGTTAACAGTGACTTTAAACGTTTTTAGCTTCAATGATGTCTTCTCCGAATTTGTGAAGAACTCCGAGTTCTCCGCACTGTCAGTGTCTAGTGTGACTAATGACTCATTTGTGCAGACGGTCACTTCACGTGTAGGCAGCAAATCACTGGCGGATGACGGAAGAATTATGAAACACTGTGAAACCACCAAAAACTCACTTAAAATAAGGGCATCGACATAGATCTGTAAAGGTTTTAAAAGCACACGCTGGTATACAGCACCAAAACACTCTACTTTGATCTGAGAACAACTTGTGTATGTAGTCAACAATTGTTTTGGTTTATCCTTTTAAGTATTTAAACACATCAATTTAAAATATGACTGCACGGCAAAACTAAAGGCAAACCTGAAAGAGTTTCCACGGTGGCTAAATGTGGACCTCCCGAGGCAATGGCGAATAATAAGTAGCGCTGACATTGATGGATGGCCACTCCACAAGGATAGACACACCAATTGTTCTTGTGATAATGGTTTCTCCTGAAGTGGATTAATCAGCCCATCAGACTCTTTTTATGTGAGTGCATACATGTCTCCATAAAAGATTGTGGAATGAATATTAGACTCCAATCTAACACTCAAGACTTGGCAGTCTCTTAATAGAAAGAGTGGTTAAGGAGGTGTTACAAATGTTGTCGCACTAAAACAATCACACAAATGTTTCTAAATATGTTTGCAGCTGGGCTCCCAAATAGAATGGTGCAGTCAGTGTTTTGCCCTTAATTTATACCAAAGTAAAGCCACTACTTTATGTTAGACTAATGGAAGTTTAATTATGGATTCGGGACAACCCTTTTCAGAAAGCTTTTCAATAGTTCAGCTAATCAGGGCCTCTTTGACAGTATAACTTTGCGTTCAGGATGAACACAAAACCCAGCTCGCTATGCATTATGAGATCTGACAAATTGTGTTTGTGGTCATTCAGACTGAAGCAAGTGCTCAAGGACAAAGATGGCATGCAAAAACTGGCATTCACTCTATCAATCTGACCTACCGAAACACAAATACCAAACTGTGCTAATTTCCCTAGTGGCGTATCGTCTGAGTTTTTGATAGAGATATCAAACAAGATTACTGGATCAGTTCTTGCTCCTTGGTGTGTGATCACAAAATATGAGAGCTTTAGTGGGCGCATCAACCAGATTAACTGCGAAAGCTGTGGGAGAGATGTCCAATGGGGTTTTAGGGCCCCAAACCAGAATCTCTGTTTCATCTGACTTCAGAGCAGAAGTATTACCTCTGAGTCTTGGAGACACGCTTTCAGCCACAGCAGACCGAGTTCTTCATCTGTTCTCGCTGATATGTGGATGATGTCCCTTGAGCGACATAAAAAGCATACTCGCAAATCTCCTACTCAAGATTCCACAATGATACCTCATAAAAAATTAAGGGCCCCAAAATTAAACCCCAAACTACGCCAGTGAGAATCATCATCTTGCGAGAGTGGAGGCGTCGCTCTAATTGTTCAAACTGATATCTATCTGATGGGTGGTCGCTTCCGCGGGGCAGGCGTGGGGGCTTACACACACGGGCTCGAGTGCAAACACAAACACACGCAGGGACTCCAGAACGTGCCAGTGTGATTCCAATCTCCCTCTTATCTCTGTTTGTTTTCATTTAGATCAGTATCTCATCCACTGTGGCAGCCACTGTTATCTCCCGGGGGCTACACTGTTCTCTCCTCCTGTTCCACCATTTGGTTCTGTTCAGCTCCATCATATCCTAACTCCACAAAAGAGTCAGCTCGTGTGTTCGTCATGATAGGGATGCACCTTCTGTCAACTTGATAAGTGGAATGGTGCTCTGTTAAAATCCAACGCCAGAGTTAGACTTTGAAGAGTCAATACGAACGTTGCGGATGAAGAAGTCAATGCTAAAAATAGAGCGCCTAAGATTCAAAGCGGTCAGATTGTTTATTCTAAGTGCTGGTTGTTCCAGTCACTTAACTGAATAGTCTCTGACTGTTGCTGAGGTAAAATGCTTTGGCTTGTTTTTTACACTTATGCTGCATTTAAATGTAGGCTGAGATTAATAATAAAAAAAAAAACTCAAGAATCGTTTCTTTCACGGGATATGTATCCTTTGTAGAATCACACACTGAAACACTAATTATTTATCACAACCAAGAGTCAGAAAATATAGTCAGGCAGAATAGAATGTTGCCATTTTGAGCACAATTATAGGATCACTATCAGGATTATTTTCTCTTGCAGAGATTTGTACAGTAAACTTTTTCATTTGCAGTAGAGAATAATAAAGTAGAGAGTCAAGGTTCTTCAAAAAAAAAAAAACAGTTTTTTTTCTATTTCTCCCTCTCTAATTTCTAATGTTCAGAAACATATTTTTAGTAAAATATGAATAACTCTTGTCATGATGTCAACAGCCCCATACTTGAACCTTATCAGACAGAGGCAAATAAAAACTCAACATAGTTTGTGTTTCACCCTGCTGGATGCTGGCAGAAATATTGCTACCCCTTTAAGCCAGAGGACAGGGACCAGGCTGAAGATGAATGGAAACTCCATTCGAGATTATGCTGTAAAAGGGATGTGCAGAGATGTCAATAGAGAGTATCTTTAACAACTTTTAACGTGTTACACAAATCAGTATAGCTAATGACTGGGACACAGACGGCAGAGCTTGGAACCTGTCGTGGCCGATAAAATTGATTTACCTGCTAACACAGAGATCAGTGCTGCCTGAGAAAAAAAAAAGAAAAAAATAGCCCAGGAGCCTTGAACAAATAATAGCACTTTTATCTGAAGAAGGGAAGCTGTGCCTATAAGTATAATAAGAATAATGGCCTCAAATCAGAATGTCAATACTGCCTGAGCTAAGAGCCCTCAGGGTTCACATGCTTGCGTCATATACATTTTCTCAGTAGTATAGGCAAGTAGGCCTATTTTAACATTTACACTGTACTACATTTTTCTATTATCTGTAGCCTATTTTGTTAGACCATTTTCATTTTGAGAAACTTTAGAGTCAGCTTGTGTGAAACTTACATCATTATTTCAAACTAAAGAGAATAAGAACTGCTATATAGTATAACTGTCTTTATTCTATATAGCTTTATTCCAGAGCCTTCTGGTGATTGACACAAATATCACACGATAATGATAGATTATAAATTAATACAGTGAGGTTATGTATAAATACAAAATAAATAATGCTTTATTTAAATACAAAGAAATAGATAGCCTACTTTTTAACTATTACTAACTCTTTGAAACTTCTTCAAGCAAACTGTCTCAAAAGAAATCAAATAAATTATTTGCTAAAATAATGACAATGGCAAAAACATAATAAGATCAAGGGTTCAATGATGACAATAATTGTTGAAAACTGTAAAAAAAAATAGTATTATGTCTCAATACAGTCCACAAAATCGTTATTATTATTATTTTTATTATCATTGTAACAGACTTTGTTGATTGTGCATGACAGAATCCAACAAAGTCTGTTATAATACCAGTAATGATGTACTGGCGCTTGTTGTATGTGTGCGTATGCATTGTATTTTTCCCCTCTGGGCTTGCCGTAGAAAGGTTCAATTGCTGCAAAAACAAACAAACTTTTATTTTGCTCTTTTTTCTCCTCTTCTGCCATTTTCTTCATTCTATTTTCGGCACAGAGGGATACGTCCTTTTTTGTGACATAGCTTAAAATTACCGCGCGTCCACGACTATGCGCAGTTGAGATCTAGATTATGCGCATGACTTAAATGCTGCCAGAAACAGCAGCATTTGTAGGGAGGTATATTAATCATGAAATCAGAATTTTCTTGTCTTTTAATTATTCATTCATTCATTTATAGTAATTCATTAATTGTCACTTGTTTAATTCATCTCAAAAATATATTTTTCAACTTTTCGACTCGATTTGGGGGCCCCTGATGGCCAAGGGATGGCCAATTTGCTTTTCAATAGCAAATTGTACTATTGCTGAGTCAGCAATTCACTGATCCAATGATCTGCTCAGAGTCTGAACTGTTCTGATTTAAAAATTAGACATTAACAAGAAGTACCTCCTCAAAGCTCGAGTGTGCTGACAATTGGGCTGGTGGCACAAAAAGGAAGTTACTATAACGTATTGTATATAATTACTATTATTTACAGATGAACTATAATGAAAATCATATTTAGGCTAAATAAGAAGTTGTTTATGATTGTAAGCAGAATGAAATGCTTGATTGTTGAAGACTACACTCTAAAAAATGCTGGGTTGTTTTAACCCAATTTTGGGTAAAATATGGACATACCCAGCCATTGGGTTAAAAAATGTAATTTAAAAATGTAACCCAATGGCTGGGTTTGTCCATATTTTACCCAAAATTGGGTTAAATCAACCCAGCATTTTTTAGAGTGTATTCAAATTGTATAGTGCAGTTTATAATAATTCCAAACCTATTAGCTATATCCTTAATCTGTCTATAACATTCAACCTCTTTCCCTATATAAATATTTTGTACAGTTAGTTCATATCAAATTGAAAGCAAACAAGCAATAACTAGCTATGTAACTAACAACGTAAATATAGAAATAAAGAAGGTTCATCGGTATTTTTACAAATGTAAGTACATAAAAAGTAAGTAGGGCTATTTATTTATTTATTTTTTACTTTTACTGAAGTAAAATTTTATTTTATTTTATTTTTTTCTGGGAGGGGGTGGGGTTGGGGGCTGGGTGGTAATATTTTATTAGGGTATTTGCAAATTAACTTAAGTACACACCACAGCTTTTCAGATCTCTGATTAACTTAAGTACACACCACAGCTTTTCAGATCTCTGAAGTATCACCAAAAGACCATAGACTCCCTTGCTGCCCTTCCTGCAGAGTTTGCTTAAGGGTAATGTTATACGACAACAGGCACCAGGAGCAGATGGTTAAGCATATTTGAGTATGCGTGTGTGTTCTCTCTATCCCACAAATGGCCAGAATGTGACCCAGAAATGACTTGTGCTTGTCAAGAGTGAAGGGTATCTGAATAGTATCTTCTGTATGGGACTTTGTTAATGCATTTCACAGTGGGAAGGGACAACATTTCAGAAGCTGACAAACAAATAGACCCATCAACATTTGGCTAGCATCTGTTGATTTTACACGCTCACAAATGCAGTTGAAAGAACGTTTTCTCCAAGGTTTCTCTTTTAAGTCTTTAACTGTGTGCTGTGCCAAGTTCCTGCTATGCTATCTAGTTGTTGTTGTTGTTTTTTTTCTCTGTAAAAAGAAATCATACCACTTTAATCCTTGACTAGCTTCCCCAGCTCATTTTTAAGGACACACCCCTTTTCTTTGTTAGCATTCTGAATGTGTTTGAGATCAGGCTACACTGGAATGAATAGAGCGGGCACTTAGCAAATTACCAGATTTACTTTCATCATTCTCCTGTGGTATTTACTCTGTTTATCTGTGGTTTTAAATGCATCTAGCTAAGAAGGTCATCCAATTTTAGGTCAAAATGTTCAGAAAGAGTGCTGATATAAAGGAAGAAGCTATGGTTTTCCTTTCACTTACTTTTCTCTTTCTTCTAGAGTTCTTGGCAAGTTGAACTCCCAACTGGTGCAGCATATGGTGGCTGGGGTCCTAAGGAGCGAGGTGCGGCTGTCTGTGCATGTGCCAGAGCCTAATTACTTACACATTAGTACCCAGGTGGTACCTACAGTCCATTCTCACACTCACACACACACACACACACACACTATTCCCTGGTTTCAGCAGCTACCTTTACTCAGGACGAACAAATAAATCAATTCACAGACATTTAATAATACTAATCATCTATCTGCTACTAATAACAAAACTAGACTCTTATTTGGATGTCTTTAGATATACTGAATGCTTGATGAATGTTTTCCGAGCACTTATAAAGATTTAAAGTTCACCGCTTGTCACCGTAGGATACAATAGCGAGGATAGGCAGGACATGATTGGTTTCTTCAATCTGCAGACGATGGATTTGCACTATTATAAAGGTTACAAGATGAAAGGCTGCCTGGAATGTTTGTGAGAGAAACGAAAAGAAATGTGTTTGCATCATAAACACTTTGACGAATGCTCTGTTCAGGGTGTCATCACCTTTTGTCGAAAAAAGGCTAAAAAAACACAATCTGAGCTCTCAGGGAGGATAGAAGTGTGAGAGAAAAACAATCTGCTTTTTGCACCATCTTCAAAAACAATTATAAGGTCAGACTTCTCAGTGTATGAGTGAACACAAACTTTGTTTGGGTGCTTCTCTGTGTGGGCATGTGTTTTTTTTTTTTTTTTTTTAAAAGATATGATGCCAAGTTTGTTTTTGTTTTTTGTTTTTCCGCTAAAAATATTCTAAAAACAACAGCAGCAGCAGAAATATTATTATTATTCTGTTATTTATATTATGTATGAACTATATTAATATATTATAGTGATGCCATGTATGTATGTGGCCAACTGTTATACTGTTCCATATAAATGACATTTTTATAACTATTATAATAATAAACATTATTATTATCTATCTACACACGTATTGTGTGTGTATGTAAAGTACAAGTAAGGGAATAGGTTCAGTAAGGAAATAGGCCAAAGGCACTAAAGACAGATTAACATTCATTAAGTGAATAGTAAATAGGCTTACTGTCAAGTGGACTGACAACTCTTCACTCAGATGCTCAGTGAGGAAAAAAAAGGGTCATTCAGATTCACTCTCTGACGTTAATAGAAACTGCTGTTTAATCTAGTTAATTTTACTGATTTCCTAAACTATGAGCCATTGTAATAGAGGTCTGTAGTTAGAGAAAAGGTGTTCGAATTAACAGCTTATGATGGCGCAATTGTCATTTTGAAGTCTTTTCTGAGCATTTTGTCCTGAAGTCTCAGTGGGGCCGTGTCACTAACAGGTCTGATAGCAGTGGTTGAGAGGTGTAAATGTCAGAAAAGCTGTGTACACAGAGCCCCTGGCAGAGCTCAGCTCACGGGGGCTCTCTGCCCCTCTTTTTCCTCCTTTTTCTCGCTCCTTTCACCCCTCCTGTCACGCTCCCGACTCTTTTGTCATCTTATCTGCAGTCCGGCTCTCTTCCCGCTCCTGCGTAACAGACAGCACACCTGGGATTTGCGGCCTCCCTGCTCTCACATTCCTGTCCTGCTATACGCTTATCGTTCATTCGGCGCCTTGTCGCTTCAGACGCTTAGGCATCGGCCCCCAAGGCCCCTCAGAGAACAGCCAGGGGTCCGATGAGCCTCCACTACGTCTCACTGTCACCTCAGACATCAGACATCTGGCAGTGCCACACACATACACACACACATACACAGCAGAGATCTTCAAAACATTCCCTACAGAGAAGCATTTTGAAGTGAGAACAGACACTGAACACCTTGACAAACCAGTACGGAAGACACACTCTCTCTCTCTCTCTCTCTCTCTCTTTGGAGAAGAACAAAAGTTGCCCTCATAGATGTCATCAGTCAGGAAGAACAAATGGAGCGCTGACCTGTCAGAGGAGATGAGGTGTGTGCAGGAGGAAGGAAAAAAGGGGTGAGATGAAGGGAGGAAAGGCGTGAGGGAGGTGAGAGAAAAGAGTATGACGGGCTGGGGCTGTTAGCATATTTATGAGGACAGATTTTCTGTTTGACTTCAATCTGTCTGTCAGCGGTGGCCTCTGCTTAAAGCGTCACCCAACACCCACCCGCACATTATCATTTGAGGCCCACCTTCTCACATTTTACATGCTAAACAAATAAGAACCTTTTAGAAGTACCAATTTGTATTCAGCAAAGCTTAAAGTGAACCGAACATCTTTGAGTGACTTTAAAAGTTGCTCCAAAGTCTGTCTCTTGGAAATGTATGACTTGTTTGGGGAATTTATTTTATTTCTTTAATTATTCTTATTATAGCCCAGTGATTTCTCTATTTAGGTCCCTCGGTCAGCTCTACCATTCAGATATTAAAGCCTGCGGTTTGTGAAAGAGATTAATTTGAGTGGAGGTCAAACATAATGGAGTCAATTTTAGGGAAAATGAGATATGATCACATTGCTTTTGTCCTTTGTTTCGTGCTGCATTAAGTTTAGTTCTGTGCGACTGGCTTTAAATTGAACTTTGCTGGAATATATATATATATATATATATAGCATTTTCTTCTCTTTGCAAATGATGTCTTTGTTCACATTTCCCTCCGTTTTTGTACAAAACCATTTGAGCTCAGAGACGTCAATGTTAATGAAACTTAAATAGCGTTTGTTTTGAACAAATAAGTTGCACTAAATGCTCATTTGAGTGGTTGCATCCATGTGTGCAAAAATAGACTTTAAGATGTCCTGAGCTACAAAGCTGAGCCCGGTCTTCTATGACATATTTCATTGGAAAATAATGTTTTGTACAGTTTTTGATTTTTAAAGGAATGTGGGTTACTTATCGAACTGTCTGCTTGTATTAGTTCAGCTAAAGTTGTCTTAAAATAAAACACGGGAGTCTAAGATGCAAGTATACATTTCTCAGTTTATTTGTCACCTCCTGGTATTAAGGTGTTTGTGTGCATATGTGTGTAAATGTCAGTATCAGTGCGTGTGTTTGCTTTGCATTGTATACACTTTTTGTATTTGGCCTCAAATTTCCAAACGGATCTATTTGGCTACAGTAATACACAACTGCCATGTATTCAAATCTAGAATATTACGGCCTCTTTATTTATAGAGATGACTCTCATTATCCAAAAGTGAAAAAAATGGATGAAAAGTTAGAGATAAGGCCTTCTGTCATGTTAAGAACCCCTGTAAAGTGGATTAGCAATGCTAACTGCTCCCTCGTGGAGCCTTACACAGTACACTTGGGAAATAAACGGCGCAAATGAAGACTGCACTTCAGAAAAAGTATATATAGATAGATTTATAGATATAGATTTATATTTATTTTGAAGTTTAAAAGAGTACAGTTAAGACTTCTCACACGTGATATAACCTACGTATTGTCTGAGAGAGTAAGATTTAGGCCACTGCTGTCCCGCTCACAACGTTAAACACTTAACCCTGACGGAAAGAAAATCCCTCCGTGGAATCCGTTGCTTCTTTTTTTTTCTTTTTTTTTTCCTTTTTTTTGACAAAGAGTTGGAATAGATTTAGGGAAAACACCTGATCACACACACAGCCGCACACAGAATATAAAAACAGTCATGTCTAAAAGAACAATATTGCATTTGTAATGCACAAATGAATTTCCTGTACAATTGGCTTTTCAGTGGTGTGTGTGTGTGTGTACATAAACAACTAAAGGGCTCAGTGAATATATCTCCATTTTTGTCGGTTTCGTTGGTGGTTCTCATCATCGTTCACAATGTGGTATTTTTGTTGTCTTTTTTTCTTCTTTTTTTTACGATGAACAGTAGTGCTGTAAACAGGCACACGCAGAAGCCAAGAGGAATGATCTACCTCTTGTTTCTCTCCTTGTCTTCCTATCCTCCATGTGTTTTAACGGTCTAGTTTTGTCCTCCGCTCAGTCCTGCTGAGAAGCGCGTTATGTCCAGCCGCTCGGCCTTGCATCTAGCTCTGCGAGTCTGACTCTTTCATCAAGTTTTTTGAGGTCTCGGAGGCTCCGGAAGCCTTCGGGAACGCACGATCATCTGACGCCTCTGGAAATAGAGTCTGAAAACTTGATGCTCTTTGCATTTCCATCAGTTTTTACTGATTGTGCAAAATCACGCCGTCTCTGGTATGTCCACTCGGAAAGAGCTAGCATATCCTTTTCCGCGCTAAAAAGGGAAAAAGAAAGAACGCTTATTAAAGATGATTTTTAGACAGCAGTTGTCCGAAGCTATTAAAATACCAGTGTTCAATACATACAGAAGCAGAGCTTTGATGAGGAACTATAAGCCTACAATCATAAACTATTTCCTCAAAGTTAAATGCACCACCCACACAGCCTCGGAGCGCTCTTTCTGAGACAGATGTCTGAAGGTTTCAACACAACAAGAGCAGTCAATATTATCTCAATCAATCCCACAACCACATTCATCCCCTCTAAAACAACAAACAGTGGTAGGCAGCCTAAACCTTATAAACTCTGGCCTTTTGAGAGCGTCTGTTTCAAGCTTCGGAGTTGATGTTTGGCATGACTAGTCAAACATAGCCTCAATAAACATACTGCCTGTGTACAAAACTATTGGGAGTTTTTTCCTTCCTTTTATCTCTGTTCATTTTAGGCATTGTCAATCTCTGGTGGGTCTTTGCCTATGGTCAGATATCTGAGAATGTTTCATCGTTTGATCTAACAACTTATCACATTTAATTCGTCAACTAGACATCAGTACGGTGGCAGAGAGAGCTCAATGCGCTGCAAATAGAAAATAAAAAAAAACATCAGCAAATTAAGACATCTTCATCTTTTTGTAAACACGTGTTTTCACAAGGCTACCAAATACATTTATTTATTTATTTTATTTTATTTTTATAGGGAGGATAATTTGCATGTTTTCTTCATTTGCAGCATGTTGAGCTCTCCATACATAAGGGCTTCTGTAATTTCCAGCATTTACAAACACTGCAATTGCATAGTGCAATTACTTGTTTCAAAGCATGTGCCATGTTGAAATGATTAATTTAGCAGGGTTGTGAACCATTCTGAATTCAGATGTGAATTCAGATGCGTGATTACTTTTTTTTTTTCAAAGATCAAAAAAACATTGGCTTAACCTGTTTCACAAGTCTTGAAGGTATAACCTTTATAAATATACCAAATTATTATTATTATTTATTATACACTAAGGAGAGATAAACAACTTCCTGTAGTGTGTGGCTAATTCAAAGAATTAAAGGGAAATTAATTCTTCAAATCAGTTTTATTATTATTATTTTTCTCTTCACAACCCTGGTAAAATGTTTTCAATGTAAGCAAATGTATGAGGACAAAGCTAATCAGACACTCTTATAAATAAAGGTTCTTCAAAGCTTTAATCCAATTTTTTTTTTTTTTTTTTTTTTTACTTCATAGAGTTTTTACTATTTGGTTCTCTGAAGATTAAAACGGTTCTCGGTGCTACATTAGAGGTTCTTAAGATCAGCATATTGATTCCTCCATTTAAAATGTGCAGCCCTCCTGGGGCTTTTAAAGCACCACTAGATGGTTTTTCTAAAGTGCTAAAAGATTTTTTAAATCTTTGAGGAAGTTAAAGAGACTCTCTTATGTTCTCTCCTACACTTTTTCCTTCTATACTAGGATCCTTTATTTGTAAGAGTGTGCACCAGGACCCAGTAGATGAAGAGCAGATGAAGGATGGGCAGATGTTGATGGGTGAAGGAGAGCAGAAGTGTGAGGGCTAAGAGTTCTAAGAGGAGAATTCAGCAGCACTTCACGCTAGAGGCCTTGAATTTGGAAAGTTTTTTAGGTCAGATCAAGAGAGAGGAAAGCGCTCTCTCTTTGAGATACTCACACAGACAGGCGGCTTTGTAAGGCATGCGCGAGTTACACAGAAGTGCATCGAACTCTTTCCTCTCTAGCGTGGAAGCATTGAGGTGGTGTTGATGGTGTTGATGTTGATGTTGGTGTTGGTGCATCTGGTTGGGGTGGTGTGGCGTCTCTTTGCCAAAGGTTGAGAATGACTGATCACCCGCCAACGTCTCGCCCTCAAATACCTCAGAGTCGGGCACAGAGTCCATGCCCGGCACGTGCAGGTTGCTGCGGTAATCGGCACCCTGTCGTGCATCGGTGGGCACGAAACTTGGCATCCAGCAGCGATCTGAGTGGCCGAGGGCTTTGCACTCCTCCGTGCAGTTGGAAAAAAGGTCTGCTCCTATGAGAGAGAACAGAGAGATGGGTTAGCTTGCGCTTAATTGTCCATGTGGGTGGATGGGAGAGAGAATATGCTCCCAATTGCACTGGAAGCATTCAAGTGCATTAAAACAAGACACACAAACATAAATAAATATAATAAACCATGCATCTTAGATAAAAGAGCAGACCATCAAATTCTGCATTAATTCAACCAATCAGAAGTTATCCAGCATCTTTTTGTAGACTTAATCAAGCATTATAAATATGTAAATCCAGATGAAATGTAATGCATGCCATTCACTTTGAAAACATTAAAGCTGTATGCATGAAATGTCTTTGGCACTTAACGTGCAAATCATGAAAAGATTGCATGTCGCTTTTTTCCCCCCCTTTTTGGGACTTTTAAATTACAAATTACCCTGATCAAAGCACGTGTGGAGAACATACACACTGCGAGTGGATGAAGTCAATGCTGTAATCTCCTCTTGAGGTCTCTCTTCCACTTCTCTCTTTCTATTTGACATCAAAGGTAAACTCTCTGAGACACCAAGCTTGCAGATAAACCCAATCCTCTGTTCTCTTTCCTTCTCTTCCGCCAAGCAACAAGATGAAGGGATATATTATAAAGGTTATAACCCTCTTTACTCTTTTGTCTCTTTCTCGACGTCTCAATTAAGAGAACAAAAGTAATGAGTGACACTGCAAAACATTGCCACCTTAAAAGAAAAAGAAAAGCAATCATTCAAAAGGTGCAAAAAAAAAAGCCTTTGGAATGTACAGTAGAATATTTTAAAATAAACTATATTGTTGATATATGTCTAAAAAATTTTAAACTAAATAAATATATCAAAATAGCGTTTTCTGCATCTGTAAAAGCCAAGCTCCGCCCCCAATATTAGGCCCACCACATCTCTCCCAAAGGAAATCATAAGCCTCTTTGAAAAGGTATTTTTTTTTTATAATTTAAGCACCCTGGCACTAATATCCAATGGCGAACGACCTCGCGAATCACAAAGCCAAAAGAAAGCTAGCGTTACAAGAGTGTTACAGCTAAATCCAGCGTGAGGGACAAGATCCAGTTAGTTTGTACGTGACAGTTGCATGATGCCTTTTACCCCCACCGTCACCCCAGACGGTGTAAGCCGTGCCGTTTTGACTGCGTGCATCTGAGAAGAAGGGAGAGGTGAGCGTTTTGAAATCCCCTTTCGGCTCCTGTGTCTAACAACCCAACGTCTAAAACAGTCAGTAATTACAGCTGGAGGATTAATGAAGTGCCATTTTCAAAGAAGCGCTAAGCAAAGATGTTGAAGGTATGGAGCAGAGTCAGTGGTGTGGGGTGGGGGGATGTTCTTATAGCTAATCCTCAGACTAGCCCTTCAGACAGAAGACAGGTCAGCATACACAGACTTTGGGTTTCTACTTTAAAAGAGGATTACAGTCCTTTGGAGCTACATGGAAACAACCGACTTAGGCCTGGGCTTGGTAAGACTCTCCTAATTACAAACCAAAGTATAGGACCACCTTATTAGGCAACAAGTAGTTTAGACACTAAACATATCTGGAAGCTATCTATGACAACATTCAGAGGTCTCATTTTTATAAGAGACTGTGAACAAAGGTTATTTGTGTATATCTGACATACAAAGAAGGTGAGAGTGAGAGAGAGGGAGAGTTTGATATTTAGAGAGTGTGCGATAAGACACTTCCTCGTTGTGTAATCGCAGGGAGACATCTTGATATTTCCTGACATTTTCTGAAATTAATTGCTCTCTACTCATCCACTGTCCTTTTTTTTTACAGTGGGAAAAAATGGAAATGTAATTATATTGTTGACTTGTGGTTCAATATTGCAAGAAAGAGTCAAGTCTGATGGAAATACAATGCTCTATATTACACGAAAAATACACGCTATGTTTATACCTAGTAATAATTTCTGTTTTAAATATGCAACAGAAATGTAAACGGGGCCAGAACGATCTGGATTGTGCCCACATCGACCGTATTCGGATTTTAAGGCAAATGTTCTGAAGTAAATCATCCCCTACTGACCTGACAAACAAGCGTTTTAATCTGGACTACACTAAATAATTTAACATTTCTCCTCAAAATATTTTAGATTTAATAAATTATCTATTTAGCTTAAATGAAAAGAAAACACAATACCAGTAAATTTTGGGGTTAGTGAGATTCGTATTTTCATTTTAGACATGCACCAACACGCATAATCGCTTTTCAGCGTGTTTATGAACGCCACTGACTTAACGTTACATTACTGTATATATTGATATATATGACCTACCCCCACCCCGTCCCTAAACCTACCCGTCACTGGGGTTAATAGCATTTATTAGTCTTCCCCTAGGAAAAAAGAAAAAAAAAAACGTAGATCTACATTTTGCTTCATTTCGCTCGGGCATTTAACGTCCTAGACATGCATGCGAACAGCTCAAAATGTGTATAGATTAACACACCACTTGACATGAAAGTGGCATGTATGTTTATGCAAAAGCCATGTTGCCATCAGAAACATTTTGAATATGCTTATTTTGGAGCTTAAGAAACATTTCTTATCATTGACAATAATACTGACCCTAAACTTTTTTTTTTTTTTTTATAAAATTGCAAGACCTTGCCAGTTACACAAAGACAATAGATAGTGCTGTTATGTATTATCTCAAAATCGAATCAAATCACCCAGAGGTAGATTTTAATACAGGGTCTCTATGCTACTAAACACGACAAACATTTCCCTAAAAAAGAAAACCTTCAAAACATGTTTTTTTTTTTTTATGTATTTATGTGTTAAATTTGTGTCAGAAACTTTACAGCTCTTTTCCCTGGTGTTCTAAAAAGTGTGAGAGAGAGAGAGAGAGAGAGAGAGAGAGAGAGAGAGAGATAGAGAGAGAGAGAGAGAGAGAGAGAGAGAGAGAGAGAGAGAGAGAGAGAGAGAGAGCTGTAAACGAAATTATCTATTAAAAAATCTCCCCTCTCTATCTGCTCTGCTGCTTTCTGAGCAGAAGCCTTGCAAAGCATTAGATCCGATAATAACCTTCATTTGCTAATAAGGCTGAAAATAAATTACTGATCAGTGAGCTGTTTCTGAATTCTGAAAATGACCTGCAGCCCAAATGAGGGATTCTGTAGCAACATGGCAGATCCTTGGGATAAAAGAAATTAAACTGGAATGAAATGATTCAGGTGTGTCGATGCATCAGAGAAGATCTAAAGTGTTCCATATTACAGATGCATTTTTATGCATTAGAGAGAATTTCAACGATGCTTATCTCTGTCTTTTTTTAATTTAGTAGAGATGACTAGATCGGTATGCGTTTGGATGACTGTTTCAATAAAACAGCAGCTGGTTAAGAAACAAAATGTCTGAAATAGATTTGAAAGGATGAAGGCCGTTTCCACCCAATTCTCATTAAAATGAACAATGCACACCCCTGAACACTCTCCAAGTCTGCATACCAAGCGGCGCTTTCAATTATCTTAATTAAAGAAGATAGTATGGAGCAAAACAATTATTTTTTAGTAGGAAGAACATGCTCGCAAAATACACAACAGATTTTTTTTTTTTACTTTATAGAGCTGTATCTTAAAAGGCAAGAGTTTCATGATGGCCTACGACAACAAAGGCAGATGGGCTAGCTGACCTTGTATGGAAAACAAGTCTTGATTTTAATCTAATGTTTAACTGAGCAAAAATAGGCTAAATGAGAGCTGAAGCAGTCCAGCCACAGCATATGGTGCTCCGCAATAACAGCAGCGGACATATGCTCAACCAAAGAGAAATTAACCATAATAAGATGCAACTTTTGGTTGTATTCATTTGTGTCCGACTATGCCATCATTACATTATACACATTTAACTTCACAACGAACTTCAAGCTAGGTGTCATTTAGCAACAAAGCACCATTTCCAATGCAGCAGAATCTCAACACATGTGGTCTTATTGAAGGTGTGAACAATAGTGTCCTCCATCTGTGGAATGTGGGGAGAGGGATTATGGTGGAAGAGTGAGGGGGGAGGCGGGTCACACAGTTAATGAATCGCTTGTTTGTTTGCTGCTCAACCTATTCGGCCCTGTTCCCACAGAGTCGATGACAGACTACCTGGACTGATCTAAATTCCAGCATGTCTTTAGAGACGTGGGTGAAAGGATAGATAATACCACTGAAGTAAATACTAAACAATTGGATTATATTCTCCACTACGGCTGCTGTTTGCATGCTCACGCATCCATGCTCAGAGGCTCGGTGGCCTAAAATATTTCTGCAAGGTTCAGCCTTGAAATGCCTTGATCAGGGGTTTTGTTCTGATTGTTTGGATGAAAAACAACCAAACTATTTAAAATATTCAAACCAGTATGTCTATCTCAAGCGTTTAACCACAAATGTAAAGCCACATCTCTACATGCTCAGCCTGAATGGCACCTCTTTTTACTCAATAACATATACAAGAGAAATATGAGAAATCGACTTATATAAACGTACCAGATGAATGTCCACGATGCATGGCGTCATGGTCACTGTCTCCCTGCTCACTGTCTCCATGACCGCTGTCTTTTGAGCTCACAATATCTGCCTCCTGAAATGCAGAGCTGAGGGAGGAGAAAAGGTTTGAGTTGACCGCCATGCCACACGACTCATATATAACCAGAGTTGTAATGCTTAGCCTTGAAATGGTCTCAGTCTGTCACAAATGCTCGTGCTGTTTTAGTTCAAATGTGGATAGACTTTTCATATTTATTTACTTCATAAATTTTTTTTTTTTTTAAGAAAGTCATTACATAAAGTTGGGGGGAAATAATTTTCAAGTCAGTTAAGTTAAAGTCCCTGTATAAACAATTCTAAAAATAAATACAAAATCTGTACAAATTATAAATGTTAGAATAGCTTATTTTCATATGACGTGCAGTTGGAGGGCAGGAAGTGATTTTCTATATTTAGGAAGCACTATAACACTCAAAATGCCTATGTTTTGCGTCGTTTATGGTTGCTCAAATCGATCAAACCGAGAGGAGTTTTTATCGTGTGCCAAAAGTTGTTGTTCATAAGGGGGGGAAATACTAGAAATTGACATAAAAACACGGGGAAAAATGCCAAACCTACGTCTGCGGTCGGGAGGAACCGAATGGGAAAATGCCCGTGTGTGTGTGTGCAGTGATCACTTTGTCAAATGTGAGTTAATACATTATTTATGTGGCTTATAATTACATTATTCAGGTGTTTAAATACACTTATGGGGCTGTTTGTGTAACGTACCAGTTTCCGAACTTTTAAAAGTCAAAGTATGTCTGTAAGACGAGTTAGTTGCTGATATCTACAGTCTCGATGGCAGGAAAATCTCTCAATTCAGTTGAAAATCGGTCTTCTTCATAACGTAAGGATCACGTCCAACATTTGTTTCGATTTTCTGTTTATATATTTCTCTTGTAATAGCGTCTAAAGTAGTAGAGTACGGATTTTCCTCCATGTCGTCCATTGCGCTCTTCACTCCTTGTCCTCCATCTGCATTCTGCGCGTCAACACAATCACGTGACAGCAAACCACCTATTGCTAAACATATTACAAAGACTGTGAACTGTGAAGTACTGAATTGTGGAGTTAGACCGTTAAACAGTTTTTCACTGTTATTTTATTTTTATTTTCCGGATTTTTTGGGGGTGGGGCTAAAACGGGGCTCGATGACGCACTGGAGCCTCTGAGCTCTTGGACAGGCCCCTAATAGAGGCCACGCTGGGTGGCCCCTCCCCTAACAATTGAGCACATTTGCATCAGTTTGTTTGGCGCTCAATCGCGAGTGGCTTCGACACGGAAATGCGTGGGCTACTCCCTGGATGTTCGTAAAAAACAGATTGGTGTCTTTTTTTTACATTTCCATGAAAACGAACCGCCATCACGGCCTTTTAGTGATCATTTTACATGGGACAGTTTTATAAACTTTAACTTTACAGCTTTCCCGAGGGTGGCCGTGGTTTCAGCACAGCCAGTAGACACGCCCCCAGCGTTTGAGAGTAGAGCATCATTTTATTTTATTTTTTTTATTTATCTTATTTTATGCACTTGTTGGCTTTTTTATCATTCAAATGTGCCTGGGTGGCTAATAACACATTGTTCTGTGGTGTGAAAAACTCAGAACACATACTTCATTTTGACTTGCTTACCTGTTAACACGCCTTGGTCGGTCCACCAAATAACTGAGTTCTGCTCTCTGGTGTTTTGTCTGCAAGAGAGGAATCGATTTGAAATATAGGCCCAACAAAATTGCATGATAGTACTTAATTTTTAAAAAAATATATATATATATAATAAATGACAATAATGATAATAATACAGATCCGAATTCAAACTGTGCTCACTGGGGGCATTGCAGGGACTTTATGGACAGTGAAGATCATTAGGCTCTGCTGCTATTCAGCAGAATTCAACTATAGACGGATCTTTGTTCTTGTGAGGCTCTGCAACACCGTGACTGGCATATCTAATGCCCTATAACCCGGAGAGCTTTTCACAAACATGCAAATCTATCAGTTCAGTGACTCGCTATGTTTACACTCTAACATGCACAGGATAGGCCATGCAAAATATAATAATAATAACAATAAAGAAGAAAATAATGAATATTGTTAGTGTCAGTCTGCAAGCAACCAGTTATCAACCTGTTTGTTTTCAGAGCTCACTATCCTGAAGAGGAAGATTGTTTTGTTTTTAATTTGTATTTATTTTGAGTGTGTATTTATTTTGAAATATAAGATAATTCAAATGTAAAATATCAGACAATTTTAAAATTATGACTTTTGACACATCCACACAATGGATATTTGAAATATGTATTTATAAACTGTAGCCTGTATTTGAAGAAGAAAGCTATATTTGCTTGTCATTGAGTGTCATTGTTAATAATTACAATAATAATAATAATAATAATAATAATAATGTAATTACTTATAGTACTTTTTTATCGTGCAATATAATATGAGAAAGTTTTATAAATGCTCGTACCTCACTGGAGAGCAGGCTGCCGTTAGAAATGATGTCCGGCTGCTGTTGGTCCGTATAGCCGGTCACAAGAGCTCCGCACGGGTTGTGCTCGGTGTCGTTGCTGCGAGACGGGCTGCAGGCCTTCATGAACATGAGATCCGTTTTGGCCGATTCCGGGGTCAGACAGACCTGATAGCAGTAATTCTGACTTTGATGTAGCGAGCCGAAGCTGCCTGACTCCTCCACTGGCACCTGCGCTGCGCTCGCCACGCTCACGTTTGCCGTGTTGGTGCTCTGAACCAGCATGATGTCGGACTTGCTCAGTTTTTTCTTTTTCCGGGCAGCCCGGGCCTGTCGACCGCAGCAGCCGCCTGACCCGCAGCCCACCAGGCAGCAGCAGTCACTGGCCAGGCAGGTGCTGTAGATGTTCAGCTTTTTCTCCTTTTGACAGCGCACAGCAAGCACAATCATAGCCAGGAGGAAGATGAAGGAAACGGAGCCGAGCGCGATGATGAGGATGAGCGTCAAGTCCAGAGACGCGTCTTTGGCCTTGGCAGTTCCGCGTTCTCCGCTGTGGCCCTCCACGAGGCTGTCCACGAGCGTTATCTGCACCGCTGCGCTGCATGACATGGGAGGCTGCCCGTGATCCCTTACCTCAATCAGCAGCTCATACAGCTGTTGCGGGTCTCGTTTGACTGACACCCGGCGGGCCGTGCGCAACTCCCCGGTCCGCCAGTCCATTCGGAACATCCCATTCTCGTTACCTCTCTGTATACTGTAGGACAAGCGCGCGTTCTCTCCATCATCTGCATCCATGGCGACAATGCGCGTAACTAGGTACCCTGGCTCGGCAGAGCGCGGCAACGGCTCCCGCGCTGTGCCATTTTTTCCGAGAGGCGCAATCACAGACGGCGCGTTATCGTTCTGATCAACTATAATGACGTTCACCGTGGCGTTGGACCAAAGTTCGGGGCTGCCTGAGTCCCTCGCTTGAACTATAAAGCTGAAGTCTTTCAGTTGCTCATAATCAAATGATCTAAGGGCGTACAAATACCCATTCTCCGAGTTGATAGACACATAAGTGACCACAGACATTCCCTGGATTTCACACTCCACTATGGAGTAAGTTATATAAGCATTCTGTCCGACATCAGGGTCTACTGCACTGACAGCGTAGATGTAAGCACCGGGAACGTTGTTTTCAGTCACATACACATCGTAAATGGGCTGCGTAAACGTGGGCGCGTTGTCGTTCTCATCAGACACGTGCACTTTGATTGATTTGCTGGTCGCCAGAGATGGAGTCCCTTTATCTCTCGCAACTACGGTGACCGTGTATGCCTCTACAGTCTCTCGGTTGAGAGGACCGTCGGTAACAATAGTGTAATAGTTTCTAAAAGAGGTTTTGAGTTTAAAAGGAACATCTCCGAGAATCTCCACATGCGTCTGACCGTTGTCTTCAGAGTCTTTATCGGTGACGCTTAGCAGAGCGATGACGGTGCCCGTGGCTGCGTTCTCGCTCACCGACTCCGTGACGGTGCTGAAGATGATATCTGGAGCGTTGTCGTTCACGTCCGCCACTTTGACCAAAACTTTACAGTGCGCGGGCACAGCATTAGGTCCCATGTCTTTCGCTTGAACGTAAATCTGATACAGACTGCTCTCCTCAAAGTCCACCTCACCTCTGACCTCTATACGGCCCGTTCTGGCATCGATATCGAACAGTTCCTTGACCCTGCTTGAAATGTGGTTGCTGAACGAGTAAAGGACTTCTCCGTTCGGGCCCTCGTCTGAGTCGGTCGCGTTCAGCTGGATGACGAGCGTGCCCACGGGCACGTTCTCGGCCAGGTTAACCGAGTACACCGGCTGATCAAACACGGGTACGTTGTCGTTGGAGTCGAGCACCCTGACCACAAGCAGTGCTGTACCTGTCCGAGGAGGCTGGCCACCGTCTACGGCTGTGAGGACATAACGATGCATCGCCTGTTGTTCTCGATCAAGAGGCTTCTCCAAAACCAGCTCTGCGAATTTATTGCCATCAGTCTGTGTTTGCACGTCTAGGTAAAAATAGTTGTTATTGGTGATGTCGTAAGTGCGCAATGCGTTACTACCAACATCCGGATCAAAAGCGCTCTCCAAAGGGAAGCGCGTGCCCGGGGTCGCGCTCTCGGATATTTCCACGGTGATGTCCGTCTCCGGAAAGCTCGGCGGGTTGTCGTTGATGTCCACCACCTCTATCTCCACGCGAAAGAGCTCGAGTGGGTTCTCCAGGAACACTTCCAGGTGAAGCAAACAGCTGGCACTCTGCTTACAGATGCGCTCCCGGTCGATTTTCTCGTTCACGAAAAGCACTCCGTTTTCCAAGTTTACTTCCAGGTACGGCGTCCGCGAGCTGGGCACCACCTGAAAGCGTCGGGATGAAAGTTTTGTAAGGTCCAGTCCCAAATCCTCTGCTATATTCCCCACAAACGTGCCATGCTCCGCTTCCTCGGGCACAGAGTAACGTATCTGCGAAACCACCCCATCCGCGAGACACAGCAGGAGCAAAAACACAAACATTTCCACTCAGGAAAGGACACTTGGAATATTTTATCTCCGTGGTGCACACAGCAAAACCATCACCCTCTTCTCCAAGGTAAGGCGCGCAGGCGTGCGTAAGGCTTTGGTTGTTGTTGTTTTTTTTTTTTTTTTTTTTTCTTCCTTAAACAGGGCTGTCAGCCAAAAACCATGCTGTCTGCGTTCTGGTTTACACAGGACCGATTTCCCAAGGCGATTTCCTCCACGAAAAAGCTTTAGAGTCGCAGCGGATGTCTGGCACAAGTGAACATTAAAGCATTAAATTGACACTCATATAAATAGATATCAGCTGGCGTTTGATAAGTCACAATATCATAATCCACAGAATGAATGCAACAAATGCATTTTATATTAGATGCTACAGGCTCTGTTATCTGAATGGTCCCAGTATATTTGGTGCGCTCCTGCGGGGTCCGCTGGCACAGTACTGAAGCATCAGCGCTTAGCTGTTCGGTTTTCCCGCAGAACCCTCCCCTCGCCAACCAATGGGAGCATCCGGCACCAGCACAGCTGAAACTTTATTGGCTGTGCCCTACATCAGTCAAGCCTCCTGGTGGCTGATAAACACGCCCCTGGTCCGAGCTGCGGGATTTTTGGTCACAAGGATTGAATGGCTGATGAGTTCGTAAGAGAATGAGTCAGAGAGATGAGCAAGGTGTGATCAATTTGTGGGGGAGAGGGGAACGGGATCAGAACGGGATTATGCATAACGTTATTATGTGCAGGCCTATGTGTAAATGGTGTAAAAATATATGTGTAAATGGTGTAAACATATATATATATATACAAACACACACACCGTGACATTTATTTATCTACATTATTTTTTCTGATAACATTTTTGATTACTGTAGCCTATACGTAAAAAAAAAAAAAAAAGAATAAAATGCATTTAACGTTTCGATTGCACACATATTCCAAACAGATTCTCTACTACATCTTACAAAGTCTTGTCTTTGGAGCTTTCTCGGGTTTGGTTCCCAAGCGCGAGCCACATGCGCCTCCTAGCTGCCAAAAAGGATCTGTTGCGCTGCTGTCAGTCACGCGCATGGAATTCCTTGTGACAACTGCACATAAATAAGAAATCTGTGAATATGGCCAGCACTTGTATTTCGTCCCTGTAATTAAATAAGATACAATTGTGCTCGCTGGATTAAGTAATTAACCCGTTTAGACCCGGTGTCCGTTCTAATGGACATCACACTGCTTTGTCATCTCATTTGGTGCAAAGCAAATCTTAAAGGATTAGATTAAATACTGCTTAAACAATCAAGGAGTCTTAAATCAATGCATTTTGATTACAATTAAATACATGCATTTTGTTTAATGGTCAGTGTGTCACAGTAAGCTATAAAGTGGTACATGTGATCTCAGTAAATTTATCTTATATGATTTGGTCCACCATTGGCTAAAATCGAGTTAGAGTATCTCTATCTTCAGACAATGCTGGACAGAAGTTATGAAATGCATTGCCTGTTCCAACATCCGAAAAAGACTATTGGCATTCATCCAACTGAAAACATGTCAAAAGTTGTGGGTGAGTGACACATCAAACCAATACGTTGCCTACAGATGTTGTCAATTGTAATGAAAATTGCAAATACACATTATTAAACATTATTATAACTTATTATAATTTTTGGCTGTGTTTAGAGTAGAAGTAAAGCACGGTCATTTTTTCTCTCTCCATGGAATAACCTATAATTTGTTTCTGAATGGGGTGGAGTAGTCATCCAATCCCTTATTCTTCAAATAATATCTTTAGAGCCTCATATCAAACTCTTTGGTCTATACCTGCTCCCCGTCTCCCAGCAACCAAATGTCACGGTTTTCATCTGGAATAACGCAGGATTCACGGTTACGAACACAAGGAACAGTCGGAGCGCCCCCTAGCGCATCACAGAGGCACTATATCCGAATGGTACAAGCCACAAAGGACTGATGGCTGAGTTTAGTGTCCCCTCAAGAAAGGAACATTTGAAGGAGCGTCTAAAACGATGCTGTGCCAGAAAGAATCTTAACACCAGTGGAGCGTAAACATGAATCGCTTCCAAAAAGAGATGTTCTAAATCAAGTTTTGGCGAGCCACTGTTGCACTCACTCGACTTTATGCTTTAATTCTCACAAGGGTGCCGGAAGGATTGAATAGATTTGAGTTTTCATGAATATTTCAAGATTTATGGACAAACGGTAATTTGAATATGAGAATCAGATTATCTCCCCCTTCTGTATAATAATGCGAGCATACCTCAAAAGCATGAGGGGAGCTGCCATTATGACTGGCACCCAGACACACTCTCTCTCTTTCTCTTTTTGTCACTACTGTAAAGCTTATTTACTGAAAGGTGACGATTTGAGATTCAGAATAAGTCATTTATCCCATTACCTGTGCGAAAATGCACAATTAAAGATCTGTCGAGAAAATATAAACCTGTGGTGGTACTTTCTCTGTTGGATCAAAACCAAATTTGCCAAGCACAAACTAATTTTTTTGGCAATGTGATTCATGCAATTATACGCTAATATGGCTTGTTTATTTACAATCATCTGTACTAAAAGTTATGAAGTATGCTGCCAGGTTCCCAGCATGCACTGCAGGCGAACTGACATGAGTTTAGGTTTAAAACATTTGTTCCATGTTCAAATTGGCATGAAATTGAAGTATTTTCTTCCCTATTCTGATGTATATGGTAACTATCCCTCAAACAAGAAAACAAAATGTAGGATGGGACTTGATTTTGTCCATTAACTGATTGAAACACTGAAGTTGACTTCTGGAAAAAAAAAAAAAAAAAAAAAAAAAAAATGCTGATAATTTACTCACCTCCATGTCATCCAAAATGTCCATGTCTTTCTTTCTTCAGTCGAAAAGAAATTAAGGTTTTTGATGAAAATATTAAATATTCCAGGATTTTTTTTCCATATAATGGACTTTATCTGGGCACCAAACGGTTCAAGGTCCAAGGTCCAAACGGTAAATGAACCAAATGACTCGAAAAAAGATTAGTTCATTTTGATGAACGAGTTTGAACAGGAGAGTCACGAATGCGCATCACAGAACAAAGCAAGGCAAGCATTTGAGCTTAACTTAAACTTTGTTATTTATATTTTAAATGATCGATCGTTTTGCTTGATACGACCCTTATTCACCGTCTGGAATTCTTTAAAGCCCTTTTAACAGTTTGTATTTTGCACTGAAACTGTCTTTTGGACCTTGATCCGTTTGGTTACCAGTAGTGCATTATATGCAGAAAAATCCTCGAATGTTTTCATCAGAATTTCTTTTCAACTGAAGAAAGAAAGAAAGACATGGGCATCTTTGATGACATGGGGGTGAATAAATTATCAGCAAATTTTATTTTATTTTTTATTTTATTTTTTTTAAGTGCTCCTTTAACAAATCAAATTTTGAAATTAGAGAATATAAGATCTTTTTGTTCATCTTCAAGCTCAATTCTCTAAAATTTCTAGTGTAAGCAAATGGTACACTCTTAGAAAAAAGGGTTCATTGGGGTTCTATATATGAAGCATAGGGTTCTTTACTCAACTCCAAAGAACCTTTTATGCTAAAAAAGGGTTCTATAATGTCAAGAAATAACCCTTTTGGCACTAAGGTTCTTTATAGGCTATTATTCATTCATATATTACATTATTCTGCAACATTTAATTCGTTGTAATTAAATTATTGTTTATTAAACTGTTGTAGTAACTTAATATAACATTTTAATCATGCTGATTTTTGGAGGAGAGAAACTGAAATGGCACTCTTCGTGTGATATTGATAGTAAACTACACAAAATGATATAACTATATACATAACCCCCGTATTTTGACTTTTGGGATCATTCACATGCATTCATGAATATATTTTAGGGTCTTGATGTTTGTCAATAATACTGTATGAAATATTTAATCCGGAAAGGACAAAACAAATGATAATGAATAAACCCAAAAGGTTCCATATATAACATTTTTCCTGGTTACAATTATTGTATTTTATTATTATTATTGAAGCCTTAAAAAGGGTTCTGTATAGAACCTTTTAGAGGTTCCAAATATACCACTGCCAGAACCTTTTCTTCTAAGTGTGTAGAGCTGTGATTGTTTCCAGGAGTGTTGATCCAAGAACCAATCCATTGTTGTGCAGTGTTGTGAAATCATCCTAGTGTAATTTTATGCAACTTTAAAGCTTGCTCTGTTCAGTTAGCATGCTTTTTTGGATTGAGTTTTTACAGTGCAGGATGCCATTTTTAGATCTGCCATGGAAAGTCTGGAAAACAACGGGTATCAGATTCTCTCATTAGGTGCGTGATGGACAAGGAACAGTGACAGAGCCTTTAAACCAAATCATCTTCTGAGTTCTAACTAAGTTTTGTCAGAATCTTGAATCTGGAGCATCAGAGGAAAATAGCCTCAGTTCTCCAATCCTGCTTCCATTTCCCCCAAAAGAAAATAGACAGAAAACAAAAAGAAAATTGAGTTTTCAGAGATAACAAAAGATGTCTGTTCTCACATCTTAATATCTGATGGCCATATGTGGCGTCAGTCTGTCGATCAGCCCTGCGTGTGGTTATGTGTGCGTCTGGACGTCTGGCTGCTTTCATAGAAACTCTCTGGTGTGTCTCTGGCCCGGAAGTCCTTTTCATCTGCAGCCTACTCATGGATGTGTGTGTGTGTGTGTGTGTGTGTGTGTTTGTGCAGGTCTGACACTGCAGTGACAGGATGAGATGGGACAGAGAGTGCTGGTTGACAGGAGGATTGTTTTCACTCCAAAAGTCTTATTAAAAATGTAGCTGTCCCTCAGAGACTGGGCGAGGGCGTGTGTGTGTGTGTGTGTCTGGTCTTGGTCAGTCATGAGGAAAATGTAATGTGGTATTTGGTATTTGAGTTGTGTTAGATGGTTTTGTGAAGTCTTCTCCTTTGTGAGTTTCACGTGAAACTTCTAACCCACATATCTGCATGTCAGAGTATATGACCCAAATAAGTCAAAGAGTTTGACATGCTTTCACAAAATATCCTGTAATAATTAAATTGCAACAAATGTCTTTTAAGTAATGTCCTGAGTTCAGAGAGTTTAGTTGTAAGCAATGTAGTCATGACCCTGTTTAATGCCAGCCCATTCTCACTCCCAAGGCGTCACCTAACTGACGTCTTGGGAAGCATTTGGACATGCTTCAATATCTCTTTAGGCGAGCGTCAGTTACATTAGTTGTAAGCGCAATGACGCCGTAGTCATGACGCCTGTATTGAAATGTCACGCTATGCATTCATTCATAAAATAATATTTTTTTTTTTCTATTACTCTCACCAAAGCTACATGGGAAACCATGATTAATGTTTTGTAACATTAAAAATACATTTACTGTCACTATTGATCAAATTAATGCATTCTTGTCTGTAGTTTTAAATACTTTTGTCATAAACTCTATAAATGTGTGAGGAGATATTTCAAGGCAGCGCATTTAACACACCTCTCCTTATTGCTTTGATCGTACACTCACTGCACACAACAACATTCTCCAGCTGTTGATCATTCCAGTATGCCATAGTAATCAATACGAAACATCTATCAGAAATATAAGGATGGGAACAAACCTACGTTCTAGGTCTTCTCTTTGACATGCAAATTACATCCAGTGCCAAAATGCAACACCCACACATGTGTGCACATACACACAACCAGGTTGTGATGAGAAACATGATCCACGCAGGATCAAAGGGGATGCGTACAGCAGGATGAATAAATGGAAATGTGCGCTGATTTCATGTAGGTCAAGAAGTCTTTACACACACACACACACACACACACACACACTCACAATCCATTAAGATGCTCAAAGCAAAACACTTCAGCAATACACAGCGATACCAGTATGATTACCTGTAATACAGTTTTGCCCTTTCCGTCACACACAGGTAGCATTAACATAAATACATCAGCATGTTTCCCGTTAGCATTCAGTGTGTGATTCTTGAGGGGATTGCTTGCATTAAAGGTGCCAAACTTTACATATTTTGTGAGGGGTCTGTTTTTGTGACATTTTAATGCAGCTGCTGTAAGATTGATGTAATTGACTGATCATTCTTTCATATTTTCAAGTATTTATAGTTAGAGCAACAAGACATTCTAAGAGAGAGAGAGAGACAAAGGGAAGCAGGCTGCCAATATCAGCAGAGGAAAATAAGTGGTACACTCCTTTTTTATGTCAAATGAGCCTTAACATTTTTGTAAAAATCCAAAATGTATTCCCCTTTATATATTATAAACTGTCTTTCTTCTGTGAAAAAAACAAACAAAAACAAACAAACTACATCTGCTGTGGGTTGCAGGCAGACATGCTCATGCGATTTGCTCATGCTCGTATTTGTGCACACACAACGTTCAAGAGCCTGAACATAATTCAAGGTCCAGATGTACTTTTTGTTCTTTTCTTGCCCTCCAATAATATTGACGCCCTTGAAAAACTTGAGCAAAGGCGGCTGTGAAAGTAAACCTGCATTGTTTATACTTTTGATCTTTCGTTCAAAACATTAACAAAATCCTAAACTTGTGCTGAAGTAAAACAATTGAAAGTGATGGGAAACTCACATTATGAAATCAATGTTTTGCTCTAGTTCACGTTGGCTAATTATTGTTAAATTAATGTTAAATTTTACATAATTAAACATACTTTTCCCATGATAGCAGATTTGAGTCTTCTCCTATGCCTGATGAGTTTGGAGAACACTTGACAAGAGATTCCATTCCTCCATACCAAATCTCTCCAGATCTTTCCGAGATCCATGTTGACGCTTCTACTCTTCAGTTCACGCCACTCATTTTCTATAGGGTTCGGGTCAGGTGACTGGTGAGGTCATGGCAGAAACATTTTGGGCCTCAGTGACACATTTTAATTAATTTATGTATTTATTGTATGTTTATCTTGGATCATTGTTCATTTGACCATGGGCATGCGGTACATTTTATCTCTGTTTGCACCAAACCCATTTAGTGTGTTTGCTGCCAAAAGCTCTTTTTTTTGTTGTTTCTTCTGATCATAGAATCAGGTCCCTGAAGTTGAAGTTCCAATCGTGTCTGACAATGACGTTGGAATATGTTTTAAGAACCCACATGTTTTTTCTTCAAACCTTCCCAAACAACTTTGTGGTGATGTAGATCCTGTTTGATAAAAAAAAAAAAAAAAAAAAAAAAAGAAAAAAAGTAGGCTTTCTAAACCCAAAACTCAACTAACATCTGCAATTCTCCATCTGTGATCCTTGAAGAGTCTTTGGCCACTCAAACTCCCCTCCTCACCGTGCATTAGGATGATATAGACCATACACTGACGCTTTTGCTAATGCGTATACATCCAACGAACATGGCACCCTTTAGTGTCAATATGAGATGCAGATATATATATGGGCCAGAAGGCGCCTCTTAGTGGTTTAAGCCTGATACTACCCCAGACCTAAACCTACCATAACTGAAGCGTGTTATATTGACGCTAAAGGTTGCCATGTGCGTTGGATATCTACGCTTTGGCAAAAGCCTCAGTATATGACGCCTTGGGATAAAAATGCTTTGTATAGGACGCATGTTCTCTTCTAGCAAAAGATTTGTAATATCTTTACTTGATTGGAACTTCTTAATCATTGCCCTGATTGTGGAAATTGATATTTCCAATGCTTTAGCTACAGTATTTTCTTACAGCCACATTCTATTTTGTGAACCAATCTTTGGATGCACATCATAATTACTGTATATTCTTTGGTTTTACTGATGAATGATTAAGTGAAGTTGGGCTTTTCCTCATATGTATACAATTTCATGCTCCTAGACACCCTGACATGCTAAAAAAAATCATAAATATGGATGGGAATATTCAGAGATATTTTACTCAGAAGAATTGATAGGGGTGCCAATAATTATAGCCAACCATGCATTGGAGAAAAACATTTAGTTCATAATGCGAGTCCCCCCCCCCCAACCCCCCCCCCCCCCCACACACACACACTTTCAATTGATTTACTGCAATGAAAGGATATATAATTTTATGAATTGATAAACAATACAGATTTATTTTCAGAGCTGTCTTTGCTCATATTTACAATATATCTTGCTGTGTGAGACTACACTTTGAATTATTCTAATAATGAATTTCTCTGCAGTCACTTATTGATGACTGAATTACTGGAGAACAACTGCTTTAAAAATAAACATACTTTAATGTCATGTTAATGCGTAAATTACATTTATCTATTTAGCTTCTACTTTGAAAAATTAGCGAATCATGACTGTATAATGTCAAGATAAACAGACTCACAGTTCAGTTTGTAAGTTATATGCATTTTATGTTTTGGCAACAAATGCACTGAAAACATAAAACAAACTGATTGAAAGTAAACGTATTGTCTGTAAATGTCCCTATTTACACATAAACAAGACAATTCTGATCTGAACAGCACAAACGAAAATGGAAAAGCTATCAGATAAACGTTAGCCGCCCTCCCTTGATCTGCCTTGATCCTTCCCACGCATAGCACTCATGGTGTTTCACATCCATTTTTCGTGATTCTAATCTGAAATTTGTAACATTGGCAATTTGATGCAAAATGGATCAAATAAATCCTGTGGCACACAATCACATGTACACTTTACCCCTTATAGATTATTAATGCATAAAGCAATTCTGTTCCCTTAAATAGAGGATGATTCAGCAACCCGGCAGAAAAAGAAAAAAGAAAAAAGAGAGAGATGCAAATGGGAATAATGTTGTTTGGAGAAGGTCTGAGACACAATGAGAGCATCAATGATGAAAGTTAAAGACTAAGTTAATTTGACTATATGGAAGCAAGATGAACTGTCCTGTAACATGATATATGGCAGTTAGTATAACAAACTTACAAAATCCAGTGAGTAGTGAAAACTGTGCCACCTACTCACCTAAACAGAATTTGCATACGACTCCCTGCTTACAAAGACACCGTCTGTGTCCTTGTGCGCACCCGTGAGATGGTAGACATCGAAAAATATGGATCCTGTGGGATGTCCAATCAAACCACAAATGGAACACATTTCAAACTCAATTAGCCATATAACACCCTCTTTAGAGGAATCGGAGCAGAGAGATCTTGCTCTGATTATCAGCATAAAGACTAAAACACTCAAATCTTATTGACCAAAAAAGGCTAACATATCCACGCTATGAGAGCAGCACATATGATCTTTTTCTCCAGCCCCCAGATATAAACACTCGAATCATCAACGAAAGCGGCAACGAATCACCTTAATGTGTGGTCAATTACATAATCGAAGAACGAAACTTATAAGCCTGCGATAGGACTGCTATCCACCCACTTTCGACACCCCGGGAGGCCCATTTTAAGCTTATGGAGTGCTCTAATGTAATTCACATATCATTGAACCCCAGTGGATTACAACAGTCTCATCTTTTAGGTAAATACATGTTTATAAAGTCTGTACCCTCATGCATTATTAGAATTATGTAGCTTATCATTATTTCATACCTTTACAGAATACTACAGCTTAAGTGACCATTGCAACATGCAGAGTAACAGAGTAAACAGAGTAAACTTAAACTTAACTTCACTGTTCCCTATTTGCTGTTTTAAAAATGCTTGTGCATTATTGTTGACCTTAGTTCAAAATGTAATTATTAAACAAGTTAAAGGTACAGTAAGCACTCCAGCTCCATACAAAAAAAAAAAAAAAATTCTCAAAACTGCCCTGTTGCTAACTAACTTTACAACAACAGAATATATATATTTTTTCTGTCAAACATAGCAAAACCAATGTTATTCATGTATGGAGCATAAACAATGCAACATCAGCATCTGTTCCCAGACCTCCCGGTCAAGTTCTCTCTCGCTTTTCTACACTTAACACAGGTCTTTCCTGATCATGACCATTCTCTTTCCAGTGATATTCCTCTGACCGTATCTCTTTTGCAATGTCTCTCAGGCATCTCTCTTTCTACAGTCTTTCTTCAAACCCTATCATGAGTGTATATGGCGCTCAGTCCGATCCACTTTCAGCAGCGTTTCTCAGAAATCGCTTACTGAACCTTTAAGAGGATCATGTGACACTGCAATGACTTTGAAGTTCGAAATTCAGCTTTGCAATCACAGGAAGAAATTACATTTTAAAATATAATAAAATAGAAAACAGTTGTTTTAAATTGTAATAATATTTCACAATATCATAGGACTTTTGATCGAATAGGCCTACTATTCTTTCAAAAAACAAACAAACAAACAAACATTTATTTACTGCTTGTAACCATAATATCATCTAAAAAATCGTTTTGCTTGAAAGTTGGTGTCTGATAATATTGCTGGGATGTTTGTTTTATTAGACCAGATGTTTTTGTATTTCAACAACTGTGCAACCTTCATCTTTGCTCATTCTTTTTCTGTTAAACTAGTATGTATTGTTATAGGTACGGTAAAACAATACATACTAGTATAACAGAAAAAGAATGAACAAAGTGGTGGTTCGGCACCAGTTACACTTCCACACTTGTTTACACACACACACACACACACACCTGGGGTAGCGGCCCTGTGAGACACTAAGCTATTTTGTTCGGATGCTGAAGTCCAGTGCTGTTTATTGACCGTGAGACATCTATGGCAGCAGGCAGTCTGTACGGATATCTCAGAAATCACTATTTGGCAGGTATTTTATTCCAGTGCATTTTATAAAAATCACTCAAAGTTTCTTAGAAACTTCAGTCAGTCTGTATGGCAGGTGGACAACAAAGAGTAAATGAAAAAGCAAGGAACCACGGGCAGGCTTGACACTGGCTGGCACAGAGTCGTTTGTGATGTCTCTCTTCACTTTTTCACTTTGACATATGCAGTCGCTTTCGCAGGGCAGCTTGTGAGTAAGATCAAAATTATAGTGCTGTTTCTCACAGCCAAATTCTGACAGGGGTGAATGAAGACAAAAAAGCCCGGGTAGGGAGAAGGGAAGATTGCATAGCAGCTGTTAGGGCACGGGATGCTTCTGGATGAATTCTTGTATCTGCCATTCGCACATTCCCATGTAGACCCGAAATACTCTCTCTGTGTCATTTGTCATCCAAAGCAGCCATTAGATGAGTTTGCATTTGGTGTGTTTTAAGGGCAGGAGTGAGGTGCAGACTGTTTTGGCTAATTGAGGATCTCTCTCTCTCTCTCTCTCTCTCTCTCTCTCTCGTGTTGAAGATGTTCACTGCCCTGGTTGAATCAAGAGTCAGACTGGAACATAAATTTTATCAAATCACCAAAAACTTACTTGATTTTGAGTCTAAATGGTGTGTGAATGGTGCTTTATTGTCATTATGTGAAGACGAAACCATAGTGTTTAATTGGTGATGTCTAATGGTCATTCTTAAGAATTTTTAATATTTTATTTTATTTGTTCTTTTCTTTTTCTTTTTCTTTTCTTTATATTATTTATTAATTTTTTTTTTTCTTATTCCTATTTTCGTATTTGGTGATTGTAGTAGCATGTCTACATGGGTGAAATACATTGTTCTTTAGTGTTTTAGGACATGTTTTAATAAAGAGTTGTAAAGTCTCTCTCTCTCTCTCTCTCTCTCTCTCTCTCTCTCTCTCTCTCTCTCAATTCAATTCAATTCAATTCAATTCAATTCAAAGGGGCTTTATTGGCATGAAAGTTTTCAAACAATGTTGCCAAAGCATATACAACATATACAAATACTCTATACATATATATATATATATATATATATATATATATACATATACATACACACACACACACACACACACACACACACACACACATATATAGATATACATACATATACATACATCTCTCTCTCTCTCTCTCTCTCTCTCTCTCTCTCTCTCTCTCTCTCTCTCTCTCTCTCTCTCTCTCTCTCTCTCTCTCTCTCTTCATTTCACCCCTCACCCACTCACTCACCGGTTGTTCATTCTACTCATATGTTGTTTGTCATCACAGCAAAATATGTTCTGCATCATATACTGTCAGTATGCATCCACCCACCCACCCACACACACACACACACACACACACACACACACACACCAGTTCATTTCTGTGTCTAGTCTCTTTTTTTCTCATTCTGCATATAGCTTAATTATCACCCTTCTTAATTAATTCAATCGATAATTAATTCAAATATACTTTTAGAATTAATTATTGTTGTATTCATGATAATTAACTCTTTTAATTAACCTAAAATTCGAATTCCTCTGCGCTGATGAGGAGTAGAGAGAGAGAGAGAGAGAGAGAGAGCTGTGGATTTTTTGTTTGCCACAAACCATCATTAGAACCCCAATGTCACAAAGGAACTGCATTTATGTCTGTGTGTGTGTGTGGCTTAATGAATCATTTCTCAGTATAACATTTAACTTAGGTAATCTGCATAGTATGAAGATTTGCATGTACTACTATGGTTTCCACTAATGAAGCCTCGATGGATGGATGGATTGATTGCCCATATTTGACCCAAAAATGGATTGAAATAACCCAGCATTTTTTCAGTGTAGGCTTCACCTTTAAAAAACAACTACACCATTTCAGCTCATTTAAAACAAATGCATGCATGCATGAGCAAATGTGTAGGCCTGTTTATAATGAACTAACTCAGTGTTGTGTAAGCCACTGTTAATGTAAAATGTCGAGTATACAATTCAAATGCAGTGTCTCTTTCAGAAACACCATAAATGCTCAAACCTCTTTTTCTTTTCTGAGGAGGTTGACGAGAGTTGCGTGTATAGTCAAATCAAGTCACCTTTATTTATATAGTGCTTTTTACAATGCAGAATCTATCAAAGCACCTTCACAGTGATAACTTGAAAATAATACAACAACGTTTGTTTCTAAAAGAAAATTGCGTCAGCGTCCACCTTAATTAAGGCAGATCTTAAGGCAGTGTAATGACGGGAAAGCATGGAGGTTTACTGATAAACACAGGAAAGACCGAGCAAAAGAGCTACATTAATGAGGAAAGTCATTTCTATTATTTTGTTGTCTAAATACGGAGGCTGTCCTTCAATATGTGCAGAGTTTCTGTGTGAGCGCAAGTATCCGTGAAGCATAACAAAAACCAGGCTGAATTTAATGACATGTATGACAATTAATGTGCCGTCCAAGGAAAGAGACACAAATTTAATAAGCCACTGAATTTAGCGTGTGCGTATGTGAGCTCGTTGCACTCATCTCATCACTGTGCCTGTCTCGGGGGCTGCCGTTGTAATCTCGTTTTTTTTTTTTTTTTTTTTTTTTTTTTTTTTTAGCCTTACGCCGTAATAGGAAACATGCGTTTAATTAATTTAATAAGGTCAGAAATTATTACCTCCATACAAGGGATTTCGTCTTGCCGAGCTGCTCCCATCATATATTTTATTTTTTAATTGTGGATGTATTTTTAAAGGTATTTCTCTGTAGATGTATCCGGAGCTCCAGTGGGATGGTTTTTAAATGAAGGTTGGGTCCAGGTGGGGCCCAAGTTAAACTGCTTGCTGGTTCTGCTCCAATTACACATCCACACTTGTTCACACACACACACACACACACACACACATCTGTCAACACACCTGGGATAGCAGCCCTGTGAGAATCTAAACTATTTTATTCTGAGTGGAGAAAATTGTTTTCGGATGCAGAAGTACAAACTAAATGAAGGCTTTCAGATTGGAGACCCTCATGACTGTAACTTGTGGAGGGGCTTTTAAAACTCAATGGCAGTGTCGAAAAACTCATCCAGGAAGTCAATATTTACCCCTCTCTCTGCACCAGGCCACATCCTTTGAAACAAATGCCCTTCAACGCTGGGAGAGGGAGTATATTTTAATAAAAAGGTGATGAAATGTGTCTTTCTCTGTGTGTTAGGTGTAACAGTTCACAAAATTCTCAGTTCGGTATGTTTCCGATACAGCAAAAAGAAAGAAATGCCAGAGGAATTTCCTTGATTTAATTTTTTTAATTATATTTTTATTATACATACATAAAGTATGATTTTTTTCTTTGAGCAATGATGGAGCTATACTTGACTTTTCTTGGGAGCTTATAAAACAAATGAAATGTAATATGGTAGTAGTTATAAACAAATGTTTATTTTAGTTCAGATTAACATTTGAGGGCAGCAATTGTATTCATAATGTCAAAATAAAACCGACGTGATGTTACTTGAAAGCATTATAGCCTCCTATTCCTTCCAAACTTCAATGGCTACAATTAGTAGTGTTATACAGTAAACCCATGGCGAATGTTGCTTATCTGTGGACACTGGATAGTACATTCATAGCACCATGTTCGTTCCTGGTTTCCACGTCAGCGCTGTTTGATCCGTTAATAACGTAGAAATGTGAATGTTTCTTACTAGATCTCGCAGCGATGTTATTACTTCAGTGGCAAATTCAATTTTTTTTCTTTCTGATTACACTGTAGTAAGAGAGCTGCTTGATTAAGATCAGCTCGCGCTGCATTGGTCCAAACTGATAAATGATCCGTCAACCACACAATAACGAGTAGCTCAGTTTCGTTCCACTTACATCACATTTGCCATTTGATGTTGTGGTCACACCAGCGTCTCTTACATTATGAGTGCGCTTACCACGTGTGACACACCTACATTTGAAATAACGAAACATTAGTCGGCAGGAAAAATGGTCCAATGAACGGTTCAATACGAATATGTGTATCGTTACACCCCTATTGTGTGTTTGTTTTTCCTGTGAAGCAAGAGGAAATATAATGTCTGATTAGTGCATGTAACATTTAGATGAGATTTCTACATTTTGGGTCAACAGAGGTCAGGAACGTGTTTATTGTGTGGGTGGGTGTTTAACTTTTCATAAACAAGTAGTACGTATTTTGGAAGATCTACAGTGCCACCAATTCCACTCTGCTTTTGCTTACACACACACATACACACACACACACACACACACACACACACCTTTAAACCTTTGATATGCTATGTTCGCTCAGTACTTTTTGTAAAGTGTGAAATGCAACCACAGGAACCAGAAATTCTCAAGCCAGGAGCATGTGTCCAAATTTCAATCTTAACTGTTTTAATTCATCAGAAAAGATCTAAAACAGGCATTTTACTGTGTAAAATACTGAACTTGTCCTTTAAGCAATTGAAAAAAAAAAACCTGTATTACAAAATGTTAAAACAAATAAGAATAATAATATTAATAAAAATATAAAACATAAGACAATACTCCCATCAAATTTCTTTGTTCATCAGATTATGACAAGTGAATGGATTACCAAAATGGTGATTTTAGGGGAATATATATATATATATATATATCTATATATATTATTCCCATTCCTAGCATAATTCTATGGTTGTGCTCGTGGCAGTTTCATGACAGGCGAGAGCCGGACATTCGGGAGGTGTGTGACAGCCATTAGAGTGACTGACAGGTGTTGAGGAGGAGAGGGAGGTGCACTGGCTGTGGGTTGCCTCTGTCACTCACTGACTCACCTCTGTCTGCATGAACAGCACACAAACTGATTTACACCACGGCTCTTATAGATGAAGTGTGTGCAGAGAAGGTTCTTCATTCCTCACCCTGGTTTGTATCAAACTCACTATTGACAATAAAAAGAAAGAAAAAAGAACACACTGTGAAAAAATTCCTGGGTTTGACTGACAAATAATCATTCTGTCGTCTTTCCCTTTCTCTTTTTCCTTCCGTTTTCTTTTCGTTTTTTTCTTACCTATTATTTAAAAGTGTACAGCGCTGGAACTTGGTTTTGAGCTCTACTGAATCCGTGAAACCCATGACCACAGACCATTAGGATGTGGTTCAGCCATGTGTTTGAATGTCAAATACACATGCAAAGTCACTGCATCTCTGATCAACTGCAGCCTAACTCTCATTTCAATAACATTTGTGTTTGACCTTCGTCTCTATTTAGAGGAGGCAACCATAGAGCCCTGTTGGCAGGACATGAGTGGGAGTGGATATTCATACCCCCTGTTAGTCTCAAATATGGATAGGACAAACTTGCTGTCCAATCCCAAGAAAAATATATATATACTATAAACTTTCATAGTCAATTTTCATAGACAAATAAATAAATAAATAAATAAATGACTGAAAATGTGTCATATTTCTAAACAATGTTTAGGAATCTAAACATTGAGAAAATTGCATATATATATATATATATATATATATATATATATTATGTATATACGGTATGCAATTTACAAAATATCTCCATGGAACATGATCTTTATTTAATATTATGATGATTTATGGCATAAAAGAAAGAAAAAAATCAATAATTTTGACTATTTGCTATTGCCACACATATACCCATGCTTCTTGTGACTGGTTTTGTGATCCAGGGTCACATATGGCAAGAGATCTGAGACAATTTCTCCTTACAAAATCTCTCCACATCTTTTAGATTCAGAGGTTCATGCATGCGGACTCTTTTCTTCAGCTCATCCGACAGGTTTGTATGGGGGTTTGGGTCGACACTGTTATGGCTATGGCGAAACCTTTAAGAGAACATTTGACCCCAAGACCCAACTAGCATCTGAAATTCTCCAACTTCAATTCTTGCAGTTTGTTGCCCTTCAAGACATCCCCCTCAGTGCATTTGGGGCCAAAATAGACACGTACTCTTCCAGTTACTGTGGATTGTTACCGTCCCCATTTGATTTAAACTTAATTATTGCCCAGATAGTGGAAATGAGATTTCCAACAATTCAACAATTATCTTATAGCCATTTAATGATTTGTGCCTTTAATGAATTTAATGAAATTGGCCTGTGCGTGTCATATTTAGATCCCAGGGAAACAGGAAGTAATGACTCTTACTTTTGACTAGTATTAACAAGAAGCAAAATTTGGTCAAATTTAAAATAATTGCCAAATGCTAATGCTAACGCCACCTGAACTTTCTGTTTCAAAAGGAAATACACCTCCAGAAGAAACTATGTTCATCAAGAAAATCTTGAAGGAAGACAGTGATAAATTCCTTTAAGCTTGTATGATACGGTCATATTTATTACCAACAACTTCATCACGCTGTCGCTTTTCATTTCTTCAGCTTACCATTCCCTGCAGTGGACATCTGATCAACTAACCTGACAGCTTCAAGCTCAGTTAGTTTACACTTTCTTTCACACCTCTCGTCAGCCTCTAGATATGATAAAGTCAGAGTATCCAAGCAGCACATATATTCATTGCCTCAAATGAGGACTGATCGGACAGCCAGAATTAAAGTAGACTTTTGATATACTCTAAGACGTCTGTGAAATCTAAACGAAAATATTTACTTTTGCATAAGAGGTGACACTCCAACGCATTGCAGTTTATGACAGGTGACACAATACTTTTGAGTGTTTGACAGAAGCTTAGTGAAATGTCAGGTGACAGTGTCTTTGCCGAGGCAGTCAATAAGCTCTCACAGGTTTGAATGGGAATGTCTGTTAAGCTCAAGAATGTGGGCTGTAGATTTCCATCAAGGCTCAGTCAGTGGGTTGCCATGCTCACAGTTTCCACATGAGGTGTGTGTGACGGTGCTAAAATTTGGGTTTGGAGAATGAAAATGTCATTTAGAAATGTGTTTCTTTATCTGGTGAGTGGCCAATGAACTTTTTTTTTTTTTTATTGGCCCTGGTATCTCACTGATCGACGGTCTGTGTTTGTGTGCTTGTGAGAGTGTGTGTCTCTCTGTGTGTCGGGAAATTGTTCTCTTATTGCTGCTCGAATGAAGAAAAGTAGTGTTTTAATCGGAGGCTCATTCCCATTACAGAGTTGACGGAATTCATAACAGTTAAGCGAAGAGAGCCTGGGGGCCGGCCGGGGCCTGATGGCTCCTAAATTGGCTCTTTTGTTGGACATGCATTAAGGAGGACGGCTGACCTTGCTAGTGCCTGCTGGAAATAGCGGTGAGAGACAAAGCCTTTGTGTTCTGAGTGAGCCCTAAGGTGCGACACAAATCACACTGTCAACTCCAGCACATGTCAAGAGTAAAGTGCCACACTCAAATACAGACATGTACTTGACATGCATTTCCATAGCAATCTAGCAACATATTATATATATATATATATATATATATATATATACACCTTTATAAAGGGGAAACATTTATATATGGTGGAGCCAGTGAACTACATAAGTGGTGTGCACAGAGGAGTGCTATATTTAGCACATGTCACTTTTGTTCATCAAACACATCAAACTTAGTGTGCCTCTGGTAAATCAATCAATTATTTAAAATAATAAATTAATTATAATAAATTAAGTTACACTTGAGGCTCACTTAGCAAAACTTAGCAAAACTGTTCACTCATATACAGTCCTTAATCCATTGTGGCGTTCCACAGGGATCCATTCTTGGCTCCTCTTTTGTTCTCTCTCTACCTGCTACCTTTAGGCTCAATATTCAAGAAATATAACATAAATTATCACAGCCCATTTTCACCCCCAAGGCGTCACTTAACTGACGCCTTGGGAAGCATTTGGACATGCTTCAATATCTGACGCTTTAGGCGCCCATTAGCGTCAGTTAGATGACGCCCTAGGATCGCGTGTACCCTACCCCCACCCCACACCTAAACCTAACCGCGTCCTCTAACAGACGCTTTCCTTTAGCGTCAGTTAGATGACGCCGTAGGATCGCGTCATGTAAGTGACGCTAAAGGGCGCCTAAAACGTCAAATATTGAAGCATGGTCAAAGGTGACGCCTTGGGGTGAGAATGCGTTGATTATCACTGTTATGCTGATGACCTCCAACTATATCTCCCAATCAAACCAGACGATGACTTTTCATTAGATAACCTGTTCGCATGCCTCAAGGAAGTCAAGACCTGGAAGACAAAAAACTCACTGCAACTGAATGAAAATAAAACCGAAGTGCTTCTACTGGGTCCTGCTGCTAACAAAAACTCCATAAAAACACAGCTTGGCCCTTTAAGTAACAACCTGCAAAATTATGCAAAAAAACTTGGAGTCCGTTTTGATCCCCTTCTCCAATTCGATAAACATGTAAATGCAGTTGTAAAGAGTAGCTACTTTCAACTCCGTTCAATAGCAAAAGTGAAAAACTTTCTCTCTAGTAAAGACCTTGAAATTGTGATTCATGCACTAATTTCGTCTCGATTGGACTATTGTAATTCTCTGTACGTTGGCCTACCTCAGACTACACTGTCTAGGTTCCAGATGGTTCAAAACTCAGCAGCCAGATTGTTAACAGGAACTAAGAAAAGGGATCATATCTCGCCTGTTCTTGCCTCATTGCATTGGCTACCAATAAAATTTAGAGTAGACTTTAAGATCCTCCTTTTTTCATATAAGGCTCTACATAACTCGGCCCCAGATTATATTAGTGATCTTATTAGACCATATACAGCTTCTAGGTCACTAAGATCTTGTGATCTGTCACTTTTATCTGTCCCTTTCTCTCGGTGTAAATCAAGAGGTAATAGAGCTTTCTCTGTTGTTGCGCCAAAGCTCTGGAACAGTTTACCTTTAACCATCAGGATCTCTCCATCCTTGGCTGCTTTTAAATCCAGTTTAAAAACCTATTTTTACTCTCTTGCGTTCGAATAAGGTCACGTATTTCTTTTTAAATTTAGTCTGTGTTCTACAGGTTGTATATGTCGATACACCAAAGGTTTTGCTGCTTGTTTTTATCTCTTTTTACTTTATTTATTTTATTTTATTTGAACTATTTTATTGTACTGGAGAGCACTTTGGATCAACTACGGTTGTGTTAAACTTGTGCTCTATAAATAAAGTTTGACTTGACTTGACTTGACTTAATCTTTAGACCTAGTCTGTAAACTTGTCTGCACATTATATGCTTTATACTCAAAACAAAGTTCTCTACATTAGACACATGATTTAAAACTAACAGCTATTGAGTTTAATTCGGGAAAATAGCCATTTCAATGCCACGGCGTCATATACTGACACTTTTGCCAATGCGTATACATCCAACGCACATGGCACCCTTTAGCGTCAATATGAGAGGCAAATATATATGGGTCAGAAGGCGCCTCCTAGTGGTCTAACCCTAAAAGTACCCCAGACCTAAACCTACCATAACCGAAGCATGTTATATTGACACTAAAGGGTACCATGTGCATTGGATGTACGCATTGTCAAAAGCGTCACTATATGACACCCTATAGGATGAGAAATATAAATAAATGCTGATGCACATAATAAGTGCTGATGCACATAAATTGTATCAGCAATCAAAACTCATTATTTTTTTTAGAAAAAAATAAAAATAAAATAAATGTAAGTCAAGTGAAAAAATGGTGCCTTTAACAGCAGATCTGAGATCTGAGAACATTAATATAACCGTTCAAAGGATATATACAGGTTTCACCATTTATTTGATAAAAAAACAGTAATATTGTGAAATATAATTTAATAATAAAAATTTGTGTAAACCATGAAACAGTTTTTCAAGATTTCTTTTAAATAGAGGATTCAATATAACACAATTTCTGTGTCAATATGAAAGTCTTTACTGATTCTTATGCTCAATTTAATGTCCTTGTATGTGTCCTAAGCCTAGTTCACACTACGTGATTTTAAGCCCGATTTAAGCCCGATTTGCAAATCGTTGAGTCGCCGACAAGTCAGGGTGTTATCGCGTGCAAATCGCGGGCGATTAGCGGACGATTAACGCTCGCCAATCAGTTAGTGTGAAAGAGCCAACAACGCATCAAAGACAGCTCGCAGACAGCTCGCAGACAGGTCACCGAGCTCAGAAAAATATCTAGCATGCTAGATATCTCGCGCAGTCGCGCGACTCAATCTCAGTGATGTCATGAGTACAGCCAATCATAGCAACGCATGGGTTGAGGACACCAGGTAAATCTTACTTTTTCTTTTTTGCATTTTTTTTTTCTCAGAGCATATCGTCGAGCAAACAGTGTGCAGCACTAGTTTCTGTCTGACTTCCATATTCGCGTGTTGTGTTCTTCTCTGCAGTTTCGCGTCATTTCTGGTTCGTTTTATTACGTGGTTTTTCGTTACAAAACATGGTTTCTAGACCAGATAGAATCGTGTTGTTGTCAACTCGTTATTTGTTTGATTATTTTCAGGATTTAGACCGTATTATAGTACTGAAACAGCTCTCATTGAGTCACAAATGATATGCTCTTATCATCCGATCGTGGTTGTATCTCTATGTAGTGCGTTGTTAACTCGTGTAGTGAGTTACCTCCTGTTGTGGATCAATCACGTTGTGTTGTGTGGTGTGAACAGCTAAACAACTTGAACACTCATGATTTCACTGAGAGCAAGTCATGTAGTGTGAACTGCACAGTTCAGCCCGACATTTTAAAATCATGTAGTGTGAACTAGGCATAGTCTCCTTGCTGAATTTTATTTTTATTTATTTTTTTATTTTTTTATCTTGCTGACCCCATCTTTCGAATGGTAATGCACATTTATTTTATTGATAAAATAAAAAATAAAGTCTGATTGCTCCATTCAGCAAAGTCAAATTTGCTTTAATAAGGGAAAATAATGCTGCAAAAAAAGCAACCCAACATGACAGAACTTGAACTGTCTCATTGTAATCAACAAAGCTGTCTATATTTTAAGTGTGCAACACCAGATTTATCACATCAATTGCTGGCAGTCTCAGCATGGTGAAAAACGAATAAAGCTTGTTAGGCTCTTCTATTATAGCTCTTAAATATTACATATAGTAAAACAGGTCTGTATTAAATAAAAATAAATGATTTCTGTAGACACTGGCAGATAAAGAGGATGATGAAGTCAGAGTGGAAGCAGCAGTATAAGAAAGGCTAAAGAAGAAAAGAGGAGACAAGAAAAAGATAAAAGATAAGGAAATGGGTTATTGGAGAGGATGGATATCAGAGAGGAAGAGGATATGGTGCAATTTGTCATTAAAATTTTCTAAAATACAACAAACAGAACATTAGTGCTCTTGATATAGTGGATTTATAGCAGTGGTTCTCAGCTGGATTATATTTCACGACTTAATGTAAAAACATTTCAATTACGCACTGCCTCTGATGTCAGCAAAAGAAAGAAATGGAAAGTGTTTCCTCCTCTGTTGATAAGTTGATAAGCCAGTTTATTTTGCTCTCCTAACTATGCAGGATTATTATTTTATAAATATATAAATAAAAAAAATAAAAAAGTTTTGTGTGTGCTAATTAATTATTATTATTATTTTTATATTGTACTTATTGATTTTAGAAACATTTACATTAAAACAAGCACAAAGAAACACAAATACAAAATAAAAATAAAATAAATTAAACATCAATACTATACAAATGTCAAGACAATGTTACATTAATATCATGACATGGTAAATGTTACACCTGGTTACACCGAAAATAAACTATTTGGTTCAGCTTCCTTCAAAAATTATATAAAGGGGTTCCATACTTTTCAAAACTTTCCAGGTTTTCCTTTAACAATATGCAAGTTTCTCCAAAGCCAAACAACCAGACAATTCCTGTAACAATTGTTTAAAATTAGGGATTTCTGTGTTTTTTCCCATGATGAGCAACTACAAGTGTTGTGTGTAATAAACAGAAGGTCAACATTTTCTTATCAGAGTTAGTTAGAGTGCAAGTTATAGTGAAAATATTAAATATACAAATTTTAGGACAGTTGGGGACAATCTGTTTCACCACCAGTGACACAAACTCCAAAACCTTTTTCCCAATAAAGTTGAACTTGAGGGCACTTCCAAAGCAATTGTATAAAGTTCAAACGCATTCACATCCTAGGGCGTCATATAGTGACACTTTTGAAATTTCATCTAAATCCAAACATGGCATCCTTTAGCGTCAATTTACACGCTCTCACGCCACACATCCATTTTCTCAATCTCACACGCAACTTCATATATAATATCGACCAATCAATGTTTTTCAACCGAGCAAACATAACAGCTGGAGAACAATTGTCACATAACATTTACCTCAGGAAAGCCATTTAATGACCATGATAGGCTAACACGTTATTTTGGCAAGAAAAAATAGCTAGAGAGTATTTTACTAACTATGTGTAGGCCTACTATATTACATATTTATTATGCTTTTTACTTATATCATTAAAAACAGTTGTTATTATGATAAAAATATATATATATATATAAAAAAAATACTAGCAAATTACTAGCGTTGCCATAGGAACACTTCGGCTTTTGCCACCCGGAAGAACGTCTATTACTGTTGTGACATCATGGTGAATTGTCGTATATAAATCGTTTTTGCCCAAAATTTGCAGTTTGTTCACATGTTTTAGATTTTCTTCTTTTGAGCAGCAATCATATCCGAAACACATTGAGACTGCAGTTCTCTGAATGTTTTCCCCTCCAAGTCTCAGCATCAGTCTAATGACTGAAAACAATGAAGAGCAGACATTAAATTATATAGTCAATGCAATCACTTTAGCAAAAATAAAGTCAGAAAACTATTAACTCTACTTAACCCAAGCCCATAATGTCAAGCAGAATGATTTTTTTTTTTTTTTAAATAAATAAATAACAACTTTTAGTCTTCAAATGGATCTTTCCAGAAGCTGACAGATGGATGTGGTGTTGATTTGGGGGCAGGATTTGATGTTAGCATGTCCAGAGGGGTGCACAGGCTGTTGAGATCTGCTGATATCTATCATCAGGATGCAGGTCCCAATCCCTGCACAGCAAACTCTTTTGGTGAAGAAAGAATACAAATCGCATCGCTTCAGTTTCCAATTGCCTCTTTCGAGCACGCAGCATGTTAAATCTATCATTTTCCATCCGAGAAAGAGAAAAGAAAAGAAAGGAATGATTGAGAAATGTATGTCAACCACAGATCACTCTGTGCGCAAACACCATTTCCTGCATGAGGATATTAATGGCAGGTAAGATCCTCAATAAAAATTCAGGGATATTGGGCTTATATCCCAAAGGTGCACTATTGGGTTGACATCTGGTGACTGGCATTTTCGCCCACACGACTGCCGCATTCTGGATGTTTTTCCCCTTTTCACACCATTCTTTGTAAACCCTAGAAATGGGGTTGTGTGGGAAAAAAACTGAGCAGAATGTGAAATACTCAGACTGGCCCGTTATGATAGAAACAGTGATGATGAAATGTGTTTATGCACCATACTATGTAGCATTAAGCAGATTGAGCATTTTTTAAATATATTACAATATAAACGGTCATCATTTACTCGACCTAATGTCTTTCAAAAGCTCTATGACTTTCTTTTCATCTAACGCTTGAACAAGCAATTTCTTCTGAACTTTCTAATCATCAAATAATCCTGGATTTTTCCACAAAAAAATAAATAAAATAAAATAAATAAAAATATTAACATTGATTGATTTTTAACATGATTATAATAAATGTTTCCTGAGCAGCAGTTATGAGAATTATTTCTTTTAATTGTATTTTCTTTTCTTTTTTTTTTTATCAAGTAAAATGCAGCCTTGGTGAGCAAATATATATATATATATATATATATATAATTAATAATATTTTTATCGTTTACTCACCCTGATGTCCAACACATTCTCATCCCAAGCCGTCATGTAACTGACGCTTTTGACTTGCTTCAACATCCGATGCTTCAACATCCGATGTTTAGCGTCAGTTAGATGACGCGGGTAGGTTTAGGTCTGGGGTAGGGTTAGGGTTATTAGGGTTAGACCACTAGAATAGCGTAATTTAACTGACGCTAAAGGGTGCCTAAAGCGTCGGATGTTGAAGCATGGTCAAAAGCGTCAGTTAGATGACGCCTTGGGATGAGAACGGGCTGTGATGTCATTACAAAACTGAATGACTGTTCTTCTGACTAACATTAAAGATATTAGAGAAATGTCTCTGTGTTTTTGTAAATACAGTGGAAGTCAACAGTAACCAAAGACTTAAAAGCATATTTGTGTGTGTGCCTTTGAAATAAGTAAATCATACTGGTTTGGGACGACATGAGGGTGAGTAAATGATGACAGAATTATTCATTTATCACCTCTTTCTTGAAAACAGCAACAAACAGCAAGGTTCTAAATTGTGGTAGAAAACATACACAGTGCACACATCGAGAGTGCTGCAATGAGACAGTCACCATGAGGTGAACTCATCTCCACCACCACAAACAACGGGTCATTAACGTCCACAGAAAAATGCTCCAATGTCCCATTACCCACCCAATCATCACTCTCTCTCCCTCCCTCGCTGACTCTGTTTTGAGGAGGGGAGTCAGTGCTTGATAATGTGAATGAAGAGGCATTGTGTTACTGTCAGACTAACTGCAGCTTTCTGCCAGGCAAAGAGACTTTCATTCCCAAGCCAAAAAAAAAAAAAAAGAAAAAGAAAAAGAAAGGAAGAAACTGCTAGTGCCGACTTATAGAACAGACTGGAAGGGAGGGAAAAGGGATGAATTAAGGGTGAGTGGGAAAAGAGAGAGAGAGAGAGAGAGAGAGAGGGAGGGGGGGGGGGGGTTAAATGACACAAGGATAGAGTTAAAGGGTAATTTGCTTTTCTTCTTATTGCTGCATTAGAGTCAATGTTGTCTAAATGACATTCTCCCCCAACTAATTGTTTGGATATATCAGAACCCCTTGACTACAGTTTCACAGAGATAAGCAAAGAGAGAAAGATGGAGAAAGAGAGAGAGATATAGAGATAGAGGGATAGAGAGAGAGAAAGAGAGTGGATAGATGCAGGGGTGAAGTAAGAGATAAACAAGATAGATTGTGAAACAATAAAAGGGACCTGGGGACAAACGACAGAGGAAAGTGAGTTGGGGACAAAATTAGCTGTTCCATTTCCATTGGTAGAAAATGTTTGCTTTTGTGTATGTGATAAGACTCAGCACAAAATAGTCATCGATTATGTGCTGTAAAAGCAGAACAGAGAGAGAGAGAGAGAGAGAGAGAGAGAGCGCCAAAACACCTAAACAAGGCCAAACTTTAGCACATAATCTTTATATATGTGCTTCATTTAAATTTTTCACTAACTTAAATGGTTTCGGCTGCAGCTGTGTCTCAGAAGACATTGGTGTCATGTCACCCCATGTGCGTCTGTGTGTGAAAGGGAAAAAAAATCTGTTACAAAATGGTACCTTATAAAACAAAGAAACGCTAAGTGAGATAATCATAAAGTTGCACTTGTATTTCACATGTCTAAGCAGAGAAGGTTAACCTGAAGGGAGACAACACTTCTTTTTTTATTATTGCATTTGTACTAATTATAGAAAGAAGCAATGCACTCACACTTCGTTGCATGTGTTTTTATTTTTTTAAAGCCCACAATGGTAACACTTTTTTTTTTGACAGTCGCACACAATGAACAGGAATCAAAATGTGTGTGATTTACTTAATAAGGTGTCAATAATGGCAACAATGATGTTGATTATAATCATTTTAATAATTGTTGTAGTTGATTATGCTGTTGTTCATTTGTTTTTTTTTTTCTCTAAAGCAGCTACAACAAATCATTGATCTCTCAGCAAAACATTCCTTAGCCACTTTCAAAATGTTAATCCTATTTTTTATTATAAAGTCACATATTGTTCAGCAAAAATTCAGAAGCATTGAACAAAATATTCATTCAATTGAGCTTTGTCCTCTCAAAATGTCAACAGCCACAGAGTCGTTAAGAAAACATTGTAAATGGGATTCTCTCTCTCTCTCTCTCTCTCTCTCTCTCTCTCTCTCTCTCTCTCTCTCTCTCTCTATATATATATATATATATTTAAATGGGACACCTCTGCTCTGTATCTTTTTTCTTAAAGAAACTGAAATCAGTGAAGCTCACACCTGAATATTTCATCACTAGTCTGTCTCTTCACCCTCTAAAGAACATGCAGCCTATACCATACCAGTTCGGCTTTAAGCTGAGATTCTTCTGTAAAGCCAGGGTAGATTTTATGTGTGAAATGTGTGTGTTTTTACGTGTCAGAAAGTACGAGAGGTCAGTGACAGAAGGTTAACCATGATGACTGCTAATGGCCATCAAACGGCATTTAGTAGCTGTTAACCCTTGCTGATCACAGTCAACTGCGTGCCACAAATGAAAAGAGAACGACTAATGGGGAGAACACCTGTAGCGTGAAGGTGATCCAGGGACTGATGTGGCTTATTTGAGGGGTAATTGTCCCATTTCAGGATCTAGGTCACGTTAATCACATTTGTGATGTCATATGCATGTGCCACCCATCTGAGTTAGCCTGAAACAACGCTGTAATGAAAACATTCGCCCTTAGCAGCTGCCACACATAGAGCAAACACAAATGCGACCTATTCATAGAGGACACAACCGTGTGTTTTTGCCCCAATGCTTTATTAGCTTGAAACATGGGCTTATGTACAGAGGGGTCAATGTTTGGCTAATTAGCATGGCCTGGTTCGCCCCGGTGGTAAATACCATAACTACAGTACACGATCTGGCTGCAAACATGGGCTTGTTTGAATGAGTCAGCATCTAGTGAGTGTTTACTTTTTTTTATTAGACAAAACATGAGGAATTAAGCCCTGTTGGATGTGTAACAGGTTTGGCAGGTAAAGTGATTTTCCTGTTTTGTGTTTTATTCAAAACGTTCTCACCAAAATTTGTTCGAGTGTGGCTTCTTTTTTAAACTAACAGCCCATTCTCACCCCCAAGGCGTCACTTAACTGACGCCTTGGGAAGCATTTGGACATGCTTCAATATCTGACGCTTTAGGCACCCTTTAGCGTCAGTAAGATGACGCCCTAGGATCGCGTGTACCCTACCCCCACACCTAAACCTAACCGCGTCCTCTAACAGACGCTTTCCTTTAGCGTCAGTTAGATGACGCCGTAGGATCGCGTCATGTAAGTGACGCTAAAGGGCGCCTAAAACGTCAAATATTGAAGCATGGTCAAAGGTGACGCCTTGGGGTGAGAATGCGTTGAAACTAATCACTAAAAGTGTTTTTTTTTATGAGATAAAGAGAAAGGAGAGCAAAAAGAGAAAAACAGAGGGAGGGATGAGGGGGTCTACAAGAGGAGTTATTATGTGTACCCAGCTTCTGATCTCAAGTAGGATATTGTAATTCATCATGTCTGACCTTTGTTCTTCAGGTGGTTTGGATGAGGGCTTACAAAGATGACAGATTGCATTTGCCCAATTTATTGTTGATTATAACTGACATTAAACAAGATTATAGACAACATTAAAAAGTAGAACATGAAAGACTCAAAAACTGCTAAATGTAGAAGAAACAGAGCAGGTTCCCTTTTTTATCCACTCATAAATAGAGTCCACAGCCTCGTTATTTATTTATTTTTTTGTCAGTGTTCTTAATGGCAAATGCTATTTGCACCACAGTGTAAGTTATTTCTGTGCAAATGCAGGAGATTTTGACCAACTGTAGACTTATTTGCTGGATCTTAACGTAAACCTATCACCCTGAAACCTCTTGACATCCTGCACAGATGTGATTTGAACATGGTGATGTAAAATGCTTTCACTGTCAACATGTTTCTAACACACGCTCAGTCGCAAACAGCAAATTATGACTCTTGAGTTGTTATTTGTCATGGAGGGTCAATTTAAAGCAGTCAAAAGCAATGCTGGATTTCAGATGGTGACAGCAAAGTTGGTACAACAAATATAAGAATACAAAAGATAGAGAATATAGAAAATGCATAGAATTATACATCAAAATGATCACTTTAATGAAATGTTTACCTTCATTGTTTGCTTTTCTTGTGCATTTTAATGTTGTCTTGTTGTTATTTTTAAGCTGCATTTACATCTATTCATTCAACAGATGTTTTTTTTATCCAAAGCCATTAAAATTAAATTAACACATTCTGAAGATTTGTGACAATATGACGAGAGCAGAATAGGACAGATTTGGAAAAAGTGTTGAATTGTTTTGAAGAAGAAAAAAGCATGTGTGAGATGAAGAGCACAACTACATTAATACTAATGAGGAGAAGTTGGGGATAAAGCAGTGATAATATCCCACTAAGCCCAAGAAAGCCAGTACCTGAGTCTTTGTTCTATAAGTTCTATAGGTCTATGGGCCTCCACCTTTTTCTCCTGTGGTTTAATGAGGCCCCGTCCAACCTGGAAGCCCACTTTGCCTCAAAGAGGGCCAGGTGACACTTGCGAGGGTTGGCAGTGAGTCCAGCCCTTCGAAGATCCGTAAACACCCTCTGCAGACAGTCTAGGTGGTCCTCTCAATGCTCTGAATGGATGACTACATCAATGTTGGTGTGGTGCTGGTGTGGTCGAAGGATGATGTCCATAAGCCTCTGGAAAGTGGCCGGTACCCTGTGAAGGCCAAGTGCCTTCATCAGGTCCAAAGTGGAAATATACCGGGCCCTTCCCAGGCGGTCTAGGAGTTGATCCAGCTGGGGCTTTGGGTATCAGTCGAACTCCATGACTTTATTGAGGCGGCGAAAATTATTACAGAAGCGGACGGTGCCATCTGGCTTCGGGACCAAGACGATTGAGCTGGACCAAGATGCGTGATGGTTCGATCACTCCCAACTTCAGCATTTGCTGGATTTCATCCTCGATAACCTGCTGTCGAGCCTCTGGAATAAGGTAGGGCTGACACTTTACGATGACCCGCGGCGGGGTTATAATGTCGTGATGAACCAGACTGGTTTGCCTGGGGACTGAAGAGAACAGATCAGAAAACTGACCAATCAGGTGTTGTAGCTCAGCCTTTTGTTCCCCAACAGACCGGGGTTGGTATCTACCAGAACAGGTTCATGGTGGCAAGGGGTACAGTCTGTTCTCTGGTCCCCACCCACCTCTTCAGTTGCTCAGGGCTCCATCTCCCAGGTTGCCATACTTGGTACGTTAGAGGACCCACTTTCTCTACCACTGTATATGGCCCCTGCCAAGTGGCCATGAACTTACAGACCACGGTGAGGGCCTAACAGCAAAACCCGGTCGCCCATTTGGAAATCTCGAGGCTGAGCTGTTCGGTTAAAGTGGCGCTGGTGAGCCTGCTGGGTCTTTGCCAGATGTTCCCGGACTAGGGGCATGACACGGTTTATCTTCGGCTGCAACCCGTCACATCATTTGCTTGAGGGTCTGGTTGAAACGTTTGACGAGTCCGCATTTTTGAGGATGGTACGTAGTCATCCACAGTTACTTTACCAAGAGTAGGCGGCAGAGATCAGCCATTAGCCGGGACGTAAGCGGTGTTTCCTTGATCTGTCAAGATATCCACAGGTATACCAACTTGGCTATACAGCAGAAAAAGCTTGTAGGCGATTTTCTTCGCGGTGGCTTTCTGGAGAGGGACTGCTTCGGGTTAGCGAGTTGCATAGTCGACCACGACTTTGGCAATGGTATTACCAGATCCATACCAACAGAAACACTTCACTTCTGCCTCAGTACTGGTGGTATTTGCTGCACCGAGGAGACCTGCCAATAGATGGGAGTGCGACAATTGCAGGATTGTCTCCGTCTTTGAGCACGCCACCACTAGCAGTTTTTTTCCCTCCCCCCTCCTTGGGACAACACAATAGCGCAGGCTGTTCTCCATGATAAAGTGGGGGCAAGAAAGAAGCTTTGGCCAGGTGTCTTTTCCGTTCATCACACAGAATTTTGTCCAGCAGTGTTTCAACCGCTCATCCTCCTGCTGAGTGCGGCCAAAGGAGCCGAAACACCATAGAAGAGATTAGTGGAATGGGAAGGGGACTCACCATCTCTCCCACTGTCAGGAAACTTCCGACAGAAACTTCATTTTAGTATGCCCGCATTCTCCACCACTGTGACGGGGTGGAAGTATCACGCGACAAGGAGAGCTCAAATTAATTACCCAGGAGGATACATTTATTAACAAGTGGTAGGAGAAGTGTGGCTTGCTGAGGTAGTGTGGTGCTCTCTATGAGAGATTTCTTTGGTGCGGTGAGACGGTTCTTTGCTCGTATCAGGTCTAGCTCAGTCACATGCTGGTTTCTGGATGGCACATTAGTTCTCAGCATTCAAGATGCTAGTCCTCCCATTGTCCATGCCTCATGCTGCTTATATGGCCTTCGGGGCAATTGGTGACAGGTGTGGCCGATCAAGCCATGATGAGCGGGCACAGGTGTTTCGTGTCTTTCTCCAGGGCAACGCCGATGAGTGCTCGGGATGCTCGTCACAATATATACATGTATTTTTATTCAGACAGTGGGAGTGCAGGAAGCGACAGGGAGAGGAGTGGGAGGGTTTGGGATCAGACAATTTCTGAAGATTGGAGGCAGGGTCGTAGACACATAAGTGTCACTGAGCAAAACATTGGAACACAACACACAAGCCCTACCCTCCAGGCTATGTTTTAGATGTCAAATATGCAGGTTGTCTGTCTCCACCTGAGTTCTGCTGTGCAAATATCTGCAATTTTTTGCCAGACTTATTTATGCATTGGAGTAGTCACACCGATTCTTGAATCACTTCTACATTTAGAGAAATACAAATGAGTTATTAAGTAATGCGCTTGAGCTATTACGCCTGTTCACATCAAGAACGAACACAACAGCGAATGACAACATTGTTTATTATAAGCACATGCTGCAGTTTTGTGATCTGCCACTTTAGATGCTCAAACTCTACAAATTAGGATATATTCTGTTTGGCTTAATTATTTTATCGTTCATCAAAAAAAAAAAAAGTTTCTGAAAGTATTCAAATTATATAATTCCCCTGTGTCTTTATTGTTGTAGTTTGTGTGGACTCTGCTATCTTTAAAACTATATCATTATTTTAATGCAGGCCTTTATATGCATTTGAGAAAAAGTTTACCCAAGTGGCAATTCATATTGTTGAATGCCACATACTGGCTGTTTATAACATTGTTCATCCTTATTGCAATCAGGATAGTGCTGGAAAGTAAAAAAAAAAATAAATAAACAAAACAAAGCAAATCATCATAATCATTTCTTAGCAACAGTCTCCAGTGACCTTTCTACGACCTTTCTCTAAGGAAAAAACTATTTGGCTAAATTAAGTGGCGGCAAATTCTCAAACTGCAGGGCATCCAGGCATGGTTTTTTTTTTTTTTTAGTCTTATGTTTGGTAAGCACAGAGAGCAGTAAAACTGCTGTGAAACGACATCAGCACTGTTTATTTGACTATAAACTTGTTTATAGAGAGATAGTTCCGCAGTCTCAAGAGATTTTCAGACACATCAAGCTACAAGCGGCAACATAATTTGTTAGTCACTGAGATGAAATACTAGCCTGACTTCGTCATACTCATATTCTAGTCAGAATGTGAGCCTGATACTACTCCATAGGATTTTGATTATGGGGTGTGTCTTAACCAAACCAGGTAAAAAAAAACAAACAAACAAAAACAAAAACAAACTCTGCACTCAATTGGATTGACCTAAAACGAATCAGAATAACGCAGAAAGTGATGCATGTTGAGCTACGCATAGTTCTCAACAGAACTCAACTGCATACACACTAAAGGTCCTCCATGAGTGAAACAAAAGAGAAACCACAAATGACCACAGGGTTTTCATTGCATCCCATCTTCTTAGCAACCATCGAAACCAGCTGATAAATTAAACTTTTGCCGAATCCCATTGGAAGGATGGCAAACACATCTTTCCGATCGACAAATGCCTTGATTGCAGTTCTCTGTTCGAAATTTTAAAAAAAAAAATGAAATTAATGCACTGTCGATTTCTTTTACAACAGACGTGATAGTGGAATCTATACATCTCAATTCTCCAGCTGCAGTCATCTTTGAGGGAAACCAGTTCAACCCAAGCACTCTTTGATAACGTGAAGATTTTGTAACCACAGATCATCTGTCCATCATCATATAAAGCCCACCCTGGCAATTTAATTGGCCCGACGATTTCTGAACCGTTTAATTTCAAGTTTAATTCATCAGTTCTGAATGGCACCCAACTCTCATTAGAGTCCATTAGCTTAGCAAAATGCTAACACAAAACTATATTGAGCATCATTTGTGCGGTGCAGAGAAAATAGTTTTGGTTTGGTGCAAAGGAAACCAAAGAGAGTTATGGTGTAATTCAGAGAGTTGGGAACAAAGATTTATAAGGAGAAAGTCCAAGAATAAAGAGTTCTTGTCTGCTAATCATAGTTCTTCATGTCTGCTATTATCTGAGAAAGAATAATTATTCTGATAGCAGATGCTGAGTAACATTTGATGAGCTTAACAAATAACATTTATCAGCTGGGTTTATGAGAGATGATTCATTCAGTAATACTCAGTAATACAGTCAAATCTACATCTCTTTCTGAGTCATTGGTACATAATTACACAGATTATTTAGGGTCTCTCATTGTTTGCTCCATTTCCAGTAAATATTTCATGCAAAGTTCTACTTCTCCCACCATTCATTGTTCAATAATGCAGTGTTCCAGGTCCACGGGAACACAGCTTTCTCTTGATGAGTTGAAGGACAGGCAGAATATGAAGACATACACACAGAACCCTTTTTAAACACTAGCGGCCATACGCACACTGACATATGTTGCTGAGAACACGTGCCACATCTGAAAGAGAGGGAGAGAGAAAACAGGGAAGGATGGAACAAAGAAGAAAGTGGGCAGATGGCATTTCAGATCGAGTTATGGGTATGTGGCATTGCAGAAAGGCCCTGTTGTTGACCAAGCTCGGTTTGAAAGGGTACACGGGTCACTCAGGGAGACAGTAAACGGCTTTTTAAGAGGAATGATGCAGATTTGTGCTGACACAAAAACAGAAACAAGATAGTTTTTTTGTGTTTGGAAATAGGACAGTGCAATGCGGAACTCCTAAGAGAGGTTTTAATTATGAAGAAAACGAGAGGACATTTCCCCCCTCATTTTCAAGTAAGATTGTATTTTGTCAAGCTGGGTGCTTTGTTATTTTAAAGCATATTCATATTTAAAGGCCAATCAAACCCCAGCTGCTCATCGCCATTACTTCAGATGTTCTTCACAATAGACCCAGTCCGTTGCTGTTGCATTATGCGGGGAAAACAACAACAAAAACAAAAACTCAAAAGTTCTCAAAAATGACCAAACTAGAAAATGTATAGCTGAGGACAATTTCATGTTCTTTAAAATACAAATTTTTCAGATGTAAAAATCCCATGGGAAAATGCTGTTTGATTCGACAAACTGCATTTGAGGTCAGCTAATACTGGAAGCGTATTGTGCTGATTTGTTGCATCTTATAATTTGCTTTTTTTTTTTTTTAATTGCTGTCTGAAAACTTATTTGAAGTCACCTGGACCCATTTTGGGGTTTATGCCCCACCACAGATCCAATTCTGATTACTGGCATTCCTTGGAAAAAAAAATCTTGAATAGGGACACTCAAAAATGGCCTACTTGTCTCATAGACATGGCAAATAGGCATATAGAAAGCTTGAAATGTCTTATATTAAACCAATTCATGTTGAAAACAAATACATTATGGAATCCAAATGAAAGGTGCATTTCTCTCTATTCTACCGAGGAGAGCAATGGCGCCACCAGGGGGTGGCCAGGGGTGGCCATGGCCACCCCTGGCCGACTCCTGGCCACCCCATTGGCCACCCCAATGGCCAGTATTAATTTTTGTAGCATCAGTTATGCATTTTATAAATAAGTCAAAAATATTCTTAAGTAAAAGAAGACGGGGAATTATGTGTCGTGACGTGCTTTTTAAGTGCCAAATGGTATACAGCAGCTTTTAGGTGTTTTTGCCACGTTTGGACAGGCAGGGATGCACAGCGCGCTTTTCGGCGCCTCCCGCTTTTTTCACGTCAGTTTGGGTGACAAAGTCATCTGAAGTCATTCCATAGCTTAATGTGAGGGACAGAAGTATATTTACATCATTAAAGTATAAACTCGTTTTCCCTCCTCTGCGACTGTCATCATTCTCCATTCATATTCAAACAGCACGCGCGCCTCTTGGATGCACGGTAAAACTCTCTCCAATATGATATATTGACATTATAAATGCATGATCTGTAAATAAAAGTCTGTATATTCGCATAAAATTACTTTATTTTCTTGGAGTTTGTTGCTGTTTTTAAGCGACTCACTACCGTGTTCTGTTAGATCACACATACATATCACAAGGATTATGAATCGGCATCAAACGCACAATAACTGTGAAACAAAGGAACAAATCGCACTTGGATTTGTGCGCTCAACATTGTTTCGATTTGTGACATGAGCTTTTAAATGCACACTTATGAAGCGCAGTGCTGCTGCACACTGTGACTCCATGTTGCTTTGAGCACATCATTCTGCACCCGCAATGTTTTTCATGTAATCATGCAAGAACGGGCTCAATCATGGGTTTGCGCACTGAAATATTATTAAAAGCCAATATATTTTGTTATACCTAGCCTGCTCAATACATTTTAAATAAGCATAATTTAATTGTATATAATTTATTTGTAGTTTAGGCTATGCACTTCTGAATTCTTGACATTAATATATAAATATAAAATTGTGACATGATTGCCTGATTGAATTTTAAAAGAGAACTAATAGTAATTTGTTTTTATTAACATATTTAGATTTTATAAAATTACTGTGCAGATTTTTTCAAGAATTACTTTTTGCTGCTGATGTATACACTCATTAAGTGTATTAAAAATTCATAATACATTTATGTAATATTTAAAGGTGTTAACTGTAATCTTACACTGCAAACTAATAACTTAAAAATGATTAAATTCATCACAATTATGTAAGTATCTGGAAATTTGCTGTGGGGCAAGGACCCTTATATATCATATAATATATATCATTATATACAATGTAATATATATTAGTTGGGCCCTACTAATATCATTAGTAACATTAAATATTACACAATAAACCAAAGTATATCAGTAGGAGTTTCCTTCTGATCTTTCTGATAGTTTTCTACAGGCTGGTTTATTACAACAGTAGAAAACAATTCTGAAATTATGGTTTATACTGTAGTTTTGGTGTGCCACCCCAAGATTTTAACTGGCCCCATCTGGCCACCCCTACGAAAAATTTCTGGAGGCGCCACTGGAGGAGAGGATGAGTCAGCAACGTCAACTTAATCTTTTTGCAGCCAACACTGACTCAGAAAAAAAGAAAACACTAGTTTATCAACAAACGATTAAAATGTCTCCTTGCTATTTTTTACACATTTATAATCATGCATGTTACTTATCCCAGGGCTTTGCGGCAAACTTTATGTGTTCGCTTGATCGCAAGACATATATCCCTGCCCCCCAGTGGCCTATAAAAAAATGTCAACAAACTGAAAAAATAAACAGATTTCATAAAATTGGTAGCAGAAAAAGCATCGTTCAGGAGTCAACTCACCTTCATGGATTGTTTCAAAGCAGCTTTACAGTTATATTAGAAATTACCATAAAATATGTTTAGGCTTTACAACAGCCTTAGGATAAATTTATTGTCCAGCTATAGTAAGTTATGATTGATTCACTGCCATTGCAAAGATCATCATTTACTAACTGTTAACATGACTGAAAACGTTGTGCTTTCGTAAAATAAAATAAAACAATCAGGTGTGCTTTCATGATCTCCGTGAACTAAAGCGTGAGAACTGAAAACAAATATAGCCTATGTAGGCTAAAGGTTGAAATGTCCACTTTAAAATGAACAAATTCAAATCAAAAGCTAAGACCTTCTGATTATATAATCCGTATGAAAGGTACATTTCTCTCTAAAGGTGCATCCGGAGATGGAGATGTGTTTTTAGCCGACACTGATTTAGAAAATAATAGTTTATCAATAAACAATTAAAAGGCCTCGTTATTTATTTTCAGACACATTTAGTATAGCCCATAACTCAGATTTCACCTTTCACCTTTTCACCTCACATTTCACAGAGTTCTTTATTAAATTCATAAAGGAAACAATAATTACAGGAATAGCCTACTGGACTCTAAACCTCAAAGAAATGCCACATTCAAGACCTCGGAGCAGAAATGAGGGAGAAACACCCAGGAACTCTGTGTCTTTCCGTGCCATTCATTAATAATAATAATGTCTAGTGCGGTGGCTGTGATATATGCTATAAACCTACCAACGTCCATTGCTATGATTTTTGGAATTACTTATTGCGAGAGTTAAAAAAGACGTTTGATTCCCATAACATCGGAATGGAATAATGGAAACGCAATCATTTCGCAATAGTTTTTTATCGACATTTAGAAAATATCGCAAAAGTTTTGCACAAATCTGTAATGGAAACGCGCCTAGCGAAAGCTATGTTATACATGTGACATGAAGTGAAAGTGACAATAAGAGGAGATGACGACATTACTTACCGTGTTTGTTTGACTGACTGATACTCACCAAAGTTGGTGTATTGGAAACGGCGCAAACAAAATAGATAACTCGCAAGCAAAATAAAAAAAAAAAGAGTGCACGGATGGGACGCTAGCAAAATGGGACGCTAGCTAGACAGGTTAGCAAATTACTAGTGTGTTCTGCTAGCAACAATTTAGATTGAAGCTAGTGATGTCAGGTTAATATGTGATGTTGAGTAAGTTTTTTTTAGCACGCTAACAGGCTAGCAAATTACTAGTGTGTTCTGCTAGCAACAATTTAGTTTGAAGCTAGCGATGTCAGGTTAATATGTAATTTTGAGTAAGTTATATTTAGCAGTTTAAACAACAAGGAATGATAGTAAATAGTCATTAAAAACAGAAAGATATACGGAGCTCAGCAGAAGCAGGCAGACAGGAGCAATCGATCAACAGAAGCCGATGTCGAAGTCAAGGTATCGATATCATCAAAAATTTCTAATGATACCCAGTCCTATTTTTTTTTTTTTTTTGCCAATGCTAGCATTCACACAGCCAACGTATAGCCAGGAAGCGGAGGGAGTATTTTCATCTCCATAATTTTCAGGCCACAGAAACGTGGAGATAAACATATGGCATATGGTTCTTTCATAAGTTGCTAATAAGGATTTATGCCCAACACTCAGGTGAAGTAACACACAGAGTGATTAAGTGTGTCATTCCCGATCCGCCGACCTTGATGAGGGGAAACTATCAGGCACATGAAGGGGCCACGGTTCGGGTTTGAATGAAATATTAAAGAATGCCTCAACGGACACAGCCTCACAAAACAACCGTACAATTTGTGTTTGCTCTGTTGCCTCTGTGTATTTACTCGTGCGTGCCAGTGTGTGAAAGTTTTGTTAAGATGTTAGCAGCACAGTTGGTGTGTGTTCACACTAGCACACATTGAATGGAGTTTGTGTTTCTTGTTTTTATCAGTTGCTTCTAAGCTGGGAAACTTTCGAGTAAGTGTGTGTGTGTGTGTGTGTGTTTCATAAGGGAGGAGCAGTGGAGGGGAGACAGATGGTCTATCTCAGGACCATCCAAATGTAGATTAAATATTAAAGATTTATTTGAAATCTTCATGATGATATAAAAATAGATAGGGGTTGGAATGAGGAAACACCTGTTTATGGCCTGCTTCAATTTTTCCTCACTCATGTTGGAAAGTGTGTGATGTTATTTGTGTGTTTAACTTAATCTGAAAAACTGGTAACGCTTTACGACAAGGTTCATTGTTACAGTAGTTATTGGGTATGACCAATTCTGTTACATAATTTACTAATCTAATTTAATGCTATGTTCTATATTTGCATTTTTAAAATTTAAAGTTGTATACAGATTAGTTAAAATTTGTTACAGATTGAACAAGAATCAACTATGAACAATAGATCCTTATAAATTATTATTACATTGCTGGAATATTTTATCATGACTGGTCAATCAATAACTTTTATAAAACAAAGTTATAAAAATGTCGGCAACTCTTTTTATGAGTGATACTGTCACAGTCATTGTCTGCACCATCCTGTCTTTGTCTTTTCACTACACTTCCCAGAATCATCCTTCTCTCCACACCTGGGCTGCGTTCAGCCCTGTCAAAACGTTGTACAACGTTTTTTAAACAGAAACGTTAATGCGTTGAATGCACTGTTCTGATGATGCAAGAGTTGCAACTATGGCAGCCGAGAAGGCCATTCTTTGTGTTCTGTGTGAAGAATTTTCGGAGCCTGATGAAGTCGGTATAAATAAGTGTTTAATGTTACAAAATATGCCTGAACACAAGAAAACATGCCAATCGAGTGAAGGGATTTGTGGAAACTGAAATGGAAGCACATATTTACCTAATTCAGACTAAAACACATTCGGTAACACTTTACAATACGGGTGCACTAATATGCATTAATTCATGCTTAACTAATGCACAGATAATCATGAGTTAATGTATAACTCATGAAGAACTAAACCATTAATTAATGATTACTGCATCAGCAACTAATAAAGAGTCTATATGATTAATAGATTAAGTAATACATGAATTGCTATTAATTCAATGCGTCATTGAGTATTAGTGCCTTAATAACATATTGATTAACTAATAGTGTAAATTAATGTGTTAATCACTAGCTAATGATTTGCAAAGGTACCATTATGTTATGACTTTACTTGTTGGTGCACATCATTATTAACTAGTCATTTAGTAATTGTAGTAATTTGCACATAAATTTGCACTAACAATGAAGTAATTAATCATCTATTAATGCATATTAGTGTACCTGACGTATTATCTGGAAGTTGAAATACACGGCTTTGGCTCATTCTGGTAATTAACATATTAATTAACACTATTAGTTAAAAAAATGAGTTATAATGGAATTAATAACAATTCATGTATGAACTAATACATTAACCTTACAGACTCTTAATTAGTTCCTAATGCGGTAATCATTAATGAATAGCTTAGACAATGATTAGTCACACATTAATTCAGTATTATCTGTGCATTAGTTAAGCATGAAATAATGCTTATTAGTGCACCCGTATTGTAAAGTGTTACCACACATTCTATTTAGGCTCATATACTGGCTTTGTAGTTCATACTGTTTTAATACCCAGTATTTTCTTTCTCATTTATAGGAAAAAGCACTTAATTACGATTGTTTATTTCTATACCAAATGTCATAGGCCCACTTGCAATGAAGCTAAAATATGTAAAAAACTACATCATTATGTTGATATCTTATATTTTTTACAATAAAACTTACAACAAACATGTCTATAATATCCTCAGTTGTTGCATATACCGAGTTGCATCAAACACATTTATAAAATACTTTCTTTGTGCAGAAAGAAAGTATCTTACCTATCTTATCTTTCTTTATAGAATACTTTTTTTTTTTACTTTCTACTTTCTTCATAGTGCGAGTTCACTTTAATACTGCATGCTTTATATAGCTACATGTTGCTGCTGATTGGACTGCAGTTCTGACACAACCACCAAACAAGAGAAAACGTATCTCAAACCGCGTTGCACACCGTTTCCAGGAAACATGATGTTCAACCTCGAAACCGTAGCAAAACGTAGCACACCGTTTTGAACTTGAACTTGCCCTAGAACTCACTCCCTCTTACTTTTCTTCATCGTCATCATCATCTGTGTCACCTGTCCTCACCTCGTTAGTGTTCTTTGGTATCTGTATTTAGTTTCCCTCTGTTCAGTCAGTCAGTTCTAGTGAATATTAGCTTTGTGTGTGTACCCTGCCTGCCTGTGTTTGTTATTAGTAAAAGTTTGTATTGGAGCTTTTTGACTGACTCTTCTTAAAACCACACCACACTGTGACAGATACATTGCAAATTCGTTCAACCAATTCTTAAAATTCGGTCCCACTTTATATTAAGTGGTTTTAAGTACTATGTACTTACATTGACAAATAAGTACAATGTACTTGTTGTGCTCATGATGTATTGTAAAACACTTTTGCAGCTATTGATGTGTGATCTGGGTAAGGTTAGGGACAGTTGTGGTGGTATGGGTAGGTTTAAGGGTAGGTTAAAGTGTAAGGGATGGGTCAGCTGTGTAATTACAGATGTAATTACATAAATTAGTTACAGCTGTAATTACATGCTGGTATTTTAAAAATATAAGTACAATGTAAAAACATGTATGTACACAATAAGTCCATTGTATCAAATTATTCATTTCAATGAAAGTACATAGCACTTAAAGCCACTTAATATAAAGTGGGACCTGATTCATTCTGAAATTAAACAACAACCCATCTCTGTGTGAGTAGTAGAAGTACTCAACCAATTCGTTTAAAACATTAATTCAATCAGGAACAATGTTACTTCTTTAGTTATAGACCATGACTCTTCACATCCTGATAGCAATCAATAATTGAAGTGGTAGACCTTACATAGACCTTTATTTTCCGTGGAAGTCTCAGGACAAACAAATGTTCTGAATGTAATGATGTGATGTCCTACCTGCCTGTCAACTTATGTATTTGTATACCATACCTTGCAGACATCACAATTCATCACATGAGCCTATGCAGTCACTGAGCGGCACAAACAAACACCAGCCTTTTGCAGTTCCTCCTGAACCAAAACATCAAGCTTATGCTGTGTTCACACAACATCTTCTATTTGTTTAAGTTCATTATTTTAATGCTGTGTGTTTTGAGCCATGAGGTAATTTATTGCCGTCTCTCATCTCGTAACGCTTTGCAGACTCTGAGACTCTGATGTGTGCATTCACATGTTTTGGAGGTGGCGTGGCTTTGGAGAGCTCTCTGAATGGAAGTGTTGGGGATTTCATGTTTTCAAAGCTAGCTTGCTATTATAGCCTTTTCGAAATTGCCTACCCTATCTTAATATAGATGAAATTTGGTAGAAAATTGCATTTCCTTCCAAATCAATCTGGATATAGTCCAATTCAATTAAATTCAAATGTATTTGCATAGCACTTTTCACAATACATATTGTGAAAATCAGCTTTACAGAAAGTGCATATAGAAAAAATGTAGTTAGTTAATTATATACTGTATTAATTTAGGGCATAACATGTCACCGGCGTTAAGTCTTCTCTTCACAGGTGTTGGGAGATCTGAAATATTGTCCAATACTATATTAACATTGAGTCACATTAATTAAGTTACATTAACAAGCATTTTCTACTTGATTAAAGCCTTAAAACGTAATGCGGTCAGTTTTAAATCATATGTCTGACATAAATCCAACTTGTTAATTTAAACATCACTATAAAATATGTGTTGTCGGGTAACCTTAAGTCTTTATGTAGGCTAGTGATGTGCAAATATGTAAGGCATATGCCATATTTTTGCACTTCTGTTTACAGGGAAATTGTTGGCTTCCTATTGGATGTAGAACTTAACTAGCTCCCTATCAGGGGGAGCAAAACCGGCAGTTAGCACATATACATCTCACTCACATACAGAAATGCGAGTTTAGCAAAAGCATACACACACATGCAGATGTGTTTAAATGAGATGTAACACACAATATTTATGCATCAGAAACAATCTGTTGTGCTGATCATCTTAAGATCCTGTCTACACTCCTCTGGGATGGATTTTGACATACAACGCTGTGATTGACAAGACAACGCATCCATCTTCATGAACATGCAAACTTCTCTTAGTTCTAGTTACAGCACCAGCATCAGGAGCATGTGTGTATGTGTGTGTGTGTGTGTTTTTTTCACTGGGGACCACATTGTTCCATCACCTTGGGGATGCTGTTTTCCCAAAGGAGAGTAGTTCTCAGATTCTTTGGGATGAAAAACCGCACGTCTTATTTTAAACTAGGACACCCACCCCCTCCAACACACTGCAACCTTGCTCAGGTTCAACTTTTGTTGCAGAGGCTTCCGATGTACATATGAGATGGTAAACACTGTCAGCTGCAGGTAGGCAAGATCTCACCACCCCCACACACAGTCACCACAGCATCTGAATGTCCTCGAGCGAGCAAAAAGGTAATATGTGGTGACAATAGCACCCAGCAGGACCCCTTGCAGACTTGTCTCAGTGTGAAATCTGAACTTGGAGCGATTAAGAAAAGAGCTACATTTGAACAAGTGGGTGCAGATCTCACTTAAAATATCATTGGGGTTCAACAGCACCTCGTAATATGTGATGAAATGATAGATCGGTAGTTTGTTGCTCTGACGAAGAGAGATGGCTTGTTATTGTGACCTTCACAGGCAGACACACACACACTCAGTCTCTTCTAATGTAGTTTTTCCGAGTCCATGGGGAAGCTGGAGCTTGTAGCCCACTCACTCTCTGGCTCTTGCTTTCTTAGTGTCGATGGTCAGTGGTCATCTGTGACCTTCAAAAGCCGCCCCTGAGGCCCTCACAGCTGCCCAAGAGCCAGACAGGAACAAGAGTGGGGGCGTAAAGGGGGCTGTCATTCAAACGGCAGAGTCTCTGAATCCAACAAAATCAAGCACAAACATTTGAGTGACACGTTTATGATTAATAATGCAGTTCTGTTTTCTCTCACTCGCTAGTGCACATATGTATTTCTGAGCTCCCTAAATATTGACTGGGCAGCAGGACAGATACAAAGGTAATCGGCCTAACTTTGTAAGGCTGAATAATTGATGGCGAGGTGTTGGATCCGGTTGGGTAGCTATAGAAGGTCTGATACATGCGTTGGGGTGTTAGTATTCGCCGCAGGGCTCATATCAAGTATGCAGATTTGGTGATTCGCTCCTGGCCAGAAAAACACTGATTTTTAATTGATATATTAAACAGACAAACAGATTGCACAACCCCAGGACATGAACAAAACAGTCGAAAACTCGCCTGTGAGGCATTGGCATCTCTGCATCTCTCTCTCTCTCTCTCTCTCTCTCTCTCTCTCTCTCTCTCTCTCTCTCTCTCTCTCTCTCTCTGTGTGCATGTTGGGAGTGAACGGAGTGTGGTATGGTTGAGTGCATGTTGTGGCCGTGTGCTAACAAACTTTTCTATCTTCGATATTTTTTGTGTATGTTTGTTTTTACGTGTTAAACGTTTATTTAAATTTTAAAGGTGTTTATGCTTGACGTGGAGCAATGTTGTTTAGCAGTGGGAGATATTGTGGGAAATTATCATATTGTCTCAGCATAGCAAATGAACAGTGCAATTGTTATTTTTTTAATCAGTTGAAAAAGCAAATTATGTTGTCCAAAGCGCCGTTGTGTTGAATTGTTCACTCATAACCGTTTTACCTTTGAGTATCCCTTCTAAAAAAGGACATACTGTTTAACGTACCTCATCAAAGACAAAATACTTGCAAGAGTTGTCTCGGTATGGAAAACTGGTTGCCCCTATAAAGAAAATCCCTTTTGGGTGCAAGTCACCTTTAGTGAATCATCTAGTTTCATTCAGAAGACAAGTTTTCATGGTTCTGAGTTGATGAGATTGACCTGGATTTTAAGTTCAAAATCGATGGGTTTGATTACCCCATGTTTGAAACATCTGACACAACAATTAAATGGTTTAGTTGTGGTAAGATTGGACATTTTGTTTGTGATTGTACTAGTAAAAAGGACTGTGCAGGTGCGAGCACAGGCACGGGACAGAGTGTTTCTGTTCTTCCTCCGGCTGAGATAGCGAATGACCAGTGTTGTAGTACTCGAGACTCGGACTCGGTCTCGAGACCATATTTTAATGGTCTTGGTCTTGTCATGGACTCGTGTCCATTTGGACTCGGAATTGACTCGTACTCGAAAAAATTTTTTTTAGGACTCGGAATTATTCCCGAGTCCACTCGAGTTCAATTAAAAATATTTTTCATGATTATTAATGTATGTTAATAAAATATTTCTTTAAATTGATTGACACACCCAGTGATTGGTGATTTTCTAGTGCGCAACTGCACATGACAAATTGTAATAAAATTACTTTTAACACCACCTTCTATGTGGCCTTTTCACCCTAAACTGATCATATTTTTTAAACTCTAAGTAAATTCAGTAAAAAAAAAAAAAGATTTCTCTAAGTAAATAAAAGTAAATTAGGTAATCAACCCTCACTGGTCTCGGTCTCGACTCAGACTCGACCGTCTCTGGTCTTGGACTCGACTCGGACTCGACTCTCTATGGACTCGGTCTTGACTCGGACTCGACTCTCTCTGGTCTCGGTGTCGACTCGGACTCAAGTGAGGTGGTCTCGACTACAACACTGCGAATGACACTGATACCGTCGGTATGGCTGTGGTCGAGGCCGGTGAGATTGAGATTGAGAAGTTGATCTTGAAAAGAAAGCAAAATCCGTATTCAAGATCCCAGCTAAAAGAAAGAAAGAAAATAAAAAACAAGTAAGAAAGTATGAGGGTGGTGTTAAGAATGTGGGATCAGACAATGATAAATATTCCTTTGATTCAAATGTGTCTCAACGTTCAAAAATCTCTATAATTTCTCAAAATGACATCTTGGTTTGTTTGTAGAGAGCTGATGATATTTGTACATTTCGGCAAGAAACAAAGGGAAGTTATTTTTTTCTTTATTTTTTTTTAAAAAATAATGTTTTTTCCTGATTATAAACGATTGTTTCCTGATTATTTCTGACCAGTCTTATTGTATTCCCAACAGGTCTATTTTTGATAATATTTCTTTATTTCTAGATGTTTTAGATGCTTCTAAATTCCTGGGAATTAACTCTGGTCTGATTTTTTCTCAATCAAGAGAAAGCCTTCGATAAATTTGAACTTTTTTTTTTTTTGGGCTGGGGGGGGGGGGGGGGGGTGGCACTTTAGAGGCTTTTGGTTTTAGCCATTCTTTTATATCCATAATTAAGGCTATGTACTGTAACATTGAGAGTGTTCTTAAAGTTAATGGTGGTTTGTGTGCTCCGTTCACATTGAGAGGGGGGTTTGGCAGGGATGTTCCATGTCTGGTATGTTGTATTCCCTTGCCATTGAACACTGACTTCAAAAATTGCAAGCTTATTTAAAAGGTCTGATTTTCCCTGGTTGTAATTACTCTTTACATCTTTCCACCTATGCTGATGATGTTATTGTTTTTGAAAATGGAAATGAGGTAGAAAAAAAATAGTTAATGATTTAAATGTGTTTCCTCTGCTAAAGTCAATTGGAAGAAAAGTGAGGCTCTACTAAAAGTACAGTACATTGAAGTGGAGATCGTCCCACCTTACATGGAGGATTAATTTGGAAAAGATTAGGTTTAAAATACAGTACCGTGGTGTCTATCTAGGGAATGAAAACTTCATTAAGAATAATTGGGAAGGTTTAATTGAGAAAATAGAAGGTTGATTGAAAAAAAATGGAAATGGTTGCCCCCTCAGATATCTAGAGGATGTATTCTTATAATTAATAATCTTGTGGCATCTTCATTATGGCATAAACTTGCTTGTGTCGACCCTCCAAATACTTGTAAATATTCAAAGAGAACTGGTTAACTTTTTTAGGGACAAGTATCATTGGAATCCTCAAAGCATTCTGTTCTTACCCAAAGAAGAAGGAGATATGGTTAATCTCGCAAGCAGAAGAGCCACTTACCATCTCTAATACATACAGAAACTTTTGATGGGACCGTATTCACTTGCGTGGAGACCTTTGGCTTTAAGTATCTTGAGAAGAGTGGGAAATATGGAAATAGATTTAACAATGTTTTTTAATGGATCATAAAAGATTGACTCTTAATGGAATTCAACTTGATCAAAGTGTGCAGTCTCATTAAACATTCGTGGATGGAACCAGCAACTTCTCTTTTTGGTTGTTGGCAGAACCATGTGTATTTGGAGCTAGGTTTGATACTTCAGGAGAAGATTTTCCTGGCATAAAAAGCTTTTTTAAGCTAAAAAACATCATAAATTAATCAGGTTATAAATTACTGAGTGCTGAAAAGTTGCTATCCTTTTAGGAGTTAGATCAGTATGTTTTGCAAAGAACTTTCTTGACAAAATAGAGAAGGCAGTAGAGAAGTAGAGAAGACACTTTTAGAAGAGTTTGGTGCAGACACTTGAATCCCTGATAGTAAAGATCTTGTTAATGAGTATGAGTATATTGATTTTTGTACAGTAGAAGGGAAAATATTGTATACCGCATCGTGAAAGTTAAACATCAATGAAATTTAAGTATGTCAAACGGTACATTGGGAAGAAGGAAAATCGTAAGATGCAAGACAAAGGGAAGCTTACAGACATTCAGAAGGATCCAACACAAAATCTTAGGGCGAAATAAATGGAAATTGTAATTCCATTTGACTCCGAAGAGTGGCCAATCAGAGTGAAGAATTGGCATAGTTTTAAAAGCATCTGTTATGTCAAATTTAGCTAACCAAGTGCCTTGGCAATGGCATTGTAGACAAAATGAAGGAAAAAAATGGGTTAGGGGAAGACATTTGTTGACGCTTGATATGGAATGGGGAGAAGACATGTCGAAAATAGATGTTTTTTTGCCGGAATATTTACGTGTTGCGACGCCGATGAAATTGACGCGAAAAGGAGATAAAGGAAGAGAAGCGAAAGGGCCAATGACAAATTCTTTATTGACCTCTTTCTCTAGTAGTGCTGAAACCACGTTGGGTTAGTTTCCAGCTGTTTGCAATTTTTTTTTATTTATTTGCTACAAAAGAGGCAGTAAGATGGGAAAGGACAGCCACCCGAAACCCCTGGGACAGACCGGTGATAAGATAACCGCCGATTTGTACCAGCGTGAACAGACAGATTTCGAGTGTGGATCCTTGCAAGAAGCTTTCAGCACTACAGCCAGCGGACGAATCATGACTAATGCTTCGGGGCAAAATGAAGCCGTGTGCCCATGAGCGCTGCAAATAGCACAAGCCAAGCTTTTTTGGCTAATAATTTTTGGCTTGGTCCGAAATAACGGACAAGTAGTTCCGTTTTACAGTGAAGGTACATTTAAAACATTCTTTTTTAATTGTATTCAAAAATGGACATTTGAATTTTTTGTTTTGTTCATTGTAAATGCATTTTTTTAGGATATCAACTAACAAAGAGCTAAATCATGAATGAATAATAATAATAATATAATAATAATTACTTCGAAACAGTTCATTGAATCAGTCTGTTCGAGAAACAAAATGTAATCTCAGTAATGACTTCCAATCACAAATGTATAACAATATTCATCAGCACATCCTCACTTTTACAGACTCCTTGAGCTCACAAATTAGAAGAAGCATTATGCAGATTTGTTTGTTTATTTGCTTTAGAAATAGGCTGGTACTGAATAGCAATAATCCCCAGTTGTCATCCTGCATTAACAGATTATGGTTTATCTCCAGAGAGATTGCCTAAACTTCATAACCTCAGTTTCAACACCTAATGAGATGTCTTTAAAATATATGGGGGAAATAATAAACTTATTTGTGTTTAATGTGGGTATTTAAGTGTGCAGTGAGTGTGAGAGAGACTGTGTATTTATGGCTGGTATAAACAGATGTGTATTTTTAGCCACCTCAGCAATAGTTAGTCCAGATGGGAACAGATTCTCTACAAGAGTCCAATTTATCAGACAAGCTTTTAGTGGCCTTTAATTTACCAGAGAGAGAGAGAGAGAGAGAGAGAGAGAGAGAGAGAGAGAGAGAGAGAGAGAGAGAGAGAGAGAGAGAGAGAGAGAGAGAGAGAGAGAGAGAGAGAGAGAGAAACATTAAACCTTCTAGTGGGTTTGAAATGAATTCAGAAATGTTTACATTGTTAACTTTTCTGTTATCTAAAACTACATGGAAAAACACTTTCTGTTGTGGAACTCGGCTAAATTGTATGTATGCACTTCTCAATTTCATATGACTCCAGAATTAACTGTGCATGTGTGATGTGCATCCAGAGGGGTAAATAAGAAAAAAGGGGATGCTGTATATGTTTGGTGTGATCAGATATTTGAAGATGAAAAACATGTAAATGTATGTAATCATCTCAGTTTTAATAATTGTCTTAATTGCTCTGCGATAACCAGTGTAAATACTGCATCCTTCTCCATTCCTGTCCTCATTGTGAAGATATTTTTGAAGCAATATGACACCAATGCATACTGATGATTTAATTTGATGTATTCTTATGTTCCATGTATCACGCTGTTTATATGAAGTAATTGTGAAATTGAAGAAAATATCCAAAAGGGGTTAGAGTGTTACACTCTGAAAGCGAATAAATGGGCTGAATTTGGGTCAGAGTGTTGATTTGTATTAAATCTTCCCAATATGGATTCCCTTATCAGAGCTCAGAGATTCACTGAGGGCAGTCACAGTAATTGTGCATTGGTCCTGGAGATGAAAATTGGTTATATATTGATGTGATATTGCACTGGGGATTGGAAGAAGGCCAAAGGAAGTCCAAACAAATAAGTGGGTTGAGGAGGAAAACGGAAATCTGGATTATCTTTATTTGAGAATCAAGCCAGAAGGGTGGAAGCTTGGCCCTATTATTGATATAACAAAAGGACAAAAAGCAAACAGAAAAACAGACACAAACAAGCCAACCCGTTTTCCTTACTTCAATATTAAGTCTGACTACTTCTCTCCATTTAATAACCTTCCAGGCATTTACCAAATGTTCATCACTATTTCCTATCTCATTGAAGCCAACAGGACGAGGTTAAATATGCAGAGATTTCATATCTCCGAATGAATATGTACATTTCATAACAGCTTCTTAGATTTGTCCTCCATACTCTTAAAATAAAGGGTTTTTCACAGCAATGAACGCTTTTTTTGGTTCAAAGTTATTAAAAAAAATCTTACACAAAATCTAAAAAAAAAACAAAAAAAAAATGATTAAGATTTTAATGAAATTGACTTTCGTGCACTGATTTGTTAAAAAAAAATCCAAATTTCTGAGTAGATTTGTTATACTGATGAGAACACAGTCACAATGGGCTTAATAGGCCTTTTCTTCGCTTACAACATAGCTCTAAATATCCAACTGTTTTTTTTTTTTTTTTTTTTTTTTTTTTGAAAAAATAGTCCACAATACTGATCACTGTGTGTTGCCTCATTAACTCTGATGCACTATTTCCAGTGGACTTTGTCAAATCCTGGTTATTTAAAATGGAATTGAGTTGGATTACGGAGAGCCTCCCTTTCCTCAGTTCACTCGACAGCCATCTTGGATCTTTCATCCATAATCCGATGAGTGTTCAGCAAATAGATAAATGAGCAGACTCAGCTTAATTGGTAATAGTCTCTGTGTCCTTTGCAGGTGCTGCGATGGTGACTAGTGATGGCCAAATGAAGCGTTTAAACATTATTGATGTCTGATGCAATTGTTTCGAAAATGGTTCAATAGCTGAAGCTTCATTCAGATAGGAATTGCAGCACAATCTATTGGTGAAGTAAATGTAATACAACAACGCTGACAACCAGAAAAATGCAAGTAGGCTTATATGTTAATGCCCCTTTTAATTACGTGTTTACCAAGGTGATCAAAGCTGAAACCGTGTTAGTGCTGTGAAATTTATTTATGTAGGTGAATTTTACAGATACTGATGAATTTCATGTGTTCACCTTAATAATAAAACAGTAAACATGATTAATGTGTGTGTAATTATTTCTTTAGACAAGGACAGAAGATCAGACAAAAGTACAAAGAAAAGTTTTCCAATGTTTTCACTGACCAGTATTCAGTATATTGTATTTTGTAAATATGAACCAATTTTGATTTTGATGGCTGCAACACACCCCAAAAACTTTGGGACAGAGACCAAATACAAGTGAACAGATTATCCATATTAGATTATCCAACTATTTTGAAACAGTCCACAATGTGCAGGTGAATTGGTAATAGTTGAGGGTATCATGTTTGGGTGTAAAAGTTCTTCTCAGTCTTTTTAAACAAAGATGGGTCATGGCTCATCACTTTGTGCCAAATATCTTGAGAGAATTGTCAAACAATTAAAAAATCACATTTCTCAATGCAAGATTGCAAAGCATTTATGCATTTCATTATCATAATATTGTCACAAGATTCAGGGAATCCAGATAAATCTCAGTCTGTGTTGGGTAAGGCAGTAGACTCTGTTAAATGTGTGTGACATTTGAGCCCTCAGATGGCATTGCACAAGATACCATCATGCTACTCTGTCAAATATAGCCACATGTACTCACGAGTAATTTGGAAAACCATTTTCACTGAACACAGTCTGATGCTGCATCAAGAAATGCCACTTGAATCTCTGTTCAAAGGAGAAAGCTTTACATCAGTTCTATGTGGAGATGGCGGCGAGTTCTCTGGGCCTGAGCTGATCTCAGATGGTCTAGAAGAAAGTGGAAATGTCTGCTGTGGTCAGATGGGTCCATGTTTCAGGTTGATTTGGGGAGAAAATGGAATCGAGTTCTCACAACCACACATTCACCAGCGACAGGTGCAAAAGCAAACATCTGTCCTGGTATTGGGGTGTATCAGTGCAAGCGATATGGGTAACTTGCATTATTGTGAAGGTAACATTGACATGGAGGCATATGTTTGGATTGTACAGAGACATAGACTGCCATCAAGTTGACATCTTTTCTGGGATGCAAGACAATGCCAGGCCTCATTCTGCTCGTGTCACAACTGAGTGGTTTCTAGACACTCTGCACCATACAGTAGAAGGGATGTGCCTGCCTGTTTACTGCACTCCAGCTATGTCTCTTATGGAAAATGTATTACCCATTATGAAAAAGAGAATCAGGGAATCGTGACAACAGACTGTTGAGCTTGTATCAGACAAGATTGGGCAAATATTCCACTAGCAAAACTCCAACAATTAGTATCCTCAACTCCCAAATGATTAAAAAGTGTAAACATGTAGTAAAACATGTAGTAAAAAGTAAAAACATGTTTCTGTCTGAACTTTTTTGGGGTGTGTTGCAGCCATCAACATCAAAATGTTTTTATGTTTACAAATTACAATTATGTTGGTCAGTGAAAACATTGGACATTTTCAACATCAACATTTTTTTCTTGTTTATTTGTTTGTTTGTTTGTTTTTTTCTGAATAAGAATATTGCATTTTAATTTCATGGTGACTTTAAGAGAGAATAAGATTAGCTAATGCTAAAAATAATGACTATTCCATGTCTTCTGTGACATGCTTTGATATTTTTGTGAGTGGTCCTGTCAAATTAAGTTTGGTATACTTTCTTAAATCAGACATTTAAAATCTTCACATCTCATTAAAAATACATTGCCTTCCCCGCCAGCAATTACCTCAAGTTCACAATCACTTGACCCATTTCAAGTTTTACAACACTTTTCTGCACCTTGTGGGCCTGTTTATATCTCTTTACAGGGATTGCAGGGTAGTTGTTTGTTAGAATCACTCTCTTATAAACAGTCAACTAAAAGTACCGTTATTGTCTCATTAATACGCACACATTCCTCTGTGGTAAATCTTGGCAGGGGTTTAATGGAAGTCCTTGGCCAGTGAGCCCAAGGTTAGCACCACGTCTCTTGAGGATAATTAGCATTGGCTCATTACAGGCGGACGGAGCAGCACGAGTCCACCGGAGCCCCCATCGCGTCGAGGAAAACGCGTTCCCGCTCAGCGCTAGTGGCTTCGCAGTCAAACTCATTGCATCAGATCATATATGACATGCACGAGCTCCGCAATCACACGGTACCAGCTCGCTCTGGAGTGAGAGAACTGCAGGGTGAAGTCTGACTGTAATCAAGAAGCAGGCTTGAGTGAGAGCTTTGAAGACAAAGGCCCTGTGGAGTCCATGATTTCACTGCGGGTTTATACAATGAAGAAGTAGCCTTCAGACAGAGGTAGGAGATGAGTGGGAAAGCTTGAAAATTGTTTTTCTTTTTTTTTGCTTGGAGTTGAGTTTGGAGTGTCTGGGAATATAGTGGGCCTTGAAGTCAGGATGGTTTGGCATGTTTTCTTTCTTTCTTTTTTTAAGAGAAGGAGAGGAAAAGAAGACTCCTGAGTCCAAATATTCAACCCATACACACACAGTCAGACCCTCAGGTCTCAGGGTCTCACTTAATTACTGGACTTTATTAGAGGTGTTGGCAGCTTGGTGTGTGTGTGTGTGTGTGACTGGGCAGCTGGCCAAAGCTGCAGAAATGAGAACAGGTCTCACTGTTTGATCCCTCAAGATAGTTGTCCAAAGGCTCCTCTCCAAAGCAAAGGAGTGTATGTGAGTGAGAGATAGTTATCATTTTAAAAGTTAACAGTAGCCACATTTCCATTACCCTTCAAATTGCACAAATTGAAATTGCGAATTGAAAATACGCCCAATGGAAAGACGGCAATTTTGCAAAAACATTTTTACACTGGCATGAAGTGGTTTTTCAGGCAATTTGAAAAAGGAATATTTTGCAAAACTTACCAGCATCAGTTGCCATGTTTTTTGGAACGACTTATTGCGAGAGGAAAAAATCGGTTAATGGAAACGCCGTCATTTCATAGTTTTGAAAATATCGCAAAATTATTTATTTTTTTTGTCTTTTAATAATTTTTATAATTTGCATTTGACCATATTTCCATACTACGGAGCCCCAAAGGGACGGGATGGGAGAAACAGAATGTTTTTAAATGTTTAAAACTTTTGCATTCCCACACAAAACCTGTCGTGAGCTCAGACAGACACTTCCTGTTTCACTGCCAAGCTCCTTACGTCAATAGAGTGTTTCATAGTGTTTGAACATGGACTCAAATGCGGTTAGTGGTTAGGATTTCAGGGAAGTTGGCAAAATTCACAAATTTAAACTTCATGGATCAATATTCGTGACCTAAACGATGTTAAAACACAAATGACACTCATTTATATTCACAGTAATCAATTTCTTGGGAGAATGCGAAAGTTTTGCGAGGGAAAAAATTATGCCATCCTAAATTTTTTTCACTACCACGTCCCTTTAGGGGCTCCCTACCTTTTCTAATGCAACCAAATTCAGACATTAAGTGTGACTGAAATTTCCAAAATGGTTCAAATCCTTTTTTTTTTCTTATGGAGGCCACTGTACATGCACACATACACATATCTAGTTCATTGTGTTAAGATCAGAGTTGGAGTCTCTCCATAAATCCTCTCCCTGGCGGTACGGCTAGATAAGGGTCCTCGGACTGGCGGAGCATGCAAAAGCACATATCGAATTAACTGTCTGTAATTATCTTAAAATGATGCTTGTTGAAGCGACATGGGGAGACGAATGCATAAGAGAGATAAAGTAGCTGGGCTCCTCTTAACAGCAAGCAAAGTTAACTCCTTTCTGCAGAAGACCCAGATAAGCTCTCTTTGCCTAAGGCGCTCACGTGCATTTGTGCTGTTATTTGTTGTGTTATTGCTTTGTGCACATTGAATGGGCAGTTTGGTGCCCGCACGCTCGCTAGAACAGCCATGCATTGGGCTAGCAGGGTGAAGGCCTACTGATGCATTCCGTCATGCTGAGCAGACTCGTGATCGCGGTTTGTCTTATCCAATAAAAGCGTGGGCTGCTGAGCTAGCTTGCAAGTTACTGAGGTGTGTGAGCATTGCATTAATATCAATGCATCATATGTGCGAAAATTGTTTGTGCATCAAGTGACACAAATTATCACCCTGACTAAACTGAAGAGCTGGAAAACATCTGACCCACGTATAAACATATTCATCGCAAGACTACAATAATTTGGAAAACATCGAAGTGAATTCAATTGAAGTGTATTAGCAAAGTTATTTTGTTCTTCCGGCACCGGCTGTGGGCGGGACTGTGATACTCAATAGGGACAAACAGGTTTGCATTTTGCATTATGGTCCTGTCCCTTCAATGTGTCCAATATAGGTAGCCTTTGACTGTTATAACATAGACTGTATACTGCAATTTTTAAAAATACAGCATGCATTTGTATGTGGTGTTTGACGTCACAGAAAATTCCCATGATGCAATAGGAATCACAGTTATTTACTGTAAATATAAATAGCAGTATGATACTGGGTGATTTAAAGTAAATAACTGTAGAAATTGCAGAAAACTCTAACAGTGAATGCTTGCTCATTATAGATCAAGTGAATGATCCCATGTCTTGTGAAAGAGATGCGAAAGTCAATAATGGCTGATTCTGGCAAGATGATTGCGATCAATATAAAATACATTAACCTACACACACATTTTTCTCGCTATACGCTTTGGGCATTGTACTGTGTACATTTGTACAGTGGGGTTATATAACCAAATTATATTTGTGTATATTTCTCAAATTGTCCTGAAAGTAAGCAGTATCAAGCAATATCATGCAATAAATAGTTGTCTGGTGTTGTTGGATAAGAATAATATGTGTGTACTGGTATGTGTGTCATCATATCAGCATGTGTGGAGACTGCTTCTGGAAATCTAGATTCTTCAAAACCACTTGTGTGTGTGTGTGTGTGTGTGTGTGTGCGCGTGTGTGAGAGAGTGTGAGACAGTGTATGTGCACAATGGTGTTAAAAGATAACACAATAATTTCTCACTTCTCTCTGATGTAGTGATCCACTTTTGTGTGTCCCATTGCAAAGCCCCTCTGTTCCTCTTTGAGGATCAGCCTCAGCCATCCCTTACTTGATATCTCAATCTTGGCACAAAGTTCACACCGTGTGTCTGTGTGAATGAGTGTGGTTTAACCTTCAAACAAGAAGTTTTGTTGTCAGTAAAACTGACTACAAACCCAATATCACACCTTGAAAAGGTGGACATCATGTTTCTGTTCGTCCTTCACAGACAGGCTTGCCAGGCGCTGGATGTCTCTTGTTTATTGTGTGTTTTTTGACCTAGCTTAATTGCGGCTGCAGACTCCTTTGAGGCAGGAGGCTGATGCGGCCCTCAAAAACGCTGATGGGTACACAGTAATAACTCCCTTCTCTGATTATTTTTTAATCTCCTGTTGATTCAGATCTGCAATGAGCTAAAAGAGTTCATTTATTTATTTATCTTGAGCTGGGCATAGATATGCAGGGAAAATGGGGAGCAAGGTCAAAAACCCATCTGTGAATAACATTATGGTTAATTTCACAGTAGACAGAGGAATCACTACCTTTAGCACTTAAATCTCATTCTTTATGCAAACAATTTCAGCTGTTTATTGCTTATCAACGCTCCCGCCTTCTTTAATCTCGGAGACAATATATTTTATAATCAAGCCTTGAAGGTTTAGTTCACCCAAAAATGTAATTCTATTGTCATTTACTCACTCTCATGTTGTAATGAAGCCAGATGACATAGCGAGCAAATCATTCAAAGCGTTTTTGTGAAACAAATCAATGATTATTTAAAAAGATCTGAATCAAATGTTTGAATCCTAGGCTACTATTTAGCAGCTGAAAAATAAATAATAATAATAATAACTTTGAAAAAACATTAAATGTATTGTATTCATTAAACATTAGCCAAAGTTAATATTTCAGATTCCGAATCTGTTAGTTACTTTATCAATGTGGCCAATGGCCATGGCAGAGGATTTGTGACTAGTGAAGCGAAGCAACTGGTGCTAACTTGATGGATGTATTATTTAATTGATTAGTACACACTTAAATTATACAGACCATTATTTTTGTTAATGGTTGTGCAGTAATAACTAATTTAAAAAAAGCACATTCTCAGAGAATATTTCGGACACAGCCAATCATTTTATTTAGATCTTTTTAATTAATAATTAATCATTTATATAATTATATTAATTAACTATTGTTGTTGCTGCATGGCATTCATTGAATTCTGAATTTTGCACACATAATTGAATGCAATTTGTTTGTGGATAGTAGCCTAAAACATATCTGCAACATTTATCAAGCTCATAGATAATTGTGCGTGCATTTCTTAATCAATATGATATAAACTAATAATAAAGTATACTAAAAAAAAACAAAAAACAGATATAAGTCCAGAATAAGAACACAAAGCATTTAATTTGACATTAAGCATTTTCCTCCCATAGAAACTCATTGAAGGGTTCATGAACTGGTTTTTTAAATTTCAGTATATTGTTGTCTGAGGTCGACTGACGTTCGCTTGGTTTGTGCATTCAAAAACATCAAAATTAATAAGCAATAGACTATTTTCTAACCTAGTTTTTAGCCTAGCTGAAAAACGCTCGGTTTTTATGGGCGTCTCGCACTAAAGATTTGGAAGTAAACGCCCACTGCTGTGAGTGGATAACAGTTTTGCATATTATAATGAGTTTTGATTCGTCGGTGCAAGTGGGGGAAATTGTTTTGAAAACGTCCAATGTGGTAAAATGGCAACCGGAATGATTCGCCCATACATGTTCGACCCAGAGTCTGTGTGTTGCACCATTCCCGTCAGATCCAATATAGACGGCACAGCATCGTTCTTTAATCTTAATCTGTCTGCAAGTCCAGTCTTGTTTACAAAACAATCCTCAGTGAAATGAAGCGAAAAGACGGACAATGTTTGACCTCATCAGCTGGAACATCATTAAAAATAAAGTTTATCCATGCAGTCCTATTGGAATCCAGAGGAAGCATATGCAGCGACTGTCTTCTTCCACAACCAGGCACCGCACAATATTTTGTATTGCTCGGTAGCTCGATCCGGTTGGTCATCACAAGGTCGGCCTATGTTCTTCTTTAGCTATGCATATAATGTGCGAATTGGTGGGCGGGGCTAAACCGGCCTTGTTGAGGTAGGCGTTGATCTTCTTCTGTGGGGGTGGTGTTTTGAATTTGATTTCTCAGTTCATCACCCCTTTAAAAGAACGCTAAATGTAGCTTAATGCATTTTAGAATGCCCCTTTGTCGAAATAACGAGACATTATGTCAAAATAACAACTTATGTCGTAATAACAAGATATTATGTCAAAAATAATGACTTAAGTCGAAATAACAAGATAAGTTTTGTTTTGTTTTGGGGTTTTTTCCACACCTTGCGGTTCAGGGCTTCTGTAGGGTAATTCAATTGAAAACTATTACCTGGAACTATTCAATTAACCATAAATTGAACCACAGTAACCACATTAACTTTATGGTTAATTTTCAGAGAGAGAGAGAGCTCTTAACACACATTCAGACATCACCCATCTTCCTCAACTTATATTCTACATATCTATAAATAAAATCCTTTTTTTTTTCCGGGTTGAATAAAGTGAAAGGAAAAAGAACAATCAGGAGTCTTTTTTGAATTAATTTGTTTAAGTGAGGTTACAAATGGGCATAATAGCCACAGCAGCCACAATTACAGTTAATTTACACTTTCCAATTATCCATAAAAGGTACTTAACCTAATAGTTGATGTGTGTCAAACGAAGGCAGGCCCAATTACGCATGGGGGTGGTCTGAATTTCTGCGCCCCCTCTTCTGCACACATTCTCTCCCCTGGCTCTCCTGATCTAAGCACCACTTTAGTGAATTTAACACCAGCCATCCAAAACTCCACTCTGGGCAAATCACAACCACTCCAGTTCAGCCTTTACTTCAACAAATTTTCAGGGATTTCAACCTGATGAGCAGGGCTGTACCTTAACTATTGTTTGCTATTGGTTAATGGTCATCATTATCATCCTTTCCTTTTCTCTGGATGCCCTGTGGGTGGAAGCACTTTAGAAGTTTAATGGACAAGCTAATTTATCTGACAGTACACATACATTAGCAATTACAATACAAAACTAACGGTTGCTTTATCAGTTATGCACATGAAACTGTCAGTTACTGATATCTTGTTTTTCAAGAACTCTGAAAAGAAGCTCTGCTTTAAGGTGTTGCTTGCTGATTAGTACTGCCAATCAATTCAAATAGAGTAGTTAATACAATTAATTAATGACAACAATTATTCACTATATATTTGCTGAAAAAAAGAACAAAATTAAGACATTTGTTTATAAAAGTCATTTTATTTTTTTATGTGACCATTTTTAGATTTCATTGTACTGTTTATTTTGTGGTATGCAAATATATCCTATATATCATTCTACAAAATGACAAAATGAGCAAAACTTTGGAGAATAATTTCAGTGCTCAATACTCACAATAACCTCTTGAAACTCTGATGATGAATTCTCTTGAGAATGATGTTTGTTATGGGGTGCAGCACTGGCTGTTTCAGCTCAGCTTGCTCTCCTGTGCACCAGTATTTTAATTCTCCATAACAGCGGTTTTTCTTTTGCACATGTATACAGTTTTTTTTTTTTTTTTTTCTGGAAGCAGGACTTGTTCAGCAAACACCGATTTCTCACGTCAACTTGATAGATTGATTGAACACAATTAAATATATTTTGTGAATAGGTTATACATTTTTAAGTGAAGACCTCAAGCTTTGATTAGTACAATGCATCTTTTTGCAAGTGGAGAATTATTTGGAAGTCATTTATTGAGCCAATATTTAGGCATATTATGACATCATCAGGGATAGCCCTCTTGAATTTCATAATATTCAGGAAAAAGTTTATTGAACTGATCTTTGAACTTATTTGTATGTTTTATTTTTCATCCTCATTCCAAATGATGAGAAAAGATGAAATCAACAATATCAGGAGAAAGTTCTAACTTATTACTATACAATCTAGTAGTAAAATGCATGTGAACAGTTGCGTACTTTTTGATCAGTTCATCAGTAATATTCAGGAAATAGTAGATATTGATTTGATGTTGGAATTTATTTATATGCTTTTTTTTCTTTTTTATTCTAATTCCAAATGATCAGAATAGAGAAAACCAACAATACAATAGGAGAAAGTACTATATCACAATACTTTAGGAGTGAAACACATGTGAACAGTAGCCTAATTTTTGATCAGTTCATCAGTAATATTCAGGAAATAGTAGATAATGAATTGATGTTGGAATTTATTTATATCTAACAACAGCTCTCCTATCCACCCTTGCCACCCCCATCCCCGTTGGGCAAATGGTAAAAATTATCTGTATGTGCTTCGTGAACACTCACCATTGTGCGTCAGAGATGTACCGGGAGAAGTGCGTGCGGCAAAGATGTACCGGGAGATGCGTGTGCGGCACCATTGCACGTCAGAGATGTACTGGGGGAAGCGCACGGCAAAGTTGTACCAGGAGAGGTGCAGGCGGCACCAAGCACTGCTCGGCAAAGATGTACTGGGAGAAGCGTAATCATTAGACGGCCTATCGTCATTTACAAAAGGCTAATATTCCCCTTCAGAGTCAGAATTGGCGAATAACATTTGCAACACATCCTCACAGTACAAGTTTTTGGCGATTTTTTAGGACTTCCGTTCCTGACGCGCAGACTCAAACCGAGCTTGACGACGTAGATGTGACGTGAGCAACCCGTCTGTCTTCTAGTGGCTGTGGCATGAGAAATCTGAATCATTCCCTTGTGAAACTTGCAGAGGCGGAGAGTGTGAGTAGGAGCTGTCCATGAGCTAGGAGCAGGAGAAACTTTTGCTAGGTATTCTGATTAATTATTTTTCTCATTTTGTTTCCCCGACTGCCTGCGAGCTTCTCCTAATGTCCATACGGTTATCTCTCTACAGCAACAGTATCAATGGCGAAATAAATCTGCAACAGTCAGGTGCTACAAGTTTCAAAGCTCTAAGTTGATTACATTCATTATTATTATTGTAATGTTATTTGCTTGAAGACATGATATAGATACTTACATGGCTACTTACATACAAGTTACCCATGTTTTTGGAACTGAATAGTTAATGGACTGCATTTATATTGCGCTTTCACAGGCCTAATGGCCACCAAAGCGCATTACATTTTGCCTCACATTCACCCATTCACTCACTCATTCATACACCGACGTCGTTTGAAGCTATTTGTAGAAGATGGTTGAATGATGAGTTTATCCCTTTACCTTTTTTAAACTTGGGTAGCTGTCACAACTTGCTTTCTGGAATAACCCCCATTTTCATTTGTTGTAATGAGCATTAAACTTAAATTCCCTTCCTAATTTGTCTCTTGATGTGTATCTGAACCCTCAAGATACCCTTTTTGAGCGCAAGGACGCAAATCGCTATGGTAATTGAGTAAGTGGGACGCGGGAAACAGAGCAGCCCAACTGGGGAGTGAGAGAACGGGTGGGAGTAGGAGATGGTGCAGAGAAAAGGAGGGCATCCTAAAAGACACTTGAGATATATTGAAAAATAATTTGAATGTATATGAATGACATGCAAATGTTAACCAACGTAACTAACTCTTCTTTTCATGGGCATTCTCTTCTCAACCCATCACGTTTTGTAGTGGTAGTGGCGTGATGTTGTTGTTTGTTTGTTTGTTTTTAAAGCAGAAATATAATAATAAAAAATGCATGTTACCCACACAAACTTTTCCAACAGGTTGCATCAGTGCAATTTTGGACTTTATTTTAGGCTACTTTGACTTTTTTGATCTCCTAGTTTTGAATTAAGCTTGCTTTACACATTACAAGTTATGCTACAATTCTTTTAAATGTTTGTTTGGTTATTTATTGTATTTGTTTGCTCTTCAACTCAGTGTTAAGATGGTTTAATTTAATTATAAACTACATGTCTTATTTCTGGCTGTGTGGCAATAAGGCCATTTAAAAATTGTGTTTATATAACCATACAAGTAAAAATGAATGAAATAAAACCTTTGTTTTTGTATGTTAATATGTCATTTGACAAGTAACTGTATAAAAATGCTATTAAAAATAAAAACAAAGTCCCTTATACCTTTTTAAAGGCTGAATTATAATATCTCTGATGTGTGAAGACAGAGGTACTATATTGCAAATATAATATTACATTTCATCATGTTATCAGGCTGCAAAAAAAAAAAATAAATAAAAAAAATAAATAAATAAATAAATAATGTAAGTAGAGCACCCGATAATAATGGCACATTTTGCACAATAATAATACCTATCAGTTTTCTGGTTGTGCAAATCTCATATTTTTAATAGCATTTAAATATAACATTCATGGAGACAGTTGCTAAAGGCACGTGCGTATGTTGTCGCAGCGAGTAATTACTCTCATTTCAGGTTTAATGCCTGGTGCTTGTTGACATGCAGTGCCCGCGCACACAGATGGCATCATCTGAAAATAAAGATCAAAGACTACTGAAATCCCATTCGTTCCACTCCGGATGGGATCCGCATGCTTTGAGAGAGAGTGTGAGAAAGATTTGGTTACGTGCCGAAAGAGAAAAACGTAATTCTGGATCAGTGACTCCCAGATGGTGGTAGCAGATATGTGCGGTACTACCTCTAAAAAGAGGGCAGCATATAGTGAGAAGAGGCTCTCATCCTGTGTTCTCTCTCTCTTTCACATTATCTTACTTTCTTCATTTTAATTTAGCCCACTCACTCCCTGACTCTCTTTTCAACATTGTATTACTTATCTATCTTCCTCTTCCTCAGCTCCTATTTCTTTCCTACCAATCTAATTTTTAATCTAATTTTAATGCTTGTTCAAATTCACTAATATATTAGTCTTATGTTCATGACTAATTCAGTGCTTGACATCAAACTCCATATTGTCAGGTGTGAAATATGAAGTCTTGAAAAAATAGGTCACCCATAAAGAAGCGTTTACATTAGCAAAATGTTAGCAAACTACCAACATTTCATGACCAAAAAAGTAGCAATGAATGATGTACAGCTCAAAGTCACATTCAAAACGTCACCACTTGAAATTTGTGTGACCAACTTGAACCCGATGTAAAATCTTTAAAGGGGCGATGAACTGAGAAATCAAATTTTCCTTGAGCTTTTGACATCTAAGAGGTTATAATAATATCCTGTAAATTTTAGAAGTGAAAATGTCCTTGTTAGTCCAATGAAAGCTTTTATTGACCCCAGCCTCAGCAAACTACTAATTTTTCAAAGTGGGGAACTATGTCGTCATCTACTTCGTTGATCGAAGATCAACGTCTGCTTCAACACGGCCGGTTTAGCCCCGCCCAGCGATTTGCGCATTACACGCATGGCTAAATAACATAAGCCTGCCTACCTCGTGATGACAAACCGGATCGAGCTACCGAGCGATACAAAATTGTGCAGCGCCTGGTTGTGGAAGAAGACAGTCGCTACATATGTTTCCTCTGGTTTCCAATAGGACTGCATGGATAAACTTTATTTTTACAGATGTTCCAGCTGATGAGGTCAAACATTCACTGTAAAAAATGATGCAGGTGGGTGTTAAATACAACCTGTGCAAATCAGTTATATTTTACTTAAGTATATCAGTTAGCAAGTAAAATATATAAAAATGGGTACATTCTAACTACACTACCTATTTATTAACAGTAATATCTGGATCATTAAAAAATGAGTAAAACATACCCCAATATATTAGTTCAGTCATTGCAAATTGCGTATGCGTCAACTTCAACGTCCAGGCGGGAATCGTGGAATTCAAATTCAACGAAGGACCACGAAGTGTTGAGCTCCAGGTAAGATTTATTTTTTTATATTTTTTATCATGTTGTTATCATATAACCCAAATATTAACTTATTTAATGGTAAGATTCATCAAAAGATTTGTAATTTGCTCGCTTATGTCGGTGCCACAGCCAGCTGGCAGGTTCGAATTTCAGGCTGGTCGATTTAGCTTTGATAATGTTAACGTTATACTGGGTCTTATACCGGCAAATGCGAATAAAAATCTACACTGATAATTAAAATATTAGCTGACATTAGTCACATTGCTGAAACTAGTGAACAGCTTAGCGAAGGTGCAGTGTGATAAGGGTTTGTTCACGCCGACAGCGTTTTTATTTGATATACGGTTGACGATGTCCTGAGGTGGTCAAGGCCGAGAAAAGTTTAAGTCGTTTTTTTATGCGATTATTGTCGTCATTGTTTTAATCAATGCTTGTGACAAATATTCTGGGTTGCTGTTTCAAATTAATATGATTATTTTAGCTGGACGCGTATGTGTGTGTGTGCCGCACGCACTTGCAGTTCAGAGAGAGTTCTCTCGAGTCGACTCTTTTCACTTTTCAAAGCAATGGTGAAGAAGCATCGCCTCTGAATGATAGGGATGGGGGTCGATTCCAAAAAGAATCGATTCCGAGGCGTTGGGAATTGAGAGTCGATTCCAAAGGTTCAAAATGCAAAGGTTGGAATCGATTCCATTAAGGGGAATGATCTTACTCGACTCGTTGTAGTTTAGGATAAGTAAATCTGATTTATGAAATCAATCGACAAAGACAATCAAATTATTTTTTAAGTCATTAAATTCAAGTTCAAAAAATCTAAATGTTCACCTATATAATCAGGTGGCAACTCTATTATTCCTTTGTTCTATGTGGACATATTTATTTCCTGAATGTTCCAGCATGACAATCTATTCCAATCCTTACAAGATATTACCATCTAAAGTAAAGGATTAGATTGCTAATTGTTTTATTATGGGATACTGGGGTCAAGAATTCAAGTATTTCTTTTGATTTTTTTTACCTGTTGAAATTGAAGTGCTGATTAATACAGAAACCCTGCTTTATCTTGAAATAAATGACGTGAATAAAAAAAGACAACTGTTTTGGAACAACATGTTGTTAATATACTTAAAATAACTTGAAAAAATGATATGCTTTTTCTTTTTCTTTTTAACAGGAGGACGAACTTGAGGGCCACACAAACCAAATAATAAAAGTTTTGGTGATTCATAATCCCAGTTGGTCAACAGATTTGTCTTTGTCTGTTTTTGTATTAGTTTTAAGAAGTTGTTAATGATATGTTGTGTCACTTGTAATTAATGAAATGAGCTGTTGTACTGGCAAAGACTGTTTCATCCCATGGAAACCAGTTTTATTTTTTAATTAGAAGGTTTTAAAGAAGTTGTTAGTGATTTGTTGTATCTTTTGAAATTAAATGTACATGGGTTATTTTTTGTACTTTTGTGCATTGAAGGTACATCATTTTTATTTTTGATGAACTATACCTTTAATTAATGTTTTATTTTATTTTATTTTTTTAAATTAAATGTTTTTATCCATAGTAATTGGTGAATAAAGAGTAATTTGTTACTGTTAAATTACTGTGTCCTGTGTCTGGCCATTTTTAAGTAAATTTAACCATCTCTGAATAATAAGTTTAATTATTTCTATTCACTTATTATTATTAATAATAATTAAGTAGATTAACTGTTTTCTGCTAATAATAGATTAATTATTACTCAATTTGTATAAGTAATTAGCTGTGTAATGTATTGAGAAATATTAGGTAGAATATTTACCTAATTTCGTTTAGTATATCATAGCTGTTAAAGTCAGGTACTCCTTACTCAAAAATATAGAATGAAATCTACCCAAACAAAATGAGTGCAAATTGTTACCTCACTTTTATTGAGTAGATTCTATAGGTTTGTTTTTACAGTGTTGTCTGTCTGTTCGCTTCATTTCACTCAGGATTGTTTTGTAAACAAGACTGGATTTTCAGACCGATTAAGAGTAAAGAGCGGTGTTGTGCCGTGTATGTTGCATCTGACAGGAATGGTACAACACTCTGGTTCGAACATGTATGGGGGAATCATTCTAGTTGCCATTTTACAACATTGGACGTTTTCAAAACAACTTCCCCCAGTTGATGTAGCCTATTGAAATCCATAGTAATAAAAATATATACTGGGAGTTAATGGGGTACATCAACTGTTTGGTTACAGACATTCTTCAAAATATCTGCCTTTGAGTTCAGCAGAAGAAAGAAACTCATGCAGTTTTGAAATAACTTGAGGGTGAGGAAATGATAACAGAATTTTCATTTTAAAGTGAACTATTCCTTTAAACTACCAAGAGCTGATGCCAGAAAGAAACGTCCTTGGCCAGTTGGTCTTAGAGCTGTCTGCATAAAACAAAACATGTTCGACTGAAAATCAAAAACTTAGCCAAAAGAAAACTTAGCCAGAACAAACAAAATAATTTAAAGCACAAAAAAGAAAAATACTTAAAAAAAAATAAAAAATAAAAATTGGACAGACGCAACAGCCCAACAAAATAAATTGGAATCCTTTTTGGCCTAAATAGAGAATATAAATTGGCAGCAAGTGAGCACATTGACAACCCTAAACTGCTAATTCTGATTATTCTGATTATTATTATTGTTATTATTATTATTATCACAATTTGGTTTGCTCATGTCATGTTCTGTATCTGCCATGTGATTCCCTGTTTGTCATGTGATCCTGCCATGTCTTGTCATTGGTTAATCATCTGTTCATTGTTCACAGGTGTCATTAGTCTGTGTATTTACAACACAGTCTCATGAAGGTGCGTATCTATACCACGATTGTCATTTCTCGTGCCATTTATACGCCAAAAATGTTTTTTTTTTGCGTGCATATGCTACGCACTGAAAACCCCCTGGGGTAGGTTTAAGGGGAAGGGGGGTGGGGAGTTTGTACTTATCATACGCCAAAAAGTGCGTATCATATGCACGCGAAAACTAGTTTTGCTGTATAAATGGCATGAGAAATGACATTCGTGCTATAGATACAAACTTTCATGAGATCGGGCTCATATTTAAGCCCTCATATTAGCCATGTAAAGATTCCTTTCACAATGCCATAGCTATGTAAATCAATATTGTGTCAAATTTCTGTCAAAGTTATAAACAAACATTCTTCCAATAATATTCAAATATTCTTCATTCAGAGTTATTTGGTCTTGAACAATGGTCTCGAAACATTAGCAGAAAAACATTTATTTATTTTTCCCTTTTTTTTTTCTTTCTGAAATGCTTTAGTTTGGCGTTTCGCTACCATTTACTTGTTTCCGAATATTTAGCAAACAGTATAGTCCCCATAATGTTTGAAGAATGAAATAGGGCCCTATCATACACATAATAATGTAAGGGGTTTTTAATAGTTTCAGCCAGACGCAGGGGTTTAAATAGCAAATCCATGTGCAACCATGGGCGTGCTGGTCTAAAAAAACGAGGTGGGTTCAGGAGCATTGTTGGCCTATTGCTATTTTGAAGCAACTGAAATAGAACTTAGAAATGAGGACTTTATACCTGGTTTCAGGTATTAATTAATATTGTGCACATAAAGATACAATGGAATCCAGCTTGTCCCGAGCATTTCATTTATTCGGTTTGGTCATTTACAGATCATTCAATCAATCAATCAAATCATCAAAACATTCGAAAAATAAATACAATAGATGACCAGGCATATCCATATCCATTTCCTCTATGGAGACGCGTTCAGTCTTTCCAATTGCAAATTCCGCCATAGTGCTTTCGAAACTGCATGGTTTTTAAAGGGAATGGGAGATGAGGCTCTGGCCCAAAACACACCCATTACTCATTAAGAGAATAGGGACAACCCTTTTAGACCACATGCCGGGCGTGCCAACCATTTTTTTTCCCCTTAAACTAGCAAAAGGGGATTCAGACACGCTTTAGACCATGCACTCAGATCTTTAAAAATAGGGCCCATGGAATGTAATGTTTCCTTTCCATTTTTAAAACATAATATAAATAAAATAATAATTAAAAAAACTGTTTATATAACTGTATACCATGTATTTGTCAGCTGGGGTAACTTAAAACAAATGGGAATATAGTGCACTAGTCTAAAGACTACTATAGAGCCCCTAAAGGAGCTCAGATGGGACAGAAAAGTAGCCCAAATGCCAATGTATAAATACCCAAGTAAAAAAAAACACAAATCATATTCAGTATTACACATAAGTAGTACAGGTTTGGCATGACAGCTTGACAGCTATTAAATGACAGAATTAAAATATTTGGGTGATTTCTTCCTTTTTTTTTTTTTTTTTTTTGAGACGTGCATTATTCATGGGCATGAGTAAGTGTCACCAGTGCTCGGTTCATTACTAACAGGTTCATATTGTTTTGAGCCCAGATGTACTGTGGTGCTACAGGAGAGGTGAGGATGGAGTAATTGTCTCATATCAAATGAACAGGCATGAACAGCAGAGGCACACATCACCTGCATTGTCAGATGAGCGCATCGTCTGCGCCACTGATTTGAATCCATGGCGTATCTTGTTTACAAGTCATCTAGGGCACAACCAGCGAAAGCCAGGGTATAAACAAGTTTACCTCATGTCAGGTTGAGTGTCACTCTTGCAGCATTCTATACACTAACCACAGGCATCCAGAACTTTTTCTTGCAGATGCACTAAAAAAAATAATAATAATAAAAAAAAAAAAAACTTACATCGCGGTTTTCTGTGGCTTATCACCTGCCTAACTGAATGGTGCTGTGTTCACAACAAGGATGTTATCAAGAATTGCATGTCCAATGCGTAGACGACTACATCAGAACCAAATAATTAATTATCTCAAGTGTGCTGACAAAATAGTCTGCATGAAGAAGAATCCACTGGAATGAGGGATAGAGAGGGAGGACAAAGGGAAAACAAATGAAAAAAGATGTCGTTATAATTGGCCGTTTTGTTTGTGCATTAATAAAGGACCTGGGAAATGAATGTTATACACTATTTCCTTTTGAGCCAACAGACATATCTGAGGAGGAAATGAGATGGATGGAGTGTGAAATCTGCAATGTGGTGCGGCTTGCCTGATGCAAATGAAATGTCAACACACAGCGAAGGTAGTTAATGAGATTTCCAATGCGTAATTTCCACATTCCACCCAAAGTGCGAAAACACAGAATAAACCCTGTCATTAAAACAAAATACCACAAATAGAGACAGTAGAGTTATTTGTTTTTTTTTTTTTTGATTTTGGTTCCTTTACTTATCTATCTCAACCTGTCTTTCTTCCTCTGTAACAGGCCCACGGTCGATCTGAAGGTGGGACAAAAGAAATAACTTGTCGCTGCCTTTTCAAGGAGATAAAACATGCTTAATATCACACCATCATTCAAAGCATGGCAGGATATAAAAGCCCAGCAAACTGTATATGTGCCTGCTGTTTTTGTTGTTTTATAATGAAGGATTTTACGATGGGATACCCTCAACTCGGATGTGGATAAACTCTGCCATCCTGTTAGGGAAAGCCACTCAAGCGCTTGCCACTGACCCATATTTTAATTATTCATTTGGATTGGCAGCTATTTATGATGTGAGAAAGACAGATTAATGTAGCATTTTTATCTGCTCGCATCCATGTTGTCTGACTCTAATTTTAAGCCCAGGCACTATAAATCACTTTAATGAGCCGTGCCAATTGACAAGTGATTTCATATTTAATAACATATGGTATGGTTGCAGCTGACACACTCGCTTAAAGCACCCAAAGTCTAAAAATAAAAGCCTCAGGTATACAGAATACAGAACATCCTCCATCTATAATATGCTTAAAACTAATTAGTTTCATCAGGAGATCTGACATACTACAGCTGGTGAAAGACAATATAGTGACAGTTTTGGGTGTGAAGGTTTTTATTAAAATGAGGGTTTTTAAAAATAACTTACTACCTTCTCAGCACTGACAGAGCAGAAACACCCAAGCTTACACCCAGTGTGTTTCTAATTCACCTCATACTCACTATGAAATGTGAAAACATGCAGTTATTTACATTTATTAATTTAGCTGATGCTTTTATCTAAAGCGACTTACAAGTGCTATATATGTCAGAGGTTGCACGCTTCTGGAGCAACTAGGGGTTAAGTGTCTTGCTCAGGGACACATTGGTGTCTCACAGTGGATTTGAACCCGTGTCTCTCTCGCCAAAGGCATGTGTCTTATCCACTGCACCATAGTAAATATACAAAATATAAATTGTGTCGTAGAAAGTTTCATACCATTTGGACAAAGAGAACATTCTTTTTTGAATTTGACCAAAAGGTATATTTTTTTGCGGTTTAAAAAGACCACAAAGATAACCAGAGGGTTAACCATCTCTAAAATCTACAGTAAATTCTGTCTCTTCTCATCTATGCTCAAATTTCTCAAAATCCATTCTCGATCCTCAGAGCACTCCCCCCTATTTATTCTTCCTACGCTGCACCTCTCTCTAAAGCCTGGTTCAGGTCTAATCTAGTTTCTGTTCTCATAATTTGCAGTCTATTTCTCTCCCTGTGTACTGGGCATTCCTTCAGGATTGAGGCCGCCACAACTGCAGCCATCAAAATGCTGGGCAGATGGTCTTCTTCTGCATTCGAGTCATACATAAGACCTGATTCGAAAATCATCCTCGAAGCTCAGCAAGCTCTTCATTAAAACGGTTCACGTAAATAACCTTTGCAACCACTGGTAGTGGTGCTATTATTTCATTCTCATAATTAGTCTTAAATTCAGCTTGCATCTACAATGGTCAATGAGTCATTGTCTATATGTGACCTTGTCTTAATGTGGCCTTGTCTCTATGTTGCAATAGTAGCCGTTGTGGTCAGCCCGTTCTCATCCCAAGACGTCATCTAACTGACGCTTTTGACCATATGTGAACCATTGTATAAATCCATTGTATTAACTGACACTTTTGACCATATGTGAACCATTGTACAAATCAATTGTATTAATAAAATTGCAATTGTAAATATTTGGTAACACTTTATGGTAAGGGTACATGAATTCATGTATACATTAATCCATGAATAATGCATTCATTCATGCATTAATATCTCATGAATCATCAAGAACTAACACAAGTTCAACTTTTTTCATTCATGACTTCATGGATGAATAAAACCTTAATTAAAACATCAACTAAGATGTGTATATCATCATGAATTATGATTCATTACGCATGATCTATACTTCTGCATATGTATGCTGTTGTCTTGGGACATCACCGCTGAACTTTTTTGATGCTGTAAAATGGCTTGGTCCTACTCGGTTTTTGTTGACTTTGAATAAAACAATTGAAAGGTTTTTCAAAAGGTCCCCTGGGGTCAATGTGTCAGTGTGACAGAAATTTGATGCTGTCGTGAGAGAACAAGCAACAGCCGGCGTTTTTCCTACTCCTCAGTGCCTCATCTTCTTAATCTCCTCACGTAAATTATTCGATTTCGATGCCTTGCGTTTCTTACCCACCGAAGAAACCACCACAGGTTCATCAATGCCATCAAAATTCTTCTTGTTGATCGAAAAACAAAATAGATAAGAAAACCTAGGAAGCCGGGTGTATTTAAAGCGCTGCCGTTACTGTTCCATTTCGTGGAATGGTGCGTTGTGATTGGTTGAGCGGATGTGCCGCATTTTGCAGAAAAGGGAGACTGGCGTTTGTCGCGGTTTGGAAAGAAAGGGAGAAAACATTACATAATAATGTGGATATCGCATTTTATGAAAAATTAAACATTGACTTTTTAATACCGACCAGGTACTATACAGATTTTTGGAGTAATTCAATATATATATATATATTTTTTTAACTTTTCATATATTCAGCGTGGTCTACTGACCGTGTAGCCTAATGTGGCCTTGTCCTGTGGTTTTGTGGCCAGTTATGGCATGGTTCTTTGTGGCCTAGTGGCTTTGTCTTGTTGGCCTTGTATCCGTGTGGCATTAGGCTCTGTGGCCCAGCGGGCCTCATCTCTGTGCAAGTCTCAAGGCCTTGTGGCATAATGTTGCCTTCAGTTTCATGTTAATGAATATGTGACCTTTCAACCTCAACATATTATAATTAAGATAATCAGTAAAGTCGACTGCCTGACTACACAAGAAAAAAAAGTCCCCATTCCACAGCCTTTGCCTTCTTTTCTAGTCATTCATTTTCTACCTCTGTCTGATTCTGCCAGTGAAATGTTCTCTCCCTACCTGCTGCAGGCAGTAATTTCTTCCACAGGGCTGAATGGATGTTGCATTGTCAAAGGAGATAAGACCTAATCACACACACATATCCCTCTCTCTTTTCCCCTGTACTCTCTCTCTATCTCTCTCCCTCTCTCTTAGCATACATAGACCCTAGTGGAAGTGTAGCACAATCGTCCAGAATTTAATTAGCCCAACTAATGTCATTTCAAACTCAATGCATTTCTAATCCTCCACAATTACCAAAGACATCAGCACACTCATTCTGCCTCACCACTGAGCCATATTATCTGGCCAACTGAGGGGCATGATTTCTGTGAAAAAGTGTAATTCCGATCGCACTATAGTCTGGAATTGAACGTCACCATTAAATGTTATGTCAGAATACACGAACTTCTCATTTGAAAAGCTCATCCGTGGTGTCTTCACAAATGATAGTTTTCAATTGTGCAATTTTACATTTTAATTATGCTTTCAATCTATGCATAATCTTCTCCTGAGCTGCAAACATGAGAGATTAGCGAGTGATGATTTTATAGACTTCGCTTTGCTTGACTGTCCTTGGTGAGCTAATTGTCTCTAAATTTCAGTCCAAGAAACAGATCATAGTTGGCAAAGAGAAGATGATTGGGATACGCTGTCATGTGGCTCAAGAGGTGAAATCATTCAGGCACGCTGTCATGACTAAATAGTTTTTTGATTCATAAACATCTGTCCATTTGGCTAGTTGTGTTTTGAAAAAGGTGGCCTGTTTGCAGCTTTGTGGATGACGGCTGTTTTGGCTCTAGAGCGACCCTTTGGGATGTTGCCACTAATATTTGGCCATTCGGTGTCTTCTACAACAAAGATGTTGCACACCCTGGAATTTTGGCCATATTGGCTTTAAGGGCAGCCATTTGGGTTCGCTGCTCATGGGATGCAGGCATTTTGGCTCCAGGGTAGCCCTCTGGGTATATTCTCCTGAGAGCCAGGCATGTTGGTTTCAGAGCCAGTCTTTTCAGGCAAGTTGCAGCGTTTGCCCTGTCACAGGAAGCAGCCTGTGGGAGTTTTTATATGGCAGGCTACAGATGACCAGTGTGGGTAGAAAGCCTTCTGGAAGCCTGGATAGGACTTTGTGTACATATGTCCAAGCAAATATTTCCCAGAGCATTTCGGACAGCACAAAAATCCACACAACATCAACAGTTTTCTCTTATCAATGAAGTATTCAATCAAAATGTTATCTATTCTTTTCACAAGTGTTGCTAAAAACCAAATAATCACCAAATGGTAACGGACCAAAGTTTTCCACAGCCCAAGGCTGTGAAAGAGCAACAGGTGTTCTGTAGTCATAAGGTTTGTGAAAACAGACGCGTTTTTCCACAGACTTGAGCAAGGAACAATGGCGTAATGTTACCGTGTGTTGTTTACCTATATTTTACATTTATATTTATTCATTTTGCTGACGCTTTTATCCAAAGTGACTTATGAGGTTGCATGCCTCTGGAGCAACTAGGGGTTAAGTGTCTTGCTCAGGGACACATTGGTGACTAGCAGGTGATTCGAACCCGGGTCTCTCACACCAAAGGCATGTGTCTTATCCACTGCACCATCACCACCCCTATAATCAGTCTAAAGAAAATCCTGCCATCCTGGTGTTTTTGCAGGCAGTGTAGCACTTCTATCTTGCTGTTCACAGTAAGTGATTCTAGCAAATCTGCAGCTCACATAAACTGCCGCTTATTTCTCACTGAAAGGATGAAATTGCTAAAAACTAAGCTAATGCCTTAGAGAGACTATTAATGTATGAGTAACACTTTATTTTGATGGTCTGTTTTTAACATCTTATTGACTATAAGTAACTTTGCTCTCATTAGAGTATTAGTAGACTGTCTGCTTAATATCTGCCAGCTCTTCATTGTGATGCTATATTCAACAGACAGTCTACGGACAATCTTTATGTGACTTTGCAACTGCACGCCAATTTATTCTATCCCTAACCCTACCAGGCTACTGATACTCTACTCTCTAGTGAGAGTTAGTAGAGATGTTACTTAAAGTCAACTAAATGTGTTAAAAGGACCATCCAAAAAAAGTGAAACCTATTTATCTTATTTATTTAAAAATATACATACAATTCTCCGCCTTTAACATTGTGAGAGAATCACAAAATCCAGAATCTAACATCATTTGGAGGACGTTTTAATTATTCTAACCTTATGTCCGTAAATTCAAGAAAGCAAGTGAAACCTAACTGGTTATTCTTAGGAAATGGCTCATTGATTTATAGGTGGGCAGATATACAGCATTTTGTTCTCTACCACAGATCTACAATGCAATACACCTGGACAATCACCTTGACTCAAACAGCCGCTGGTATGTTTTTGAATATAAATTATAATTGGCCTGAGGTTATACAACTTAATTTCAGATGATGATTGAAGCACACTAGAAATGTCTGACCTTCTTAGAGGACAAAGATAGTAATCAAATAACAGATATCTGAATAGCCAATAATATTCAAGAAGGGGTGTGGCTACATAAGGGACAGAATGGCGTCATTTAAAGCTGCTGAAATATACTAAGAAAATAAAAACAAGAAATGTAATGTAAAAATAAGCAAATGCATACAGGGTATTTAAAGTGACTCAAGTTGCTCTGAATTATTTTCTTTTAATCTTTTTTTATTTTTTCTAATATGAACACTGGGGTCCAAACCTATTAATCCATAGAGTGGGGGCGGAAGATGACAACATGGTTAACAACTTAGGGATGGAAACCTATATGAGTATGGGGAGTAAGACTAGTTCAAGATCTGCATTTAGTAAAGTCATTGAACTCCAAGCTTGTCTTGTCTGTGGCTGGAGCAATGTGACAATGGTCAGGGGTTTGAGGGAAAGGGGATTCAAGGGAAAATGAAATGCTTGAGGGAGAAGGGACAAGGACCTCACATTGATCAGAACGTCTTACAAAGTCAGTTAAGTCAGTCGAATGAAATCCAGCGACAGGAAGCAAACCACAGTTCTCAGGATATCAGCACCCCTGTCATAGAGGAGAGGAGGGTTTGCACAGTTAGTGATGAACATATTGATCCTTGTGAACTTGGACAGACTAACCAGCATAATAAAGAAAAGAACCTCAACCTCAACCACTGTAGTTGCAGCCATTGTGTATTGCTGACATGCCAAGTACACTGCAGCCGTTAACACCAGACAGAAGGAGACTGACATCACCATATGGAAAGAAATGTAAATAGACGGAGAAGCATAGGTTACTGTAAAGCTACGTCTTAGTTTGTGCTTATCGTGGCGAAAGCTGAGTACAAATCAGAATGAAGTTTTAACATCAACTCTCATGTAATGGAAATCATCTTTCCACATAAAAAACACATACAGTACATGTGCTGGTGTACGTAAGAATGAGTGTTTCATTCTCATTTAACTCTACCGCCATTTAGTCACCAATGAGACCATTAAAGCCCTTGAAATGGAGCCTGGCTCAATTTTACACATAAACAACATTTCTTAACTAAAACCACAGTGAAAAAATTACCATTTGGAATTCAGTTCTTAATCATGTCAGTCTCCCTTCGGCCCAGGCTCATTATGGGCCCAGAACCGCTATTTGAATGCATTGCAGAGACTGTGCCCTGGCCACATCACAGATCACACGAGTTCCTTTAAAAGCATGCTAATGTACTCCACTTCCCATGTCCTCATTCACTTATTAATATACATATTTAAAAAGAGAACATTATGCAAATCAGGACCATCTCTAGATTAGATTTGAAGCCTTATGATTTAGTCTGAAATATAATTTTATACACATTAACCATCCACCTAAGGCAAAACACTGCCATTCTCCCCCAGTTTAACCTAATTACTTCACAAACATTAAAACCACATTTTGGGTATCTTGAGGGGAAAATGAACAATATTCTATGGGGATTTATGATGAAATCTTCTGGGGTTCACAGTATATTATCTTAACTATTATCCTAATTTCAGACAACATTTTTGTTTTTATTAATATGTAATATATTAAAAAGTATAATATTTTAGCAAATTGTAATAAATGCAGCATCTATTTTAAGCAAAGCCCCTTGCTTTGTTACAATTAGCTTTCACAAAATGACTCTGAAGTTTATGTTCCCTGAAATTCACAATTAGCTGCAGAGCAATTTCAGGCTGTTTTTTTTTTTTTTTTTTAGTCTCTAAATAATCATCCATACGCTGCTCTGCATAACTGAGTGTTGTGTGTTTGCCTCGCAGTCAAACCTGCTTGCCTTTTTGTATATACGCAAAATGTTCGGCTGGTTGCCTTGGCAACTGGAATGCTGAGTTTTGTGGCCCTCTTTGCTAACGTGTCGCCCCTGGCGCTCCCTCTTAACGCTCAGTCGCTTCCCATCATGCTCCTTGTTTTTGAGGTCTGCTTTGAAAAGCCATCCTGATCACAGGAGCCCACACAGACCTACAGCAAAGAAATTAGTTCCATTCAGAAGGATGGGATAATTTGGCATTTTCTCTACTTTTTGAAGAAAATATGGAAGCATTCTTATTGAGAAATTAATTAATCTGATCAGGGAATTAGCGGCTTTTTCAATCAGCCAGTCTTGAATAATTCAGACCATCCCAAAGGATAAAAACTATCCACATTATATGTGTCCAAAATCCAGCAGGAAGACCCTACACGAATGTGCATCTGGGGTATATGAATATTTAAAATATTTTTACTGATTAAACTGCTCTGGATTTTGAAGCTTTAACATGAAATGATCATCATCACGGGGGATCGTATTTCCTCTCAGCTGCAGCTGTATCTAGAATAGGTTAAAAAGTAATATAGCCCAAATTAAACTTTGCTATTCCCTGCGTGGTCTACATGAATATTCCAGAGAAATTCAGGGATTTTACATCATAGCCCCCCGCTAGAGAGATCTTCTAAACAGTCCTTCTTTCTTCAACATCCCTGCTCCCTTTCCTTGTCATCCATGCATTCAGACACACAGATCTTTATAGACATCACCATTGTGTTGAGCTGTCAGTTCTGGCAGTAACTCGGCGGACATGTTCCAGTCCAGATCTATCATCTGGCTAGCCTTCAATCCCTCATCCATCAGACTACTCAGGCTCCCGCAGACCCCTGCCTGATCCCATCATATCAAACTTCAGGGAGATGTTCTGTAAGTGAGAGACTCAGGGTCACAGCTGACAATGAGTGAGTGGTGAGTCCAGTGTTTTAAAGGTTGTATAGATATGTTGTTGATGACCCTGGGGTGATTTTGGACACAGCTGGGACAAGAAGACCTTTAAACACTCATAATGGCTCACTAATAATTTGTGTAGATATGTGCCGCATATACCAAACCTTCGATTTCGGTCTTATTTAAAAGATTTTGAGCACTTTTTAAGTTAAACACCTAGTCAAATCAAAGTGGTATGTAATACCTGGAAATAGTTATCATTCCCATTCAAATAAATCAACATCAATCAAAATCTGAAAAACAACAGCTAGGATATATATGAAATATAAATTATAAATTAATAAGTTCCTGTATTAACACATGATTAAATCCCCCCCTCCATGTTAAAGCATTTATTCTTTAAAAAAATCAATCTTTGGAATTTTTAAATATTCATAAGACAAACTGATTAGAGTTCCAATTAAGAAAGGAGTGTTCTAATTACAATTTTAAAAAAGTCAACACTTATCAGAGAGAGATTAGCCTCCTAATACTTAGATTTCTAGTCTTCAAATCAATTGAGACTGCAAAATAAGAACATGGCACCCCATTTTTGGAAAAGCTGGGCCAAGACCTCTGCTGGTCTTTTAACTGTATTCTTAGAGCCTCGGGGTCCTTAAATCTGTTGTTATGGATTTTTACTCTTTTAATTAAAATGTTTAAGAGCCTGGCTTTGAGGCCTTAAGTTAATGAACTCAACTTTAAGTTGCTGGAGGTCTGAACAATATGAAAAGAATTGACAGAGCAAGTTGTAAATTAACCACTGCCATCTATTAAGACTAGATTGAAATCTTTAGCATTGTCTTCAAGAACATCATTCCAACATGACTATCATTCATCTTGGCGGCTTTTAGTTAAAGCACAGCCTTGTTTTCTCTTTCTCTTCATTCCTAGCCGTGAAAAATGTACTGTGTCAGATGTGCAGCTTAAAGCATCAGGCTGGTTGTATAATATGCATACGTGCAGTGTTAAAAAGGACCATACATCTTAATCAGCTCTTAATAGTGACAACAGCATACACAAGTTTCATTCTGAAACGAGACCTTTTGCGTAGAGCTGAGTGTTTGTCCTTGAGTTAGAAATTCAGTTGCTGGGCCTGATAATGCCATTCAATTTTTATAAAACACTACCTGCCATTCCATTCCATTCCAACAGCTCCTTGTTGCAAGAGGGAATAGACCTAGTAGCAAGGAAATTGCATGTGTTCTTTGGACTTTATAGATGTTACGTAGGTCACAGTCCTGGTTTTGGCCTACTTGATGGTTTCATTCACCTTCCATTGTCATTAGCGCTAAACCACAGGCATATTTGGCTTGTTTGACATTTCAGATGAACAATGGCACCGGATCTGAAAAGGCTGACTCATGATTTTACACTCCGCGCGGAGGTTGGCGTCATGCCTGGCAACGAGCTGTCAGAATGGTAAGTGACCGTTCTTAAGATTTCTCTCTTTGGGAGATGCTGCATGAATACAAAGAGGGAGCTATCATGCTCTCTGCAAAAGGGCTGAGCTCAGCAAAAAAGGTGGCATTCGTGTACTTGCTAGATTTATTGTAGAACAGCAATGGCATGAACAGTTAAAGCTGAAATGTGTAATGCCTACACCAGTAGTGTCACAAAACCGAATTGAAAAAAAAAAAAGTTTCCTGAATGACCAAAACAAATACACCCATATCTTCATTGATCTGTCTTCAAAGCTCACCCCTCAATCCTACTACCCTGCTTCGAGTTGGTCTTGAACCCTGATCGCTGGCATGCGAGGTGGGTGCACAAACAAGGATGCTAAAGAGTAAACACTGCATTCTCTAGCAGTCATCAACCTGTGGTGCATTTCCCATAAAACGAAGTAACTCGCTGGTTCACTACCGTAGTATGATGCTTCTTTGAAGAAATAAACTAGCCAGTCACGACTGTTTCCTGAAACTGTACTATCGCAAATTGGTCGTTCAACCAAACTGGTTAAAGATGTCACCCAGGTGGTGGAGTAATAACTTTATTTAATTAATCTGTTTGAGATCAAATTAACACTAGATGTTTTGCTATAAATTATGAACATTGCCTCTGAGGACTATGTCTCATTTTCCTCAGTTATTTTGCTTTATTTCCAGATTCAATCATAGGCTCCTTCTTGGTAAGTGCACTTAACTCCTTCTTCATGTTCGCTAAGTGCGCTAAACTGTGCTTTAAATTACTTGACAAAATAAATGACATTTGTTTGTATTCTAAATAAAATATCTAGATTTGAATGAATGTCAGCTTGTTTATTTTGGTCAAGACAAGGTTACATGCAGATGGGATGCAGTTCTTTGGAGAAGAGGCCAACCTGTGATATGGGGGAGATATCGGGTTCGCTCAGCCTCGTACATATCAACCAGGGTAAGCCAGAGATGTCTGACCATGCATGTGGATATCACCTGTCACCTTCGTTGCTCGTAGATCAAGATCCAAGTCGGCTCTTGGAGGAGTCCTGAATAGTCCCTACCCACACAGAAGGATGCCAATAACATGCAGTGAGGCGGCAGCATGCTCCACAGCTCTATAGGTCTTTGAAAACCTACAGGCATTGGTGAAAAACTACAGGCAACCCAGTGCACCCTTGGCCGTGGCTTCTGTGAGGGCAGAGAAGGCGGAAGAGGCCACTGAGCAGTCGCAAAAAGTCAAAGGGGACTCATTCGGAACCGTGTGGACTGTGGATATTTCGTCGATTTAGTTCCACACCTGCCATCTTAGGTCACTCTGGTCATCAGCCGAAGTATTATCTCGCGTGGAGAAAAATGGATTGGGTGTGGATGAGGGGACTCTCACTCTATGGAGCTCATCGATTCTTGACCGTTACGTTGCAATGGTCATGTTCCCACTGGGAATGTGACGCATCCACGAATGCTGTCTGAACGTGATCAAAGCCCAAACATGTCAAAACAGCGCTTGTTCCGATCAGCTGAATCTATCAGAATACCGCACTCAGAATACATGGGTGGAATGTAGGTCTAATATAATGAGTTTAGGTTTAGGGGTGCAGAGCCAGTGGTCATTCTTTAGGCACACATGCCTTGAATTTGATGCAATCGCCAATTGGCAACTAGAATAAATACATGTTTGCTAACAAGGGTGAAAGGATACTTAATTTCCCAGGGTGCATCACTAATATCAAATTGTAGTTCAATGAATTCCTCCTGTTATTTTAATTCTAATTGTAATTCAACTTCTTGTGGCATATGGCCAATTAAATTCATTCTGATATGCGATGAGATAGTTAACATTAATCTTTAAACATGTAAAGACTGGACAAATAACACACTCGGATCACTTCCTCACAGGGATGGGAAAGAAAAAAAGAAAACCTACCTATGTCTAAACATCTTGTTGAATGTTAATGGGATATCTTCTTCTTTTTTTGTATCAAAAGCCTTTGTTTTACACTGACAAATGTTGTTTGCATAGTAAAGTGTTTGATTAATGAAGTTTTTCCTGTGTCTGTCACGGCTCCCTTGGCACTCCGTAAAATTGATGGGGAAAAAACCTGAACTGACAAAGAGGCATTCACTGCAGCCTTGGTTTCCAAGAAAAAATATCAAAAGTAGCCATTTAAAGCGTGTTTACGCTTCCGGAGCATGTTTTGATTAGTAGACACAAAGTTATGGCCATAAGTTATGTCAGAGGCATCAGCTTACATGAGTGAATAGCACACGTGGGGTCCCCATGCAGATGAAAAAGACATCCGTTACAAAAATCCTAACCTCTAATTAAAACCCCCCAGCTGGGTTCCACTCGGGGAACACGGGTGCTTGTCTGGGCTTGTTTGAGGGGGAAAGAGAGGGAAAGACAGAAAGTGCTGTGCAGCATATTGTGTGAACAGTCTATAAAGGGAATCGCTGACGCCGGTACAAACTGAGGGAAGCTTAGGTATGACCCCGGCCCCGCTAGCACTGTATTACAGGAGGGAGGTGTGGGGAGGATAGGACAGGTGGCTGCTGAACATAATTCACAGTGTCATACACCGGATTGCTGAAATCATCACCACTGTTATGTGCTCTGCACTTTTATCCTCTCTGGGGCGATGTCTGGACAGCTGAGTGGTTGAGTCTCGAATGTCACAGTTTAGCAGTTCCCAATTTCTAAGCCAAATTGAGCCATATACCAAGCTCAAATCTTGCCAAATTGTGTCAGGTACACCTAGAAAAACGGACATGAACAACAGATGTGGGGAAAGGGCCTCACTCTTGTCCTTTGCTTGCTGTCGATCTGCGATTAGCATTCTCTAGCTCAAATTTTTATGCTAATGTGACCCTTTTGCTGGTCTTTCCTAGCCAAACACCAGCTTGGGACGTACGCGGTGTGTCAGAGCAGGCTCTGTTAATGTGGATCAAAACACAAAAAACACAATGGAATTGATTTTGTATTTGCTAGCCCACTGGCCCCAGTAGGCTTGTCGTGACTTTTCTGGCATCGTCCAATTGCGCTGCTGTTTGTTATGTACATGTAAACATGAGCACTCTCTGCCGGCATTTCAAATATGGATAAATATTTGCGTTTGATAACATTTGGACAGCATGTTTCGGTATTCAAATCAGCAAGTTGTGCAAGAATACAAACACTAATTCCCCCTCACACAAACTACTCTATTGCATAGGAGTGAGCCACTGAAGTTACTGTGCACTACTTCGCAGTGGAAAAAGTAGTGGGCCGAGAGATGATACCAGAGTAGTTGAAAAGCCCACCATGGTGCTGGCATGGCCCGGTTCCCCCCGGTGCCCCCCTCCCCTCAATTCACAGGGCTCTCTGAAAGGCCACAAGGGGGGCTTCTCAAGGCCAGCTCCAGCCTCCCGCAAAAGGCCACTCAGCTGACATTTCGCACTCGCTCAAGTGATTCATGGCAAAAGCAGCGGTCGGCCTTGTAGTGGAACCCTGCTGATATTTCATTTTTTCATAAAGGTGAGGCATTATGAAGATTTTTTCCCTTCTTTCCATCGCTCATTGTGCCAACCTAGAAGCTGTTTGTTCTCTTGTTTTCAGGAAGGCGCAGCGGAGGCTAGAGCCGCTTTGGCATTCTCTGTAAATACCTCAACAGATTTTGATATTTCGTCATGACTTCAGCTGCATATGACATTTCAGCTCTCATCCAATATTGGCAGACTTTGACTCCAGGGCCGCAATACCACCCTGTTGTTATTTAGATGGACCGTCTTCCTTTTTGACTATAATCTGAGCAGTTATTGAGGACATCTGCAAATGAGTAGAAGGTAAAGGACATGTGAATGCTTTGATTATGCACATTTCCTGGTAGAAATGCCACCCTGTAGGATTTGAATAATCCAGTTAGTCTTTTTTCCATTGACCCAGCTTTTAATATTTTGTGTCAATACCTCTTTGCGAGCCTCTCTGCGTGACTCTCGATTTCAACTAAGCACGCTAGTGTCGATGCAAATGTAGCTGCTGTTAATCCTCTTTACGGGACATTAGTCAGTGAAGGACCCAGAACACTAGTCTCATTCCCTCCCGTTCTTGCTGTTATCAATCTAATGACATGATATTCATACCGAGCAAACAATCCTACAGTTTCCCCCCCATTCGCACTCGCACTGGGTGCTGGGCAGAGAATCAGGGCATGTAGACATCAATAGTCAATAAGCTCCTGCTAGAAGAAAAATGCAGTCCTGATGACCTTCAGGATTTAGTCAAGGATGGGGATGCATGAGCTCATGCTCATGTTGTCTTTACACACTTTGTGGATTGTGGAGAGAATATTGGACGACTTAATGTTAAGAACCAACACCATATTGTTCTTTATGATATTTGAAACATTTTTGGAATGCAATCCAACTCCATTGTTTTACCCAGGCTAACATCATAGCTAGCATTTTACATATATGGTATAACGGGGCTAAAGGCGCTCCGAAGTAAAAGAAGTTTGGAAGTTTCAAATACACATCACCCACTACAGTAAATGTGAAATAATACATTCAGCCCATGTATGAGGTTAAATATAGTTTAAAGCTGCTTTGACCACTCCATAGTCGTGTGCATGTAATTTTATGAATTTCGGACACTTTTCAATGTGACATTTAGTGACCAGTGATGCCACATCCTTTACAGACATGACAGAATTTGCAAATGCCCAGGGCGATTGACAGAGGTATGCCATGGAACATTCTTCTAACACAGATCCTTTTAACAGAATTCTTCCAAATAATCTGTCAGTCTTCAAGCAAATCCATAGGACTGTTTTAAAATGAGGTTCATTTGAGCAAGTCTGTGGGTTTAAGCTGGTGTGCTAGCTAATCTCCAGGCAGATGTCAGTGGCTGCCCCGTTACGGGCTGACGTTGAGTAAGGAACAGATCAGGAGGGGAGCATTTACACCAAATCTTGCTTTATAAAGGACACAGTGAGGAAGAGGCCCAAAGTAGCTTTAGCTTGGATTGAATTTCCACGCAACACATTCCCATGAAAGAAACACCCCGCATTCTCTGCAGAAGACAAACCGAGGGAAAACAAAAAGGAAACAATATCGTCACCCACACAAAGAGCACTGGCGACTACGGGAACGTTAACACAATAAGGCACTGTAACCAAACAGGATTTTACTAGCACAATACCTGACAGCACACTGTTCTATTAGTTTATTGTGAGGCGTTTATTTATTTATTTATTTATTTATACTGGTAGAGGACTAATTAGGCTGTCCATTGGAATAAATGAGGCTGGGCTGGTGGTGGGTTGCAGATGGCATTTCAAGTTCAACTTATGAAAACACAGAAGAACATCTTCAGGGAAACCAAAAAGGACACATCATTTTAGAATGTAGTCAGAAAAAAAATAGCATTGAAAAAAAAAAAAAGATAATAATTTAAAAAAATGAAATAAATAAAAACACCCTCTAAGTTCACTAGATTTCTATAATGAAAACTTCTAACATTCTTTCAACACCTCCTGAGAGGTTTGTCGAGATTAGCCAGAAGTGACAGTGTATCACCATTACTGAAAGTCAGTTCTGAGGACATAATCAAATACACACTAGAGTAGATCCTCGGTCCTTTCCAGATTCTCTCATTATCTGTGCGTTTTTAGGTGCCGGCAGTGTTGGATTCAAACTACACACATTGCTTTGAATTTTGGCTTTTTGGCAAACAGCTTCTTCACCCTCCCATGCAGGTCAGTGTTGTTCTTTATACTGTATTATTGACTGTTGACTGTTGCTCCAAAGTGAATTCTGTAGCTTGTTCAATGTGATCAAATTGAACAAGGGTTTGGAGGGTTGAAGCTTCTGATATTTGATTTAACAGTCCCCACTTAGAGTGTGTTTTGTTTATTTTTCCCTAATTTAAATGTCAATGTCTTTATCTTTTTAGTCTTTGATACGTTGATACTGTGCTGTCAAATTAAGTTGAATATAAATGTAGATATTTTGTAGGGAAAAAAAATAGATATATCAATAAAACCAAAAGCACACCATTAAAGGGGCACTTGGCAACTATTTCAACTTAATCATATATTTTTATTAAGACATATTAAGTCTATTAGAACTTCTTTTTTTTTTTTTTTTTTTTTTTGCAATATCATTTGAATGGTTCAATAACCCGTTCTGGGGAGAATGGTGACTTTCCGTGCATGTACATTTTATGAGTTGTAAATGATGTTCTGTTTGTGAGGATTACATAATTAGAATGTATTCTGTTTATAAAGAAAATATTGAAAGAGACAAAATTTCACACAAATTTATTGCGGAACCTGTGATTTAAAAAGAAAGTCATGCTTCACTTATTCCAATGAAACATAACTAAAGTGAATGTGCAGAAATTATAGCTGGTTGTAGAGAAAAGCAGGTGCTGAAAAAGTCTAATTTTGCCTTATTTTTGTGGACTCTTGTGGACTTAGTGGAGATCAAGTAGAACTTTTACACCAATAGGCTATTTTGTGTGTGTGTGTGTGTGTGTGTGTGTGTGTGTGTGTGTGTATCTCATTTGGGGTCTCTTCAGATGCTGAAATTCCCTTCCTTCTAAATAATAGATTTAGAACATATGTCTGGTATTGTGAGGGTAGGATTGATCAGCCAGAGAGACCAAAAAAAAGTGATTTGTGTGTGAGGGTGGGTTGGAGAGACGAAAGGAAGCTTTCACTGTGTCTCACTGCTTTCAGAGACACTAACTCTCTTCATCTTTTTTCCTCTGTCTGTGCCATATTTCCTGTTCTCAGTTAAGCCTGGAGGGTAGAGGAGGCGACTTATCCTGTCTTTGTGGCAAATTGACAAACAATCTGTATCTAATTACCACCTCAATCCTCTGACATGTATTATGAGCACTGCATGTCCCGACAGAAAGCAAGTACTCTAGAAGCACAATTCTTTATGATGTTACTTCCGCCATAAAACTTAAAAGCAGAACAGACTGATCGTGTTGAAGGAGAGGTTGTCTGTATAATGTCTGGGGAAAACCTTCTAGACTAGTTATTTTAGTGCTTATTGAGATCAACTTTGAAATCCACCACACAGGAATAAAGCGTTCAAATTCACAGCAATACCAATTTTTTGATGCAATCATGTCTGAAATATTAGACGCAACAGAAAATTGCTTGTGACCAGCTGATGGCTTTTCCTCATTAAAATTCTGGACGGTCCTCTCCATGTAACAATGACAAATATCACAACTCAGACGCATTGACATCTCTTCTCACACTCAAACAGCGCTACCCATCGCTGGCACAGCCTCCTTTGACTTGCTCTTCAAAGGATGTGTTGCCATGGCAATAGAGAATTCTGCCAATTATGGGACGTTTTGGAAATGATGATATTTCACATAAGACGTTGTATATTTGTGCAGCATGTGTGTCGGTGGTAAACCTAATGCAAGCACTCTTGATATCTCAAGCCTTTCACCTGTGCCTCTTGCTACAGACAAGCTGCACTGCCATCTAATGGAGTTAGAGATGCTGCTAACTGAAAGCCAATCCTACAGATACTTAAAGTGTGTTGGTCAATCAGGCATCAGGGAGGAGGAGGTTAGGGCAAATAAATAAATAAATAAATAAATATTGATTTAGAGAAGCCGCAACCTTCCTAGCTAGTGCATAGCATAATGCAACATACTGTTTGACAACATAATCAAACACACCCCACTCTCAAACCTCTCTGCCAACAACCACATGGACATGGGAGTCTGTGTTAATGAAACAAGGTAATGAGCTGTGCCAGTGCAAATGCTACGCTGTGTTATCCTGGACTTCAACCTTGCGGTTATGGACGCTGCCAAACATGAAAGGGAATCATGCTTGTTAGATGTATAAAATCTAGCATGTCTAGACAAATCTTGGGTTGTGATATTTAATCAAAATGGCAAATATATAAAGATATTTATATATAGTTACAACTCCAAAAATTTGAATATCGTTCACTAATTTAAAATATGAAAACTAATATATTATAGACTCGTTACATGCAAAGTGAGATATATCAAGCTTCTATTTGTTATAATTTCGATGATTATGGATTACAGTTATGAAAACCGTTTCACAATGTTCTAATTTTGACTTTAGGGTTTTCATAAGCTGTAAGCCATAACCATCAAAATCATAACAAAAATAGGTTTTTAATATCTCACTTTGCATGTAATGAGTCTATGATTAGTTTCCCCTTTTAAGTTGAATTACTGAAATAATTCTTTCGAGTTTTACCTGTATATACGATTAGCTTGACTTGAAATTTGCCATCTAACGCGGGCTGAATAAACGCCTGATGTGGCATTGTGATGCAACCAAGGAGAACGATAGCATCATTCACGTTCGTATTCTAACTGTCACAATACAACGCATGGAGTGATTAATAGTAACTGGAAAGAAATAAATCATACACTGACTCACTCATACATACACGTTTTCTGTTATCTCTGTGATCATCTCTTGTGTTTCGATCTGTATCACAATCACACAAAAGTGAAAGCATAGCTCATTCAGTAGTACTCCAAGTACAGGATGGTTAAGATACAGAGCATGCAAGAAGGCTATAAAGTGAATTGAAAAGGGGCTGCTTTCACAGTGGTTTGTCTTTTGTATTTGTACTAGTGTTAATAAAGTGGCTGCAACAGACAACCCTTTATATAACATGAAATGTTACATGCTCGCATGCTCGTCCCTGGACAATGGAAACAAGTGGCTGAACTGTCTTTGCAATGTAGCATCTTCTCGACATGATGTGATTCAGCTGAAGTATTTGAATGTGTTCTAGACGTCACTTAAAGTTTACACTTCCGTATGCGCGCGCAGTTGTTGGGAGCGGCCAATGACCTCTCTACATCACGATGTAACAGCCAGGGTCGCAACTACCAGTTTTCAGAGGGGTATGCAGCAACAATTTTAGCCCCCCCCCCCCCCCCCCCCCCCCCCCCAATAAAAAAAAAAGTAAAAATAAATGTAATGTAAGTGTGCTGTGTAGTAAGAAAGGAAGAAATGAGAGCTAACAGAAAAAAATAAGTGCAAAATTGTTGTTTATTAACACAATTAAACTATAGCTACTCCACCTTGATGAACCCCCCTAAGAAAACTATAAGCTCCATTGGAACAGCAATACCAGTGTTTCTCACAGGATTTTAGGTAAAACTGTGGTAGGTGGACCTCTATTTCTCTAGGGGGGTTCGGGGGCATGCTCCCCCGTAAGAAAATTTTGTGTTCTGTAATGTTAAATTCAGCAGTCTGGTGCACTTTGAGAGTTCAAAATTAAAAGCTCCAACCCATATTCAGGGTGCAAATTAAACAGAGAAAAATTTGAACCTCTTTTAGTTAGTGTCTGTCTACATTACACTACTACATTATAATAGTTATAATATTAATCCCATGATAGTAATAGCCATAAAGGCTATTGTAAAACAAATACACAGAAAAATAAAGGAAACTTTCATAATTAGTTTTGCACTAATTTCTGTACTTGAAAGATATAAGCTCATAATGACATGTTTCATGGGCCAGTGTGTCAGAAAAAAAAAACTAAAGCTGACTTTTTTTGACCAATGCATTACACCAGCACAGCGCCGCCAATTAAGCAAAAAACAAACAACAAACAAATGGGCCGCCGATGTATGAGTTTTGTGGGCCGTTAAGACAAATAAATTAAAAAAGGATGAAATGTATTGGCTGAAAAGCACGTCGGCCCAGCGGGAATCTCCCGGTAGTCCCGATGGCCACAGAGATATATAGCCTACATGCCTATGTCACATTTTAAATCCTACCTGTTGGCTTTCAGCAATGCATGCAGTTATTTAGCTGCTGTCGCATCAATTGACATGCCATCTCCTTTTCTCTCTTTCTTTTTCTATTTTTAGCCCCACAGCATTTTGTTTTATCCATCTTTTTCGACGACAACTCACTACTTGTACCTGCTCGCTCAGCGCTCACGGCGCCCCCGCCCGCTCGCGATATTACCCGCCCCCCTTCTCCATGAGGGCGCCTACTCTAGCCTGGCTGTTAGTCCTCTAAAATTTTATATAACATTGAAGGAGTGCAGAAATGATTTTGAAACGCACAACGGCAGCTACATATAGAAATACAATATAGCCAATATATAATTTTTTTTTTTTTTTTTTACCATCGCTTTGGCGCCCCCCATTGTGCTGCGCCCCTATGCGCTGCATATAGCGCATACCCACTTTTTGCGCCACTGGTAACAGCTAATGACTCGTTTCAAAAACAATTCATTTCATAGACTCAGAGTCGACTCTCACTTTTGAAAGACAATAACTTTATATACGGTGCACTTTCAGATATAAATCTTTGCAGGATGTTTTCATTCCCTTAGAGCTATATTCCACACTATGTGAACAGTCATTTTCAAAAATCCATGATAGGGGCTCTTTAAATCTAAATGTTATATCTGGATCTTCTGGTGGAAACAACTTGTCCAGTCTCCAGTGACGTTTACGGGACTTTTCCAATCATTTACTCCGCTTAAACCCACCTGTGCAAACTTACATTCAACTGCATTCAATCAACAACTGACACACAGAAATCCCCGCCCTACGTTTTTCTTTTTATAAAATCTGTTTAACTCGGATCATTGCGACTTAAAAAAATTAAATAAATAGTCACCTACACAAAAAATAATTCATTCTGATTGGCTGTCGACAACAAATTCAATTCACATTTATTTGTATAGCGCTTTTCACAATACACAGTTTCAAAGCAGCTTTACAGAAAATAGTCCACATTACAAATTTGAATGATCTGTTATCAGAGTTAACAGTCTAAGTTATGTATTTCAGAAATATACATATACAAAATCACAGTTAGCTAAAAATGAGTTCATTTAAACAATATAATAATTTAAGAGCTCATTTAATTAATGAATACTTGTTAGTTAACAAATGATTGACATTAAGAAAAATATATCTGCAGGCTGTTTGTATAATAAACACTGAATTGCATTGATTTTCCAGAGATATTACACAAATATTATTATATTATATGATATTATATTATATTATATTATATTTTTTAAGTAATTTAGGTATGAACAAATTTGCAGACATTCACATTTTTGTAAAGTTGTTCATGTCGATGCTGCATAGGGGGTGAAAGAGGGGTGGAGATGGCAATTTACTTCTATAGACTACAGTTAACAAGAAAGTGTAGTAAATCTGTGTCTGTATTAGTGAATACAATTTTGCAGTGGAAGTGTTAGTGATTATTTCACAATGACATACCGTAATTATCATGACATACGGTAGTTGTTCTCTAATCAGGCTGATGGAGAGAAAACAAAATGTCTGATACTCGGAACTCTACTTTTCCTTTTCTTGAGAATGGCTGAGTAAATTACAGGCAGTTTTTTTATTTCCAAATGCATCTCAGATACACCCGTAAATGATTATCAAGCCAATCTGTTAAGCAAGGACACTTGTGTTCAAGAGCATCTAGAGAAATCACTGAACATTGGATGTAAAACATAATTAGATATTTTCGTCTTGACCTTACTACAGTCCTCGGCTCTGTGTAACTGTATATCACTTCTTATGCTCCACATAATGTCTCATTCTTTAAGGGAATGTCGCTACATGTTCGAGAACAGAGTCCATACATGTTGAAGCTGAAATGCCACGTTGTACAGTGCAAACTACTACCACTTGTCGACAGATAATGAGCAAAATGGTCATCGTCCCAACTCATTCACATGTCCTCTGTTAGCTCTGACATTTCTTCATTTCACCACTATCTATCTGGATGATGTGTTGGCCATCATTTGACCTAGCAATTTATTTATTCTTGTCTGCCGTGACCACACATAAGCAGGACTTGCAATATAGCTTTCAATATGTTTTGTAAAAGAAACAACAAATTGGCAGTTTGGAGAACTTATAAGCACATCATTATTCTTTAGTAAATAGGGAGCAGAGGCAGGGTGAATGCCTCTTCTTTCACAGTCAGCCATGCATGGCAGAGGTAATCACACTTTCATTTCCAGCCCTAACAGTGTGCCATGCTTTAATGATTTTAATCAAACTCATTCACTCACTCTTTCAATAAACAAATATGAAGAGTCTGTTTTGATTTGCTTTCTTTTTACCTCCTGAGAAGCTGAGGGAACATTATGGTCGTGTTAGGAATTATCAAATATGTTTGTACTGTGCGTAGAATGCTTGATAACGCTATAATATATACCAATCAGTCAGCATCCAGTGGTGATTTGTCTTTTATTTTTGAGATTCATTATGACAGCCAATTTGTTTTCCTTTCATGTTATGTATGATTATCTAGCCCTTTGAATTGGGGCATATTATTGGAAGACTTACACACCATTTTACACTGCTTTTTTAATATATACTAAAAGCATTTTGATCCAAAATGGGGGGAAACAAATTACCATAAAAGTTCCATACTTCAGTAGAAAACAGTAAAATTACAATCAGTAATTTTCAGTAAAGTTAAATTTTGTTTGTAAACTATTATTCATGCTTTTTCTGAAGACTTCAGGCTGTACTTTCTTGGCTTAATTTGCCTTTTTTTTTTAGCTTGACAAAATATTGTATGGAAAAGAGCAGTGTCAACAATCCACATTCTGCAAAACTGTTTGGACTGGCACAAGAGTGAAATAAGCCAGAAAATTCACTATTGCTTTAAATAAGCCAATTATAATTATCCGGTGCCATGCAACTCAACAAAATTAATATCTAAAATATTCACAAAGAACGACCTTGTTTATAATACAGTATATCCCTTTTGAGAACTTCCTATATAACATTTGGGGACATTTTTCCACAAATTTGTCCTTAAAGTATAGCTAGATCTGAACACCCCTTTATATGCTTGTTATCTATATTTCTTCTAATTGTAAACTCTTTCTTCGCATGCCCATTATTTATCATTATTAACTTTACAAAAACAAAACAAAAAACTCTCCTCCAAATCACACAAGTATACATAGACGTAGAGGCTGAAGAGGACCAAACTAAATACAAGCACTAATCAAACATAACAAGGTGAAGACAGGTGACACTGATGAAGATAACGATGAACAGGCTGGTGAGGGAGTGAGTGAGTTCAGGTGTGGAAACGAGGAGGATTCTGGGTAGTGTAGTGAAAGTGACATCTGCAGTATTTTGTTTTGATTTTCTATATTTTCTTGTGTTAGTCTTTTACTAAAATACAATAATACATACTATTTCACCTTTCAAAATCATCATACCATCACTTCGGTGCCCACGGAAAGGGACAAGTTTATAGTTGTTACATTAAAGGGTCAAGGGATAGTTCACTTTGAAATACATTTTTTGATGTACAGTATTTAGGTCAAACCGTTGTTGTCTATCAGTCATATAATGGAAGTCTATGGGGATCTCCTAAAAGAGCATGCACAGAGAAGTCTAAATTAAACATGATTTAATGACTCGTAAATGTAAGTACACATTGATGGGCAAAGACACGAAACGAGCGGTTTGTGTGAGAAAACGAACAGTTATTACCTTTTGTAACCACAGCCACGTCCAAGTGATCTGAAGGCACGGGCACTTCGGTCTGCGTATGCGGCGGAAGTGATCTCTTGCGCGTGTACGTCATGTGAAAAAAATAAAAATATATACATATAATAATAATAATTGCGACTTTTTATCTCAAAATTGCGAGATTTCAAGTCAGAATTGTGAGAAATAAAGTCACAATTGTGAGATATAGTCGCAATTCTGAAAAATAAAGTCGCAATTGTGAGAAAAAAAAATATAGAAGTGAGACTTGATCTGACAATTGCGAGTTTACATCTCGCAATTCTGACTTTATAACAGATAACTGTGACTTTATGTCTCGAAATTATGAATTTTTTTCTCAGAATTGTTATCAATTGTGTTCTCAGGCCAATTCTAACTGTGCGTTCACACCGAACGCGAATAGCGCGTCAAATTTGCGCCTGATGCATCTAGTTTGACTCTTGACCACTTTGTGTTAATTTGTGTGTCAAGAGTGAAACTGACGCGCGTAAAAACAAAAGTTTGAAGCGAAATTTACGCGCGACAGAATCGAAATCCGTTGGCGGACATGTCGAACAAGCTTTTATCGAGAGAGTCACCGCTCTGTATTTACTCTGGAGAGTAGAACAGCGGCATGCGGATCATCGTCGCTGTATATTTGTGTCCACCGTAACCTTCGGAGGCGAACCGTTTGGCGAGTTTCACCATTTGCTTCCAGGAGCTGCTCTGGATGATGGCCGCTGTCAGCGGTACTTCCGGCTGTCACACGCCCAGTTTGAGGACCTGTTGTCCCGCATCAGAGCGAGGATCACCCTCGCCCTCATCCACCTAATCTAGCTGTCATTTATTTTTGTTTTGATGATAAATAGAGCCAGGTCTTGTATATAGAAATAAAGTTTTAAGTGATAAAATATTTGCTTTGTTGTGCATAATCCCACTACGCATTTAGTCATATTTAGGGCTGGGCGATTTTTTTTCCCTTTATAAAAAACTCGATTTACGATTCGATTTTTTTTTTTTTTTATCATCATTAACTCTCTGTGTCGAACTGATAATAACTCTTTTGTGTGTTAAACACAATCTACTTAATACAACTTAATTATTAAGAAAAACAACAAATCCCCCAAAAATATGATCATAATCTATGACAAAAATGCTATTATAAACTAGATTAATGGATAACTCAGCAGTTAAATATAGTTTGACCTGCCAACTCGATTTTTATTTCAAATCGATTTTTTTTCCCAGCCCTAGTCATATTACAAAAAAATTTATTGAAGCATCCAGATACTTCAGCACGTGAGCAAGCAGCTAGGCTCCTGATTGGTTAACGCGGCGCGAATTGACGCCAAAGTTCAGGTTTTTCAACTCGGACGGCAGATGCGAATTTGCGTCAAACGCGTGAATGCAAATGGCACTAACTAAATCATTCGCACTTGACGCGCCAGACGCTCAATTCGCACGAACTTGACGCACGAATGAGATGAGGCGTATTCGCGTCTTCCGCGCCGCAGGAATTTTTTACGCGCATAGCACGTCTTTGCATTGACTTAACATTGAAATCATTCACGCCTGACACGCTATTCACGTCCGGTGTGAACGCACCATTAGGTTTAAAAAAAACTTTTTCCCCTCAGAATAGTTTATATCTCACAATTCTGACATTACAGCACTCAATTTTGACTTTATATCATGCATTTCTGACTTTATATCTTGCAACATCTGTGCTGACAAACCCAGGTGTGAGCTAGTGACGGAAACAGAACATCCTCTGACAGACATTTGGTAGGGGTTTGAGTAAACAGACATACTCCGACACACGTGCATGCACACGATCATATGATTACTTATTATTGTTGCTGTTTTGGATTACTGGAATTAATTCCTGAAAAAAACAACAACAACAACAAAAAAAAAAAACATTTTGGATGTGTGTATGTGTCTGGTATTTACACTGTTAAGGGAATGTTATGGGGACCAAATGTCCCCACAAATATAGTAAGACCAGTACAAATTTGTCCTTGTGAGGACTTTTTTATTATTTTTTATTCTCCATGCACATTATGTATGTCCATTATGTTAATGGGGAAAATCCCTATAAAACATGGAAACCTAACTGTGTGTTTGTGTGTGTTTGTGTGCGAGAGAGAAAGAGAGAGAGTCTGCTACATTGTTCTGATACATTCTGAAATTTCATGATAAGACAAAGCACAATTCTAAGATAAATATCAGAGTTACTGTTGAATATGTATTCTTGAATCAACTGACTATGTGTATTATTGCATGCCATAGATAGAGATAAAATAAACAATGGATTTTAAAAAGAATCAGCAAGGGAAAGACATATTCCATAGCCTAGTATCAAGTCAAAATTCCTCCTGCTATAATTTAATTTTCCAAAACTCACACAAACTATTTCAAATGTACAGAAAGACACAAGAAAAACAAAAAAAAAAGAGTGATTATATTGAGAATCAGGTTTCTAAAGTCAGACCATGAAACAAGCCCAATAGAAGTTGTTTTACCATTTATAAATAGACACAAAATTATTCCTTTATTCCTTCCCAAAATACAAGTTTTACATTTGGCCATAATCAGTTTCAAAATCACCATGACCGGCAAATAAAATCATTAACACCCACCTAGAAGCAATTTGGAGATGTTCCAGTGTATACATAAATATTCAATGAACTAGAGTAAAAGGTAAAATTTTAACTATGAGATGGACAGGTGTGCAGGGCCCCTCATAAACCACACACACACATTTCACAGTCAAGTGTATGCTGTTTTGGCTACTAATTATGTGTTTTGCATTTTCATGTGAATTGGCAGTAAACCAGGCAGAAGACACATGGGCATTTTTGTCATTTGGGCTGTTGTGATGTAAGAAAAAAAAAAAAGAAAAAAAAGAAAGAAATTCAAAACAAGTCATATCTACCTCATATTTTTCATTAACACAGGTTCATTCTTTAATTATGCATTGCTGCCTGCCCCCCCAAAAAAAGAAAGAAAAAAATGCTAAAGTTAGAGAGATTTTGTTTCCAGCAGACTAATTTACTTAATTAACTGTGATATCCTTAATGCAAATGTAAAATATGGGAAAAACAAAGTATCTTTCAAATGTGTTCATTTACCATAATTAGCAATGAAAGGAAAGTAATCATTAGAATTACTCTCTTTTTTTGTAGGCAGTTATTGTTATTGAAAGATTTATGGTATAAGAAAAAAAAAGTATCTATATTCCTTTCAGATTTATATTTATTTATTTAGCAGACATGTTTTAGCCAAACATCTTAATTAGGACTGTGCAACGATTAATCATGATTAATCGTATCCAAAATAAAAGTTTGTGTTTACATAATATATGTGTGTGTGTAGTGCGTATAATTATTTTGTATATATATAAATACACACACATGCATGTTTATATTTAAGAAATATTTACATGTATATACCTTCATACATAATTTATATAAAATATATATATTTCATATATTAATAACACATTGTTCTTAAATATATACATGTATGTGATTTTTTATATACAAAATTATACACACACATATATTATGTAAAAACAAACTTTTATTTTGTTTTTAAAATCTTACATTTATTTAGCTGACGCTTTTATCCAAAGCAACTTACAATTGCTATATATGTCAGAGGTCGCACGCCTCTGGAGCAACCAGTGGTTAAAGCCACAATATGTATTTTTTCTGCATTAAAAATAGCACAAATAATTGTATCTATGTTATATATTTCTGTTAGATGTGTACTTACATTATCCCGACAGTTTCCACCAAATTTCAAATACGGAGAAATTTATAGTTTAATTCGAAGACACGGGACGTTTCTTTATTTCCGTTTCGTCGCCCGTCTATGGCGTCATATAACCTTTGACTCCTCTATTTTCTCTAACTTCCTTGCGGAACCCACCGAAACCGCCAAACACAAAGGGGAACACTGGACCTCCGCCAATAAAGCAAAGAAAATGACGAAGAAAAAAAAGTAATACGTATTTTTATGTGTGTAAATCACGTGCCCGATCACGAGTGCTCACTCTTAACAGACAGACTGTCCCCGGTGCTGCTCACGCATAAAGCGCTCCCCGTTCACAGTAACCGTGTCGTCTCATTCAAAACAGCCAACTGTTAGCGAGCCTCGCACATTGAATACTCATATGAGTCAGGCTGCGAATGTACGTGCCCGCTTCAGGTCTCTCATGCATACTAAATAAACGCCTCACCTCCGGCGCCGCGCACTCAACTACATTCTCTTAATTTAGCCTTTAGCACATAGTGGATGAATAACGCAAACCCAGTCAAACGTTTGACTGCAGTATCTTATGTGCTTTATAATCCGGTGCGCTCTATATATGAAACATGTTCTCAAATAGTTCATTCATTGAAGTAGCGTAATATTAATATTTATATTAGTCTGTATTATAGTTATGGACCACGAGTACGCTTTGCCTGCACGTTCTGCTGCTACAGCCAGCTCATTAGCTAAAGCTCAAACGTACCTGAAAAATATGACCCGAGAAGGGTTTGGGACAGGAGAAGCATGACACAGGTAAACATTGGGGTTGCATTAAAAGCTTCTTGACAAGCTAAATCTACAGAGAGATGCCGTATATCCGTATATTTTGTGAAACGATGATGTCATGTCATGAGCTGAGCTGGTTGTCATTGACAGCGACAACAACTCCCGTGAGCCCACGCTCTTTCCCGACGTCATCAAAGTACGTCTTTTGTTATTATTTTAAACGAGTGACCCCTGGTGGCCAAAAATCGCATACTGTACGTTTAAGTGTCTTGCTCAGGGACACATTGGTGTCTCACAATGGATTCGAACCCGGGTCTTTCACACCAAAGGCATGTGTATTATCCACTGTGCCATCACCACCCCTATAAGATCATGCCCTGATCTTACCCACCCCAAACTTTTGAACAGTAGTTTATATAAAATAAAACTGATCTAAAGTGGGGAAAAAGAGAAAACAAGACTCTATGCACATCTCAATTTGCATCAGGCGAAATTTTGGAACCAGAAAGGGATATAACAGCCCGTTCTCATCCTTTAACGTCATATAGAACGCTATATGCAAAAACGGCGCTATACTACGCATATGGCACCCTTTATCGTTAATATAACACGCGAACCCAAGACGTTATAAATCCTTTAGCGTGAATGTGACACGCACACCCTACCCCACACCTAAACTTAGCCCTCACAGCGCGTGTTATATTAACGATAACGTGTGCCATGCGCGTAGTATAGCGCCGTTTTGTCATATAGCGTTCTATATGACGTTAAAGGATGAGAACGCGTTGGATAAAAGTATACTGTGAGAAAACCTACACCCACTGATGTTTATATAAAGCCAACAGCATTGGCATGAACCCGTTGAAAACCAAAGACACATGATGATCTCAATATATATATATTTTTTTTCTTAGCCTATTAAGCACTGAATTATTAAGAATGGTTATCTCACTGACTGCTGACTGATGAGAGCAAGGATCCTAAACAAAAAAAACACAGCCTGCTAGTCATCTGAGCAATAAACCCTGGAAGGTCCAGTCAAAGCAATTTTCTCTCTGAAGCCAAAGTCTGTTTGCACAGGAGTACAAGGTGTTACACCATGTTGCTGTCTTGTCTGTCAGTAGCACATCTCTCGATAACGCATCCAGAAGGCCTTAATACGGCGAGATCCTTGGATACACACACACACGTTCGGTATCAAAGACAACTCAAATTACCAAATGTTTATAGTTATGACATCAGATTGGTTCATTCCTTGGTTGTTCCTCTAGAGAGGAAGTGTTTAATGACAGAGAGCAAGCAGGGACACCACAGGGGGCCATCTAAACCATTGTCAATCCTGTGGAAGCGGGATTCAAAAAATGTCCTTGTGGCACTGCATGATGTAAGTCTTTAGAGAGGACTGAAAGCTAGCGGGGTACTCGTAGTGTAAATGATTTATTTAGCACACACGCGAACTGACGAGAAACACACAGACACACTCACGCTGACACCCTGATCAAAGCAGATGTGAGAAGCCCCTGGGAGATCCTCATTCCCTGTCTGGAACACAGGGGTAGAGGAATTAAGAGAGGGATGAGGAAGAAAGCAATAGGCTGAGGAGGAAGAAGAAAGACCCACAGTGGCACAGGGAGGGGAAGCGTTTGTGATTAAGGACGTCCCTCCTCCCTTTAAATCCTCAAAGTCATTTGCTTTCATTTCTCATACTTTCGTGCGCTTATTAGCTCAAAGAGAGAAAATCCTTTGTTATATGACCCCTCTCGTAGGCATCTTTGAACATCGCAATCCATCTTCCGCCGCACGGGTTTGTGTGTCGAGCGGATGAGTTTTAGCTGTGGAATTGTTGAACGTCAGCGCGAGTAGACTAGCCTGGCATGCCAGACCTACATCAGAATGTCAGGTCTGGGAACTTACCATTTACAGCGCTCAATACGAGGGGTGGGATAATCAGGTGTCTTTCAAATTCCCTCTGCACTCAATAAGATACAACCAACCAGAGCAACGAAGAAGGTGACGCATCTTCCTTTAACAAAAATGACTCAAGAGCAATTATTTGTTCATGTTGAAAAGAAAAGCTGAACTTTAAATCATCCAGAGTCACGGCCAAAGCCAAAGGTCAAGTAGGAGTGAACCGTCACATCTCTGTAGTCATTATGTTAACCCTTACAGAAAAGAAGTATAAGTATACTTCTTTTAAACATGTTTTTAAAATTCAAAAGCAGATTAATTATCAAACTTAAGAAACCACCTAGCTTTATTGGTTAGCATTACATTAAACCGTCATATGGTTGGTTTTTGACATCTCAACCCAATAGAAAACTTTTTAATGGCAAATTCAATTCGTACCACTGTAGTTGAGGACATGAAAAATATCCATGACAGTTATAATGCCTCATGACAGTCAATGTCAAACCCCCTTTGGCCTTCAGAACTACCTTAATTATATGTGGCATTGATTCAACAAGGTGCTGAAAGCATTCTTTAGAAATGTTGGCCCATATTGAGTTGATGGAGATTTGTGGGATGCACATCCAGGGCACAAAGCTCCCGTTCCACCACATCCAAAAAATGCTCTATTGGGTTGAGATCTGGTGACTGTGGGGGCCATTTTAGTACAGTGAACTCATTGTCATGTTCAAGAAACCATTTTAAAATGATTCAAGCTTTGTGCATTATTCAGCTGGAAGTAGCCATCAGAGGATGGGTACATGGTGGCCACAAAGGGATGGACATGGTCAGAAACAATGCTTAGGTAGGCCGTGGCATTTAAACGATGCCCAATTTGGCAATAACAGGCCTGAAGTGTGCCAAGAAAACATCCCCCACAACATTACACCACCACCCCCAGCATGCACAGTGGTGATGGATCCATGTTCTCATTCTGTTTATGCCAAATTCTGACTCTACCGTCTGAATGTCTCTAAAGAAATCGAAAAATCAAGAAATGATTCCATCAGACCAGGAACATTTTTCCAGTCTTCAACTGTCCAATTTTAATGAGCTCTTGTAAATTGTAGCCTATTTTTCCCAGGGGGTACCCAGGGGGTCTTCTGCTGTTGTAGCCCATCCGCCTTAAGGTTGTGTGTATTGTGGCTTCACAAATGTTTTGCTGCATGCCTCGGTTGTAACGAGAGGTTATTTCAGTCAAAGTTGCTCTTCTATCAGCTTGAATCAGTCGGCCCATTCTCCTCTGACCACTAGAATCAACAAGGCATTTTCGCCCACAGGACTGTCGCATACTGGATGTTTTTTTTTCCCTTTTCACACCATTCTTGGTAATGGTAGAAATGGTTGTGCGTAAAAATCCTTGTAACTGAGTAGATTGTGAAATACTCAGACCGGCCCGACTGGCACCAACAATGCCACGCTCAAAATTGCAGTTTATTAAATTATCATTGCATTGAAATTGAAATTATTAGATAATTGCATTAAGGAGAAATTTAACATGTGTTCCTAATAATCATTTAGGTGAGTGTATATGTGTGTGTGTGTAAAAAATATTTAGAGTAGTCTGAGACATTGGTTGTTATAGGAATGTGTGAGCAAATTAGTGGACATGGCTAGCGATACCCGTGTGAAGGGAAAGACAAATTAATTTCAGCCGCTAGAAGCTCTGTTATCTTTATTTAGCAGACTCGCAGACAAATTACACTCTAGTATGTGTATGCGACGTGTGTGTGTGTGTTCATCAACAACAACTTTAAAGGGGAACTATTGTGCAAAATTTACTTTACATTGTGTTTGAACAAGAATCTGTGCCGGCAGTGTGTTCACAACCACCTTGTAAAGTGCAAATCCACCTACTCCTCTTTGTTTACTCCCCATAATAAATCATAAGTGCAGCCAGTTTGGGATCGCAGGTCTGAATGAGTTAAAAAATGCAGTAATTATTTGTTGCATTCAATGTAGTGTATTTAATCAGCCTTCTCCTTTCAAACATTTGAATATAGAAAAGAAATAAGCAGACACGCTTCACAGGCCTACTTTCACACTAACATACTGCATTCACTCGGTTAAACTTTCACCTATGCAGGAAAAAAAAAAAAAATATTAATTAAAAGTTTGTTGACTCAAGGCAACACTGTACCACAAAGGATAAATTGAAACATTTGACATTTTCATAAAGAAAAAAAAAAATTGAACACTTGAACAAACATATTTATCAAGTTTTTAATTAATTACATATTTCATTTTTAGTAGTAAGTAACATTTACTATCCAGCTGTTACCCTCAGACAACATTTTCTGTTCCATGATGGTTGAATGCAAGTACTACAAACAATCATATCAAGTTGTCATATCAAAACATTACAATCGGTGTTGTTTCAGGGTAAAGCATTAAGCATTTTTACACACACGCACACACATACAAAGTAGAATCGGCAGCCATTACTTAGGACACATAAATAAGTAGATTAAATAAATTAACGCATAGTAAATTATTGAGACACTTTTAAATGTGACCTTCAAATAACAAAACAAACAACAACAAAAAGACTAGATATCAGTTAGTTTTAATAAAAGTCAACCCATTAAAGTGCATAAAAGTGCACCCATATGCACACATACAGACACGCTCACGCATACCATCAATTACATACCCAAGGTGTATGTGGAAATGTTCTCTTTAAGCTTTTTAATGAAGTCATCTATATTTGTTAAGTCGGGCCATTGTTTCACAACCTTGTAAAGGTCATGGAAAGTACTGTGCAATGTACTGAGAAAGATAATGTATTTTCTCCATTTCTCTCTGTCTGGCCTCTCTGTGCCTGTAAAGAGAGGGAGTGGCACACCTCACCCTGATTAGCATACTAAACGCCATCAGAATCAATATGTTGATTAACTCTGAAGCCCTTGATGGTAATCTCATTCACAGATAACTCAATATCACTCTTATCTGAGGAAGGCATCCCTCTTCAACAACTCTGTGTAAGGTCCCCATGTAGATATCTGGAAAAATTGTTTGGCAAAGTGAAGACATTAATTACCCACAAATAGAGGACAAACTAGTCTCTTTATCTTTTACAATCGCTCTCTTGCTCACCATCTCTCTTTGTCCTCTTTTGGACAGCAAATAGTTGTGTATCTAAAGTCTGCCTGCTCTGCATGAATGCAAATTATTGTGGGCTTAGTATAGCCACAGATTTATTGATGGAAAAATACACATACAGGCTTGACTAAAGACAAACTGTATATACTAGATACCAAGTCATCACTATGATGCTCTATACAGTAAATAACAAACCAAAAAATGGTATTCATATTCTTAAGTAAACCCATGAACTAACCTTACACAAAACAAGCCTTTAACACATTTAAACTTGGCAAAATTTTGATATATTTTTATCTGTGAATCAGGGTTGTGAATCATTCGAGTTGAGTTCAGAGTTCAGTGCCTGAATTGGAATTTTAACTGAAGCAGAAAACATCATACCGAACTGCAAATCAAATTTGAATTTAACTCCTGCATTTTCTAAAAACGTTGCCAACTTGCGCCAGAATGTTTAATCATTTTCACAATATTTCCTCGCCCTCATAATATTTTGTTGAATACATATGTGAACATACAATATCAAAAGCAAGAACACAGCCTCTGCTTTTTTTGTCAAAGACTTCATCCAGATTTGGTTTCAGAATAATTAGAAAGACTTTGGTAGATTGAGTCCATCAACAACCCCAAAGCTTCACAGTCCTTATCTCTTTATGGGTCGACATTTCCCTCGGTAACGTTAGACAGTTTTGATTTATAAGCTGTTCAATGTTTGATGATCACATTTGGCTCACTATCTATCTGCTCCTCATGGCAGCCCAGGCTCATTAGAAAAACATACCTGTGGCAATGTTTTAGCAAAATGCAAAATATGTTGCATCATGCACGTTTCATGACGGTTTCAAAGTGAAATGTTCATTGACCCATCATTTCGCCATAACAGATTAGATTTATATCAGATTTATATACCATATCAGATTTAATCTCATTCAGCGACCTTTCACGTCACTGCCTCATCCCGAAGCCTTCGCTGTGGAATCAAGCCATTTCAGCTGGAACGAGCCTTATCCTTAGTGGACAAGCATCTTCTTCACTCTACTAGAAGCCACTTCTCTTGTGTCGTCATTCTCCTGTGGCCATGTGGCGACTACGCTATAAGTGTGATTTCTGTTGGTAAATGGTAAATTGACTGCATTTATTTAGCACTTTCACAGGTCCCATAGGCGCTAGAGCCCATTCCACAAAAGGCATGTCCTCTTCGTGGGCCTGGTCCAGTGGTGTACCAATTAAAGACATATGTGCAGCTGATCAGATTCTACATTATGGAGGTAGGCTACTTATAAGCTCGAGTCCTCTTCGTATAATAAGTCTGAACCAACGGTCGTCCGGTCTGTACACAATTTTACTGTCCATAAGCACAAGTCTGTACTGGGAAGTAATATTGTTCAAACGGTAAAAGCCTGGCTCCGGAAGCTCCAGCCATAGATAAGTTGCCATAGACAAGTTTTTCCAATGATCCTGTGTTGCCTTTTGGTTTACGTAGATCTTCTTCTTTGCTGGCTTTTGGATCCGGATATGCTGTACTAAGATTCGTGGGAGCAGAATCTACCATATACCAGTAAAAAACAAGGATTGCCAGAAAAACGAAAGAGAAAAGGATTGCAAGTCAATGGAAGAGAACTGTAGTGTCATAGATGATGGAAAATAGTGTTAATGGTGGGGAACATTAAAGTGGAACAATAAATACAAACAATATTTAATTGTAAGAATCACACAGAGATGACGTACATTTTTGTCAAATATTAAAAATTAATGTTTGAAGAATGAAGAGTTTAAACAACTTAAATAAGGACAAACTGTTTAAACTGGATACCGGCAGGACAATGTGTCAAAACCCAAATCTTTCTATTTTGTGAGAGAAACAGGGAAGGTAGTCATCTTGCTCTTCAGGGACAGTTCCTTCCTAATGACTTTGTAAAGCTTTTAAGCCTATGTGATAGAAGAGAATTGAAAATCAGCCGAAGAAAAACAAGAAGTGACTTTATGTGTGTGTGCGGGGAAGAGTGTATTTTTTTTTTAGAGCAGCCATCCTAACAATGTTTAATTGTGTCAGTAAAGTGGGACAGCATTGCAATGTGACCTTCCAAAGACTCAAAACCAATTCTACTTTTGGAGAGCGCGAGTCTCTGCCACTGAATACCATGTATTCTCATTACTACTGGTGTCATGGTGCTCTCAGAACAACGGCCTACCACAGCGAATGTGTCAATTCACAGCAAGAAGAGTTTCAAATAGGCATTCGGGAGTCCAGAGCTGCAGTTACTCATACATGTGTAACCACAGCCAAAATATGTGAGACAGAAAAGCTCTTAACATCTGATATAAAACAAATATAACCCTGCTTCACTGATGGGTTACTTTTTACGCATCAGATGGTGTCTGTGGGATCAGTGAAATAAACAAAACTGTGGTTAAGAAGTTTTATTCTAATGTAACTCTTTGGAATGACACAAAGCAGGGTGACAGCTTGTGAGCCCCTGTTAAAGCTAAGAGAGCATAAAGTAGGTCACTCTCATGAGACGACTGGTTTTGGGGTATGGATAATGTTGAGTATTCTATCTGAATGCTCTTCCAGGTCCCAGTGTTTGATTGCTGATCTTTCGCTCGCATAGTGTTTGAAGTATGAGTACAACATGAATGCAATTTCTTACAAATTTTAACACATTTTTTTTTTTTTAATCTTAGGGTGTCAGATTGTCATGATGCCCTATACAGCAAACAGTGTTGGGCAAGTTACTTTTAAAAAGTAATTAGTTACAGTTACTAGTTACTTCTTCCAAAAACTAACTAAATTAGTTACTCAGTTACAAATTGTAAAAGTAACTAGTTACTTAAGAAAGTAACTATTGTGTTATACATTTTAAAAACGGGACTTAAATACATGTGCATGTTCAATTATTTATGATAAATCTGAATATTATAATGAAATGGACACTTAATACAATACATTATTAACAGAAACATGAAACATTGTACACACATCTAAAAAAAATGTTGCTGTGGAACAAAGTGAGACTAGCCTCCAATCAAATGCCATGTATGTAGATATCATGTTTATATAGTGGATCAATGCAAATAACACAATAGATGTTTTGGAACTTTTGATATTTATTGCCCCTCAACAGGCCACAACTGGGCAAAATTAAATTCAGCTTGTTAAGCAATATACCATTTAGAGAAGGCTACTTTTGGATTATTTGGGTTTGTCGGCATACCTGTCTCTCATTGACTGACTGGCTTGTGTTGTTCCTTGTGAGTCCTGTCCTGTCCGACTATGCGTTATGATGGGTTGTTCGCAATTCATGAGCGTTAGCTGTTATTGATGATGGGTCGACTCGTTCGCGAATGAGATTTTGATGGGTCGTTCACGAATGAGTCGATTATAAGAGCCGGCTCGCATATCTGACGAGCCGACTCTATTTTTACAAATTTAGCCAATAGAAATTAAATAATTATGTAATAGAAATGGAAATATTATAGTCAAAGTCATTTAAAGAGCCGTTTGTGGGCCAAAAGAGCTGGCTCTTTTCAGTGAGCTGAGTCAAAAGAGCCGAATGGCCATCACTATTATGCGTGCTTTCGAACACCCGCCCAACTCTACCTCTGATTGGCTTACAATGACATTTTACTCTACCTCAGCCAATCGTCAGCATTTATGCGCTTGTCTCGAGAAGAGTAATCAATTAGATTACTCCTTACTGGAAAAAGTAATGCCGTTAGTAACGGTGTTATTTATAACTGACATCACTGACAGTTAACAACAACATGGTTGTATTTGTCATGTATTCCTATAAGTAAAATTATAGGCAAACACATGAAGAAACACATGAACCTTACCCTAAAAACCCTAAAAAGTTTTTTTTACACATACAATTTGGAAAAGAAAAAAAAAATGCATTTGCAATCACATCTGTGAATCATTCAGAGTCGAGGTTACTGTTTTGTTCAGGAACTTCAATTCTAATATTAATTGAGAGAAGAAAAAAAAATCAAATATTAATTGAGAAAAAATTAATTTCAAATTAAGAAAGTACAACAAACAAACATCATGAGAGTTGGATGAAGTGCCCGTGGATGGTGGACGTAAAATCAATGAAAGCAAATCTGCAAATGAATAATTTTGTTAGCCAGCGATGAAGATCTCCATATGCTGTGAATTAATGATTGCACAGGATGATACATTCGATTTAATTTCATTCAGGTAATACATTTTACAACCAAACATATTATTAGCCTATATACACCACAATACCACTAACATTGCCAGTTTTTTTTTTTTTTTTGGACATATACCTAAATGAATACCTTAAATAGGCTGCCATTGTTCACATTTTATGAAATGAACACTCCCATCACGGTAATTTGTGAGTAGGCGTATTATGCAGAGGCATGCAAACTCATCTTGAAAATGAATGCATTTGCCTGCCTTAGACACAGTTAAACAGTTTAAACATTCCTGCAAAAATATACATTTGATTACATTTTGTAGACCAGATGGAAGAAGATCTACATTTGATCATTGTTTGTGTTCAGATGTTCAGTAGCGGTCATGACCTCAAGCATAAATGAAGAGTTTTAACTCTTTCTTCTCTGTGTCAATGTTTCCCTTTACATGGCTTTGAATGCAAAACTGTTTAGATTTAGTTTATTTCCGACATTGATTAATAATCCAAATGTTGTTGTGTAAGTTACTATTATACGAACCAAAGGACAGGCAATGATTTTCAGGCTACAGATGCCAGAAATAAAGCTTGTCTCTTTGTTGCCAGAGGTGGACACAACTTCCTTACGTGAGTCAAATATTGCCCTGTTAAAAGTAAAACTTGTAAAGACCGATTTTTACTTAAGGAAAAGTACAGAAGTACTTGTTTTTAAAAGTATCAAAAGCAAAAAGTAAATGCCAATGCATTGTTTTATTATTGTTGTATGTAATAGTAGTACATTATGCCTCTGAATCTATGCCTGCCTACTTACCCTCATATCAAAATAAAATGTATTTCTAGACCACAGTTCCAGTAGTGGTATTGAATGTGAGACTGAATAAGTTCACTCAATAATGTCAACAATGGTTTCGGACACCCGAATGGCTGTTCCCTCAATGCCCTATTTTAAGTTTTTTGGCTTTTCGTATGAATATGTTCCTAACTGTTATCTATAAGCTACAGTGCTCCAAAACAATGACAAAATTCCCATTTAGAAGACCAAATCCAGAGTTGAAAATGAAAGTCAGGTTGATGTCATAATCCAACACAAGATTGACATTAATCTCAAGTGTTGGACAGACGTTGTATTGTGGTTGAAAATGAAAAAAAATCGGGTTGACGTCAGAAACCAACATCAGACGGCCCAACTTTCATTTCCAAACAAATTCCTATGTCTGTCCGACGTCAGGTTCTCAGGACTGACGTTACTTATTTCTACTCAAAGACCTTGACAGAATTGTAGTGGAGTAAATAAGTACGATATTTGGCTTTCAAAAGTAATGAAAGAAGAAAAAAAAAAAAAAAAAAATCTGATTTTTTTTTTTCTGTTTGTTGCATAACTTGTGCAGGACTATTAACAATTCTCTCTTGTGTGACCATTTTGTCACCATTTTGAGCATTTTGTTTGATATTACAGTGAATTTAACCTGACGGAATTAAGAAGTGTCTGACACATGTGACTTCTGACTGAGAACCAAGAAGAGAAAAAAAGAGAAAAACCCCAACGGATGGGTAAGCATCTGGCAAAATGCTGCCACAGTAACTTGCAGTGACAACTGGCATATAAAAAAAAGTGCGTCAGAGAATACATAAAGCATACAAGGTTTAGTGTGTGGGTGTGTGTGTGTGAAAAAGAGAGAGCAGGTGACGAGCTTGTGTGTTCTGTACGTCACCGCAACCATCTGGTTGAGCAATCAAGGCCAGATGATATACAGTATATGCTGTCACCTCTCAAAGTCTGCTGACCAATCAATATGCTGAACGTTTTTACATCACACATCAGGTAAGACTATACAAGTAAGAGACATCCAGCTGGTCAAATCAAACTTTTTGTGTAATATGTTCCCCATTTTTACATGAAGATTACCCTTGTTATAATCTAACACTTGATTTTAATCTTTAAAACACAAATTAATGTATCTTACAGAGGCTGAGCAGATCAGAGACTTTAGAAGGCCAAATAAAAAGTAGCTTTTATTTTTTCTTGTTTGCCACAATAGGATTCAGTTGTATTTCAGTTGTATTTCGGTCTGCCGCTCACACTGGCTTGTGAAACAAGTACAGGATATTAACTTCAATTTAGAACTAAACAATTTTTTTAAGTGCTGTAGCCCTGTGTCGATACTGTAAATCAGTGTGTGACATTTAGTGATAACTACCCCGTAAGTAATGTTCATTATTATTAATCTTTCATCAAATTTTATGGGAAATGGCAGTTATTGCCCCATTAACAGAGCGACTGGCAACATGGGACTTAATCTAATATTAGCAAACCTTGGCATCAGTGTGTGACAATCAATATGATAATATCATTCAGGCAAGCAGAGTCTCACGGATGAAAGCTATCCCTCTGTGTGTGTATTTGTGTGCTAAAAAACCCACTTGCATTTTAATTGCCCCGTCGTCAATTTTCGTTTTTCAGTCCAGAGGTTAAAAGTTATAAATTGAAAGACTTTTTTCCAGCAATTTGACCGTTGTGCCATAAATTATAACAAGGAGAGAAAACGCAAAGAGTGGAGGAGTGGGTCAGCATGATTTATGAGCAACGTAGAGCCAACTCCAAAACGGAGTGAGAGAGCGGCTCCATTAAAATCAACTCCCTTACTGATCTGCATGGTATCTCCACCTGCCTGCCACACTTCTTCAAATATGAATTTCATCTGTTCCAAGCAACTCCCCCTGTACTTCATCAGAAAAGTCATTTCTGGGTGTTCCGTTTGAGAAATGAAGTTGCACTATAGTTCTGTATCAATCCCATCCGTTTCCCCCGAAGGCGGTGCTGTTGTTCGTTATTTTAATTAAAGCGAGTTCTCACTTTCTACATGTGCAAGAGACAATGTCGATAACACCTCACTTTAATGAATTCTAAAACGCCGTTATCTCTTTCCTCCCTGTGGAGGCCCGTAAACAAGATAGTGTCCACCAAACAAATGGCAGTTGTCAGCAGAAGTTTGGCTATTTACTGCAACATCTGATCAAACAGCCACAACTGATATGCTTTACTAGTACTCACCTCAACGGGGAGAGTAAGCGCACACACACGCAGTCACTCACCAGCCCTTCAACTCACATTCGGCTAATAACCGCTTACTCAATGCAATAGCATTAGCAAAGGAAGATACTGGCTCTTAGAAAAGTCCTTAAAATGGGTAGCAATTTACTCTGTTAATTTGAAGTAATGTTCTGTATTTTTTAAACATAATTTGAAATGCTCATTGTATTGTGTTGTTTTTTAAAAGGTAAATGTAAAACAAAATGTCTGTAAACGTAACAGATAATGTTCTGGCAAAAAATTGCCAGATTTCTATAGAATTTATTTTTCTTATTTTTAAGACAAAACATTAAAAAAAAAAAAAATAATAATAATGGCATTGTGTTTTTGTAGCCAAAAATAATACAAAAAAAAAAAGAGATAAAGTTTAGATAGCCCAGGTAGCCCTTTGCAGGTAGATTTTGTAACTACACCTTTTAGACAAAAAAAAATAAAAAAATAAAAAAATCTCTATTGACAGTCATTTAAAAGACTATCCATGTACTTTGGCAAGCAAACATATTACAATACAATTCACATTATAATATTATAATGTGAATTGTAATTAATTAAAGAGTAACTAAACACTTAACCAACTTTTTATAGTTAATGATCTGTAAGAATGGATCTTTATTAATACCAGTCATTGATTCGAGTAACTTTTTTAGCATTTGTTTATTAAGTGTTCTATTTCTACAATATATGGTGCAAAAACGTCTTAGTGCTGCCCTCTTCAGGTTGAACGGTGGCTACTGCAGTTGAATTTTCCTATTAGATGTTCCGCACTTCGTGACGTACGCAGGTTTCATCTCACCACGCGAGCTACGCCCTTGGCAGTATAAAAACCATACTTGTGTCGTCAAAACCACTGTAGTGAGTCAGGAATTGGAATTGTGAGTATTGAAAACGATCAGGATAGAGTGTTTTAGCATCTATTTCGTCCCCTCTATCTCAGCTGGGGTCAGCCCACTTTTTCAGCATTTTCAAATATTGCCAGTGGGTGGAGTCAGGCTCTGACCAGGGGTTTAGTTACCCTTTAATGTCCTTAAAATTGTGTCATATAATGTTCATTAAATTTACTCAGTGGTGATGTTTCAGTTGACACGAAAGTGTCAAGTTTTTGTGTTATTGTTGACCAAATAAAAAGACCCTGATAGTCTTTGGACCCCTGACAGTCATATGACTGCAATTAAGATAAAAGGAATGCCAACTGATAGCTTTCTCCAGGTATTACAAGACCTCCTCGGTCCAAAGCACCAGCAGGCCTGCTAGGTTCTGTATGAGTGGGTCATTGACAGACAGAGAGAGACGTCTCAAAGGGAGAACCAGGCTAGTCTCTGTGGTCATCATTATAATGGCAGTGAAGCAGTAATGATCATTGTAAACACTGCACTGGAGGGAGCGTGTGCTGTGACTAGCATTCACAAGAGACATCACAGTCTGTTCATCACTGATCATACAAACACACGCACACACACCGTGGAAGGCCTTGTTTTCATCCCTATCTTTTTTTTCCCCTCCCTCCTCGTGTGATTTATCTCTCTACTGCCCTTCCTTCCATTTTGTCTCCAAGGAGCCGTCACCGCCATGATTTGTGCTCTGTTCTCCACCAATGCATCTTAAATTATCACCGTCTGTTATTAAACGGGAGCACTTAGAGCGTTTGCGGCGGCTCACGCACACACACACACATGCAGGCGGGGAAGGTACCTGCGGTGTCAGCTGTTGGCTGCGGGTTATAAAAATGGCAGCGTAAGCAAATCTGATCGGGATTTAAAAACAGCAGCTATGCCGTAGTGCCCATCAAGAATCAATCATGGTGCTCGCTGCCATCAAACACGTGCGGAGAGCAAGTGACGGGCCACATGTGTACGTTAGCGCAGGTGAAGGTGTGTCTGCAGATGCTGTGGGTATTTGTCTGATTGCTTGTTTATTTTTTTTTTTCTAATTCTTCGATCAAAACCAAGAGTCAGAAAGGCTTTCTTTAATGAAAAACAAGTTCTCATTGTGAGCAGTGAAGTAAAAATTGAGTTATTGAATTGGAGTTCAATTTCTCAAAGTCTAACCACAATTTCTGCTTCACTGATGTAGGTATCTAGCAACACAATTACAAGCTCCTCTGAAAGGAATAATGATGTTAAGACATTATGCCACATAGCTATGAATTCTTATCTTCTGCACACACAGAGTAGTTTATAATCTTTCAAACAACTGTGTACACACATACGTTTACTTCACTATCTAAATAGGGACATTCCATTGAATTCACTAGTGTCGCACTGTGGCCACCGTCGACAAAGCAGCGAGCGAGGAGGCGTCGTATGATCATTTAAAAGGTTTTTATGACAAGGTCGGTGAGGATGGGAGAAATCTTACATCTCTGTGCAAACTGACCGTCGATAAAATAATTGTTATCTGTGGTTGTATATGAGCTGTGGCAATAATAACAATAAAAAAAGCTCGCAACATATGGGAAAAAAAAGAACTGTAAATTAACTAGTTCATTTTTTTGAAGTATGAACTGAACTTTGAACTAGTTCATGTAGAAAGTGAACTTTCCCAACACTGCATGTCCAGCTTTTGAAGTTTGCTGTTTACACTGTACAAAGTGCCTTTACTTGCATTTCTGTGGTAAGCAAACAGTCCTCCTCTGTGCTACTTGAGCCCAGTTCACTTCTTCTGCTTCGTTTATTTGCTCTCGGGTTTTGTCATTTTGTGGTAGCTACTAGTATGCGTCGATACAAGACCTCAAACTTTCAATTGTCTATTGCGCAAACGATTCCAGTTTCTTAGGCTGTTATGTACTCTGAGTGGACAAAGTGCCGTGTTTGGAGACCCTGGTAGCTGCCCGGTATTAGGTTCCCTTTTGTTGGGACCAGGCTATGGGAAGACTAAAGGATAATGGAGGACTGTAGCTTTAGAGAGAGGCTCTACTTAGTTGGTTTGTTTTCTGGTTAGTGTTGTATGTTGGTATCTGTAGGGGGAGTGTGTGTGTGTGTGTGTGGAAAGAGCTTATTTTTGTTGGGGCACTGCATTTTATTGATAAATGTTTCACTAGTTAAATGGAAAATAACATTTAAAAAGCCTATAGGAATTTCTTCATTTAATTGTAATACACTCAACCACAGCCAGTTGCTGCTTCTCTCTGCTGCTTCAAATAAGTTCTCTACTGTGTGACGGAACTCTTGGCTGCTGAATCCGATGTTGAAATACTGAAAGCAATTAATTCATTTTCATCTGATAAATCTTCTGGTATTGATGGAATTCCTACCGAGATGTATTTGATTTTCTTTACAGAATTTGATTTTCTTTTTAATGTGAGGCAGTTGTAATTTAAGAGTGCCATCCATCATTATTGCGAATTCAGACAGTTTGTAGCAGAATAGCATTTAAACTTCAAAATATCATGTGTTCACAAACTCAAGTCTTGTTTGCATCTAAGCTAATTCTGAGAGTTAAAATGGCACTGTTTCTTAAATGGTGGAAAGTGCCTTTAGATAATATTGTTTTACCAAGTGAGTGATAACACTAGACTAAACACAGCATGACACTGGGAAAATAATCAGTTGTTTGCGTTCCAGCTTCCAAAGTAGTGTGTAAAGCTAAGGTGGAAAATAACCAGCATGCAGACCTGAATGTTGTTCTATTGCAATAAACAGGTTATTTTATATTATAAATCAGCATCTTGAGCGAACCATCAGCATACTGTGATTTGGCTCAGCAGAGATGCTTACAGGGGTCACAGCACACATATTTCATCCAAATTACCCATCACCACCAATTGGAGTTCATAACATGGACATCACATCATCAACCCTTGTATGCTGGCTCATACTGTAGATTTCATGGATCAGTTCTGAGAATCTAAGTTCACAAGAAGGCAGATCAGGCTTAATTCAAACTGTAAAAAAAAATATTGATGTAAAGAGTTGTACAAATGAGGAAATACATGTTGGCTCAACATAATGGTTGTGTCAAAAAAAAAAAAAAAAAAAGTTTGGTCAATGATTGCATGATTTCCATAACTGTACTTCACAATGTTCATCAAGAGAGAATAAATACTTGTGTTCACAGAACTTTTAACGTGGCCGAGCAAGAGGGAACAGCATCAATCGTCTAAGCATGCGCAAAGGAGTTCTACTGCCACAAGTCACAATATTCAAGGGTGAGTGCTTCAAAGTTAGTATGTCTGCAGGCAACTTTGGTGCAAGGACATGCAGGTTTTCAGGAAAGTTTTTGTGTTGAAAAATTCTGAAGATTTTACTTAGCATCTTTAAAAGACATTAAGACCACAGAAGTTAGGCAAGGACTCTTTCCACTCAGAAGTCATGAGCAACATGCTCAATGCATTGCTGAGTTGAAGAGCAATGCATTTGTATGAGTCTAGAGAAGGTTCATCTCGAAGGATCTCTCAAGAGAAGCTACAGATCTGAACTCAACTTTCTTCCCAACCATCCTGTTGGTTTGAATGAAGAATAATTGGAGAAGGAAAGGTCATTTAGCTTGTCCGTTTTGAATGCAAAGATGGAGACAACATTTAGAGGAGAAACAAAAATTGTGCAGGATCAGCCGCTGGTGTCAACAATCAAGCAAAGATTGCTTGATTGTTGAAAGGACTGTTTTTTTTTATATAGAAATATATATTCAAACAAAGTATAATACAAAAAAAGAGAGAGAGCAAAATCATATCCACGTCAGCTGCACTCTCTTGCTGTGTCCGAAGTGGAACAGCAAAAGAAGGTTAGACAGGGGTCATCAGTGAAACAACAATCCCTCAGTCATAATCATTTATCTTTTATTCATGATGCACTACAGCAAGCATAAAGATGCAGTGAGGGAGGGAAAGAGCGCACATGGAGGGTGATTGTGTGTGTCCTGCATGCACTGATGTCCCCAGCTCTCGGTCTTTCTTGCCTTAAAGCTCTGAAGAGGGAAAAATCATCTGCTTTGACAACAGGAGGTCAGAGGGAATGCGTAGACGAAAGAAAGAAACAGAAAGTGAATGAAAAAGAACAACTGATTTGCAGCACAATGGACTGGGCTTCTGGCTGAGTGGTAGAGAGGAATGAAAAGAAGAGAAGAAATGAAAGTACTGTAGAAACATGCTGTTTAATTTCTGAATATGATTCTCCTGGATATGATTGGTCAATGACCCTTGGGTCATTCTACAAGTGCATGACTGTCTTGCTGAGAAATACTGGCAATTTTAGGTACAACAAAGCACAAAAAAAGTGTGCTAGTAGAAAACGCCAGAATATAAATCAAACGATCATTTTGGGTATTTATATACATTATGAAGAACCTCAGTTGATAGAAAGAGAGCCGAGAAAGTGACCTTGACCAGGACTAAAGAAAATTGACTGAGCGATGAAAACGCAGAACCACCAGGGATCACAAACCAAGCGATCTATTTAAGACCAATACACTTTACTGACAGAAGAAATATTTCTGGGATCGACAGACTGCAGGTGGATGGGCAAAGGATTGTTTTTTTTTTTTTAAGTAATGTAATCTGGCATTGAAAACATCTTTCTCTGGCCCAAAAGCATTTTTCTTTTTTTACTCATGTCATTTCCAAACCTGTGGAATACAAAAGAAAAATTATAAAGACTGTGCTGGTCATTATTTTCCATGTAATTACAATAAATGGGGACTGAATCCTAAAGGGTACATACCATGGATTTAAATCATTATGTTTTTTTAAATATAAATCATACATTTGTGTTCTATATAAAGCATAACTGCAATGCTTGGGTCTGAATTCCTCATTATTATAGATCCACAGGCCCTTTTTCTGATGTGTGTCTGTGAGCAACTCGTTTTGAAGCGGCCTCTTCAAATAAAAAGGAGATGTGTCATACCCCGTTCGCTCACCAGGTTGCTGAGTTCAACTCCACCCCATTCTGCCATTTTTGTAGTTTTATTAGAGATATACGATTATATAATATAGCTTCAAAGAACATTTTTATTGACATGTTAACAAAAATGTCAGCAACGGAAGACTTGTCCATCAAGCCTTACACGTTCGAGCCAGAGCGAACCTGCAAAACGTCTTCATATCGATGAATTGCAGTGGTATGTAACTGTATTGTGTAATAAGTGAAAGTCGATTATTTATCTTGTTAAAACAAGCACACTGACAATATAAATGACTACGGTCTAATCTTACCACTAAAAATCTGTATTGATAATATGATACGTTTAGAAAAGCTTCAGAAAAAAACAGCAGCTAAATGACCATTGATGAAACTCAAGAACAATAATACTGCAGACGTGTAGCTAATGTTACTTCAAAACAAAAACAAAGTACTTCATTTTTATTACCGATATTTACAACTTATCGAAATGCTCTGTTCGTCATCTCCAAAGATAGAAGGAATTTACCCCTCATTCAGATGAAGTCGATCGGCAAACCCTTCTTTATACTGGCGGAGGTCGTTAAAGTTGTAATCCTTGAACTGCTTTGGGTCACTACATTCAACAACCGAATATTTTGACTTTCCCGCTCATAACTTCTGCATCATTGAGCTTGGACTACAAAATCGGAGCGAGATATATATTTTGTTGAGTCCTTTAAAAATTCATTGTATGGATATGAGCATATAAAAAGCTTTCTTTTGTGTTTCATACTATAAAGAAAGGTCATACGTGTTTGGAAAGACATGAGGGTGAGTAAATAATGACTTTTTTTGGGTGACTAAAAAGTCACAACAGTACCGCTTTAATAACAATGTCTGTGCCAAGTAAATGCATTCCCAGGAGTTTGTCGAGTTGAGATTAAAATAATACACTCCCGCAGGAGTAAAACTAACACATTAGTGAACGAAGAAAATAACAACGTGCCCTAATGTGATTGAAAATTGCTTTAGCCCTGCAGTGATGAAGTAGATTTTTTATTTCCTAACAGCTGTAAAGTCCAAAAGTCTTTAAACGGGAACTGTTTGTTCATCAGACCTCAAGTTATCCAATTTGCAAATAAAAAATGTGGAGAGCCGGCATTTGCAGTGAAAACCGGCCATGAACGGGGAGAGCTCAGAAGCGTCTGAAGCAGGGAAGAAGGGAGGGGAGAGGGGATAAATAAAAAAAGATGAATAAATAAATTTTTCACTCTGTGCTCTTTGGAAATGTCACATTTTTGGAGACGATGTGAAGAAGGCTGGCTCTCCATACTGAACGCCACTGCTGGCCATTAATATGCAGCAAATAATTAACCCCAGCTTCCCTCACCTCTCGCATTCCGTTCACAACAGCACTTAAAACCACTCCAGTGGAGCACCAGCTAACCAGACAATGGAAGCATGTGGGTATGAAATAAGGGCACTTACACACACACGTGTGTTTTCCAAAACACACACAAGCCATTAGCACAGCAGATATGTTATAAAAGAGTGTGCTTTCTGAATAGACATATTTGAGTGTTTGTGTTTAATCACAGAAGTTTTTTTCTAACCTGTCGAATCTCTAAAAGAGCCATGATGTTGACCCCAGATGTCAGCTGATCACTGTTTGGTGGAACTCGGCTTTGTGTCCCACTCTTCCCACCAGTCGTCTTGTTCCCACGGTAACACAGCCTGCATGTTGACAGCAGCCGGTTGCCAGGCAACGGGGCTCTCATCGAGTATGTTATTAAAACATCGCCGTGCGTGAAAGGAAATAAACTTCACAATCGCAACAAGTCCGGATATGAGTTCCACCACTCACTCCATCACACGAGATATCCATGGCCATCTTTTCTTAATATTTATTCATTCAAGCATGTTGTTTTGTTATTGTTGTCAGTGTGTCTGTTTTTTTTTCTCTGAAGTTTGCAGGTGGATAAAAAAAACAACACATTGATAAAGAAAATAAAAAAGAGAATAAAAAAGTGACAGTTCTTATGTACTTTTGTATTAATGCTTGTTTCAAATGGTTCTGAAAAATCTGTTCCATTTTCAAAAAAAAATTCAATTTAGTGATATTTGTATTGCATATTTGTTTTTTTATGTATTTAAATTAAATATAAATTTAAATGAAAATAATTAGTTTATAGTATAATGTAAACAAGTTTTTACTTGTCATACAAATGACAATTTATTATGATAAAAAAATAATAAAAAAATGTCCCAAACCCCTTAAGATTTTCTTATATTTATATATATATATATATAGCCTAATGCTATACTCTCAATAAGATTTTTGTTTAATTTGTTATATAAACAGTTGTATACCTGTGACACTTTTTTTTACTTCATACCCCCTCAGAATACAAAAATCCATTTTAATACAGAAAATGTTCACCATAGATGAGTTGTATTCAAGTAAAAATCTATACATATTTGTCATGTTATTTCCTCAAAGTTGCCTACTACTCGTCTTCATGAATCTTAATCAGGGTAGCACCATATTTTATTTTTGACAGGACTGAAAACGAAAATGAAAACAATGTATGGTAGCCTATTGTTAAGCCTATTGTTAAAGCCTAATTGTAGCTTATTGTTGTTTAACAATATATTGATTGTTCAGCCGATGAAACGTCTTTCAGAAAAAAAAGAAAAGAAAAAAAAAATCTCAGTAGACAAAAACTCCATAAAACTGTTTTGAAAGTTGTGAAAATTACGTGATCTAGGAACTTTATGCAGTGCTTGCCTCGTATAGGCCTATGTAGTCTATCCCTCGCAGCCTCGTTTTCAACCGCATTAAATACAGTAAAGTATGACGTCTAAGGGTGAGCATCTGTCAGGCTTGTTGCCGGCTCAAGGGTTTGTTTCCCGAAACCATTGTTAGTCAACTATGGTCGCAAGTTCCGTCGTTATCAGCATAGTTCAACGAGTCGGTGTTTCCCGAAACCATCGTTCCAACGAACATTCGCAAACAGCATCGCAAAGTTGTGTGGTTTGAACGACAGCTCTCGACCTGTGGTTAAAAGCATCGTTTCTATATTTCATGCCATTTGGAAATAATAAATCCTTATCTTGAGCAAAATAAGCAAGCTGACATTCAGTACAACCGGTGCCTTTTATTTAGAATACATACAAATGTAATTTACGTCTTTTAGTTTGTCAAAAGATTTAAAGTACCGTGTTTGAAGAGTGCGCATGTACGAACGAGCCAAATATTGAGTCTGGTAATAAAGCAAAATAACCGAGAACAATTAAAAATAGTCCTCAGATGACATGTCTGTAATTTATATTAACAAATCTGGAGTTAATTGGATCTCAAACAGTTTCATTAAAAGTAGTTATTACTCCACCACGTGCGAAACCAACGTGGTTGAACAATACTTTGCGGCAGTAGGTTTCGGGAAACAGTCGTGACTAGCTAGTTGATTTTCCCAACGATTCATCGTACTATGGTAGTGAAACAGTGAACTACGTCGTTGTACGAGAAACGCACCCCTGGTCGGGCTCACTTCGGTGACAGTTCGGCCAATTCAGCATTTTAAATTAGTCGATGAGAGAGATTGTTCTGATTGGCTGTTCAGTTTGGAGAACGAGGCAGTGTTGCACGAGAATAAATGCGAAAGTGATGAATGAAAGCAAAGATGTCAAGACGGCACAGACAGAAGGAAAGAAAATGATCAGGGCTGTGTTCCCAAAAAGCATCGTGACTCCATTGGCACCAATATTCTCTAAAATCAAATTAAAGGGATAGTTCACTCAAAAATTTATTTCACATTTACTCACCCTCTGTTCCAAAACTGATTAGTTTCTTTCTTCTCTTGAGCATAAAATAAGATAATTTAAAGAATGTCGGTAACTAGACAGTTGACAGTAGCATTGACTTCCATAGTATATATATTTTTTCATTATGGAAGTCAATGTCTATACATCAACATCGTTTTATGTTCACAGATGAAAAGAAACTCATACAGGTTTGAAACAGCTTGAGGCTGAGAAGTGATGACCTCTTCAATAGCCCAGCATGACTAATGTTCAAAATAGCAAGCACTGCTTTGTTTGTTCCAATAATATACTATCAAATGTGTAAAAAATAAAATAAAAAAAAAATACACATGTATCTTTTGTGGTTCCACTTGGTTTTAAGAAGCTCCAAAAAGTGAAAAATCTCTTGACTGTGTAGATTGACCAGCACTGCTGCGAGTGTATCACCTATACATTGTTCAGTGCAATTCAAACAGATGTAAAGAGAAACATCAAAAGCCTACTATTTCTTCCTTTAATCTGTTTTGGATGAACCAGGAGAGATTGTCAAGCCACAGTATAAACCCCGTCCTCAAAAAACTGGCTGAAATAACCAAAGAAAAACAAACAAATACATAAAAACAGCTTTTAGTGGACTTTGATTACAGGTCACTTTAAGAGTCTTTGAAGTCTCATTGGGCGTATCCGTTTCATCAGTGCAATGTCTAATAATATTTCAGACGTCAGGCTTCATCTGCTCCTACATTTTTCTTCATTTTCGAAACATTCGCACAGCAAGGCCACATAATACAAAATTGATATGTATTATCTATTTTTCACTGTACATCACAGGTCCTTTGAAAAATTATCTGAAATGCTTGTCAATAACTGTAGACTCTGTATTCAATCTAACTATGTGTATCTTTCCCTTTCTTTCTCCACTCTAGTAGTCTTATTGGGAAGGTGGGAACTTAATGAAGTGTGGACGATCGACTCCAACACATTTGTCATTGAATTTGACTCCAGTTTCGTGGAGTCATGAATAATTTATTGTGTATGAAAGACACTTTAGAACCATGCCAATGGTTTACGTATATATATATATATATTTTTTTTTTTTCATGTGATATATTCCTCCTTGAAGCTTTACTGGAATTCAGATTAAGCCACCACAGTTGTGGCGCTCAGTGGCGACTCCATCTTCAGAGTGTTTTATGTTTGAAAAGATTGCCATTAATCAGCTATGGATTTCTCAAGCAGGAAGAGGAAGGAATTGGCGGAAGTGTGCTTTGTCCACTTCTCCAAGTGAATTATGACTATGGGGAAGAAAATAAAGACTTTTGTCAAGAGTCACAGAAGGCATAAGACCCTTGCTACTCACTGAGCCACATAACAGCACTTGTCTGACCCTGAGGTTTATTTTGTTAGATTAGTGTGAATAGAAAAAAAAAATGTTCTGATCTCGTAAATTCAGCCTAAAAAGATGACAAAATAAATTTCCAGTGTACCATTCAGAACAACATCATATAAAACAGCCCATTCTCATGCCAAGGCGTCATCTGACTGACGCTTTTGACCATGCGTCAACATCCGACGCAAATGGCACCCTTTAGCGTCAATATGAGACGCGCCTCCTAGTGGTCTAATGCCGTTTCACACATACTCCATTTGCAGTGCGTATGCAGTCCATTTTTTTCCGTACCCATGTCAACAGGTTAGAGCTCACACTGCACGTGGTTGCAGTCTGTCGATCAGTTCCAGTTGCGGTGCGCACAGCAGTGCAGAGATCGTTTCTGCACCGAGTCTATTTCTGCTGTGCTGCAAACGCAGAAATAAAGTGACCGCGCACGGTTCGTGGTTAAAATGTACACAGATTGACCTGGAAATGTAGTAGTGTCACCATAAATGCATTTAATTCAATAAAATGTATTAATCTCACCATAAATGCATTTAATTAAATACTACTTTTCATCTTTTTAATTTAAGACAGGGGTTAAGCAAGGACAACTACAATTTACCTCAACAAGGACATAATGAATGACACTCGTCTCATTTGTGGAGGTAGAAAAACAAGTTCTTTGTGACATCCAAGATTTATTGTATTAAAATTAAAATGCAAAAAAAAAAAAAAGGCACGAGAGTCAGCTTTTTTGTCAGTTTTAAGTTTTAATTTAAAATGTTTGCGATTTTAATATAAATACATGATAAATATTTGACCACTTGCTTAAGCAACTTAATATATAGAAGGAATGCATGGAATTATATGTAATTGTGTTTAAAAGTGTATGCGTCCATTCAAGTTTGTAAAAGTGTACAAAGAGAATCACAATACTCACAAAACTATTATTTTAAGTTGCTGCATAACTTCTGAATTTGAAACAAAATAGTGAGGCTTTGTGTCTGTGGTAAAGCCGCGGATCAGTTAGCCTATGCACTGCAAACACAGCATATGTGAAAGCACTTTGGCGCGTGCTGCTCCTGCGAATGGATACGCACCGCAAACTTTTAAAAAAGCTCCTCTTTATTCAGCAGAGATATGAGCTGACTTATTTATTTATTCATTGAAATCTCAAACATCTGTCTTTTTCTTAATATTTTTTATTTGTTTTGTACTCTTTACTTTTTAAACAAAACACTAACGATACCAATTCCTCAGAACTGGAAATCACTAGATCTGGCATGTGAAAGCTGAGAAAGGGCAGAGCCCGTCCCAACCCCTGCTGTCAAAACCGTTTGCGAACCCCGAAATGCAAGTCGTCACCGCGCCTTGGCAACAGAGAGACCCGCGCGGGGACCGCGAACCGAACCGTCCTCCTCGGAGAACGCCCGGCGGGAGCGGAGCGTTCTCGCGGACAGCTTCTCGCAATGCCCACGGTCAGTTCCCGCGAGAACTGACTGCTGGCATGCTCCACTTCCAAACAGCAACATAATAGCTGCTGTGTGTCCCCACCCGTGAAGTAACGAGGGTAGGGAACAACACAACTTCTATAATCTTGCTTGCTAGCCATAACGATAGAGAGTGGTATATATTGGGCTTTGACAAACAACAATAAATAGACAAGGACAGATTTCACAGAGAGCGCTTGCTAGAAGCTGGCGTGGTCTGACTACAGGGGTGCTTTATAGTTTCCTGGTCTATGACGTCACAGGCCTTGACGTTTCGGGCTTCCATTGGACTGATTTTACATGTGCTTCACGACGTACTCACGCAAAGCGTTCCCACCGCCTTCTAACGCATGATCGAGGTTCCCTTGAAAGGGAACCCCTCTTTCCAGTGGGTAGTATTATTTTTGTAGGCTTTTTTTTTTTTTTTTTACCTCAAATGTCACGTCCACGTGGAATTGCCCATTTTTAAAGAATTTATCCTCAACTAGTTTTGTGGTGTGTAGGTCTACGTATTTTATCATTTTAACCTAAAATAATACTAATAGTAATTTAAAGAGATGTGGTAGCATTGGATCTGGATGGGAAGGATAACTCTGGGAGTTGGAAGGGGTGTGTTGTGATTTTGCTTTCTCACACACATTTCTGTTTCATATCGCCTGTCAGACAGCCATTATTTCTACTAAAGAAAATGACAAAAATAGTAACGCACAGTAACTTGGATAAGTCACTTTAATCTGATTACTGGTTTGGAAATAGTAACGCATTAGATTACTTGTTACTGAAAAAAGTGTTCAGATTAGAGTAACACGTTAACGCGTTACCGCCATCACTAATATGTATGTACACATGTTTGTTTAGCTTAATTGGGTTGGGGTGCTGTCGGGGTGCTCAAAACAACAGGGACAGGATGAGGGGGGGGGGGGGGGGGGGGGCTTTAAATTCATTTTTAAACTAGTAAACCTACATAATGGAAAACAACATGACTTATGTCACTATTTTAAAGAGACGTAGGCAAGTTGTCACGGGGACCTGCTGAATATTTGATCTTAAACCATGTTTTTTTGTGGAACTAATCCTCCAATAATGATCATCCTTATATGTTTGCTATAACCGTTTGGTGAATAAGTGAACACAATAAAGTGTTCAAATAGTGTGACATAGTGCTGTAAGTAATGCTAATGGGGTACATAGTCAAAGAAGGCAACTTGTGTTCAATGACTTTTTTTTCCCTCAGGACCTGCCTACAGAGAAACAGACAAGATTAACGAAATGGAGAAATGTTATAAACAAAACAATGTCTCTCTGAATGTCGTTGGATGCTGTTCAATATGGCATTTCTATGGTGTTCTCTATCTAGACATGTTTTAATTTCTGTACCAACGTTTTATTCTAACTCCCTTTTGGGGATCCAAAGGGTATCCAAAGTATATTACACAATTCACAGGCAAAGTCCCACAGGAGCAACCTGGGATTAAGTACCTTGCCCATGGCCACAGAGGTGAAAGGAAGGTATTTTAAGCATGGTAGCTCTCCAGTTTCTAAATCCCTCCAACTCCCAGCAACCTTTTAGATAGCCATTGGACCACCACAACTATTTCAACTCCCTCATCATTCCTCTCTCTAATTACAATAGATCATCAGACAGTGGGGTTATGACATACATCATGACAGCTCATGAGAACAGTCTTTGATTAATTTCTCAATCTGAGACACATACACATACATACTCATAGTTCACAATGGATGGTAGCAGCTTTGAGATCAGAAATATGGGTCTCTACCCTGAAGACTGTTTTGATCCCTGTATTAGTGGGGTGCAAGTAGGTCATACCATCTTGCAATACCCATGACAGTGTGACAGTAAAAATCTGTTTTCTGAAAGCATGGGACTTATATAGCATTACACCTGGGGCCATCCGCCTCTTCACCAGAAAACAGACTTTGAAAGAAGAAATGTTCCTTCAATGAATTGTCACATTAAGCATTTTGTGGGGTTCTCTCTCTCTCTCTCTCTCTCTCTCTCTCTCTCTCTCTCTCTCTCTCTCTCTCTCTCTGTGTGTTTTTGCCAGTGCTAATCAAAGCACAGTCGGTGGGGTAATATTAAAGACTATCAGCGATCCCTTGTTCTCCCTATTGAAGGGAAAGGAACTAAACAAAAGAATAAAACAAAAACACGGTGGAAATCAATTATATTTCAGCTGCGGCTGCCTTCTCAAGCCCTGGAGACCGGCGCCGTCAACAGCAAACTTTATTCATTAATAGAAAATTTAATCAGAGACTCCCTTCTCTGAAAACACCAAATCAAAGTAATTCATTATGAGTAAATAAAGTATACAGATAATCTTAAAGGCTCTATTATGTTTTAATTTCACCAGTCATGAGAAACGTCCCAAATGAGATGTTATGAGTGTAGAACGTAGTTCGTAAACAATTAGATTCCATCCCAAAGGGACGAGAACAATCTCACGCCACGGAGCATGGTGGAAAGAGGCCGACCTACGCATCTCCTGCTCTCTCAACCCCTTATTAAAGCTATTATCGTCTGTCTGATTGTTTCATACGCAGGGACATTATGGGAGTCTCCTCAGAGCTTCTCATTTCATGACAAAAACAAAGCAGTCTTTATCAGAGATGCAGACATGCAGTAAGCAAAGACTACACAATGTATGAAGAGAAAAGATAATACAATTCAATACAAGCACAAACATTCAGACTTAAATGCATCCTGTTATTCAGCTATAATTACCTTCATATTCATATCACATTTTAAATAACATAAAAACAGGTCATAGAAATATTCTCTGAGTCAGAGACAAAACTCATTGCAAATCACATACTTTACACACACTCTCAAAGAAAATCTTCATATTTTGTATGAAGCCCTGAAGTCTCTAAAACCCAAAGGAGAATTAGTCACGGATTCCCACAGGGTTTTTGAATGGGTCTTAGAAAAGAAAATTGGAGTTATGAGTACAGTCTGTGGATAGCAGTAGCTACTTAGGGAGGACCTTTGTGTTTTGTTTTACAAATTACTCACAGCCACTCCTCAAATGTGAATTTTTGAAACGTAGTAACACACCTGAATAAGTTGCAACAAAGCATTCAAAGAAATTCATCAAGCAAGTACACTAAACTCAAAATCAAATATGCTTGTTGTAGTCCATATTAGTAACTTATTTAAAACCGAAAATGAGCAGTAATGTAATATTCTGCTAGTAATCATAACATTTTTGTAATTTTATATCTGGGGGCGTTTTTCAGTGTTTGATGATGTATCATTTGAGCGGTTGTAAAATGTGTTGCAAAATGACTAAAATAATACAGCATTGTTACAGCATCCAGACAAGGATAGACAGTATCAGTAAAATGACTGAGTGGCAAGCTAACTTAACTCTCTGACGGGCCTCGGTCACTTCTGACGGAATAATTTTCTGTTTTGAATTAAAAAAAAAAAAAAAAAAAATCACAGCTTCATCGGAAGGTTATGATACTTGGTGACTTTTCTGGGATTTGGTATGTGAATCTAAAAAAAAAAAAAAAAAAAAAATTGAGGTCATGGTCCGATCTAGCCTGGCTGCGCCCTCCTACGCACTTCCGCTCAATTTCATTTTACTTCTGTACTACGTCTGGGATCGCTCCATATCCTTAGGTTTCCAGAAATCAATTTTTTGTAGGACCAATCAGCGAATAGAGGGAGTGGCTGAGAAAGATGACGTTGATGTAAGCGCGTCAGTTTCAATTCAGTAATGGCAGCGGAGAAAGACGTGAGAAAAGCTATTCGGTCCGTTGTTGGAAAAGAAACTGCCGAATATACAGAATTTAAAGCCGGATTGTTATCGTCTCACCTCTTGTTGCACAACTGAGGACCAAGTGAAGGAGGCAGAAAGTTTGGAAGTTTGTGCTGGGCAGCTCGTGCACGATGACCTTTTGGACGGACGGTTTAGCCTGGCGTTCGCGGTGTTCAGAAGCCCCGAGTCCTGGCTGCTAAACTATTGTTGAAGATCCGCTCAGGAGTCATGTCAGTCGCTCATATTCCCAACTGTAAATTTACTGATTCTTGTGATGAATAGAACATTTTGAGCCCCTTTGTGCACTCGTGCAGGAGGTTGGTGTGTCAGTTTTACATGTTGTAAATCATACAAATTGGTTGTGATTTAAAAAAAAAGAAATTTTCATAAATAAAAATGTGAAAAACCATACTTTGAAGATATTTGATTTTCAGATTTAGATGGCAATGGTTGATTTGTTTTACTAAAAAAAATAAATGCCACATAAAAATGTACAAACACATACTTTGAAGACCATAATTAAGGTAATTAAGAAACAATAAGACGTAATATGAAAAATTGTTGTTTATTACACAGATAGAGACCGACTGATCATTCACTGTAGCTGCTACAGCATTTGCGGCAGATCAGAAACGACCACAGCGGCGTATTTGTAATGATTAGACACAGCTTCCACCGTTGAATGAATATATCACTGTCCTTCGTGTCAAATATACATTTCGAATTAATAATTGTTCCTAGATTAACAAAACCTGCGGCGCTCGTTGACTGAAATCCTATTGTAAACATAATCCTCTGATCATTCGAATTTGTTTCCAGCCATTTCGGCGCGTGACATACGTCACTCACGACACCCCGTTAGCGATTGGCTATGGCAGATCGTGAGTGACTTTGGGCAGATCCAATAGATTTGAACTTTAATAGTGAACCCGCCTACAAGGAAGGAAACGTTTCTCAATGGAGCGGTTCCAGACTCTACGTGGAAATGAAATGAACTAGAGTCTGGTTGAACCAGGCTAGGTCCGATCATGATAAGTGGTCGAAAGAAAAAAAAAAAATAGTCACACTCGTGGTCTTCGGTCAAAAATGACCGACCCTATAGGAAATGAATGGGAAATTTACAAAAACACAAAAATTATCAGAATTTTTAAAAGAAAGTACACCGCAGTAAAGGGGTAACACTCTACATCAAGAGTGAAAAAAAAAAATCACACCCACACATACAAACACACTTTTATACACATTCACACCAATAAATTCAGATTACAAAAAATCTGTTTTGAATTTTAAAAAAATCACAGCTTAATCTGTATGTTATGAAACTTGGTGACATTTCTGACATTAGGGATGTGACACACTGGTGACTGCTGGTGACTGTGCTCGCAAAATACGTCTTTAATTTTACCAGCAGGAAAATGGGCTACTGTCACACTTTAAAATGAGTTCTTGCTTTTAAATCTCTAAATCTTTTAAAATCTAACTTGCTTTTTAAAAACTCTAATTGTACAGTTGTCTCAGACATTTGACAGATTTCCAAAACTACAACTATTCAGCAGAGAAATTCCTATTTCAAGACAACAACAAAAAACAAACAAACAAAAAAACAAACATGTGGCTAATTTATTTTCCTCAGGGATGAAGAATGTCAGATCTAATTTGAAAATAAATCAAAGTTATTCAAAACTATCAAAACTATTTTTTTTTCTTCTTCAGGGTCTGTACAGAAAATTGTTTGGGGGCTTGAGTCATTAGTTCTCTGGCAGCCCGGCATGTCGCTGTTTCCAATCACAAGAGCACTGTAGGTAACATCCATCTTTTATATAAAGGTGTATTTGGATAACATGCAAAATTGCAGAGCCTGTCGATCATCCACCGCAATTTTCTTTTATTCTTGACCTCAGGGTGGCCATAATAATTTTCTCTCTGATGTGCAGCCATGTATGATGTGAAGTTTATACCTAAAACACCTAAAATGACATAGCAGAAATTATACAGTACCCTATATAACTTGCACTAAATGGTTCTTTGTATTGTAGACACTTAGACTGAGAAATGTATTCTTACCGACAGGAAAATAGATATCAAATGAATCATGACTGATTCATTTGTTTAAATTTTACAGTCAGGTTTTTTTGTTTTTTTTTGTGGTGATCAACGTTGATCTTGTGGCGGGCCGCCACAAATAAATGGGTATGGAAAACTCTGCCCTTTAATTTCACGCTTATCTTCCTCAGGGATGATTTAAGTTGTGTTCAGTCTACATTTAAGGTTTGTATGTCTAATAATGAACTTTTACCTTTCTCAGACCAAGGGGGATTATAAGTGGGATTAAGTGTTTCATATAAGTAGTTTAGATTATTATACTGTATGTATGCTTAATATAGTCTAGGTTAAGCCTACCCATAGATTTTTCTTTAAAATATATTTTATCTTGCTTAATGTTTCACATGCAACAGGTGAGCCAGTGCACAATTATGTTTTATGTATGTTCATTTTCTATGCATAATGTATTTTGTTTAACTACATAAAGGCAATTATCTGTACCGTATCTGTTAAAATAAAACACCAACTGGGCAATATAACATGCATTTTTATCCAGTATATCAGCAATATTTTGCTTTTTATGTTAAAGACACTATTGATACCGTGAGAAATTGACATTTTCAGGAAAATAGCCGCTTATCAGTTAATCATTAATCAATCGGTAAGGTCGACCAACTAACAAATCATGAATTTATAGATCATTTACCCTACTTTGATATCATGCAATAAATGTTGTTAAATTGAACTGAATGATGCTCTTTCTAACGGGGTTCTTTTAATTACTCACTAAAATGCAGAACTCCCTTTCTTTCTTCATCTTGCTCCCTTTCTTTCTTCGATCACTCATTCTGAAGTTAGTATACCCCGAGGGGAGATGAGCGGATAGCTATTCAGCAAATTAAATGGTTCGTTATTAAGCGCCAAGGCCAATTAAAGAAGGTGTCATTAAGCCCTGTTTATCTTAATGATGAACCTAATGAATATTACCTCTTTTCCGTATCAAAATGTTGCATTCTTCCACATACCCCCCCCCCCATCCTTTCTTCCTATCCTCTCTTCACCACTCCATCCCCAGAGCAGAATTATTAGAGAAATTGGCAGCATCACAAACCATCTTACGTGCGTGCTAGAAAGAAGCTGACTGTCCTTTGAAGATTTTTTTTTTTCTCCTCTTCAGTTGTGAGGGGTGAAAATGGAACTGTATGTTTTTGATCAGTGGGATGACACGTTAGGCCCTGCACCGCTTTGATGAAGTTGTCTTGCATGGTGCTGGATGTAGTTCAAAACCACAAGATGTGGAGAGAAATGTCGTGGGTGAGGAAAGCCTTGACCCTGGCGGTATAAAGGGAATAGACGAGGGGGGAAAAGAGAGAGGGAGAAAGTTAGAGGCAAAGGACACCAGACAGGGCATTGCGCTTTTCATGTTCCCATCAAGTCTGGCTTCTTCAGTAAAACGAATCTGAATACTTTTACAAAACTTGACAGATTAACACTTTATGGACATTTTATAGAGTAGCAAGTTGGTGTAAAGTTCCCGAGTAATGATACTTCAGAACTGTTCTGAATTAAAGGGATAGTTCCCCCAAAAAGAAAATTCTTATAATTTACTCACTCCAAACCCCTAAGAACACCTCAGAACACAGATGAGATTTCATAAAGAGATCGTAAAACTAATCTATCTGAATTGAGCGGTTTATTCCAACTTTTCTGAACAGACACTGTCGTTTATGATGAACGGACTGAATTTAGGCTTTTATTCTCATATGATCTCATGTGGTTCCCCCGCCCTCGCGCCAGTGCAAACATCATCAGAGAAGAGAAGAGGTGACACTGCAAGAGGGAAAGTACATTATTTTGATTAAAGATTATGAGGGCACATGAATTAAATAAAATAATGATACATCATTTATAATAAATACTGCAGTATTCCAGAAAACATAAGAACTGTCCATTTTGATTTAATGAGGACTTTAAAACAGTCAATGAAATCTATGTTAGTGTAAAATATAATTAATCAAACCTACAGTCATTCGTCCTTGAGAAGAAATGTCTCATCAGTCATTGTAACAAAGAGGGTGTGAAACTAATCAGTCAGTAATGGTAAAGACATCTCAAATTAAGCTTCCAAAGCACTATAATGTCACATCTATATATACACACCATGTGCTACAATAATGTATTCTGAAATTATTGGGAATGAAGTTTCCCCAATAATTGTTTAGAAGTCTCTAAAAAAGTATTAAATATTTCCGTAACAAATGTTTAAGGTCTTGGGATAAAACTTTCTTTAAATGCTCAGAAATCTAGCCACCAACACTCACAAATTAAATGGCGATAGATCTGTTGTCTTAACTGTTCATGCCACAAGTGTGTCTCTCTCTTTGTGTGAGTGTATGTGCGACGGAGCTCTCTGAATGCCTACTTGGTGTTCTTTGAAATTTCCATCCAACCACTGGCTGCGTATGCTCTCTTTTCAACACCTCAGGAAAAAGCCATTACCGTCAGGCCTTCTGTAAACAAGCCCCACCGCCTGTTTGTGTTCGTCACAGCTAAGGACCTGTTGTAATAGTTTTTTCATGGTCATTTCACACAATCAAATTATGCCAAGAAAAAGCAGTGAGGGAGAAAAGAAAAAAAAAAGTTAGCACTCACCAGCTATGGAATAAATAACAGAGGCAGGGGGTTGGCGAAGGAACGAGGCGAATGGAAATGTTTTAAGGGGGAGTTTTAATCAAAAAATGGTGGACTGATGAATCATAATGTGATTTCTCTCCCCCCTTTTTTTTTGCTCTGAAAACAGGGCATTATTTATCCTGGGGTAAAACTGCTGTGAAATTGGAGGAAAAGGGCTGGTGTGACTCGCAAAAGCTGTTCAGAGATGAAGACTGCCAACACACTGAGATGGTGATACCACACAGATGCAGTTAGTTAACAAAAAATATTTATGTAAGAACTGTGGCACAGTGGGAAATGCTCTTCCTACAGGGCCAGGGCTCCTCCTACAACCCAATTTCCAGTTTCCTTTCAATTTCTTCTCAATCAGTTCTCGAGTTTTCGGCTGTTTTTTTTTTTTTTTTTTTTTTTTCGATTATGGATCTAAAGACATAGATGAGAGTAGAACTTCTTATAAGAGTATTTTGCTAGGAAAAACAGGAGATCATCGGCAGCGCTGCATTGGATTTATTCAAGAATATCTTTAACAAAACATTTGTTTAGCTGGCCACTGTAGTTGTCTGTTTGTTTATTGTAAAACCAAACTATGTCCTCATAAACCACAGTCATGTCCTTGTAAACACACACAAATGTTGTGAGTTATAACTCGCACATGAAATGGTGTTCTAAAAACACTGCACTCAAGTTCAAATCATTTCTACTTTTAAAAAACTCCCGCCTCAGTCGGCATCAAACTACACTTCCCACATGTACTAGCCTGGTTCAACCAGACTCTCGTACATTTCATTTGTACAGAGAGTCTGGCCTCTCTCCATTGAGAAACGTTTACTTCCTTGTAGGCGGGTTCTCTGTTAAAGTTCAAAACTATAGAGCTGGTAAGTACCGCCCCTTCCGCTAACCCTGCTGGGCCTCTAGGTTGAAAAATCGTCAATGCAAGTGAATGAGAGAAAATAATTATTTTCTAATCCCGTTTGAATTTTGCAATGACTGAGAACATATGTTGTCTGTGAATTGTTTATATAATTTTTCGTGTAAAGAATGCTACAACTTAGCGGGTAGAATTTTCATACGGTTAGACTTTGTATGAGAGCACTCTGTGGACTACAACTCTTCGCTGGTTTCGACACGTTTGATATACGGTACGTCACCACCACCAGCACACGGATACCGCTAAACAAACCATTCTTTGAATAGTGACATTTGGGTACAAAACACACAGGCGATCTAATTCCTTAGATTATCGTACCGTGATTTGTGAAGGGAAAATGTGTTATGCAGTGACGTCACATATGCGACGTGTAGTCTTTCTTGTTATGTCTATTCCACCACTGCTAGCCAAAGAATCATACAATATACTGTCAAACTCGTTACATGAGAAATTATATAAAAAAATCACAGACAACATATGTTCACATTCATGGCACAACAACCCGGTCTCATCCCAAGACGTCATATAACTGACGTTTTGGGACGTCTTTTGACCATACGTCAATATTCGCCTTTTTAGGGCCCCCTTAAACGTCGGTAGATGAGGTTATGGGATCCTAACTCTACCCCATACCTAAACCTAACCCTAAACCTAACCCGTCACCTAACTGACGTTAAAGGTAAAGCGTCAGTTGTATGACGGCCCGGGATCGCCATCTACCGACGTTTAAGGGGGCCCTAAAAAGGCGGATATTGACGTATGGTCAAAATACGTCCCGAAACGTCAGTTATATGACTTTTTGGGATGAGACTGTGTTAAGCACAATTGCTCGGGACTCGGGGCTTCCGAACACCAGGCTAAAGCGTCCGTCCAAAATGTCACGGTCATCATGCAAAGAAACATGGAAACACTTTAGTGCGTCCAATTGTCACTATTACCTAGTTGCTTATTCGCATGCATATTACTAGTATATTGGCTGTTATTTTTACTGTTTATTTTTAATTCTGCATAAATATAAACCCATTAATCTTACCTGATAACTAAACTTAAATTCCCCATAAAAAGGAAGTTGCAACCAACATTACATCAGTGTTGTGACATTTATTTCAGTCAGGATCATGTTGCAAAGTATATAATTGTATTGCAATTATAGCATACAGTTAGTATTGGCAGTATGGTTCTGTTCTGGGAAAAACCTCCTATGCCTGTCTATGCTGCTATGCTTGGACAGAGCGGGGGAAGCAGCAAGGTAAACCCCCTAGGGTACAGAACAGAACCAATAAATGCATTCACACTGAAATACTCAATCACATGAGCTGTAAAAATACAAATAGGCCTACATGATAAAGCTTGCAATGTATTACTGTACGGGAAAAAACAACCGAAAAACAGAATGATTAAAGGTTAATTGGGTGGAGTTGGGGTTGGAGCAGCAATGGAGGAAATGCTGAAGAAATGGAGTTTATATGTGCCGCTGTGATAGATGTCGACACTGATTGGAACACGTCATGAACAGCTGGCTATCAGTTGATGCGAACTTGGCTGACCTAGCCTGCCTGAACTAACATGATGCTTGATTTTAGCTCACCTCCTTTCCATCCCACGCTCAGCACATTGACGGTTGCAGAGGAGTGTTAGGGAGTGTTGCAGGGGAGTGATGTTAGCATGGCCTAACATCAAGGCATATTTTCCCTGATATCATCACCTCACCTCCCAGTAGGTAGCAGAATATGCAAGATAAGCTGGTTTGCCAACCGCCATAAAACATCAAAAGAAGAAGAAGAATGTCAAGGCCTGAAACCTAAACCAGAAAGCAGGTCACTGTTTGTTTCTTGTCTGGGTCGTGAAGTACTTGTTGTGGATATACTTACCGACAAGGACTTGCAGTGCAATTGCACTTTGGATTGTCACACTTACTGAATTGTAAATACACAGGTGGACACTTTAGACTATTACACACAGATTGCCTTTGGACTGAAAGACTCCATGCTTTTAACAGTCTGATGATTCTTGTTATACACCGTGATGATTTAGTTCTTTATACAACTCATTTTTTTTTTTTGTTTTAATTGTGTAGCTTCTTTCAATAGGGCTGAGAATTATAATGGTATGTGTCAGAACTGTAACCAGTAAGTGCTGCAAACACAAGCCCTGATTATACCTGGTATTAATGTGTTTTTGTCGATCTGATCACAAGTATGAGGGAGACAGATTCCTATTTACACCTTATACTAATCTATCGCTATTGTCTACTTTTGACCTCTTCTGTCCTGATTTCTTTGAGGACTTGGGTGGGTAATTGTATGGAGTTTTTCAGATCTTTTGGACTTCTAATGGACAAAATAGGCTTGTGCAATTTACACATGAATGTGAAACATTAGAAGTGCAGCATGTCTGTTCTGTTCTGAAATGGTGAGAACACATTGTTATTGGTGTAGATAAGAACGTCTACATGAAAGCAGTTCGGTTGAACTACTCATAGTTCTCTAGTTTCACTGTAAAAAATAATCCTTAAAAAAAAAATGGTAAACTACTGGCAGCTTTGGTTGTCAGCATCATACCGTAAAAATACAGTGTGTTAATGTTTTTGAAATTAACAGCTAAATACCATATTGTCAGCTAGAGTATACAACTTTAATTTAACAGCTATGCTCTAACACAAAAACAGTAACACACCATATTTTTACGGTATGATGCTGGCAACCATAGCTGCCAGTAGTTTACCGTTTTTTTTTTTTTTTTTACAGGATTATTTTTTACAGTGTTGTTTCCCCCAAGAAGAACCCCCCAAAATAGACCTAAAATTTCAATGTTGAAGGAGACTGGATCACAGTAGAATATCTTATTATGGTTTCAAATAAATGTACAAATCAGATTACGGACTAAAAAGGACTACAGCTCATATAATTACATCAGCCAGAATGCCTCACCGAAAGCACATCTCTGAAATTTAAAATCCTCTTTTATCATGTTTCATAACCATTTCGCCCAGTAGCTTCATTAATCATGTCTTTCACCTAAATATCATCGGGCTGTCGTTTATAAATGGGTTGATTTGATATATGTTTATTCACGGTGGGTGTGTGAAGCCTGTGTGCGTGTTATGTGTGTGTGTTGCTCTCTGAATCAGAGTGTTCATTATGAGACTAGGCTCTTCTCCAGACAGAGTTCCAGCATTAGTATTGGGCTGGTAGTAAAGACTTTAATTTATCCCCTGGTGCATTGGACTGGCAGATCAGCGCCATTTAAAGTTCATGTACAGGCCCTATGGCCAGAAGTTCTTTCATATTACATTTAAAATTAACCAGCATCTCCAAAATGCCACATTTTTTTAACCTCTCTAACTTCAAATATACCGTTTTAAAATAAACTGATATATTTCTGTTCAATTGCCATAAATTCAAGCAGCGATTCAGAAGTACTGCAATGAGAAACACATTAATGATATTGTCATTTCAAGTACTTTGCTTCAACCAAGTCTGGATTAAACAAACTGTGTTGGCAGATACGTTTGTACAAAAAAAAAAAAAAAAAATATGTATCGGAGTGATCAAGAAGATTTAGTATGACTGATTGTAATTATACAATATACATTTTGATTTACATCCTGACCCTCTGAGAATCTATTTAACTGTCTTTATGTTCTGAATATCCTTGTTCTCTTCTGGATATCCTTGTTCCCTAAATAAGGCAAAACAAATTAAGGTACTGTCCAAAATGGTCTAAAGTCAAAGAACACAGAAGACTAAGGATAACACCCCTTTATATCAAACTAAACCTCAATAAACTGGTCAATAAACATAAAATTTTACATTTATATTTCCAAATAAATATTATTAACTATTTTATTTGTGTGCATATACATATGTACATATTAAATATAATAGATATTCATTATTGTCTAATTGAATGTCCCTGTCCTGAATATATTGGGCAACCATAAGCAAAATTGTGGTTCATGGTTGTGATGTCAAGGCCAGTAGGCTATTTTAAAAGGGTCAAATAATGCCATTTTTTTGTACAAGTTAATATGAATCTTTATGGTCAAATGAAAACTTTGTAATATACTTTTATTAACAATTCTCATTAGTATTGTAAGAATACCTGGTGAAAAACAGCTCTGTTTTCAGCACGCCGTTTCAGTGCATATGCCTTTAAATGATAATGATCTTCGATCTCAACGTGCCCCTCTGTTCCATGGGCTGTTTTACCTTGAAAACAGTTGAGGGTATATTTTGGAAGAGTAGTGAGATTCGAACACTATGTGTTTACTGATGTATACGTTACTTCATTGACAGGTTGATGTTACAACCAATGGTCATGAAAAAGAACAAAACAAGAAAAGAGTCTTTGAGAGGTACAACATTAAATGCACCTATGATGAAGGACATTTGTATTCTGATTGGTAGATGTTTTACAGAGGGTCTCTTTGGAGGGGAATCAATCCAGATTTGCAAACACACACACACACACACACACACACACACACACACACACACACACACAGAAGCCTGGTGAAATACCCTAATGGAATATACAATTTGATCTATCTCGCTCAAAGCAATATGATGAATGGACCTGAAGCTCTTTGGAGTGAAGAGTACACAAGAGTGATTGAGGTCCAATCCATAACAAAGACTGTTGTCAGGTTCAGGGTTTAAATTACAGGAGGCTATTAGCGAAACAAGCCACTGCGTTACAGCTACACATCCTCTCGCCCTCCCTTCTGCCATCTAACTCAACAGGAATAAGTGGGCAGAATCAACTTCCCCGACATCCATCAAGCGAAATGAGTTTGCAGAAGGCAAGGACCCAGCTCACCCTCAAATAAACACTTCAATCGTGCCCCGCATTCAAGGGGAGACATCTTTCTTTGAACTGCACTTGTGTGTGCATCTGTGCGTTCCTTAATCCTGATAATGGTTTTAATGCAATCAATGTGAACAAAGGCGGCAGTTTGATTCTTTATTTGTTGGTTAAAAGGAGAGAACGAGAGGTCAGGCTTGAAAACGTTCAGTGATTACTGACAGGCAGAGTGTTGCCCCGGTTCATTAGCCCAAACCGACCTCGGGCGCTTCTTGCCATTAATAACAGGCAATGGAAATCAAATTGGCACTCATGTATGTGTGAGATTCTGGCTTCATTGAAAATAATGTTCTGTCTCATTTTAGCTTAACCATATGTAAAGAGGGTGTATGATGTATGAATTTGTATATGTATTAAAAAATATATATGTATCAAATTAAATTGGCTATGGTGAAAAAATTAAAATTTGGCTGTAAATTAAGAACATAACTTAAATAAAATAACAAAGAGAGAGAGAGGGAGAGAGAGAGAGAGAGAGAGAGAGAGAGAGAGAGAGAGAGAGAGAGAGAGAGAGAGAGAGAGAGAGAGAGAGAGAGAGAGAGATAATCACACCTTTGCTAATGAACTTTCCCATGTGTCTTGAGCAGAGCAAGGACATTGTTCAATGACCATTGTAGAGACGTCTACATAAATGAATACCACAGATGTTAAAGGAGTAGTTCACTTAAAAAAAAATAAATAAAAAAAATAAAAATTGCAGATAATTTACTCACCCCCATGTCTTCCAAGATGTCCATGTCTTTCTTTCTTCAGTCGAAAAGAAATGAAGGTTTTTGATGAAAACATTCCAGGATTTTTCTTCATATACAGCCCATTCTCACCCCCAAGGCGTCACTTAACTGACGCCTTGGGAAGCATTTGGACATGCTTCAATATCTGACGCTTTAGGCGCCCTTTAGCGTCAGTTAGATGACGCCCTAGGATCGCGTGTACCCTACCCCCACCCCACACCTAAACCTAACCGCGTCCTCTAACAGACGCTTTCCTTTAGCGTCAGTTAGATGACGCCGTAGGATCGCGTCATGTAAGTGACGCTAAAGGGCGCCTAAAACGTCAAATATTGAAGCAAGGTCAAAGGTGACGACTTGGGGTGAGAATGCGTTGTCATATAGTGCACTTAACTGGGAACCAAACGGTTCAAGGTCCAAAAGACAGTTTCAATGCAAACTGCAAACTGTTCAAAGTGCTTTAAACGATTCCAGACTATTAATAATTCATCGAATCGAGTCGAATGAAAGAATCTTTTTCAAGTCATTTGGTTCATTCAACGAACGATATGAATGAATTGATTTTGAAAAAGATTTCTTCATTTTGATGAACGAGTTCTAACAGGAGAGTCACGAACATGCATCACAGAACAGAGCAAGGCGAGCGTTTGAGCTTTTTTTTTTTTTTTTAAATGAGCGATCGTTTCACTTGATAAGACCCCGTCGTCTGGAATAGTTTAAAGCCCTTTGAACAGTTTGCAGTTTGCACTGAAACTGTGTTTTGGACCTTGAACCGTTTGGTTACCAGTAAAGTGCATTATATGGAGAAAAAAATCCTGGAATGTTTTCATCAAAAACCTTAATTTCTTTTCGACTGAAGTCTCTAACTACTCCTTTAAACTCTAGTCATGGATGAGGATTAAAAAGCAGCACAATGGTCTTCAGAATGAGCATTTGTTTGAATGAACAAGACTCCAATTGCATCATCTTAGAAGCAAGCATAAAGGGATTTTTTTTAATGCAAATGACTTTTTATGCTAATATTATGCCATTTTTGAATGGCTAAGGACTGTGTAGAAATTGTATTTCCATGGTAAAATCTTCTGGGTCTGCTTAGCACCTGCTCTTTTATGCTACACATCGTGAAATTGTTTCAGAAACCTCTAATTATCACATCATATAATGGTTAAATCAGATTAAAATAGCAAATGCAACATTTAAGTGGATCAAACCCAAAAAAAACCCATCAATTTAAGAGAGAAAGAGAAAAGGTTCACAGTTTGCTGTTGAGATTAGATGAACAAAGAAGGATATTTTCATGACCATTTTATCATTCTATGTGATGTTTTGTAATGTAAATATATAATCACACCATACTAATTGAATATGCACATGCATTCAAAACAGGAGGAGGTAGAAGACTGGCCTATGGCCTCCACCATTTGCTATCTAATGCAGCAGAAAACAAGAGTAGAACTTCCTTGTTAATAAAGTCACGTTTGTTTCATGACTCCTCTGGGATTTGCTTTGCAATCAGCTTTGAAGCCAGAGTGAATGTGGCAACGGAAAGTCCCAACGGTCCAAACAGGAAGTCATCGTCAACACCTGCCATTACAAATTCTGACCCTCCCCTTATGCATCCTAGGTAGGCATCTTAATTAGCACATGAGGATGCATATTCATGAATGAATTCAGGTACAAAGGGATAACAATATGTTAGTTAAGTGCTGTTCACCTTCTACAAACGTTAATCCAAACTCATTTCTAATCAATCATGCAACTCTTGTTTTCCAGCAGGAGAAACTCTGATGGAATTTGTGAATTTGCTATGATTTCGGGATGAAAACTGTGTCATTTTGCAGAATGGGTTGAAAATATGTCAACGGGAGCTGAGGGCATTATAAAAAAAAAATAGCTAAAATATTTCATATTATTCATAATTAATGAAAATGCAGGTGAAGGGATGCAATTTGGAAACTGAATGATTCTGTGTTCCCTATTCTGTGTCAACCTGGAATAATATGAATTAATTTTCAGTGCATTCTGAAAATACAAAAATGATCTGCATTTAACAATTTAAGGGTAAAATCAAATGTTATTTGAGGACGGAAAGCTCAGCTGCTCAGTTGAACTCTGGAAATGTTTTGAAGTCCAGTCAGCTTTACTCTGTTATTTATCTAATCTTAATACGCTTAATAAGCTTTAGTATGTCAGTGAACGAGCATACCTAATGAAGTAGTTTAAATGCAAATGATTGTCAGATGATTGTCAGTGTTTTTCACACACATGCACTCTAACTTAATGAAGCATGTGCAATTTTTATCATGTTTACCAGAATGGAGAAGAAGCTGGGGGAAATCTTCCTGTTTCTTGTATATGTGTCCTGCATCTCTGGCAACTCTAATGCACTGAAAGATGCCGGTGATCAAAAGCATTGAGGTGCCCTTGATTCCAGCCCCCTACAGACTTGCTCTGTCTTTGTTATTCATCTGATTCGTCTTGCATTTGAGATTCCTCAATTAAAACTTTTTAAGATCTAATCTTCTCTTTTAAGTGTGACTCAAATTCCTTATTATTCCTCCAAGCCATAGAAAGAACTGAGCAGAATGATAACATTTTTAATTGAAAGTGCAATTTGCAGGCAAATTAAAAATTTTATTTACTTAAATTTGCCATGACAAATTTCTGAAGGTTTGTTGTTCTAAAATGTGTGTTTGTATATTAAGTGAAACATCACTCATCACATACAGTCAAAACTAAATAGCAGAAACGAGAATAGGGTCAGAAGTATAGAAAAGTTGAAGAAAAATGAAAAGCATGCTTTATTTAGGTAAGAAACAGTCCACCCAAAAATGAAAGTTCTGTCATGATTTCCCCACACTAATTTTATGAGAGTCATTTTAAAAATCATGACTTACTTTCCTCTGTGAAACACACACCAAAAAAAAAAAAAAATTAATAAAAAAAAAAAATTGATGAATGCACTGAGACAAATAGCACGTATTTGTTCAAAGTAACATCTTAAAATGCTCTTTTGTAATGAGACAAGACACTCTAATCTAGTTTTTTTCTCCATTAATTCTGATATCTGTTCTTGAGTTGCTGCAATTGCTAATTGAGAAAGACTTATGACTTTTTTTATAATTTATTTTAATTGAAATACGCTGGTTGAAATGACACTGACCTGAAACATACAAAATAGCCTTAATTAAAAGTAAATGATCCTTATATATTATAGATAATATTTGCTAAGTGTAGCAATAAACACCTCTTATTTTTTTTCTGAAACACGAAACATGTTCTTAAAAGTCTCTGAACTAATTTCAGAACCATTTGAATCAATTAAAGAGAATTAAATGACTTCTCAGCAGACTCATTGAATTATTTATTGCATTTAATGATCCCGGCGGAATAAAACATAAGTCCAATTTCTCATTCTGAATAATAAGTGATTAATGGGTGGGGGCATTTCATTACAGTGCTGTTACTGAAAGTTGGCATTCAGTATGAGTCATAAGTTGTAGAACATTTTTGAAGATAACAAAGTACCTTTATCACCAAAATATCAACAATCTTCACTCTGTGGTCGAAATGAAGACAATGTGTGAACTTTTGCAAAAATAAAATCTTATTAACTTTACGATTAGAGTGTAGAGTGTATCTTCATTTAATAAATATAGCTGTAATCTTACATCATTTGTAAACAAATGCAAAAATGGTCATTTTTCCATATACAAAGCTAATGAACTAAATAAATAAATAAATAAATTTCCCTGGGGATTTCTGGGACGGGAAAAATCACCCAGTGACAATAACACTATATTTAAAAAAAAAAAAAAATACAGTACATCTTTAAATGAATCTGTTTCTCAAATGCAAATGAAAGTTAAATTTATACTGATCGATGTGTACAAATTAAAAACAAGCCATACTGTCTAATATAGCGTTGTCTTATGTTTAGCTTCCAATCATTGCAATTCTAGAATCACTGAATGTTATGAAATACATACTGTGAGTACATTGTATTTGGTTGGCATATGGTCATGCATATTGTATTTTAGTAAGCACACAACATTATGTGTGCCTATGCACATGTGTGTATTGAGAATCCCTCCTGCAGCCCTCTGATTAACAGCAGAAATGCGTAATCCTGACATGATACCCTGCAGGCCTCTGTCTGAACACTAAACAGGACTGGGACAGGGGGATCAAGGGACTTTGGGAATGGAGAGGTGTCTCTGTTTGTTCCCCTTTCTTCTATGCGAAATGCTCATGGGGAACAGCCTGCCATTCATAACTACACAGCAGAGTCTCAAATGCACGTGCTTCTTTTAAATATACAAAACTCTTTCAAATATTGTTTTTATATGTGACAGGGTTTAATGCAATCCAAGCAAACGTCACAAATTATACTTAGAAGGGCATGAAAGTTAACTATAAGAAAATATGTAGAAAGTCTGTGACTAATAAAATAAAAATAATGTTTATAGGTACAAAATTATATATATATGTAGAATCATGTACAATTAAAATGATATATCATGCAGTTATATGGGACTAAAATTTAAATCTGGAAAAAACAAATAAACAATATGACATAAAATGATCCTGATATTTAAGACTCTGCACTATACATTTCAATAATAAATCACAGTTCAACAAGGAGTCCAAAACTAAAGTCTAAACATGATAGTAGTAGATTTCTTACTTACTAAGTAAATAAATAACATTATTTAGAGGCCAAAATCAAACACAAATTCTTTGATACACGTTGTCTCCTCAGTCGTGGGGTCATTGATAAAACACGAAAATGTGACATGACCATGTTAACTTTTTAAATGCATTTTTCCTCTTCCTCACTAGAAAGGCAGACGTCTGTTGAATTCTAAATAAAGAGAGAGACACCATATGTCTCATTTAAATCATCTCTACTGTATAGTTTAATGTTTTCAACTGTGAAATACGATCTCATTCTTGCAAATCACTCATATTAGAAGTGTGAAACACTATAGCTGAGCAGATCCGATTCAATTTGGAATTGCCATATGACAGAACCAGCTGCACACCTTGAATGTATTTAAGTAAAAAAAAAAAAAAAAGTACAGCTCATTCTTATGTTCATATAATGACTAATGGTAGCTCCCCTTCCATATGTTTCTACTCGTCTGTTTTAGACATTACTGTTTGTCTTTTCTAAACATATGCGCACAGTCTGAAAGGTGTGTGGTAATTGGCAGGTTGATCACCATTTAAATTTAGAGATGAAATGGATCTTTGGGGTTACTGGTTTGCTATTACCAAATCTTTAGTGCTCGTACTTTACTCTAAAGTTTGATTTAATATCTGAGTGTAGACATTAGAGGACCAACTATAAATGAATTAATCTTATAATCTTATAATGCAATTTAAGAAATTAAGCAATTTATTTTAATTGATTGTAATTTAAATCAATTAAGCTATGTACATCTGTTTGTGTGTGTGTGTGTGTGTGTGTGTGCTTTGTTGAGCACTGAAAAGAACCCACGTCTGCTTGATCAAGTTTAAGCTTGACAGACAGCTGGTGTCTGTATGTACCATTGATAAACTGACAGAAACACACACACACACACACACACACACACATACATACACGCCATATGTTGTGTTTTGGTTCAATGCGCTCTCTCATTTGACTGCATGCAGAAGAGAAGGGCTCTAATTGGGTGTTTTCGCAACCAGATGTGCAATAAATTCCGTGTAGAACAAGATTATCATCAGTGGCACTGAAGAGTGAGAGAGAGTTATGGCCCCAAAAGTCTATTAGTTCGGCCCATTTGCAGAAAATGGAGAGATAGGATTAAAAGACAGGAACGGAAATGGGAGTAAGCAGAGTTTAGGCATGAGGTGCGGGAATCTCAGATATCTAAGATGTCGTAATGAGGTGCATTGCCCGTCGTTATCCTAAGAACGTGATTGTGCTTGCCAATTATTTATTTATTTATTTTTTTAAATATTTTGCTTCGGTTTGGTTTCTCATGAATAAATTTCCTCTTGTTGAGTTTAACAGCGTTTGTAATGGACTGGACTGCACTGCACAGCTTGACTCGCGTGAGAAGAGAGCGAGCAATCTCAATGGATGCTCTGGCTCCGGTTTCAGAATCACTTGCACATATCAAAATCATTACTTGGCATTTCCCCTGATTGAAAGAGGCTAATTGTCCAATCAGAATGTGATCATGCATATTTATGTGAGCATATATTATTAGCCCGAACAGAGGTCTGTCATGCAGAAAGAAGTGGAGAATTTCCCATTTGCGCTGGCGTCGGACTCAGGTTTCAATAAGCTAATAATTAAATAGCCTCAATTTCCAGTTGATCTGCCTGGAATCAAGGCACAAGCAAACTGGGACAAGCCCTTGCCTGAAGGTGAGAAGACAGAATGATATCGAATACAAGTCTTTCATTCCATTCGAGAAAATCACATCGCCAAACCCTTTTCACTGATGCGACCTCATGCAAATCTCATACTGCAGAGCAGACCGGCGCAAAAAAAAAATATTTTTTTATTGCCAATTTCTCTCCAAAATAGTCTTCTTTGCCTCAAAGGGTAAGGCGTATTAAAACGTATACAGATCTGCTCACTAGAGGAGTATGTTCAAGATATGGATATTAAAGGCTGGTGCTACAAGTGATGCGGGATTTGCTACTCTCAGAAATAGGGAACTTCAACTCTCCTCTATCCCAGGGTGATGTAGCTTTGTGTCCGGACTTCATTGTAGACTCAGAACTACAAATGAAAGCGTAGCGTAAGTTCTGCCAGGAAGACTCAACTGTTACGTCATGTATTAACTTCTCATCTATCCAATCACGTTCTAATACGTGAAGTATAAAAGACCCTTACTTACACTCGTCTGAGTTCGCAGACGGGGCCTACGCCAAAGAACTTTATTGCATATATGGCTTGCTGGGCTGTTAATAAAATGCTTTATTGTACAGTTTCTTATCTCCCGAGTCTTTCTGGTAGATGACAGAGGGCCTAGGAGATTGAGATTAGTATTTCCGTTAGCAAGTCTAGAGCATGACCCACAGCTTCTCCTTATTCCTCTGTTGTTATTCTGTTCCCGACAACTATTACTTATGCATGCGGGGCATTGAAGCTCTTTAAAGAGAATTTGCCTTGTTAATATAGCCTGAATAAAAGAATGTGTTCTGGTCCTTTAAAATGAAAAGAGAGAAAGTACACTTGGCCCTTGATTGGAAAGGTACTTTTGCCCTTGACCAACAGTCCTTTGCTTTATATGTGAGATGCTTATCCTGAAGAATACACTGGACACAATGAATACAGCCTTGGAATTATTTATTTGTTATCTGGTGGGATTTGCTTGCATGACTTTGCCATGTTAAGTAACAGAAAAAAGCCCCTCTGGAGCAAAAGCATTTTGCTCAAGGACACGAGGACGATATCTAAAGGAATAGACCAAGCAAGTTTGAACCCTTTGGTTATAGGCTTACAGTTTTCTTGCCCATTCTGGCATATTTCCTACTGAAAAAAAAGGAGGCAGGACATATCGAGCGGCTCTTCTCTGCCAATAAACATGGTAACAAAGATTAACTGAAAAATGTGCTATGCTATTTACTACAGAAGAAGCAAACATGACCAGAAAAAAACAATAAAAAAACAATAGTGCAAGTCATTAACAATTAGATAACAACGTGACGGTTTCAAATAAATTAATTATTTCCCGGTCTCATCCCAAGGCGTCATATTGGTGAAGCTTTTGAAATTGCGTCTACATCCGACGCACATGGCACCCTTTAGCGTCAATATGAAATGCAGATATATATGGGTCAGAGGGCGCCTCCTAGTGGTTTAACACTAACCCTACCCCAGACCTAAACCTACCCATAACTGAAGCGTTATATTAATGCTAAAGGGTGCCATGTGCGTTGGATGTTGACACATGGTCAAAAGCGTCACCTACAGTATATGTCACCTATATTGAGCCCTAGGATGAGAATGCGTTGTTCAAAACTTTTACTGATAATTTACTCACCCCCATGTCATCCAAGATGTCTATGTCTTTCTTTCTTCAGTCGAAAAGAAATGAAGGTTCTTGATGAAAAAAATTCCAGGATTTTTCTGCATATAATGCACTTTACTGGTAACCAAACGGTCCAAAAAAACAGTTTCAGTCCAAACTGCAAACTGGTCAAAGGGCTTTAAACGATTCCAGAAGATGAATAAGGATCTTATCAAGCAAAACGATCGCTCATTAAAAAAAAAAAATATATATATATATATATATATATGTATATATATATATTAACAAAGTTTAAGTTGTATAAGCTCAACTGGTCACCTTGCTCTGTTCTGTGATGCGTGTTCTTGACTCTCCTCTTCGAGCTCGTACATCAAAATGAATGAAAAAATGAATCAATTTGTTCATTTCGTTTCGTTGAATAAACCAAATAACTCAAAAAGATTCATTCATTTTGATCCTGGAATGTTTTCATCAAAAACCTTAATTTCTTTTTGACTCAAGAAAGAAAATATCTTGGATTTTAAGTTTTTTTTTTTTTTTTTTTTTTTTTTTTTAAGTGAACTACTCCTTTAATTAGACTGACCCTCTGCAGGTGCATAAATGGCAGAACAACTTACATCTGCACAAAGTGGTGCTAAGTTACATGCCAACATTAAACACGATTAAATTAATACATACAATGTTTAATATCTGGTTTAATTTTTCACTCTCATCAACTAAAAAATACTATTTCCACAAAATTAACTAAAATTAATGATGAAACACGACAAAATTTTGTAATTCGATTAGACATTCTGAATCTTTTAGTGTTTTCAATTTTATCTATGTTATTTCAGGCTAGACTATATGTGTGATTATTCAGTTTTTTACATATGTCTATTTTTATTTTATTTATATATATATATATATATATATATATATATTTTTTTTTTATTATTATATGTAGGCCTATGTTTGACAAGTGAGTCATATAGTCTGTTTACCAGAAACATGAAAGACTGCAAAACTGAAATGCATGCTTCTGTTCATTTAAAAAGTTAATGCATCACTTTTTAGGAGTACACTCACATATACATTACATTAAAAGCGAACAGACATGGATTAAAGCCACACAAAACTCACATTTTCAATACTAAGCTATACCACCCACACAGTACATAGTGGATTGGAGTTTCACAGCAAAGTTGTTTAGAGCTTCATCGTCTTGTTTTCTGTTTTCTTGTGTTCTGTAATGCAATAGTAGTTACATTTAGCACAAAAAAAAAAATCTTCAGACATTTTTCAGAGCTGAAAATTGTAGCAAAACGCTTAAAAACATTCACAGGAAATATGGGCAATTACAGATAAAAACCTGTATTAAAACGCACATTTACAAAAACATAACACCTGCCTGTTTTTATGAGTGGCACTTCACAACTTTGTCAGCTGTGAAGGTCTCTCCAAATAACCAGGAGACTAAGCGTCCTCCACTACAATAACATGCTAAAAACTTCATGTTCTATTCATACTGAGTGCCCATGTGGCCACTTGTGATGCCCTTTATTTGTGGCATATTAAAATGGAAACTTCTGGTAATTTTTGTCTTCAATGCCAACAGACTCAACCTCCCACATGCATAAACAAATAGATCAAAAAAAGGGGGGCAATGAAGAAGAAATGAGAATAAAAAAACAAGCAATAAAAAAAAAAGGAGAAACAAATTCCATCTGTCCCGATTTAAATGTGTTTTGTCACAGGCTGCAAAGGTGCCTTTCACAACTCCGAAAGGTGAAACTCCAGGAAAGTTCCTGCGAATGTGTATGTGCGTATGGTGGTTAAGCAATCGGATAAATATATAATTCAGTGTACACCTGTTAGACAATAGCAATCAGGGAACAGCATGCATGCAAAGAAGTCTGAAAATAAATAAAAGAGTCAAACAGGCCAGCTGCAC
>NW_024121543.1:8575813-8767728 GCF_016745375.1 Pimephales promelas | reverse complement strand
TTAAGCAGAGGCTCCGCTGACAGATAGATTGAAGTCAAACAGAAATCTGTCCTCATAAATATGCTAACAGCCCAGCCCGTCATACTCTTTTCTCTCACCTCCCTCACGCCTTTCCTCCCTTCATCTCACCCCTTTTTCCCTTCCTCCTGCACACACCTCATCTCCTCTGACAGGTCAGCGCTCCATTTGTTCTTCCTGACTGATGACATCTATGAGGGCAACTTTTGTTCTTCTCCAAAGAGAGAGAGAGAGAGAGAGAGAGTGTGTCTTCCGTACTGGTTTGTCAAGGTGTTCAGTGTCTGTTCTCACTTCAAAATGCTTCTCTGTAGGGAATGTTTTGAAGATCTCTGCTGTGTATGTGTGTGTGTATGTGTGTGGCACTGCCAGATGTCTGATGTCTGAGGTGACAGTGAGACGTAGTGGAGGCTCATCGGACCCCTGGCTGTTCTCTGAGGGGCCTTGGGGGCCGATGCCTAAGCGTCTGAAGCGACAAGGCGCCGAATGAACGATAAGCGTATAGCAGGACAGGAATGTGAGAGCAGGGAGGCCGCAAATCCCAGGTGTGCTGTCTGTTACGCAGGAGCGGGAAGAGAGCCGGACTGCAGATAAGATGACAAAAGAGTCGGGAGCGTGACAGGAGGGGTGAAAGGAGCGAGAAAAAGGAGGAAAAAGAGGGGCAGAGAGCCCCCGTGAGCTGAGCTCTGCCAGGGGCTCTGTGTACACAGCTTTTCTGACATTTACACCTCTCAACCACTGCTATCAGACCTGTTAGTGACACGGCCCCACTGAGACTTCAGGACAAAATGCTCAGAAAAGACTTCAAAATGACAATTGCGCCATCATAAGCTGTTAATTCGAACACCTTTTCTCTAACTACAGACCTCTATTACAATGGCTCATAGTTTAGGAAATCAGTAAAATTAACTAGATTAAACAGCAGTTTCTATTAACGTCAGAGAGTGAATCTGAATGACCCTTTTTTTTCCTCACTGAGCATCTGAGTGAAGAGCTGTTAGTCCACTTGACAGTAAGCCTATTTACTATTCACTGAATGAATGTTAATCTGTCTTTAGTGTCTTTGGCCTATTTCCTTACTGAACTGTCAGCATACTTTACATACACACACAATACATGTGTAAATAATAATAATGTTTATTATTATAATAGTTATAAAAATGTCATTTATATGGAACAGTATAACAGTTGGCCACATACATACATGGCATCACTATAATATATTCATATAGTTCATACATAATATAAATAACAGAATAATAATAATATTTCTGCTGCTGCTGTTGTTTTTAGAATATTTTTAGCGGAAAAACAAAAAACAAAAACAAACTTGGCATCATATCTTTTTTTAAAAAAAAAAAAACACATGCCCACACAGAGAAGCACCCAAACAAAGTTTGTGTTCACTCATACACTGAGAAGTCTGACCTTATAATTGTTTTTGAAGATGGTGCAAAAAGCAGATTGTTTTTCTCTCACACTTCTATCCTCCCTGAGAGCTCAGATTGTGTTTTTTTAGCCTTTTTTCGACAAAAGGTGATGACACCCTGAACAGAGCATTCGTCAAAGTGTTTATGATGCAAACACATTTCTTTTCGTTTCTCTCACAAACATTCCAGGCAGCCTTTCATCTTGTAACCTTTATAATAGTGCAAATCCATCGTCTGCAGATTGAAGAAACCAATCATGTCCTGCCTATCCTCGCTATTGTATCCTACGGTGACAAGCGGTGAACTTTAAATCTTTATAAGTGCTCGGAAAACATTCATCAAGCATTCAGTATATCTAAAGACATCCAAATAAGAGTCTAGTTTTGTTATTAGTAGCAGATAGATGATTAGTATTATTAAATGTCTGTGAATTGATTTATTTGTTCGTCCTGAGTAAAGGTAGCTGCTGAAACCAGGGAATAGTGTGTGTGTGTGTGTGTGTGTGAGTGTGAGAATGGACTGTAGGTACCACCTGGGTACTAATGTGTAAGTAATTAGGCTCTGGCACATGCACAGACAGCCGCACCTCGCTCCTTAGGACCCCAGCCACCATATGCTGCACCAGTTGGGAGTTCAACTTGCCAAGAACTCTAGAAGAAAGAGAAAAGTAAGTGAAAGGAAAACCATAGCTTCTTCCTTTATATCAGCACTCTTTCTGAACATTTTGACCTAAAATTGGATGACCTTCTTAGCTAGATGCATTTAAAACCACAGATAAACAGAGTAAATACCACAGGAGAATGATGAAAGTAAATCTGGTAATTTGCTAAGTGCCCGCTCTATTCATTCCAGTGTAGCCTGATCTCAAACACATTCAGAATGCTAACAAAGAAAAGGGGTGTGTCCTTAAAAATGAGCTGGGGAAGCTAGTCAAGGATTAAAGTGGTATGATTTCTTTTTACAGAGAAAAAAAACAACAACAACAACTAGATAGCATAGCAGGAACTTGGCACAGCACACAGTTAAAGACTTAAAAGAGAAACCTTGGAGAAAACGTTCTTTCAACTGCATTTGTGAGCGTGTAAAATCAACAGATGCTAGCCAAATGTTGATGGGTCTATTTGTTTGTCAGCTTCTGAAATGTTGTCCCTTCCCACTGTGAAATGCATTAACAAAGTCCCATACAGAAGATACTATTCAGATACCCTTCACTCTTGACAAGCACAAGTCATTTCTGGGTCACATTCTGGCCATTTGTGGATAGAGAGAACACACACGCATACTCAAATATGCTTAACCATCTGCTCCTGGTGCCTGTTGTCGTATAACATTACCCTTAAGCAAACTCTGCAGGAAGGGCAGCAAGGGAGTCTATGGTCTTTTGGTGATACTTCAGAGATCTGAAAAGCTGTGGTGTGTACTTAAGTTAATCAGAGATCTGAAAAGCTGTGGTGTGTACTTAAGTTAATTTGCAAATACCCTAATAAAATATTACCACCCAGCCCCCAACCCCCCCCTCCCAGAAAAAAATAAAATAAAATAAAATTTTACTTCAGTAAAAGTAAAAAATAAATAAATAAATAGCCCTACTTACTTTTTATGTACTTACATTTGTAAAATACCGATGAACCTTCTTTATTTCTATATTTACGTTGTTAGTTACATAGCTAGTTATTGCTTGTTTGCTTTCAATTTGATATGAACTAACTGTACAAAATATTTATATAGGGAAAGAGGTTGAATGTTATAGACAGATTAAGGATATAGCTAATAGGTTTGGAATTATTATAAACTGCACTATACAATTTGAATACACTCTAAAAAATGCTGGGTTGATTTAACCCAATTTTGGGTAAAATATGGACAAACCCAGCCATTGGGTTACATTTTTAAATTACATTTTTTAACCCAATGGCTGGGTATGTCCATATATTACCCAAAATTGGGTTAAAACAACCCAGCATTTTTTAGAGTGTAGTCTTCAACAATCAAGCATTTCATTCTGCTTACAATCATAAACAACTTCTTATTTAGCCTAAATATGATTTTCATTATAGTTCATCTGTAAATAATAGTAATTATATACAATACGTTATAGTAACTTCCTTTTTGTGCCACCAGCCCAATTGTCAGCACACTCGAGCTTTGAGGAGGTACTTCTTGTTAATGTCTAATTTTTAAATCAGAACAGTTCAGACTCTGAGCAGATCATTGGATCAGTGAATTGCTGACTCAGCAATAGTACAATTTGCTATTGAAAAGCAAATTGGCCATCCCTTGGCCATCAGGGGCCCCCAAATCGAGTCGAAAAGTTGAAAAATATATTTTTGAGATGAATTAAACAAGTGACAATTAATGAATTACTATGAATGAATGAATGAATAATTAAAAGACAATAAAATTCTGATTTCATGATTAATATACCTCCCTACAAATGCTGCTGTTTCTGGCAGCATTTAAGTCATGCGCATAATCTAGATCTCAACTGCGCATAGTCGTGGACGCGCGGTAATTTTAAGCTATGTCACAAAAAAGGACGTATCCCTCTGGTGCCGAAAATAGAATGAAGAAAATGGCAGAAGAGGAGAAAAAAGAGCAAAATAAAAGTATGTTTGTTTTTGCAGCAATTGAACCTTTCTACGGCAAGCCCAGAGGGGAAAAATACAATGCATACGCACACATACAACAAGCGCCAGTACATCATTACTGGTATTATAACAGACTTTGTTGGATTCTGTCATGCACAATCAACAAAGTCTGTTACAATGATAATAAAAATAATAATAATAAAGATTTTGTGGACTGTATTGAGACATAATACTTTTTTTTTTTTTTACAGTTTTCAACAATTATTGTCATCATTGAACCCTTGATCTTATTATGTTTTTGCCATTGTCATTATTTTAGCAAATAATTTATTTGATTTCTTTTGAGACAGTTTGCTTGAAGAAGTTTCAAAGAGTTAGTAATAGTTAAAAAGTAGGCTATCTATTTCTTTGTATTTAAATAAAGCATTATTTATTTTGTATTTATACATAACCTCACTGTATTAATTTATAATCTATCATTATCGTGTGATATTTGTGTCAATCACCAGAAGGCTCTGGAATAAAGCTATATAGAATAAAGACAGTTATACTATATAGCAGTTCTTATTCTCTTTAGTTTGAAATAATGATGTAAGTTTCACACAAGCTGACTCTAAAGTTTCTCAAAATGAAAATGGTCTAACAAAATAGGCTACAGATAATAGAAAAATGTAGTACAGTGTAAATGTTAAAATAGGCCTACTTGCCTATACTACTGAGAAAATGTATATGACGCAAGCATGTGAACCCTGAGGGCTCTTAGCTCAGGCAGTATTGACATTCTGATTTGAGGCCATTATTCTTATTATACTTATAGGCACAGCTTCCCTTCTTCAGATAAAAGTGCTATTATTTGTTCAAGGCTCCTGGGCTATTTTTTTCTTTTTTTTTTCTCAGGCAGCACTGATCTCTGTGTTAGCAGGTAAATCAATTTTATCGGCCACGACAGGTTCCAAGCTCTGCCGTCTGTGTCCAGTCATTAGCTATACTGATTTGTGTAACACGTTAAAAGTTGTTAAAGATACTCTCTATTGACATCTCTGCACATCCCTTTTACAGCATAATCTCGAATGGAGTTTCCATTCATCTTCAGCCTGGTCCCTGTCCTCTGGCTTAAAGGGGTAGCAATATTTCTGCCAGCATCCAGCAGGGTGAAACACAAACTATGTTGAGTTTTTATTTGCCTCTGTCTGATAAGGTTCAAGTATGGGGCTGTTGACATCATGACAAGAGTTATTCATATTTTACTAAAAATATGTTTCTGCACATTAGAAATTAGAGAGGGAGAAATAGAAAAAAACTTTTTTTTTTGAAGAACTTTGACTCTCTACTTTATTATTCTCTACTGCAAATGAAAAAGTTTACTGTACAAATCTCTGCAAGAGAAAATAATCCTGATAGTGATCCTATAATTGTGCTCAAAATGGCAACATTCTATTCTGCCTGACTATATTTTCTGACTCTTGGTTGTGATAAATAATTAGTGTTTCAGTGTGTGATTCTACAAAGGATACATATCCCGTGAAAGAAACGATTCTTGAGGTTTTTTTTATTATTAATCTCAGCCTACATTTAAATGCAGCATAAGTGTAAAAAACAAGCCAAAGCGTTTTACCTCAGCAACAGTCAGAGACTATTCAGTTAAGTGACTGGAACAACCAGCACTTAGAATAAACAATCTGACCGCTTTGAATCTTAGGCGCTCTATTTTTAGCATTGACTTCTTCATCCGCAACGTTCGTATTGACTCTTCAAAGTCTAACTCTGGCGTTGGATTTTAACAGAGCACCATTCCACTTATCAAGTTGACAGAAGGTGCATCCCTATCATGACGAACACACGAGCTGACTCTTTTGTGGAGTTAGGATATGATGGAGCTGAACAGAACCAAATGGTGGAACAGGAGGAGAGAACAGTGTAGCCCCCGGGAGATAACAGTGGCTGCCACAGTGGATGAGATACTGATCTAAATGAAAACAAACAGAGATAAGAGGGAGATTGGAATCACACTGGCACGTTCTGGAGTCCCTGCGTGTGTTTGTGTTTGCACTCGAGCCCGTGTGTGTAAGCCCCCACGCCTGCCCCGCGGAAGCGACCACCCATCAGATAGATATCAGTTTGAACAATTAGAGCGACGCCTCCACTCTCGCAAGATGATGATTCTCACTGGCGTAGTTTGGGGTTTAATTTTGGGGCCCTTAATTTTTTATGAGGTATCATTGTGGAATCTTGAGTAGGAGATTTGCGAGTATGCTTTTTATGTCGCTCAAGGGACATCATCCACATATCAGCGAGAACAGATGAAGAACTCGGTCTGCTGTGGCTGAAAGCGTGTCTCCAAGACTCAGAGGTAATACTTCTGCTCTGAAGTCAGATGAAACAGAGATTCTGGTTTGGGGCCCTAAAACCCCATTGGACATCTCTCCCACAGCTTTCGCAGTTAATCTGGTTGATGCGCCCACTAAAGCTCTCATATTTTGTGATCACACACCAAGGAGCAAGAACTGATCCAGTAATCTTGTTTGATATCTCTATCAAAAACTCAGACGATACGCCACTAGGGAAATTAGCACAGTTTGGTATTTGTGTTTCGGTAGGTCAGATTGATAGAGTGAATGCCAGTTTTTGCATGCCATCTTTGTCCTTGAGCACTTGCTTCAGTCTGAATGACCACAAACACAATTTGTCAGATCTCATAATGCATAGCGAGCTGGGTTTTGTGTTCATCCTGAACGCAAAGTTATACTGTCAAAGAGGCCCTGATTAGCTGAACTATTGAAAAGCTTTCTGAAAAGGGTTGTCCCGAATCCATAATTAAACTTCCATTAGTCTAACATAAAGTAGTGGCTTTACTTTGGTATAAATTAAGGGCAAAACACTGACTGCACCATTCTATTTGGGAGCCCAGCTGCAAACATATTTAGAAACATTTGTGTGATTGTTTTAGTGCGACAACATTTGTAACACCTCCTTAACCACTCTTTCTATTAAGAGACTGCCAAGTCTTGAGTGTTAGATTGGAGTCTAATATTCATTCCACAATCTTTTATGGAGACATGTATGCACTCACATAAAAAGAGTCTGATGGCTGATTAATCCACTTCAGGAGAAACCATTATCACAAGAACAATTGGTGTGTCTATCCTTGTGGAGTGGCCATCCATCAATGTCAGCGCTACTTATTATTCGCCATTGCCTCGGGAGGTCCACATTTAGCCACCGTGGAAACTCTTTCAGGTTTGCCTTTAGTTTTGCCGTGCAGTCATATTTTAAATTGATGTGTTTAAATACTTAAAAGGATAAACCAAAACAATTGTTGACTACATACACAAGTTGTTCTCAGATCAAAGTAGAGTGTTTTGGTGCTGTATATCAGTGTGTGTTTTTAAAACCTTTACAGATCTATGTCGATGCCCTTATTTTAAGTGAGTTTTTGGTGGTTTCACAGTGTTTCATAATTCTTCCGTCATCCGCCAGTGATTTGCTGCCTACACGTGAAGTGACCGTCTGCACAAATGAGTCATTATTCACACTAGACACTGACAGTGCGGAGAACTCGGAGTTCTTCACAAATTCGGAGAAGACATCATTGAAGCTAAAAACGTTTAAAGTCACTGTTAACAGTACACAAAATTGAGTTCTTAAAAATCATCTTTCCGCCTTTCTTTTTAATATTAACCACCTTCAGTTACTTCTCCTTCCTCAAGATACTCCCTCCTTTACAGACAGCATCCCCATTTGTTTTTGCTTTCAAGCATTAGATGGATGCTCAGACTAGAGCAACTCTGTATTATAGGACACCCTAACATAGCAGCATGGTTTCAGACTGATAAATATGTTGACATTTAGGTTTTAAACGACAGTGACTTGACTGCATTCAACAGGTTTCTGGGCTGGCTGGACAGTTTATTGCCTCTGGCCCATGTTGCGGAGTGGTCTTCCTCCACATTCAATAGCCAAATAAGACATTTCAGTGACTCTTTCTGCAAGTTACATTGTTACAGTGTTGTAATGTTGTTTGCATTATAAGCAAGAGCTTCAGCCTACACCTGTTTCAGACTAGAGCTCTCGCGATAACCACAATATGCAACGCATTCTCACCCCAAGGCGTCACCTTTGACCATGCTTCAATATTTGACGTTTTAGGCGCCCTTTAGCGTCACTTACATGACGCGATCCTACGGCGTCATCTAACTGACGCTAAAGGAAAGCGTCAGTTAGAGGACGCGGTTAGGTTTAGGTGTGGGGTGGGGGTAGGGTACACGCGATCCTAGGGCGTCATCTTACTGACGCTAAAGGGCGCCTAAAGCGTCAGATATTGAAGCATGTCCAAATGCTTCCCAAGGCGTCAGTTAAGTGACGCCTTGGGGGTGAGAATGGGCTGCAATATTGTACTACCGTGCTACTGACAAGTCAAACGCAGAGGATTGCAAGTAACCGCAACAACCGCATATTCATGTTTTATATAAGTCTATACCCTTCTTGTTTTTAACTTCATGCATGTGTATTGAATATTAATCAAGTTCATAATGATAACAAGACTGTCTGTTTATCGTGGTGATATAGCCTACAGAGGCTTCACACAGACAGTGAATGAGAGAGATCGGCTGAGCGCGTGCGATTACCTGTGTCTGTCTTTGAAGTCATAAATATTCGTGAAAAGGTTGCCATGTCAAAGGAAAGCAAAATATTTGTTGTATCATCCTTTTAACGCTCACATCATGGGTATTTACCATAAATGTGCGTCAGCAGCAGCGCTGGTCAGCATCCCACAGCGCGAGGAAGCCGCAGGGAAATAAAATCAGCGAGTCACGCATTGAATCAATGCCATATTGGTCTCTAATACAGTAAGTGAAGCATCAGCTTCAGAGTTACCCATGCGAAGCATTGCTGCTCAGCTGAGCCTTGAAAAGTGGAACTCAGTTAAAATAATGAACACCTTGTTTCATGAATGTGTTCGTTGAATAAACGGTTTAATGACTCAAAGTCTGTTGTCGTAACAATGTGCGCGCCTTTCAATGCGCATATAGACACGGTTTAGTTTCCGTTACATTGGTCAGCGCAGTCTCATCCCAAGACGTCATACAACTGACGCTTTTGACCATACGTCAACATCCGCCGTTTTAGGGTACCCTTAAACATCGGGTAGATGACATTATCTAATCCTAACCCTACCCCAGACCTAAACCTACCCCATCACCTAACTGGCGTTAAAGGTAAAGCGTTAGTTGGATGACGCCCCAGGATAGTCATCTAACCAACTTTTAAGGGTAAAAACGGCGGATGTTGGCGTATGGTCAAAAGCGTCAGTTGTACGACGTCTTGGGATGAGACTGTGTTTTACATTGGTTTACTGAAAATGTCCTTGTTTTTGTCCATGCTGTCCACATCGTAAACTTTATTGACTGTATATAGCAACAAATACATACAAATTAGATTAATGGCGGTAATACCGCTATTGAGCCAAATCATCATTACCGCTAGGGAAATTCAGTAACCGAGACAGCCCTATTTCAGACTGCTGTAAATATCCTCAATTGTGTAGAGGCTAAGTTGTTTGTCTGAAATAAACTAAAACTAATAACTAAACAGTATAAGTGACTTACGATATATTCACTTAATCATTTGTTTAAAAAATACCATTTTATTCATGAACAAACAAGCAATCATTGAGTTGCCTAACTGATTCATTCAAAAATATTGTGTCATTCAAAGATGAAACATATTGCGATCTATGAGTGAGTCATTTAAACATTCACTCATTCACATTGATTTGTTCAAGGTTGATTCATTCAGTAATGCAATGCCACTGTTGTGTTTGATTCGGTTGAACAGTTGATTCTGCTTTGGCTTTGTTTGAATTTCCAGTGGCAGAGCAAAAATACACTATTTGTCTATAAAACCAAACTTAATCAAACTTCTTATTTATGGAACTGTTACATAAAATCATACCATTTTCACAGTCATGCTGATGGTCTGAAAATCAGCAAAGCTGTGATTCCCTTGTGATTTGAAACAACACTCTGCTTGAGATATTGTTTAATTGTCAAAATGGTTGTTATCCATAAAAAGATGGCGCTTTAAATCACACAGCGTTGAACCACTCATCTAATCTGCATGCACAGGATAACTCCAGTCAAACCTATTTGTAAATAAATGCATTTACTAAGTCATAAGTATTTGATATATTTCAGTTGCTGATGTTTGAGAAATTGCAACTGCTGTAGAACACAACTCAAAAAAAAGCTGTATAATTCAGTGTAAAATGTATAGACGTGTTGCATTTGTCACCAACTTGACATGGTGAACTCAATCAATGGCAGTATTTTTAGTCTTGTCAATAGCATTCACAACCTTTGAGTTGCTTTGATTACATTATGAGGTATTATAATAAAGTAGCACTCATTTTTGTTAGTGATGGACATGCATTGTTGTTTGAAATATGGGCTCTCTGAAAACCCACAAGCCTTGTCACTCCTGTAACTCAGTATTGTCACACACAATGTTTTCGAGTCCATGTTTTTCATTCCTCTACTGAGGTCAACAACCCAGCAGTTCATGATCACAATTCATCTACGTCATGAATACGAGATTCATGAATACGAGATTGTTAAAAAATTTTGACTATGAACGGAAAGCTGTTTTTGCTGCTGCAATTTTACATGAACTCATTATGTTCAAGGTGAATCAACAAAGCTTGGCATCCCTGTTAATCTTTAATAAACTGAACGCAGTATCATTCCTGACAAGTTGATGGTGGATATGCAAGCACACATTCTTCATCAGTGTGAATTATCTTATTACATCAGTGTACATGTGTATCTGCTTCTGTTTTGGATTAAAGTCCAACACTAAGAATGAGTATTCACATTAATAAGACTTGATATTCAACAAAAATACATTCCTATCAAACCAATGACAAAATAGAGAATGTTTATTTATTGAATTATTTGTTAATTGTTTTATCTCTTGTAGATACAATTTGGACTCTTTTCAATAAAATATGAGCTTTGAATTCATGTGCTCAGAGTCACTAAGGTTTAGCTGTTTGCATGGTCCAGTTAATCCATTCTTGTAGATGTCAAACCTGCACAATCTGTAAAAACAAACAAACAAACAAACAAACCTCATCTTTTTCATGTATTCTTATATATAGGTCTATCTATGGTGGCCGAGAGAGCTCAACACAGTGCAACTGAAAAAAAAACCACATGCAAATAGAAAAACACCTGCAAATAAAGAAAACATCTTCATCAGTTCCCTTTTTAAGGGAACTCGAGCTGCGTCAAGACACTGTGGGAATGCTCCTGTGTGATTGTGTCATGAAGCGTGTGTATGATCAGTCCAATGGAGAGACGAGACGTCACAGGCGGGTGATTTCATCGACCATCGGGTGAGTTTATCTATATCTGTTCTAGTTGCAGCGCATTTCTGTATTTGGTGGCGTTTTGAATTTTTGCAAGAACTAATTTCTGTAAAGACCCATTCAAATTCCTAAAGAAGTTATTAATCAGTGAGAAGAATTCTACATTAAAAGCATCTAAGGTTGCTGGAGAGATATTTGGAGGAGAAACATAGATGCGAATAGGCATGTGTCAATTCCGTCAGACATCCCTCCTATTAATTCACTGTGCACCCAAGTGGAAAGAGGTGCAGCATGCTGTGAGAAAGGCAAGGACATCATCATCTCCAGGGTCTAATGGAGTTCTGTACAGAGTGTACAAAAGTGCTTTAGGAGTTCTACAAATTCTGTGGTAATTGATCAAAGTGGCATGGGAAAAAAAAAACAGGTTGTACCTAGAGCATGGCACCTAATCACTTTAACTGTTAAAAGGACAAAGACAATATCGCTTTCCTTATGAATGCAACCTGAAGAATATCAAGTGTTGCAGATAATCCCCTAGTTTAGTTGATCTCTCTCATAATATTCTGCTCTACATAATTTAATAATCCTCGATGAAGCCAATCAGTGTTCCTTCGTAACAAGTTCAAAAGTGGCGTTTTAGAATTAGTAACAAAGGGTTGGGCTCAACTGCTAAACTGTCAACTTGAGATTTGAATGGCAAGATGCTGCACAAAAGGGGTTTTAAAGACACTCCATTGTTGTTTCTTGTTTATTTACACTTATGCAGTCGAACTGTTGTATCGGCCCGATTGCCAACGGCCGAATCACAGCCGTGCTAATATAAAGTTATATTGCACGGCGACTCATGTTATATAGGTAATGTAGAATTTCTTGAAACTGCTGATATTTATGGTCTCTAAATACAAGAAGCATAAAAAAATCCTAATGGTACAAAGCAGGGGCTCGTTCTTCGTACGTTGCTTAAAACATCCGAGATCAAATGAGACATCCAAGATGATATCATCGTGCTAATCATGATCCGGCTAATTGGGTTCTTCGAACACACCTGTTGTTTATGATTAGTATCGCTGGATTGAGTTATCTGAGATAACTGCGCGTTCTCGCGTTGGTTTAAAAGGGGACATGTATCGATAGCAGAACCAGTGATCAGCAACGCTGCTATTGGCTGTTCAGCGTGGCCAAAGAAAACGCCCAGTTTTTCTCCCAAGCAGAGCAAGCGCTTTTAATGCAAGGTTATGCCGAATTTCAGTCTTTAATTAAAACGCCAGGAACACCTCAAAGTGTGCAAAAGCCAGGAGAGAGTGCTGGCAAAAGTAGAAGACAAATTAAATGCGTTTGTGGTGGCCATGTTAGATGTTTTAATAACTTATTATTATTATTATTATTATTTTATTTTTATTTTCATAATTTCATAATTACTTTGTTCATTGTAATGTCGAGTCACCACACTATAATAATGGACATGGTGAAAGTGAAGTACAAAAATATTCTACTTAGGCCTAATGGTAATTTTACTAGGCCTTATAGGCCTACTAGTCTCTTTTAAAAAGGCACTGTTAAATAAATGATTGTCTGTTTATAAAAGCAAACAGGAAAAAGGCTGAGAAAAAAACTAATAATGATGCTCCTGACCCTGGCAGAAGAGCTGACCCTTGGGTTGGATGTGAATTGCCCTGTTGTGAAGGGCATCCCTGGGTTCAGCTCTTCCAGACCCACATCAGGGACCAGTAGCAGCAACACCTACATCACTGGGAAATGAGATTTAAATTATCTTTGTACACTGTGAAATAATTTGCTGCTGCATTAAATGAAGTAGACCCATAATGCAAATTGGCTGGTTTAGTCATTTCAACTGTTAAATCTTGAGTAATGATAAATTGCTTTGTCTTGTGAAAGTAAAAACTGATAAACTTATGTTAATGTAAAAATATTTTGCCATGAGTTATCAATCACATTGCACTTGAGAGTGAAGAAAACTTCAGATGACTGTCCTTTTGAGGAAGTACTTTAATTGAATTGATGGCTTTAATTGATTTCTACTTGTGCCTATGCCTATTATTTCTGACAGGAGTCCACATGTACAGAAAGGCCTACAGAAGAGTCTGCACACAGCAGTGATACAGGGGTGGGCAGTGTAGACAACTTTTCCTTTTTATTTGTTGCATTAGGCATGTGTGACACAAACGACACAGGGTGAAATTCGTTCCCCATTTGAGTCTTCAACAGAAAATAGAATATTTTGAAAAAATAAAAATCAGGGGGAGAAATAACTTGACTAAGTTGCACTAGAAATAGAGTTGCTTCAAAATAAACTTCAGACTTAAATACACTATTTCACACAGAGTACTATTGCTGACCTTAATATCTCTTAATATCTCTTGACCTTAAAATATGACTGAATAACTGGCTTTTCTTTACAAAGAACTATTGAAATAAAACTCTAAGCAAATAGAGTTTTGCAAATTTGTCTTGTCTTTTATTTTAGGCTTAATTAATTTTTTTTTCTATGTTTCTGATGTTGGCAATGTTGTGTAATATGACTGGTCTGGGGTTTGGGTCAGGGAATGGGGTCATAAAACACCTGTCTCCATGCAGGATCCTGTTGTTATCACCTGTATAATGGAAAAATGCAATTCTCATCGAATCGAACATTAATGTGCATTTCCCACAAAATAAAGTATAAACGACACCCTCACGACGATCGTTTCACGAGAAAAAAAAATAATCTCAGAAATTAGGCTACACTATCGTGCTGCGCTAAAGGACTTCCCGTATCAGCCGCGATCTAATCCTGTTTACATGAAATAAGCCTGCTCGCGAGCAGGTTCAAGCTGACGGACCTGTTGCTATGACAGCAAGTCCAGGATGAGCGTCGAAGAACCAAACGATCCAAGATCATGCCAAATCGACAACAATCAAATCCAGCTAACTGAGTTAGCGAGGTACGAAGAACGAGCCCCTGGTCATTAAAATTAAAAATGTAAACGTATTTTAATCAAAAGTCGTTTCTGAAAAATTAGTGAAGTATTTTATTTAGAATACTGTATATGTATACTCTACCCACCTAGCAGCCTTTTATTACAACAGCTGTACTATTTATTTCACACCTCAAATTTGAGAAACTTGTTGTTCAGGGAGCGATGACTCATTTGAAGGACCATTCATAGATCACAGATCATAACAATCTATCAAACACTAACTGCACCACAGATGCAAAGAATAAAGATGTTGACATTAGTTCACGGTGGATGAAGCGGAGACTAAACAGAGGCTGTTTTCAGGGTCATTTATCAGATGAATAAACATGCACACTTTTGATGTATAACCTTGTGACGCCCTGTGATAAAAAAGTGATCCTCAAACAGAAAATTAATGAAAGAGCACTACTCTGACTTTAAGTAATTCCTTTCTTTTTCTGTTTTCTCTGCCCCTCCTTCCTCTCTCCCTCCCTTCTCGTCTTTAAGAGGTTTTCTGCCAGAGCTGTGCAGGGGTTGAAGTGGATGATGAAGAGGCTGAGCAGGGGGTCTGGCAGCGCTGCATCCCACACAGAAGCCTCTCTTGTGGGCATGCCGAGAGAGACACAGCCCCCCGACGGGAAGGTTGCTGGCAGTCTGGAGCCGGAACTGCAGAGGGAAAAGGCTCATTCATTAATCTGCCTAACCACCAGGGCCGTATTAAGACAGTGTGGTGCCCCTGGGCACTATACCTCAAAAATGTCTCAATTGGCTGGAAGTGTTTTCGACCATATCTCCAATGTTTATAAAGGTAAATATGGTGCAAAATGTGAGAGCTTGTAGAATACGATGTGAGAACTTTCAGAACAAAGAACAAAAAAAGAAAAAGGTAAAAAAAAAATCTGAACTTATAAATTGAAATTTGCAATCGTAGAAATTGTTCACACCTGTATTCTAAACGTGAAGTCAGAGAAAAAAAATGATTTGGTCATGTAATCTTTATTTGTTAAAAATGTATTATTATTAATATTATTATTATAAATTAGTGTTCATAAACGAGTCATCTATGGTCTTTCAAGAATTTCAAGTTAATAATATAACAATTTACGAACAAACAGTTTTAAAGCTTGTGTCATGTGGTGCCCCCCTAGTGGTTGTGAATGGTTGGTGCCGCCTTATGGACAATCCGGCTGTGCTTACCACCCTCCATGTACCTGTCTATTTTCTCTTCTCACCTTTCAGTGAACATTTCTTAAAATATATATATATATTTTTTTTCTGGTGAAAATAACCTTTTGTTCATTCAGAAGGTTCCCTTGAAATTAAATGTTCTTTGTGAAACATGAATGCCTATGAAGAACTATTATATTTATGTGAACGACTTTCTTCCCCAAAAGAAGACATTTTAAAGAATGTAGTATTTATTTTATTTTATTTTTTATGATGCTGTTACTATGAAATGGGACTGGGGCTTTTAAGCTTCTAAGTGTCTCCACATGAGTCTGAATGCTATTAAAGCCACACTGTGGAACTCTTCAACCTTCAAAACCCATTGAGATGGTACATCGACTTACAATAGGTTGAATGACACGTCTGCCGTAGCCTGAAGGTGCCTGTATCGCTTTTACTATCACTTTGTAACTTCGGGTTTTGGGTAGGAACCCACTTTCCGGCATACGTCACTTCCCCCACCACCCCAAACTTCCTCAGATTCTGACGTTAGTGTGCAACTCGCGTTTGATTGCCGTCTGTATGTTTTCGTCATGGCCGAACAACAGCTACAAAGGAAGAAGGCAACGGTTTTATCAGATGAAACTAAAAAAAGAAATAGGAGTAACGTGACAAATTAAAAGCCAGGACGAGGATTAACATTGAGCGGAAGGGTGCTCAACCGATGCGGACGCTTGCCTGCACGCAAATGCCGTTTCCAAGGTAACCCAGATAAATTCATATAAGCAGTGTAGTATTTTCTGGTATTCCGGTCACAGCCGATGGTGTTATGAGTGTAAAAATCCCCACATCCCAGTGTTCATTTCTACACACAAACACAGCCCGCCTCGGTGCAGGGCTTGCACAAATAAAATTGACTCACGTCAAATGTAACGTTACATTAAATGTAGTGAACATGCCCACGACTCAATAGTACCCACAAACACTACACACCACATGACCCACAGTTTCTGTAAAAATAAACCAACATACATAACGTTACAGTCAGCTCAGGCCGACGGTGTTTTCAGTGCAGTGAATGTATATTTTTCACTGAAAGTATAAAATATTTTCACTGAAACGTGTAACATCTGCTTAAGCTCTCCTTGGCACATTCAAAGAAGTTCATAAGAGTATAGTGGCAACTGATTTGTCAACAAATTTGTCTTTTGAATAGGCTAATTTTTGGTTGATTTAATATGAATGATTAACAAATCATATAGATCCGGTTCACAAATTAATCTTAATGGCTCAATGACCTAAAACTTAATGGAAAAAAATTACGAATGGTTTTGGAATTACATGAGGGCAAGTAAATGCTGATACTAATTCATTTATGGGTGAACTATCCCTTTCAAGGCCGCTTTTAAGGCTTTTTCTATGAAGTCACGCATCATTTTGTTTCGAAGTCATTCTTCCCTCATAAATCTCTCCTTCGCTTGATTTCCCTCCTCCTTGCTCCACCACCAACCCCATTTGCTCTTTCTCTATGTGAGGGAGCGCTGACAGATCCTAGGCTGAACGGAAACGACCATGTCCATCCATCCTCGCCTTTCCTGCTGCCTCCCTCATCTTGTGTCTCTTCCTCCTCTCCTCTTTCAGTATTTTTTTTTCTTTTTTCAGGTGTGCTGGGCTCTTTGGCATTTCCTCTTTCTTATCGCAGGAGGCAGGCAGGAGTCACAGGCAAACAACACGCATCATTACCTGTGTGAGTAAAGTGGTCGGGTCCTGGCACCTTCAACCCTTGCAGAATAACTAATGCTTTCTGGAACCTTTTCCTAGCTCTGTACCAACCCAGAGGCAATTTGGGTGCTCACCACATTGCAGATAGCTCAGATAAGTGTGCATTTATTTGCCCTCATGGCTCCTAAAAACCTACAGCCTTGGGGTATGTCTAGAGAGCAGTCTTGTGACCCCCATAGTTTACCTATGCATTAATGAGAAGGATAACTCTTCAGAATAGAAAAAGCTATTTCTTTTGCCTACCAGTTAAAATAGGTGTTTACTCATGCCATTACAAGCATGCTGTTGTTTTATTTATTTAGTCTGAATATGGACACACCATAGCACACCTTCAGAATGCAGTTGTCCTTTTGTCAATAGCTCAAGCACATGGATTGAGTTAGTGCTTGATTTTTAATAATCAATTGAAACAATAAAAATATATTTATCGTGAACTGTGTTTTTTTACTATTTGATTATATTTTTGTATTCATCTTCTTCGAAAATGGTTGTGATGTTTATTGAAATGTGGAACATGTGGTGTTTTTTGATGAACAGAAAGATCAAAATAGAAATTAAAATATGAAAGAGAAATGTGAATGAACAAATGTCTTTGCTATTGGTTTTAAAAACCTTTTGCATTTTAATTATTTACTATCTGTAGCGATATAAAAACTAGTACTATTTACTATCTGTAGCAATGCTAAAAAACTATTGCATGTCAGACACCTCAACATCACAAAAAACACTAAAAATCATGATCTAAAAACACATTTTCACTCAATTTAGAGCATTACTAATATAATAGAATTTATATTAGTATATTTTTATAAAAATGTGCATGGAGTTATATATTTTATTAATTGACATGACTTTTCAATGTCTATTATTACACTTATAGGCTTCTTCATATATTCAGTGGGAACCCTGCTGGTTCTTTAAAGAAAAAAAAAAAAAAAGATTTTAATCTTATCCACCTTATTTCTGACGACCTTACTGCATTTTGAATTATGAGCGGCATTTCCGGTTTGGGGAAACTTCCATTCAAAAAGGTTGAAACGAATCATTTCAAACCATAATGTTGATACAAATAAAGCCGATCCGTCAGTTTGATTGGATGAATCTGGATGAGCTGTCAATTTTCCTTCATGATTTATTTTCAGACATCATGAGAAGAGTGCTATACTTGGTATTTTAACATGACATGTTGACATAAGAATATCTGGCAAGAGCTCTGTTCAGTCGCTGCTTTCTTTTCCTCGTGATTATTTTTATTTTTTCCTTTGCAATCTGCTGTAAAATTATGAAAAAGGACAAAATACACCACGGCACATTTGTGATCTGTTCTCCCAAATTTAATTTACGATATTCCATAAATAATTCACTGGAATGCACAAAGAATCTCGTTATCATCCTCAAATCCTCATGTCTCTTTCCAGGTTGGTTTCACAGGTAAATGCAATTTATAATCTGTCAAAATAATGGAAATCACTTTGATATAGTCACGTAATGCTGAAGTTAAAGAACATTTTTGATTAAGGCTTGTTATACAATACAGATATATATATTTGCCTGCTACAGTGATATTTAACCAAATACTCGCGCTTGCTATTTTTGGTCTGTTGAAAGTACCTGATTCTTTTAAACTTCTTTTATTTTATTTTAATGTTCGATGCTTGAAGGGTGAGTCGATTACTGTCGTCTCTGTGACATTTTTTTAAACGTATTTACAGCTAATGGAAGTTACACCCATAATTCGTGCAAAGCGTCATGGGGCGTAGGAATAAGGTGGATTTAAATGTTTGTTTTTTTTTTGTTGTTGTTTTGTGGTCTCCTTTCAAATCATCATGATGCACCTTGGAAACTGATTGAGAACCGGTAGTGTAGGCACATTTATACATATAATCTTTTTTATACAATACAGTATCAAAAGTTACAACATTTCAAAGCTGTGTTTTGCAGTATGTTGGTGTAATAGGGCAAATCTGTAATTTAGAGGCACTAGCTCTCATGCATTTATCATTCAAGGTGAAATGCATTTACTTTCAAATGCCAGTAACTCAATCACTCAGAAAATAGACACAGGACCACAATCTCATGCAGCGTTCACACGCAGACAAGATGCTAATTACAGAGCTAACGACACAACACACAGAGCTCCTCGCAGGTGTGACTTCCAGTTTACCATGTTCCCAGATTCACCAAGAGAAATGATTACCCTACCCAAAGAGATTACCCTTTCAAAGCAAAGAAGATATAATGGATGTCTCGAATGTATTTTTGTAAAATATTTACATCTCAAATTTTAGGTTCATTAGAAAAATAAAATAAGCACAAATTACATAATTGTTAACATGTAGAATAAAGGGTTCATAGTTGACTTTATAATCTTTGCAAACATGAGCACAGTTTGAGACACTTCAGAGATATTTTCTGAAATTCCAACACTATCTCACGACCAATTCGTACGAATTCGACGCATGATTAAAAAGTGTATAATTCGTACGACCTCACTCGTACTAATTCGTACGATTTGTCTAAACCCACGTGATGGTTAAGTTTAGGGGCGGGGTAAGGGGTAGGTCATTCGTACGAATTCATACGAATTGGCCAATTCGTAAAATATGTACGATTTAGCAAAATCGTATTAATTCGTACGATTGAGGTCGTATGAATTGTTACGAATTAGCCACTTTTTAGTCATTCGTCGAATTTGTACGACTTGGTCGTGAGATCGGGTTGGAAATTCTAGAAAATACAATTATTTTATGAGAAACATCTGAGAAGCCGGAGACTTAAGAGACTGATCTTCAAGCTGACATTCCTGCAGGTCGTTAGAGGAAGTTTTAGAAGTTTGATAAACATCCCCTTGCATCTTTGAGCAAATTGTGGTATTTGGATGTTTGCTGCAGATCATCCTTACAGTTTACTCTGATTGGAGGAAGATCTGTGCATCTTTGCAAAAGGGCAGCCTTGCCAAACTGAGGATTAAGGAGTAACTGAAAGTGAAGTTGAGCAGAAAGAGTCGTGGTCGCCTGATGGGGAGTTTTAATTGCCTGGCATTTTCTTCCATCTGTCTTTAACCTTTCATTGCTCTAATTAGTCAACAGGTCATATCTCATCCTTGCTATAATCACCCTTAAAGCCTGTCACTGCCCACTCTTTTAGCACTGTTATGTAACTGTACAGTAGTGTGGGGGTAAATCTAATCAAATTTAGATCAACTAAATGTATTTAGATATATCGAAATCGTCTTCCATTGTGATTTCCCGTATATCTAAATATGTTTAGTGAAAGGTAAAACTTCCGAAATCTCCGTGTAAACAATGCGTGACGTAGACGCGCAAGAGATCACTTCCGGCGTAACGTCTGGAGACGGTTCAGTTGGACATCTGATTCAGATCAGTTCGACGGCTGTTAACAAGAGGTAAACACGATATAATTACTGTTCGTTTTCTCACACAAACCGCTCGTTTCATGTCTTAGGCCATCAGTGTGTACTTACATTTACGAGTCATTAAATCATGTTTAATTTTGACTTCTCTGTGCATGCTCTTTGACGTGGACCCCCTTAACCTCCAGTGTATGACTGACAGACAACAACAGTTTGACCAAAAAATGTCAAAATTGAAAATGCTGTGGAAACAAAGACACCTCCATCTTGGATGCCCTTGAGGTAAGCTAAAACATATCAAAATTTAATTTCAAAGTGAACTATCCCTTTAAGCAGCTTTACCATATAAAATTGTGTCGGTACCTTGTTTCAACATAAGTAAACCTTTATTTCTTATGTTCAGCAGCCGGAGTGAACTATTCCTTAAAGTTCACTCTGGCAAGCTGTTTCGAACTCCCAAAACGAACTCCAAACGAACTTCGTTTTGGACTGATTTTGTTTGAAATGACGTCACATCAGTTCCTTCTTCAATTTCGCTTGAAGTATATCTGAACCTTTATACAGTAGACCTATGTTATTTGAATTTCATCATGCTTCTTTTATTAGAGAATGAAAAGAAGCTAATTATTATATACATATATACTGTTTATATAGTTACTTTTAAAGTTTCTTTCTTTTTTTCATTTCTATTTAATTGGAGCCATGCACCATTTATTTAGATGATGCATGTTATTATTGATTTCATTTACCATTATATATAGACACTTGCAAAGAGACAATACCTTCACACACACTGTGGAGTTTACAAGGGTGAGGGCAACCCAACAAAACACATTTAATTCCTTTTATTCTATCAAGTTTAAAGTAGTGTCCTCAGTTTTCATTTCAGAAATCTAGTCAGATTATGGTCATGGATTTGTTTCTCATTTTTGATGAGCAAATTGATTGGCTGATTCTGCTGTGTGTGTGTGCTGCAGTTTCAGCTCATTGGTTTAAAGTCACGCGCCAGTGGTTGACACCCCCCGGGGCATCATCAATTTCGCAAATTAGTTGAGTTGTTAACTGAGAGAGACCTATAGATTGAACATTTAGAATTAATACAGAAATGAATACGAATCAATCAAATATTTAATGAAGCCTAGCATAACGATATAAAATGTAACATTATAATCTGAAATCTTTTTACCCTTAATCAGAATACAACATCATTATAGACACACGGATGTATTTATGGAGGTATTGTTATGTGTGCATACATTACTGAGTGACCAGATACAATCATATTTGTGCGACTGAAGTAAACACTTACGATTTGTTGCGTCAGCGTGTATGAAAGGGATCAGCTGGCTGTATCTTGCATTATAAACAGGAGGTCACATGGAGTTGGGTGGGTATCAGGTAGAGCCTTTCCCTAAGGACATCATTAAGACAACACTGCCTGAACCAGCAGCCTGAGGAAATCTCTTAGTGACTTCCAGGAAACCCTCAAGAACAGCAAGGATAAGTCAGGCCAAAAGAACTCCACAGTACCTCTGGGATGTTCCTCGACGAAATCAGCACATCTGCTGGACAACTTTCATATTTTGCAACATTTTGCGATGACTTCGAAAATTCCGTTAGAACAGAGGGTGCTTTTTGATAAATCATTAATTAGGCTGTGGACTGTAGAACAGTGATTAGCTAACGCTATGGGAACAAAACAGACAGACTTCCAAATGATAAACATTATTTACTAATCTGTCACAATATTATAAACAAATTATAAAGGCTATTCAAAGTGCGGATGAATGGGCACTATATACAGTATGTTGTATTAATTGTAAATAATTTGAATAATCAATCCACTTGTCGTTTGATTATTTCCTTTCTTCATCAATTTGACAGTTCTACTGGATAATCATTTTCGTATCACTTATCAGCATCACTGTCATATTTGCACGACAGAAGACATACTCACGCGTATGTGCATATGCTAAGACGTGATAGATCACCGCTCTCTGTCATTCTGCAAGTATGACATTAAGTTTGAACATATGACTCATGGTTTTGATGATAATTGGCACACACTTTTTTTCGCCCTGCATGCCATTACACTTACACTTACACCAGAAGTCTTATACCTCTCAAAACTATTAGTCACTTTATCCAAGAAGTTTTAGTTTAGTTGCATTACTGATGAAACTGAATCATTTAAAGGTCCCCTGACATGGGGTTATTTTAGTATTTTATAATGTTTCTTGGGTTGCCTTATAATGTTAATATGTTTTTTAGTTCAAAAATAGTCATAATTTAGAAATAAAATGCAATTTTCCTAGCCTGAATTTAGCTTCAGATTTGAACACTCCGTTTGAAGGGGCATGTGTAGCCAGCCACTGCTGTGATTGGCTGACATGCTTGCATATGGAATAGCTAAGTAATACACGCAAAATTTTCTCGAATACTTTTACTTCAGCTATTATAGGTTTTTACTATTACAGATATCGAGATTAACAAATTGTGAGCAGTTTTTGAAGTATTTAGATCTATCACATAAAATGTTGCCATGATGAGCTTTGAGCAAGCTGATGACAGTCTTATACAGACTAGGGGTACTAATATTAATGTTAAAAAACCTCAGAAAGTGAAAATTTCATGTCAGGGGACCTTTAAATAATGGAATTATTTAATAAACAACAACAAAAATAAACTTCTTTCAACTTTATATATTTTAGTAAAATACTGATTAAATGCAACCATGGTTAATTACAAGTTTTCTTCTCCATGGTAGGCCTACATATCATATGCTTGTCAAAATGAAAATATGATTCCAAATATTAAATATGATCATTCGGTTTATTTTAGTCCTGCCCACTTTTATCTTTACATTGCAGGGATGTAATAGTAAGTTTTTGCAAGTTCGTCAATCTCTCTTGGGGTCAGCGTTAAAAGTGAAGTAGATCTGATGCTTCTCTGGAATGAATCAAGTGTTGTATATGAAAAGTTCAGATGCAAAAGCCTCTAAGTGCCATTTGAAATTTTCTTCTAAAATTATCATTTTTTATCAAGCTTGTATATTTAAGTTCAGTAATTTCACTTAAATGGCAATGAAGATTACCTATTAATTGTCATTTAAGTGAAATTACTGAACTTAAATATAGAAGCTTGATAAAAATGGTCATTTTAGAAGAAAATTTCAAATGGCACTTAGAGGCGTTTGCATCTGAACTCTCTCTCTCTATATATATAGGAATAGGAATAAGAGGCATTCCATTGGTAGTTTTTTTATTTGTTGCTTTGTCATTTGCTGTTTTGAAACTTTGTACTCCGTTGACTTTTTGTTGGTAATTTGGCGTGTAGTTTTCACAAGGTTCTTCACAAGGTGAAAGCAACCTGTAGTGAGTGGGGAAGAGCAAAAGTGAGAGCATCTTTCTATTACCTATAAGAACTTGTTTTGTGGACAATGGTGTCACCGTGCCGTATATAATTTACTGTGTTATAATTTACGCAAATAAAGTACAAATCAATGTCATTCTGAATGGATCACTGCAACCTATTTCCATGAGTTCTTTACGTAAACTTGACTAATCAGTTTTCATAGACCAGTGGTAGTGTCTTTTTTATTTATTTATTTTTTGTCTGTGAAAAAGAGAGGCTGGGTATTTGAGAAGGCGGAGATGTGGTTTTATTTAGTGTTGAGAGTGCAAAGGGAGTTTTATGTGTTGTGTCCTCATCCTGATATATTTGTATGCAGAAGCATGTTTGCACAAAGGTTTAGTTCAAAACAGACCATGGTTCGCATGAAAAATTGGTAAATCTAAAAGCTAAAACCTCACACCAATGTGTCCATATTTTACGAGGTGGCTAATTCGTACGAATTCATGCAACCTCACTCTTGCAAATTCGTAAGATTTTCGCTAAATCGTACATTAATGCATTGCCCAATTCACATACCCTTGACCCCGCCCCTAAACCTACACATCACTGGGGTTCCGAAAAAATGTACGAAAAGTGAGGCTGTTATAATTCGTACCAATTAACTGATAATGACATCATCAGTTTTTTTTTTTTTTTTTAAATATCATAATATAGGGGATGACAGTGGTAATGATTTAATTGGATAAAAGCAAGAGTGAGTGCAGTGTATATAATAATAAAATAATAAAAAATAAAAACCACAATAAGATGGATAGGGGTTATGCCGAGCGCCCAGCATTCGAACCGGAAAATGGGTATAAACATTTCTGGTTTGCAATGGTTAGGTGATCTCTGAGACTTACAGGATTAGTTCAACTCAAAATTAACATTTCCTTATTTACTCACTCCAAAACCATCCAAGATGTTCATGTCTTTCTTTCTTCAGTGGAAAAGAAATGTAATGTTTTTAAGGAAAACGTTTAAGGATTTATCAAATTTAATGAAGTCACATGAATTTCTGACCTCTGTGGTTATACTAATCTGATCACTAAAATGTTTTGGACCCCATATAGACGTACTTAGCGCCATCCACCTCTGATTGGACCACCCGAAGTGGACGTTATAAAATGAGCCACAGATTCATAAGCATGAACATGCAATACAGTTCTATAGTATATAACATACCATCAACATCATCAATGAAGTCATCACCTTCACAACCATCACTCCCTACCTTATTAGAATCAGACCTTTTGAACTCATTCCTTCCTAGAGGTTTAAAATCAATACTGTTGAAATTAAACTCTTGATTTTATGGTTTAAGCAGTTCAGACCTCCCTGAACCACAATCTCTGGACTTCTCAGATGAAATAATGATGTTTGAATCCCCCTCTTTTAAACGCCTTAACTCTGTCTGAGCTTTGATTGAAGAAGTTTAGAATTCTCTTTTTAGTCTCCAAGGAATAGATTGATTTGTTTTTCCTTGGTTGTTTTTCCATTGCTCTCCCTTTCTCATTTGTGCGGCTCACTTCCAAGTGTTTCTCGGTTCTATTCCAATGTGAACAGAGCTTATCACAGATGCTTAAAGCTTTTGCTACCTCTTTGATCCCATGGGTCATATAATACTCAGGGTGAGGAGTAAACTCTTATTAGTGAAACTCAAACACATACACACTTACCAAGACCATTTGCAGGTTGCTGAAATCAAATAATTCAACAGTAGCTTAGTGTTGCAACGAATAAACCTGTAAAACAACTATTCAGCACTTTCAATCTAAGCCCTGTAACTGGGAATCCAAGATCTCCAAATATAGAAGAATAAGCCTAATTTATAACTTTCTTAATCATTTTATTTAAAAAGGTGACAGGGCAAGAATTTAATTGCTGTAATTATGTATTTTGGACAACTTACTATTAAGTCACTCTCAGCTGCTTTTACATTTTTCAAATACCACTCAGCTTCATTCCACACCATATTAATTATGCTAATTAATCATTTTGACAGTTAATTTAAGATAATTAATAAAAATACTAATATTAGGTGGCACACGATTGGAACAAAAGGGGGGAAAAATGTTCTTGACCTACGCAAGAAAAAAAAATCTTCTCTCCAAACTGTTTTTAAATTGCTTCACTCTTTTTTTCTTATTCTTTAAGAGTTTTACTTTTCCCAACTCTTTCCTTTTCTTAATAAACGGTCCATAACAGACTTGAACCGGTTGAACAGTGTCAAATAATAATGTCTCCTCTGACATCCTTGCTCAGCAACATAAGCAAAAAAAAAAAATAAAATAAATAAAATAAAAATAAAGTTCTAGAAATGAAAAGCAAAAAAGAAATCACCATAAATACAGAGCAATGCTCCGAAGTACATTAACATTGATTTTCTGATTACAGAGATTCATCCAGTGTCATGATCTATAAAACTCAATCATAGCTCATGGCATCCGTATGTCTGCTTTTAAGAGGGTGGATTACACGTCCATTAATGAACCTGAGTGGATGCTCTCAGACTGAGAGCTTTAGTTCCATTTGCACAACTGAAAGTTTCACTGAGTTGTGAGTAACTCTTCTGTGAAATTAGCGAACAGGCTTGATATAGAATTGTTGCTTCGGTGAGTGATGGTGACTTGCCCTCCTGTGAACCTCTTTGGCAGTGGTAGACCTTTTTACCTTTCTCTCTCACACTTTCGTACTATTCTGCTGAATAGATATGTGTCGTTGCAAGGAATTCATCACTGTCCTGTTCTCACTCACAAACATGAGCCACAGATACAACCGGACAAACATTCTTGTTTTCTCAAACTTAGTAATGCTTTTAACTCACTTTGTTCCATATTCCCCATCAAAGCATTTACCAATGCTGAAACCAAGCAGATGATCAAGGTTAGGTTAGGTTACTTTATTTGTACCTGCAGATGTATTTGTTTGTTTGTTACTGCACAAATTTACCTGCAGGTACACCTAACCTAACCTAAACACACTGCTGTATTTTGCTGTATCAACATTTTCTGAAGGTTAGGCATTTCTGAACATCTGAAGAATTGAAAAAAAAGTGTCTCTATCTTACGTTAGTTTTCTTATGTTTGCCAAAAGGACACATCAAATCAATCAGTCAATCAAATAAAATAAATTAATTAATTACTAAATACATACATAACAATAATAATAAAATGTATTCAGATGTATACCAGCCACCTCAGATATCACAGTCAAATTTGAGTCATTTAAAGGTGCAGTGTGTAGATTTCAGCGGCATCTAGTGATTCAGTTGCGAGTTGCACTAAGGGCTCAGCCCACTACTCATCCCTCCCTTTCGAAGAAGCTACGGTTGCTAAAACAGGACAAACATGTCGTCTGAGACAGCAGAGAATAGCCAGTGTAAGCCAAGAGTGTGTAACATATTTATTGTATCTGTACCACAGTCCATTATAAACCACATCATGGATAAACTTTACAAAGCCATAGTCAGATGAGGATCAAGGGTCTTAAAATATAACATAATAATAGTAATCATCTGATTGCAGTGTTGTAGTCGAGACTACCTCATTTGAGTCCGAGTCGAGACCGAGACCAGAGAGAGTCGAGTCCGAGTCAAGACCGAGTCCATAGAGAGTCGAGTCCAAGACCAGAGATGGTCGAGTCCGAGTCGAGACCGAGACCAGTGAGGGTTGACTACCTAATTTACTTTTATTTACGTAGAGAAATCCTTTTTTTATTTTACTGAATTTACTTAGAGTTTAAAAAATATGATCAGTTTAGGGTGAAAAGGCCACATAGTAGGTGGTGTTAAAAGTAATTTTATTATAATTTGTCATGCGCAGTTGCGCACTAGAAAATCACCAATCACTGGGCGTGTCAATCAATTTAAAGAAATATTTTATTAACATACATTAATAATCATGAAAAATATTTTGAATTGAACTCGAGTGGACTCGGGAATAAGTCAGAGTCCTAAAAAAAAAAAAATGTTTGAGTACGAGTCAATTCCGAGTCCAAATACACACGAGTCCATGACAAGACCAAGACCATAAAAATATGGTCTCGAGACTCGAGTACTACAACACTGTCTGATTGTCTCACAAACGTAACCAGCACATTTCTCCCCACATAGTAAACCCATAATACAGCGAGGGAGAAGAACCACATAAAACTATCCAAATACATATGTTTTCTAACTGGGTAGTAAAAGTTTAGCTGGCTAATATGAGCTGTTATGCTATAGAGCTGTGGCTAAGCTGGTTAAAGCGTAAAGCCTTGTTTATACTCGACGCGGATACAAAGCGAGGGAGAAGAACTAAGATACATGAAACAATCCAACTACATGTTTCATACCACTGACAAGGGGAAAGTCACTACACGCGGTGTCTATGGCAAGCTTCTAGCTTTTTGCTGCTTCTCTTTCAAGGTAGTGACGAAACACGCACTATAGCGCTGTTTGTTCGCTGTGGCTACGGCCGACCAATAGATCCTTCAGACATATCACACATTGCACCTTTAATGCAGTCTCGTTAAAGTGGCCGTTTTTCTCCCTCTAATGCTTTTTAAATATAGCCTCCATTTACACTTGACAAGGGGGCTGCATTAAATCATTTTAAGGAAAGTTTCAGATGTAAAAGTTCTCAGTTTTATTCACTCACTCTTGACAGATTGTCTATTAAAGAGACTGTAAATGAATGCAGAAGTTGAGTGGTCTGTGGAAATGATTGATATGTCTTCTGTACATTACTGAAATCGTCCACACCCACCATCAACAATTCATTGTTTTGATGTTGGTTTCACTTTAGCAATAGAAAGAAACTTAAATCATGACTTGTCGAAGACTGTAGTGTAGACTGGATTGCATCCCCAATAGGGATGTGTGTCATTGTGTCTGGCTTCTGTACCATCTTAGCTCATTAAGAAAGTCAAAGTTCAATAAGTGATGAAGGCTTATATTGAAATTGATGCTCATTAATCCAGTCAACATGAGTGATCTCCAGCTATTTGGTTTACAAAGCTCTTTTATTATCTTATGAGATTGTTTTCACTTTTTCACTTTTTTGTTGTTTTTGAGTAGAGGGTGCTGATAATATTTAGGCCATATCATAGAACTTCTAAGTACAGTTTGCTTTGACTTTATGTGAAGGACGCACTTCAGCTTGACTTTGTCTTGATGAGGTCTGTGTTAGCATGATGAGGTCATTTGCACTTTGTTAAGAAAAAAAAAAGTCTGTGTACTGAAGCAGCAAACCACGTGAGATTTTTTTTCTCCCCCATTTGGCATCCCTCATCAAGATTTTTTTGACCAAATAGAGCTGAACAAGAGCAGGACAAGGGCTGAAGGAGATTAGCGGGCATGTTAATGTGTGTATGAGTGAGTGATACATATATATGTACGTATTTAAGTCATGCTATTGTTGGTAGTTGCACGTAGATACACAAGCAAGCTCCTAACATACTGTGAAAATGGTTTGCTTGCTCCATCTATGACTGGGAACAGCAGTTTCGGTTGCTAGCTATGATTGTGAGTCAGAGTGGCAGGTGTCTGGGGGTTGGAATACACACACACACACACACACACACACACACACACACAAGCTCCCTACTGGCCGTTGTTATGTGCTGGTAAGAGCTCAGGTAATGGTGTGGTATTGCTGATGTAATTTGCTGTAACAGATGCCAAACAGTTACCGGTGTGAGCTGTCGCATTGACGCTGTTATTGTTGTGACTGCAGCCATTTTAAATCTCAGGTGTGTTTTAAAGCTGGCAACAGTTGATGAGAGGAGGCAAGATGAATCACAAATATTTATGTGCATGTGCTTGTGTGAACTCAACCTGTTCCTGTCCAAACATATAGTTCTGTGGTAAAACACCTTGCTACTGGGACAGTTCCCTCAAAAGGTACAAATATATAGCCTTGAGATTCTGATACCTTTTGCATACAAGCATGCATCCTTCAAAAAATTGTTTGCCTTGTCAATATAATATGCATGCTTTAGGGGTAACTGTGTAACCTTTATGTAAGTGTACTATAATCACTGCAACATAATAAAAAAATAAACACATAAAAAAAGGACTTAGTTTTAGTTTTAAATCCCAGTCTTCAACTGTCCAATATTGGTGAGCTCTTGCAAATTGTAGCCTCCTTTTCCTATTTGTAGTAGCGATGAGTGGTACCCGGCGGTGGGGCCTTTTGCTCTTGTAGCCCATCCGCCTCAAGGTTGTGCATGTTGTGGCTTCACAAATGCGTTGCTGCATACCTCGGTTGTAACGAGTGGTTATTTCAGTCAAACCCAGCAAACAAATTTAGGTTCTGGGAACGTTCTGGGAACGTTAGTTTTTGGTTCCCAGAACGTTCCTAGAACTTTCCCTTAAGGTTAAGGGAACGTTCCCGGAACATTCTCCTTACGTTATAAAAATGGAACCTAAAAATAACCTACATGGAACATTCCTATAACGTTCTTGTTTGGTTCCCAAAAAAATAACCTCATCAGACCATTCGGGAACGTTAGGGGAACGTTCTGTGTTTGCAGCTTAAATCAGTCGGCCCATTCTCCTCTGACCTCTAGCATCAATAAGGTATATTTTCATGACACATATTTTCCTTTGCGCCGCAAAGGAGTTTTCTATTATATATCACAGGGAGCTCCAACACGTCGCTCGCGAGCTACCAGCTCGTGGCTTGATTGGAGATAGCTCGTCAAGGGACCGTTTACATATCGCGTATTTTGTGGCGCTCAAGTTCGTTCAGATGTAGGCACGCTCATTATTCATGTGACGTACTAATTTGTTTATTTTTTTTTACAGGCGCAGTAAAATAAAAAAGTCAACATGAAGGATGTTCAACATGAAGGATGGGGGTGTACTCAAACTTCAAAAACTACTGGTATTTTTCTCTTCTCTGTAAATAAATCTCTTAGCAGAGCTACAGCTAAAAGAACAGTGTTTTTGGTGGTCGAAATCCATTAGCTACCAAAACTTCTCTGTAGTTGTGTTATGTAGAGTGCAGTGCATGGTTTGACTCGTTCTTTTTATGAAATAATAATAATAATAAATAAATGCTGAAATATGTGAGGTTTATCTTTTTATAAAATCTTTTTGTCAAAACTTTATTTTAACTTGTACATAGATGTTAGAAGATAACATGGTGCAAGACACTCTTTTGAAATCTGGCCATCATTTTTAATGTTATTATTTTAATGTTTATGTAAACAAAAACTGCATATTGATGCTAATTTTATTTGTTAATTGCTAGTTTTCTTCATAAAACTTGTTGAATTGATTTCATTGTGTGATAGACGTGATGATTTTGGTCACTATAATCATGAAATTAAATGTTCATGCCATTACATCTCTAGTTATGATAAATTATAATCAACTAAAATCAACTATAATTATGTATTTTCACAGTGTAATATGCAATTTTCTATAAAGAAAAATGAATCTCTGATTCTGTTATTTTCTGACATTTAAGGGTGGCATTCAGGCCTACAAAACTCGTTTAGGTCTAAACAGTTTAGTTGTTAATAGGATAGTTATGAGGCATCATTTAAGAGATTTAAGTATTGTATTACATGAATAGCTCTGCCACTTTCGATTAAAAAAAAAGTAGATCTCAAATGAAAAAAATAATTAGTGGGCTAAAGTCAGCCACGCAACATCGACTTTCTTCTAAATAACACACAGTTCATTCATAATATCACAAATACATCGGGCACTTATGTTGTTATAATATGTGCAGAATTTTTGTGGGGGGTGGGGGTACTCGAAGGGGTCTCGCCCAGGGTGTAATTCAATGTTGAACCGCCACTGCCCCCAAAGGACTGTCGCATACTGGATGTTTTTACACACCATTCTTTGTAAACCCTAGAAACTTCTGGCACCGACAACCATGCCACACTCAAAATTGCTTAAATCACCTTTTTTCCCCATTCTGACATTCAGTTTGGAGTTCAGGAGATTGTCTTGACCAGGACCACACCCCTAAATGCATTGTAATAACTGCCATATACGAGCAGGAGTTCCAAAATATTCCTTTAGGTGAGTGTATATAAGTTTAAACATTTGATATGTCTTACAGAAAACTTTATGTGCTAGGTAAAGAAGAGGTAAAGTTGACACATTGAGAGCGGAGTCCAGATGCAGTGCAACATACTGTAATAGGACAACGTTTTAACTCGATGCAGAAATGTGACTTGTTTTTGTGTTTGAGCCCAGGATCAGATGGGAATAATAGGATTACAGACACTAAGCTTGTGTCAGAATAGATTTAGGTCTTTGCCCGCGGCCATGGGGATCACTTAACAAATACTCTACCCCCATCCAGATGACTTAAGCTCTTTACCAAGGAAAAAAAAACACATGCAAATCACAGACATATATTGAAGAAAAGAATGGATAACACACAAAGACTAAAGAATATTGTGTGGCGTGATTGAGTCGTTCCACAAGCCATCTCTTTTTTTCTGTGGTCTTTGTTTCCTGAATCTAATTAGCGAAAAAAATGGTCACTATTGTCTTTTATCTGTTTTTTCATGAATTGTTTGCAAATTATGAATCCTCACTGTGGTAAAGGTTTCATTTTATCATTGAAGGGACACATCCTGGTCAAGTACAAGCCTTAGTCCAAGATAAAAATATGTGACTAAAGAAACTCAAAGGATTTTTATTTATTTATTGCATGTGCCTGTAGCTCAAATAAAAGCATTGCACTAGCAAAGCTAACGCATGGGATTGATCTTTTTTTTAAGAAGTCTCTTATTCTCACAAATGCTGCATTTATCAAAAATACAGTAAAAGCAGTAATATTGTGTAATATTATTTTTTTTCCCCAGTATTATTTGACCACACAAGACTTCTGCATAAAGTAAGGGTATAGAAGTTCCCTGACTTAAGAGATCGTGAGCCAAACAATTGGAGGTGAGCTCAATTGCCTTGATTACTTCTCTTACTGAGGCTGGCAGATCTAACAGTATTGACCCAGGCTATTACCAACAGCACTTACACTAAGCCGGCTAAAGCAAAGAAAAAGAATAGGCTGCTCTTTACTTTCTCGGTTTCTTTCACTATTTTCCAGCTTTCATGCTTTGATAGCAGCTTTCATCCACCATGTGGCCAAAGTTTCGTGCAACAACACCACCTACTCCAATTTCAGTCAGACGCCTCGTCCCACTGTCCTCACCTCCCTCATAAATTCATAAGTGCGGTGTCAGAATGATCAATACGGTTCGCCACCAGTTAGTCTGTTGTTTCCACACTGAGGATTTGCTCTACAATTTTAATATGTAAATGTCAGCTTGGATAGCGTTTTAATAAAGAATCATTTGAGCCGCAGCTCATCACCAGCGGCCTGGGCATCAATCATGTCTGGGGGAGCACAGCCATGACAAATAGCTTAAATATGCGCCGCCGCAAACTCCCCCTATTAGCCAATCAAATGGCTGTAGGGAATGAATGGATGACACAGGAAGATTATCCAAGACTTCTCAACACCAGAAAAGAAGGTGTTTTCATTAGCTGGAGCAAAGTGTTGTCGGTGGGGAGTGAAGAGTAGGTATGAAGTGCAAGAAATAGAGTGTAGTCAGAGCAGAAGGTGTATTTAATAAGAAGTGAATGACAGCAAGACTGATGAACAGACGGAAATATCATTCAGTATCATTCAGCCAATGCAACAGTACAAATATGTGGACATTAAGATCTACAAAGCTGGACTTAAAAATCTACGAATTTTGTTGTGGAAATTACACACAACCTTAAGGATTGTTCACCCGAAATGTCTGTCATTATTTACTCACCTCACCTTCATGTCGTCTGTTCTGTGGAACACAAAAAAAGATAATTCGACCCCATTTCATTGTAAAGACACATAAACACAAGTAAATTTTTCATAATGTATTATTTTATGTTCCACGGAAGAATGGAAGTCATGCAGGTTAGAAATACGGTAACACTTTACTTGAAGGGGTGTGCATAAGACTGACATGACACCTTCATAACCATGACATATGTCTTGAATTTGAAGTAGGGTTTATGCATGTTTATGACAACTGTCATTAAAATTAAGTTAAACTGTCATGTGGTTGGCTTTGACATTGTCATGAGGCCATTATAACTGTGTCATGAATATTTTTTGTGACCTCAACTACAGTGGTACTAATTGAATTTGTCATTAAAAAGTTATAATGGCTTCATGACAGCCAATGTCAAAATGGCAGTTTGATGTAATATTAACCAATAAAGCTAGGTGGTTTCTTAAGTTTGATAAATGATCTGCCATGTCATGTTTATAACAGGTTGTGTCATCTTAGTAATGTCAAGTTGGCATGACAAAGACACTGACAGGTTATTATGCACACCCCTTCAAGTAAAGTGTAACCGAAATAACATGAGGTTACAAAACAATAGGTGAAAAATACCTGGATGACCTCCTTCCGGGCAAGATCCAATGGGAGATGGGAGAGGTGTTGTGAATGGCAGTGAAGCATCGCAATGAATACTATTAATTCAAACATAGTAATCTTTTACTTTCTTTCCCTATTAGATTGTATGGCATGTTTGGATGCAATTGAGTCGACAGCAGATGTATTCCTCAAAGCCATGTTTTTAATTAAAGCTAAATATAGCATCATATCCATTTTAAATACAATTTTATTAGGCTACTAATATATACTACATTGCTCTTATCTTAATGTACAGGATGTTTAACGAGTTTAAAACATAATAAAAATGATAAAAAAGATGTAGTGCACCTTTAGTAATAAGGAACATACATGCTAGTTTGTTTCCACTAGCACTTGCTGTTATTGTGGTGTATTGTCTAGCACTGGATTTACATTTAACACATCCTTCTTTGCCCACTGGAATCTTTTTGATGATATGTGTCCATCACATCTGTCATGAGACTGGGAGTGATGGTTCTGTGATGTTTCTGATGTAGAGGGACATAACAAACAACACACTGTTTCCGAGAAACCTGCGCTATGTGTATTAGCCCTCAAAAGCTACTGACAGAATTAGGCCTTTATGAGAAGTCACAGAATGTACAGTTTGCTATATCGTGATCCCTTGGTCTCTCCCCATCTCTCTGAAACCGCCTGGCAGTCGCCCCACATGCGAGCCACAACAAAAACCGCTTGCCATGCAAGAAAGTTGAAAAGCAAACAATTAACTCCCAGAGCTCTGTTAAACCACTTCAGTAAAAGCTTATCAAAACGTTGCGACGGAGCAGCAGGATTTGTCAGACTTTAGAGGCAGAGTAGCCCGCCTCATTCTCCCCCTCCCGGTACCAGAAGGGTTGAGGACATCCATCTCCCTGACAACAACTTATGCAGGAGATTCTTTGTTTCTGCATAACACAAGCAAATGGAGTGCTGCGGGTTTGGACTAGATCTGTTATGCGGTGGGAGGATAGACGAACCCAAAAGCAGACTGATTGCTCAACACAGAATTTATTCAAGACAAAAAGGGGAAAACAAAGCCCACGAGGGGGCAAAACAAGACTGGGTAACAAACACTAGACTTAAACTGAGGTCAAGACAGGAACAATACTAAGACACAAACAGACTCTGGATTAACAGTTAACTCAAGGGATTACTCACTGCAAACTTCACAAAACAATAAACAGATCTCACAGCAGGTTACACAGCAGGTATCAAACAATGAACCGACACAGGACAGCAAACACAAGGGGATTATAAAGGGGAACACTAATGACCAGGACAGGTGAAACTGACTAGACAATAATCACAAGACTAGGATAACAAGGGGGCGGTGTAAGTTAACGAGACAACACAAGCACATGGCCCAAACAGGCCATGCGCTTGCACACAAAACATGATTCTGTCATGATCCTGCCTCACGACTAGAGAAAAATCAAAGACAAGAAGGCAGAATCATGACAGAACCCCCACCTTAAGGAGCGGCTTCCAGACGCTCCTCAAGGGGACATTAAACACGGGACATGACAGACTGTGACAAAGACACAAACCAACAGTACATAGCAAAAACTAACAAAGGCATACAAAAATACACAACGACAGGATTGGGGTGAAACATCAAAAACAACATACAAGGCAGAGGAGGTGGAGGAAGCACAGAGTCTTTGAGCGACTGTCCAGGGTGGGTGGGCGGGACAGGGGTCCTGGGACCACAGGGAGTGGACTTAGGATGAGAGGACCGAGCGGGCTTGGGAGGAGTGGTGTGGGACAAGGGAAAAACAGTCCGGGGTTGAGCCATGACAGGGGAGACAGGGGAAACAAACGGAAGTCCAGGGACCGTGGGGACAGGGACAAATGGGGAAACAGTCCGGGACCGGGGTTGAGTGCAGACAGGACTGACCGGGGAAACACAAGAGGTCTTGGAAACAGTGGAAGTCACAACAGGGATAGCAACTGGGGGTACAGCGAACGATGGAGACGAAGCAGGACTCATGACGGGGGGTGTGGTAAGAGATCGAAGAGGGAGAACTGGGGCAGAGCTCACCGAAAGTGACTCGGATCCGACGATCAACCTCTCCGACTTGGGAGTGGTGTTCTCCGCTGCAGGTTCAGGGACAGCGCCTACAGACACAGGTTCAGGGACAGCGCTTACAGACACAGTGGGCTCGGGACAAGACGGGACGGGCACTTCGAGGATCTTGACCAGACTGGACAAATAATCAGACAGGGTCTTGGCAGCCAGAGAGATGGGCATCTCCTGACGAGCAGAAACCGACTGCAGAATCTCTCTTGCGGCTAGATCGGCCGCAACTCTCTCCGCAGTGGGCTCTGGGACGGCGCCTGCTGGAGCGGGCTCTGGGACGGCGCCTGCTGGAGCGGGCTCTGGGACGGCGCCTGCTGGAGCGGGCTCTGGGACGGCGCCTGCTGGAGCGGGCTCTGGGACGGCGCCTGCTGGAGCGGGCTCTGGGAGAGACGGAGACAGAGGACAAGAGGCTCCCTTCTTCCTCCTCTTCTTCCTGGGTCGTGGAGCAGAGGACATAGCCAGGTTTGTGACCGGTTGGGGAAGCACGGCAGGAAGTGTGGTCTCAGTGGAAGAGGACTCCGAAGTAGACTCCCACGACAGCCGTCTCTCTCGCTTGCCACGGAGACTTGCGGGTGCAGCTGATGCGTCGGGAGCCGAAGTGGAGTGAGCCTGGTTCCCCTGCGTAACCACGGCTAAAATGTGACCCTCCGGGATCACTGGCAGCCTGGCAGGTGGTGACAAGCTTGTGGGTGTCTGTGACTCTCTCCGGGATAAGCTATCCACCACAGCTTGAAATGGGCGACGAGTGAGCTCCTCCCGTTCAGTCAACGGAGGTGGAGAGTTGAGACCGGCGATGAAATAGCGAGAAACCAGGACCTCAGGCAGGAAGAATCTCCTTTCTTCAACGACTTGAGCATACTTCTGCAGGGACAACTCACCCTGGGGAGGAAATGGAAGTCTTCCAGCTCTACTATCTGCGATGGCCGACTGCCACCATAATTCTTGGTCAGCCGGTTGTGGTCTATTGGGGAAAGACAAACAGTCTGCTGGGTTCTTTTCTGGTCGGTTCATTCTGTTATGCGGTGGGAGGATAGACGAACCCAAAAGCAGACTGATTGCTCAACACAGAATTTATTCAAGACAAAAAGGGGAAAACAAAGCCCACGAGGGGGCAAAACAAGACTGGGTAACAAACACTAGACTTAAACTGAGGTCAAGACAGGAACAATACTAAGACACAAACAGACTCTGGATTAACAGTTAACTCAAGGGATTACTCACTGCAAACTTCACAAAACAATAAACAGATCTCACAGCAGGTTACACAGCAGGTATCAAACAATGAACCGACACAGGACAGCAAACACAAGGGGATTATAAAGGGGAACACTAATGACCAGGACAGGTGAAACTGACTAGACAATAATCACAAGACTAGGATAACAAGGGGGCGGTGTAAGTTAACGAGACAACACAAGCACATGGCCCAAACAGGCCATGCGCTTGCACACAAAACATGATTCTGTCATGATCCTGCCTCACGACTAGAGAAAAATCAAAGACAAGAAGGCAGAATCATGACAAGATCAGTGTAAAGTGAAATTAATGCATAAACAACTCAGCAATTACCCACTTGTTTTCCCTATTCTTCCCTTTCATAGTCCATAAGAAGACGCTTTTGAGAAAGAGGCCGAAATTTGCTCACATTTGAGGAGCTGAGTTATAATACTCACATACACATGCAACCGCACGCATTAGCTGCCTCAAGCTAGCTGGAACACTGAAGGCAAACATAAGTTTGTAACCTGTCTGCAGAGTAAATGCAGTCTATAACAGGTTGGCAGTGAGGGGGTTAAAAAAAAAAAAAAACTCTCCTGACAATAAAGATGAAAGTATTCATTGTTCTACATAAAGAAAAAATAAAGTTAAAAATAAAGTTTTTGTATTCTCTCTGTCACTCTGCACAAAAACCATTGTGATGTAACAAAAAGGGAGCCATGTTCTATGAACGTTTGTTTAAAACATTTGCGTCTTTTATCGTGCACTACCTTTTTTTTCATTCATCTTTGGGAGAGAGAGGCAGAGTGTCAAAGAGGTGGCATGCTTTGAAGTAATCAGGTTGCTGCGGTCTTTTGAATTTGACTTTATTATCTGCCAATGTCATTGTTCTGTACATGTAAGATCTGATAGGTTAACTCTTGTGCCGGCACAGCACCCATCATCATTACAGTCCGATAACATCGCTATCTCTATCTGGCACCACATTATGTTTAGGTTGTTAAATTAATTATCCAACAGCAAATCTCCAAAGGCATTGTTAAGGCCATATGAGAAAATCTCAGGAGTCTTGAACAGCTGAACAAGTGGCTGATGATCATCACAAATATAGCCGTCCATTGTTAGATACATTACTGAAATAAATAGGCCTACTTTCAGCAGCTATGTGTGCTGGTGTTTGTTTGTAGAGGGAGTTTTGCTGATTTAAGGTTGTGTCTATCTGCCTGACATTCAAAACAATTCAAATGAATGTTATTTGAACTGTGTTCCTCACAAAGATGTCTGCGTAGTGCTTGTCAAATGCCTCACTTGCCCAAGAAAAAAAACAACAAAAGGTTTCAGTTAAAGTGCAGACTGATTGCAATGACAGAATGGTTGTGTATGTAGTTGTGAGAATACCAAAATGCTTTTCCTACCAATCCTCGCTCCCTTTTCTCTGCCTGTCTTTATTTCAGCTGTGATCGAATTGCAATGAAGAACGGGCTGAGTGTGTGTGTCGAGAGAAAGAGAGAGAGAGAGAGAGAGGCTGGAGTGGACTGAGCGTTTAGAAACCCAAAATGCTTGGTGAGTGTTCTGTTGGCCACTGACCAAACTCTAGCATTCAGACAAAGCCATTTGCAATTTCAGATTTGCCTGACAATTGACCCACTGACCCACGGTCACATCCAAAAGAACTCAAACTATGCAGCAGTAGTTTTTAGGTCTACAGGATTCAATGATTTGGAGAGAAGATTGTTTGTGTGTGTTTACAGTATCAAAGGTTAAAGGCTGGTCATAAAAGCAGATGGAAGTCATTTGATTAAACCAGATTCCTAGAAGATTCCTTTCCACACATTGCAAGAATGAGACTAAACCCTCTAAAGAAGCATTAGGTCTTAAATGTGCATACACACGGTCAAGGGGTCAATACAATCTGGTTAAAATAAAGTATATTTCTCCTTTTAAATAAAGATGGTTGCAGTTAAATCCTGCTCGTTTTCATCTTTGCCTCAACCGTTCCATGACCGTATCATTGACCTCCTTGATAAACATTGGCTATGTATCGCATGTAGGTTTGTTGATTTTATCCTGCGTTGTAAGAGACTACATCAGTATCAGGAGTTAATTCTGTCTACGTTTGAGAAATAGCCTGTGTCATTTAGCTGGCGTGATTATTATTCTGTGTCTGGTCCCTCTCAAGTGCCGTGTGACTCTTTGGTGGCCTTTGTGTTTATAATGCTTCTGAGTTTCTCTCTAAACCAGCATAAGCTGCACTTTAATACAGAGAGTAAGGAGACCTCTGACCTCTTGTGTTTGGCTCAGGGCTCTATTCTCTCCCACTCTTTTTCTTTCTGTTCCACCCTCCCTGTCTTGTCCTCTGCCTGTGTGCATGAGAGAAAATGATTATATCCTAGAGCTTTCTGTCGTCTGTTCTATAAAGACACATTAAGTCTTGTAGTAAAATGCCTGTAGGTTTAAGAACAGATACAACAGAGGTGAATCTGGGCCCAAATGTTGCCTTCTGCATTAAAACGTGCATCGGCCACACACAATCCCCATCGCCACAGAACTTATCGCTTATCTTTCTCACTTTCCCTCCATCTGTTTTTAGAGGGTTCTTAAAACCCCAGTAAAGCGTCTGAGTGCTTTAGTATCCGTATGTAGAACAGTAATGTGTCCGTAAGTCCACCCACGAGAGAGTTTATCAGCTAAAGCTGTAGAGCCTTTGATTTAGCTGCAAGATCCTATTGAGAGGCGATTGTGATGGTTTAAATATTGCTTTTCACAATATTGTTTGGTAATTTTAAAAACATTAAACTTGAAAACGCAGTTCAGTCTTACAAGTAAAATGTTATGGATATGCGCAGATTTCAACTGACATGATTTTTGGAGATTCTAATCTAAATATTAAATATTCACCTCTTGCATAAGCTTAACATATTGCATCTGACATTCACCATTAAAATTTTGTAGCATTATTCTTTAGTACATTCTATTGTTCATAATATACAACATCATTAGGCAAACGACTACTTAAAGACTAGAAAAAATATTGCCAGTCGGATCTTTTTAAGTAGAGTCAGACATGCTTGTAAATTCATTCAAAAAAATAAATAAATAAATAAATAAAATAATAATAAATAAAAAGTAAAAAAAACAACAACAACACCACTTACTCAGAGGTCTCTCTCTCTCTCTCTCTCTCTCTCTCTCTCTCTCTCTCTCTCTCTCTCTCTCTCTCTCTCATGTGTGTGTGTGTTTCCTTTTTCTTCTTTTTCCTTAGGCATGGCCTCTAGGTGTACTGTAATATGTTGTTTGCACAAGTATTATGGGAAGACCAAACCTATAAAAACTAAAAATAAATACCCATTACAGAAAAAAAAAACAAAAAAAAAAACACATGGACTTCACATGTGCAAATTCATGTGGTCACATGTGACAATATGCTCAAGTGATTTTGCACATATGAATTTTAACATGTAAAACATGTTAAAAGCACATGTGAAATTTGTGTTTCAAATGTTTGAAACCCATGAGATCTCATGTGAAATGAAAAATATCTCATGTGAAACCCATGGAATAACATTTGAAACCCATCAACAATCCATGTTAAAGCTACACCCCATGTAAGCCTGTAACTTCATGTGAATTCCACCATTAAGCAATATACCACAGATGTTATAATAGTAGGGACTATAGCCATGTTTCCCAACATTAAAACAAATCATTCAAATTGAGTTTTTAATTTCATTTCAAAATATGCAATAAAAATTGAATGTTTGAAACAAACAAAGCCAAACCAAATTAAAATTAAATACATAAAAAGACGAGAAAAAAAAAGCACGGGTGTACACATGCGCGTTTGTGAAAGTGTGTTGTCTCAGTCGTCTGTGTCTCCTACAGCAACCTGTTTTGCAATACAAAAAGATCAAAGAGGGCAATGCAAACCAGACTGTAAAAAAATATGGATTTATAGTGTCCGTGACGTCACATGCAGGTTTCTGAAAAGCGTTTTTAAAGGCCTAAAGTGGATGGGGCTTATTAATTAATAATCATTAATTTGTCATGCTATTATGTCATTAAACGTTTTATGTAAATATGCAATGGAAACAAAACATGCTGGCGAACAGCAATGGCGCCGTTTACATCTTGCTTAAACAAATGTATGAGAATGGTGCATATCTTTTATAAAACAAAAAAAAACAAAAACAAAAAAAAAAAAACACTATTGGCAATTTGTGAATAGATCACATATAGACTGAGGAATAAACAGAGTCCTCCTCAGTCCTCGTGCATGTCGGTTTCGCAATTGTGAACAGACTTGGATGTTGGATCGTCTGAATATTACCTTTCTGCTCGTCTCCTCAGATCTTTTGTGCCATGCAGACCTTGATCTCAGTGCCTCCGATGCCTGGGTGCCTCTTTTTGACATGGTCTGTAAGAAATGAAATTGATTACATTAAAATTTGAAAACAAGTTGGACATGACGAGAAATAACTGGCAGATTCAAACTGTGCTTTCCACGCTATGGCTGGCGCTGATGGACGTGCTTGTCATCCATAATAACTACAGATAAAAGATATTGATAAAACTGATAAACTATTGATAAAAGGCCCTTTCTTTTTTTCACCAACAACCCTTTTTTTCCAGTTGCTATTTCTTCGAAAGTGAAGATGGAGTCCATAAGAGTTCTGGTTAACTTTTTGTAACCCTCTAACTTTGAGCATGATCCAAAGCAACTGGGTTCATTAAGTCAGTCACAGACTTGTTCTGCAAAGCAAAAAATAAAAATAAATACATTCAATATACATTCAAGGCCAAAAGTGATTTTTGTACGTTAAACATCCGTCAAAATGAAACATTGTACGTCACTCATTGTTTACACAGAGATTTCGGAAGTTTTACCTTTCACTAAACATATTTAGATATGTCGAAATCGTCGTCCATTGCGATTTCCTCTATATCTAAATATGTTTAGATCTTCACAGTCAAAGGTAAAACTTCCGAAATCTCTGTGTAATCAATGAGTGACGTACAAGCGCAAGCGATCACTTCCAGCGCATGCGCAGACCGAAGAGCCTGTACCTTCAGATTAGTTGTACATGGGTGTGGTTACACGAGGTAAAAACGATATAAATACTGTTCGTTTTCTCACACAAACCGCTCGCTTCGTGTCTTAGGCCATCAATGTGTATACTTACATACGAGTCATTAAATCATGTTTAATTTTGACTTCTCTGTGCATGATTTTGAGGTGAACCCAGGGTGGACCCCCTATACATGCATTATATGACTGATAGACAATAATGGTTTGACTGAAACATATCAAAATTGAAAATACTGTGGAAACAAAGACACCTACATCTTGGATGCCATTGAGGTAAGCTAAAACACATCATCAATTTATTTCAGAGTGAACTATCCCTTTGACTTTCCTTAGGCCCATACATAGGTGTAGGCTATATCTTTATTCCCGACATGGCCGTAAAACATCAGCTGGTCAGGATTTCTACAATGTCTGGGCACACATGAATAGAATCCACTGATAACAGACACTTTTACACGGAACCGTGTCAAATTATGCACCATTAACCACATTTTATGTCATGCATTGTAGATCTGTTTACAGAAGCTATAACTGCATTTTTAATGTATCATCCAAAAACAATGTTGACAGCAACAAACTTTTCAATAAAGAGATACATTGATATCCTGGGGCATTTTTAAAACACCTTATGAAATAGTAGGCTACATGCATCATAATGTAGCCTATAAGTTCTTCCAGCCCATTCTCACTCCCAAGGCGTCACCTAACTGACGCCTTGGGAAGCATTTGGACATGCTTCAATATCTGACGCTTTAGGCGCCCTTTAGCGTCAGTAAGATGACGCCCTAGGATCGCGTGTACCCTACCCCCACCCCACACCTAAACCTAACCGCGTCCTCTAACTGACGCTTTCCTTTAGCGTCAGTTAGATGACGCCATAGGATCGCGTCATGTAAGTGAAGCTAAAGGGCGCCTAAAACGTCAAATATTGAAGCATGGTCAAAGGTGACGCCTTGGGGTGAGAATGCGTTGGTTCTTCTCAAGTCAATTTAGTTAATTGACACTACTATAGACCATTTCACAAGATGTAAACAACACTGGTCCAGAAGGCAAGGCAAGTTTATTTATATAGCACATTTCATACACAATGGCAATTCAAAGTGCTTTACATAGAATAAATTAAAATAATCCAAAAAAGAAATCAGAAGCACTTCCTGTTTCAGTTTTTTAACACTACATAAAAGCTGGGATAAAATACAACCAACAGAACATTTAAAAGTGAATCCAAAAGTTAAACAAACAGCTTTAAGATGTTTTCTTTACATGTGAAATAAAGAAAACAGTTACAAACTGAAACAGGAAGTGCTTCTGGACCAGTGTTGTTTACATCTTGTGAAATGGTCTATAGGGCTGTTACCAGACAAATAAAATCATAGATAGATAGATAGATAGATAGATAGATAGATAGATAGATAGATAGATAGATAGATAGATAGATAGATAGATAGATAGAAAGAAAGGACACACTTCGAGAGAGACATCAGCGACAATTATCAGTAATGCATGGAGGCGGAGCAGGGAGGTGCTCGGCGGGGTTCACTGAGTGTGACGACCCGCATCAATTAAACCTGCTCAGGCTGGACTGCCACTGAGGCACGCACATTCATACACACATCAGACTATTAACCAGAACTGAGCAACAGCGCTCTGCTAATTAGTGAGTGTTCATTGGGTGGAACAGAAAAACAGGGTTAAGACAGCTCATAACCTGCAGTTCTGCAGCCACTGATGCAAATGTACATCTGTGTATGTGTTTGTGTGTGTGTGTGTGTGTGTGTTTACCAATCACTTCACAGTGTTTTATAGATACGGGGAAACTGCTGCAATAAGGCTGAGGGCAGTCGACACACTTCAAGTAAGATGTGAGGAGGAATCACTAGTCTGAGAGGATTTTATAGAGCCCTCTGAATCTGTATTGAGTGCATGAGGACATAAGGACACTTAAGTACGACATGTCCTCATGGCATGACTAGCATAACATTTCGGATCAGCAAAAAGAGCTGTTCTGAGCCCCCTGTGTGGTCCATCCAATACGTTTTAATGATTTTATATGTCACCGATACTGTATGTTTATTCTGCCCGTGTGGCCTGAAGGGCTTCACTCTTAAATCGGCCTTCTGAAAAAGAATGAATCAGATGGCTGAAAGTCAATGCTAATGAGGGATTTCTCCAGAAAATGGCCCCGCCATGCGCAGCAAAGCCATCTGTTTATGAGATCACGGCGCCATCTCTTTTAGCAAAGGAGACTCTCATTCGTACATAAAGAGAGAGATTCATTCTCGCTAAATAATGCTCCTCGGTGCCATTTACAAACTCAAATTAAGTTACCAATTGCAGTGTATGAACCAGTGTGAGTGAATTTGACCCTCATGCCACCAATCAGCTATGTATTTCGTTAATTTTGTGAATTGGTTAGTTGTTAGGTTTTGAAGAAATATTTTGAGTATCATCAGCATAACAGTGAAAGGTAATTCCATGTTTCCTTATATCTCCCATGGGTAGCATGTATAGAGTGAATAGCAGCGGCCCTAGTATTGTGCCTTGTGGTACGCCATACTGAACTTGTGATCAATAATATCTCTTCATTTACTGCAACAAACTGATAACAGACAGATGAAAAGTATGATTTAAACCATGCTAATGCAATTCCACAAATGCTAACATAGTTTTCTAGTCTAGATACGACTATATACTTTTTTATTAAAGTTAAATGTTTGATTGTGAAGTTAAACATCAAAAATTGCAGATTAAGCACATGGGGCTGCATTTTTTTCTTGTTATGAATTGTAACCTATTTATGTGAAGTGAAATGGAACTGTAATGTGGTCAATACCTTCTTGGAACTACTTTAGGCTTGTTTCCCTGAAAATTATTGCATACCTTAGAACGTTCGTCAACTAATCAGATTCAAGCATTCAACAGCCCTGAAGTATTAGAAAGTACATTTAAAAAAAATAACTAGTCAAAGCAATGACTGCTGAATGAATTGTTTTTTTAATAAAACAATGTTTTTTTAAGCATGAATTACTCTAAAACATGTTGTAAAAACAACATATGGGGCATTTCCAGATTCATTTGATGATGAAAATAATCAATGCTTTAAATGTGCATGTATTTCATGACATTTAAATTATAAACACTTAATTTATTTGTTTAATTAGGAAATTCATTCACAGAAAACAACTAGTTCATATATTTGTTGATTTAAAGTACCTCCCAGAAGCCATACCGGGTTATAAATATGGTCCTTCAAGACACATAATCAGCACTAATAATACAACAATAAAAAATAATCCACGCAGGTCCGGATTGGCCATCTGGCAATTCTGGCACATGCCAGGAGGGCCGGTGTTACGGATCAACTGGGGATCATGTTAACTGGGGACGCGCGCGTGCACGCAAATAGTTTTACCTGGATTTCCAGCAGATGTTAACAGCGACAGATTCGTGCCCTATTTTTCACCGATAAAAACGAATATTTCACCAGTTACCAGTACACGGTATGCAAATAAAGCGCTTTGTTTTTGCAGTGTATGATATTCCTTTGTATTTGACGCATTTTCAAAGAAGTTTAACATACTTTAGTGTCAAGCTCAGAAACCACGCCCATGTTAACAAGGGTCATTCGCTTTCATTGGATGAACAGACTTGTCAGCGCACTTGTGTTGTCATGAGTTCTAATCACAAATAACAACAGATGTAACGTTAGATTAAGTTAAAGTAGGCTACCTAAAAGAAACATAAATTGCAAAGTCATTTACATTTTTTTCAACAAGTTGCATTTTTGGATCTGCATATGAAGAGTTCAGATGCAAAAGCCTCTAAGTGCCATTTAAAATTTTCTTCTTTAATGATGATTTTTATCAAACTTGTATATTTAAGTCCAGTAATTTCACTTAAATAAAAATTAATAGGTAGTTATCATTGCCATTTAAGTGAAATTACTGAACTTAAATATACAAGCTTGATAAAAATGATCATTCAAGATGAACATTTCAATTGGCACTTAGAGGCTTTTGCATCTGAAGTCTTCATATATAGCCTAATTTTATAATGGATCAATTATTTTTATCTTATCAGCTTATTTTACTCTGGTGATATTTAGATCTCTATTTTGAACAACCAGCTGTGACGCGTCCATATCATCTATATCATGAAGTTAATTATCTCATGAACTTAATGTAACATTTTCAAAAGATTCATAAAATAAAAAAATAATTTCTTTGTTTCTTTCAGAACAATTTTGTATTTACTACTGCATATTTGTATAAGCATGTAATCATTTGATCAATCAAAACATGGAACTGAGCATTCATGTAGCTCAAACAGTAGAGTGTTGAGCGCGCAACACCAGAGTCGTGGGTTCAATTCCCAGGGAAAGCAAGAACTTATGAGACTTTAGAATGTGTACCTTGAAATGCAAAGTTGCTCAAACATTGTACATTATGTTCAGTAGCATAAACTTGAATGTTGTGTAGCTAATGTCTTGTATTGGACATTTAGAGAACACTTTGTCTTTAGTGATTAAAGTCCTGTGAAAAACACAGAGTGTATTACTGAAATAAGCAGAACATATGATATTGTGATGATGACTTATTACAAATATATAGGCCTGATATTCTCTAGCCTATGTCTAATTTTCACCTACATCACTAACCTCTTAATCATTTGTCACCTCACATGAATGTCATGACCCTCTCTAAAACAATACGAAATGCTTTATTGTTTACTTGCTGACATCTTTAACAAAAGAAATATTACAGAATAGTCTATGAGTTTTATAAATAAAATATAATGTGTTTGGGCAACTTTTTATGTAATATAAATTATGCCAGTGCTCAAAAGGTCTATAAATTAAGTGTCATTATTGTTACTGGTGTCATTGTTGTTAGGCCATAGACTACCACAGCAAATTGATGCAATTAAAGTTACACAAATCAAAAACTTTGTAGGATAACCATTATTTGGCAGCTGCTCAATAAAGGAACACTAAGAGGAGATGTGAACATTTCTCAGTGAAGGGTGATTGTGTGTTAAATTGCTCTTACTATAGAAAGGTAATACAACTGACATTTATTTTCTAATATACCATGATTTAAATGAGATGGAGAGCAGTAAGGCCAAACTGGCCAATGGGTAAGAAAAAATTATACACATTGCAAAACAAGTAACTGTTCTTCATTAGCATGTAATTCTAACTTATTCTATAGTTTGTTCATCCTTCCTTAGATTGAATGTTCAGAAGGTGAGACTGTGTGGTCAGACCTTCACAGATGGCAAAAAAAGCTGTCCTGGCTGCATACATGCACATTTGCCTATTTTTTTCTTTATTTTGTTGCTTTCATAGGTCTGTTTAGCTGTTTAACATTTATAGGGAATGTTCAACAAACATATTCATTAGCTAACAGAATCTGTTAGCTAATGAATATGTTTGTTGAACATTCCCTATAAATGCTGTGGGTAAATCACTGGATCCATAAGCTATGGCTTATCAATTTTCACCACTGTTTATGAACATTTATGGAGTGTACTGTATGCTTTATGTATGCTTAACTCATTCCTCAGAAACATTAAAATTCATAAATAATAAATAAATAAATGCTTGACATGTCCCTTTAACCACAGCAGTATTGCTGCTCAATTTTAATTAAGCCACAAATTGGCATCATAACAATAATCTGCGAATACACAAGCACTGCAAATACACAATGTCAATAGTATAATTTATTTAATATATTTACAGTTGTCATCAGATACAAATTTTATTGAAACTAATGTAAAAAAAATAATGTGGGCGTGGTCTGTGTGTCGCGAAATTAAAGCACATTAAAACTTCCCTTAAAGGCGTCTGAAACATACAGCGGAGCAGCGCAGAGTAAACAACAGAGCCAAAATATGATGCAAACATTTAACAATAAAATGGAAAGCTTTGGAAATCTGCTCAGTGAAAAAATAGCTGTGACGAATCTGTCACCGTTCAATATCTGCTGAAAATCCAGGTAAAACTGTCTGCGTGCACGCGCGCGTCCCCATTTAATATGATCCCCAGTTGATCCGTAACACCTGTCCTGTCCTGTTCCGGTATGATCTTCTATTGTTTTGGGCCGAGACACAGATAGTTGCGTGTTCTGAGTCAGTTAACACAGTCAGAGCGTAAAAAATACGGGATATTTTTAGGGATGGCTGACGCGAAACAGACGTTTTGAAGCTTTGCGAGATCCCGAAGCGCAGATGATTCGAAACACTGATACGAAGCGCGATTCAAAACACTTACGTCACGTGACTACGGCTAAACAAACAAAGCTTCTAAGTGTTTTATCAGGTGGAGTTCTCCGCCGAATCAGGGTTGAAACCCGATGGTGGGCCAAAGACGCTGCGCTTACAAAAGTGTTTGGGAAGTTTGGGGATCCAGAAGGATGACTTTACATTGATCTTGTTGTTACACTCAAGGCCCTGAGCGAGAAAGACAACATGAAGCCGACTGTGCGTGCGAAGGCGGTTATGCAGAGGCTCTGCTGAAATACCAAACCAACCTCACTGCCCAGACGTTTTTACGCATATTCCAACAAACAACTCCACTTTCCAAGTATTTGCAAACTAGTGGAATGGATTTGCTCACGGCCCATCGCTTTGTCACAAGCACACAAGACAATCTGAAAAAAATATATATATATATATATATATATATATATATATATATATATGCAAGGGATTTTAAGGGGGTAAAGACAGCAACAGACGCATTTGTGCAATGGGCCAATGGAGAATTAAATGTGTGTGAGACGCAGAGGTGGAACATGCGCTGCCAAACCGGAGACCAAAGAAGACAAAAAAGATGCCAGGCGAGTTATGTGATGACACAACCATATCAGATGCTGACAGCAAGTATGAGGTACAAGTGCACAATGTCATTCTGGATACCTTCATTGAAAGTATTTCCCGACGTTTTACTAAAAACAGAGTTCAGGCTACACAGATTTCGCCCTGCTTGATCCCCAGAATTTAAATGACTTGACATGCAACGGTGTACCTGCAGGCGCACTCAATGCCCTGAGCGCCAAACTGATCAGACACGATAGCAGAGCAACTCCTGAGGCCTTAGGGTGAACTACTTAGCCTGGCTACGCACTGGGACAAGCTGAAGGTGTCTGTGCGCGAAGAGTATCTGGCCAAGATGAGTACTGAGGATGAAGATGATGAGCAGAGTCCAGACTGGGAGAATGGGATGTTGTGCCAATCTTGCAGAAAATGTCCTATCTGTTGTTGTCCTACATGACTGAAGAGCGCGCTGATGCAACGGCTGATTTAATATGGTAGGTCATGCTTCTTTTTATCATACCCGTATTTTCCGCACTATAATTTGATTATAAGGCGCACTGTCGTTAATTAAAGGCTTTTAAGTGCGCCTTAGTGCTGAAAATACAGTATATATTCTATTGTGGTTTAGTCATGGTCCCTTTTCTTTATTAAGCAGTTGTGTTGTGTGCGTCGGGCCGCTGTGCCATGCTCGTGTGTGCATGTGTTTTTGGCCGCTGTGCCATGCTCGTGTGTGCGTGTGTTTTTTGCCGCTGTGTCATGCTCGTGTGCGTGTGTTTTTGGCGCTGTGCCATGCTCTTGGCCACTGTGCCATGCTCGTGTGCGTGTGTTTTTGGCCGCTGTGCCATGCTCATGTGTGCTGTGAGGGTCCGAAATAAACTTTTTGGCTCACCTGCCACGGGGACTTGTAGATGAAAAAATCCACCAGCCAAGCATATATATATATTTTTTTTTTTACCGGCCAAAATAATAAACAGCCTTTTTGTGTCACATATACATGAATTTATTATATAGGCTATATTTAAACATTTTTGTAATATTTCTGGTCTATTATTTTTCATTCTTACTTTTATATACACACATATTACATATAATTTAGACACATTAAAATAATATTTTTGTTGTGGCGCCTATGAAAACAGTTCTGTACAAATTAAATGTATTAATTTTATATTAAATAAATAAAATGTAAATAAATAATAAAATAATAAAATGTATGCAATAATAAAAATAATATACTATAATTAGCCTATATAAAAAACAGTTTTACTCTGCCTTTTTTTTTTTTTTTACTCCATGTACCCTGACTAATACGATCAGAAACTGAAGGACTGGAAATATCCATAGATAGTAAAAGGAAATATCAGTTGTTTTAACCGTTCATTAAAATGAATCGGTAAGGAGTCATTAGTTCACGAATTGGACGTCTCATCATCGGATGTGTACGCGTTGTGTGATTATCCTGGCAAGTTTTGTGTCAACCCTCCAAGTTTTGTGTCAACACAGAAAATATTTCATCATAGTTTTTTTTTCCGTTTATTTAAAGTGTGGTTTAACTTATGTCCGCTGAATGTGCGAACGCTTTTCAGAGAAGATTTTTTTTTAAAAATTTTTTTATCACAATTCTCCAAAGAGAAAGAGTGAGTGCGCGCGCTCTCTCGTAGTTGCGCCCTGTCACATTCAATCCCCATCCCGCAAATACAACAACTGCGTCATGTCCATAGCCATCATGCCAGAGATTTTGCAGATAAAATGCAATTTTAATAAACATTTTATTCCAGTACTAGTTTGTAATGAACATTTACCCGCCATGGGGCGAGTAGCCTTTTGGGATTTACTCGCCAAACGGATACCCGCAATTGGCGCTTGGCGGGTGTTAATTTCGGACCCAAAGTCTATGCGCCTCAGTCATGACGTGTCGTGTATGCCTACAGACTACAGTGTGAAAGTCATTGCTGCCCTGTATGGTGTGTCTCAGTGGGAAAAAATGTTCAGATTCTGGGGACGTTTTTTTAACGTCATCAATTAGTTGGGCCAGTGAAAACCACAAATGCCAGGGCCGAATTTTGGTCCCAGTCCGGCCCTGAATCCACCCAACCAAATCCATCCACACCAACAAAAACACTATTCACCACAAATTATCCTCCCCTAACCAGTACACATCGTGCATCTCATTTGTGATGACTATTTTAATAATAATCGATGAAAAATGTAATAAGTCCAAACAGAAAGGTGCTGCATGTATTGACTGCAATGCAGTAATTCCTTGTCATTTCAATTCAGTTTAACTTCCTGAAGGTTGTCGCCAATAATACAAATTACAGTTTATGACTTTCTTAAATTCTGAATTCTGCCCAACCCTTCTAAACATTTTGTTGCATCGTCCAAATCCCCAGAAGAAACAGACAGAGACGGAAATCAATTCACAAACACCCAAAGGGCAGTAGTTTATTTCCTGAAAGTTTACAACCTAAAACGCTGGACTCAGGAGGCGTCCTTCCCCCAAAAAAACAAAACGCAAAGGAGACCATCTATTTCCCCCCGAACAGCTCACTCTAATTCTTAATTTCTTTTCTCTCTCCACCCCAAGGCGTGCAGCTTTTCCCCTTCCCCTAACTATCCCCTCCCGGACACCTCCCCCAAACAGCAAGGACTGTTATGGCACAGTTACACAGCAACAGTTATGACACATGGACAGTTTTAATTTGACTAAAACCTTTAATTCCAGTGAAGATAAATCAAAGTTATAGGCCATACAGTCACATTCTAGATAATTATTTGCTGTCTGTTTATTTATGTGAAATAAAGCATGGCCTCTGTACTGTAATGTGCAGCTCTTAAACTGTATTATAAGAAGACCAGAATCTGTCAGAAAAACTCTAGATTTGAATATGTGAAATCAATTAAAAAAAAAAAAAGCTTTTGACTTACAAGAGTAAGTCTAAAAAAAGAGTTATTTTAAATCCCAAGAATGTTAAAATATGCTCCAATTATAGTATTTGTGCTTGTGGAACTTCTTTTATTTGAGTCTTTAGAGATTAGATCATTAATCTGCAGCCAGGCCCAATGCATGACTGATATTTTGTTTGTATGTGGTGGTCTTCTTTTGACCTCCCACAGCTTGTCTGGTCATCAGGTTGATCTGCCATAGGTTTGGCTTGGTCCATTAATCATTGATGGCTTGGGTCAGACGGCTTCAGGCCCCTTTTGCATTGTGTGTGAGTGGGCTTGTCTTCATGAGGGATAGAGAATGGGAAGGTGTGCAAGATTGACTGACAAACAATGGGAGGTGTGTGTGTCTGTTTGTGGGTGAGCATATGTGGCAATCAGTGTCATGTGGAGCAAAAGCTCTGGGGGTTTGAGACCACAGGCCCTCTCGAGGGAAATTTTACCTCACTTTTAGACCCAACAGTGTTTATTACAGAGTGCCAGAGAAATGCAGGCAGAGGTGTCACTATGCCCTGGCTGTGTGTAAACAGTTATTACAGGTCAATAGTATCGCTAATGTCAGCCCAGGGGAAATTTAGGTAAATAGATAAAGGATTAAACATTTAGACCACTTTAATTTCAACACTACAAATGGCCTTATCACATAGCGAGCACACATAATTTACGAAGATGTCATAAAACATAGGCCTATATTTATAGCATGCAAATGTATGATATACTCCTGTGACCCAGACATTGACTTGTGTCTATATTTTGCCTATACATTATATTTTTGTATATTTCCATTCCAATTCAACCATACATGTCACAGTTTTAATTCTTGGATGTATACTGTAAAGAGCACATTCGGGGCTTTTCAGAGATGCCAAATGCACTCTTATGGAAATTATAATATTTCGGAATTATCATTTAAATCTGTTTGTCTCAGGAAAGCGTAAACAGGATATTGATTTCATACATGTTTATCTGGAATTTTGACACAATAAGTGAATAGGGAAAGAGATTATTTTTAAATATTCCTATAGAATAATGATAAATTCTTAGGAAAAGTTATTCTTACTCCTAAACTTAAGCTTAAACTTTTTTTTTTTTCATGACATACTTCCTCAATAGCATATTAATATACAAATTTCACACAATTGTATAGAATGTTACATACAAATATTGCATAAATTAAAATACTATATCAAATCATTTTGTCAGGCTGATTGTAACAGTCTGTCTTGTCTCCGCCTCTTCACTACACTTCCCATCATCCCTCTTGTCTACACACCTGCTTGTCATCATCGTCACCTGTGTTTAGTCATTGTTGTCATCTGTGCCACCTGTTTCTGTTTATTAGTATGAGTATTTAGTTCCTGCTTGTCTTCAGTTCAGTGTCCGTTCTTATGTTTATCACATGAGTGTGTATCTTTTGCCAGTCTGAACCCTGTGTTTTGTTTATTATAAGTAAAAGTTGTTGTTTTGGAATTTTGGACTTCTCGTCTACTTTTGCCTACACAACCTGTGAAACCTATATCTTTCACAACATAGTTAAGAATCTATATTCTATAAAGTTTGGTTAAAAATAGCCTGAAACTTAAAATTAAACTAAATTCAACATCATACTATATAGCCATTTTGTGATTCATTGTACTATTCTGCTATTTTGTGAGCTCACGATTTGTGATGAGCGATTTACATTTATATTTAATAATTCAGCAGATGTTTTTATCTATGAGCAACATCACAGGCAATTCAACATACAAACCGCCAAAATATTAACTTTACAAGCATAAGCTAGAGTACAACAGAAATTAAAATGCAGATAAAATATTTGGGGGCAAAAAAAGTTTGTGGCAAAGCCAAAAACCCAAACATTTTCTCATGTTTAAAATTTGTAAGTATTAATTAAAAGCCTGTCAAGCACTTAGTATTAATAATTATCATTCTGATATGTATATGTATATCATGAGAATGAAAATGATTAAAACTGAATAGATAAAATAAAACTATAAAAACCTGCAGCTGATGACTTTGTTCAACATGCATCACACGAGCAGTTAAATGTGCTCTAAGCGATGTCGGGTGATGTGACTTCTTGTTGACGTTTAAAGTATTTTCAAACGAATCAGAGGCTAGATAGACCCTCCCTCCTCCTCATCTGCACTGACCCTCCAAACCCCACCCCCAGGGCCCAGTTATTGGCTGGAACAGTTTGTTATGTTTCGTGGAGTGGGTTGCCGCAGTTTGTTTTTGTTGCCATTTGTGGAGCCTGAGTTGTCTGCATAGACCACATTTTTTTTTACAGTGTGTTTAGGGGACAGGTAGCTAGTGGGGAGATGTTTGCTGTATGTGACCAAAAAATGTTTGGGCCTAAAAAAACATGTAACATCGCGTAGAGCTCCTTTAAAGGATGTGTTGATTATTATGGTATAATGGAAAGAATGTCACTTTAAGTTAGAAAACAAACTTACTGTATACCTAACTAGCCTATATTATTCTAATGAATCATTTTAAAATTGTATATAAATTTAAGACTTTGGGGTCAAAGTTTTATTAGCTATGGTTGTGTGACAAAATTACCCATATTCACTCAGCATTGGTATTGCTGTCATCGTGAATCAGATACCTGACTTTCAAGCTTGGGCTGTAGCTACTATAACAGGCAGAGCCAGAGGGTGTTTAGCCACTGTGGGACCATATGAAAAGATATTCAGCTTTGGGTACATGTAAGCAAACATTCACTGCATTTAAACAGGTCATGACCATGTCAAAATGAACGAGGCATTGGAATGTTATGAGCTACAATCGACGTCGCATGATACAATCGCATGATAATACCATATCATTATCATACATCCATTCAAAAACACAAATGTTACAGTTTATACTGTTTACTTCGATGTGTCCAATATAGATGCCCGTGATCATGCAGATAAATTGGATGGGTTTATTATAAGCATTATAATTGCATTATATGTTACTCTACGTACATAACTGCTATTCACAAAATATTCCCAATACAGTATGTTAGACCTTTTATTGAAAGTAGCCTAATGTTATCTGTCGAGACATACAAAACCAGTAATAGCTGTGTTTGTGATGTTTTATTTGGGGGAGGCATGGCATTTATTTTTATTTTCTATTTTTATTTGTATATCTTTATTTCTGTAATTCCTATGTACTACTTGCAGAAACTACATACTTCACCTTCGCCAGTCACATGATGTCTAATGACTAATAACAAACAACTCTGTGTGTTTGCCTTGAAATGATAGTCTTTGTTCTCCGTTGGCCTGTCAGAGAGTCATTTCTGGCCATTTAAATGTAATAACTGTGACATCCACTAGATTATGGACCATAGACAAACAATCAGCAAACACACAATCTGATTTTAAATAAGCCAATCTATGTGTCAGTGTTTACAAAAGCTACCAGACAGACTAAGATGATAAACTCTTTGGGCTATTATCCTACCACCGACTGAACAAACACAAGCCTCTGAGCGTGGTTTCAGTGTGTGTGTGTATTGCTTCTGATTACCTGCGCCAGCTCATATCAGTAAGGCCAACCCGTTGACGCTTTGTCAATAAAACCAGAGAGAAATGTCACTCTACCCTTTGCCACCAGCACAATCACCACTTGACCTGACGCAGAAGAATTGTCAGCAACAAAAGCACCATAGATACACACACACACACACACACACACACACAGTTCCTGGACAGGTGCTCAAAGCTGCACACATATGTCCCTGAGGCATGGCAATATTACACAGCAGACACATACAAGCACTTATCTGACAAACACAGACTTATAATCCATGTAGAACAGAAAACAAGGTATGAAATAGACAGCAGACACTGTGAGCATCCAGGAGGGTCCACAGCTCTAAACAAGTTGAAAAGCAGCTAACACACCAGAGAGAAAGCGGGTCACTAAATAGGCTAAACTCTCTCCAGAAGACAGCAGGAGCAAGCTGACACCAAACTGTGGTCACTGTGGATACACCTGTCTCCCCATCTTTAGCCATATGTTGTACATACTCTTATGTAGAAGTAGCACACACACTGACTTTAGCTTACCTACTAGATGATTAGTTCTGCCACCATTTTTCACATCGGGCCTGTGTTAACTAGTTGTAAATTCCACAGATGGGTGAATTTATTTGCATTGGCAAAAGCAGGAGGAAAAATCTCTGTACATTTATATATATATATATATATATATATATATATATACAGCTAGTCACTGCTGAAAATGTTTTTCTTGCAGTTTTAAAATCTTAAAATGTCTTAATGTTTAAAATATTGAGCCTTAAAGGTCAAATAGTCAACAATTTATTTGATGGGGACTTAATTACAACAATGCTATTTCAGCTATACTGATGTCTAAAGAGAAAGCCATTTTACCTGGCCCACTTTAGGTGGAATAAACTCCTGCAGATGTATTACAGTAGTTGCTTTCTGACTAAACAAAAGAAAGATTAAAGTAACTTAATTACTAAGTAAGCAATTTCTGCAATAATGTGTTTAATTACCCACCAAATTGGAACCAAAAATTAACATCTGCACTGGACAAAATGTTCTAAATATTCTAATTGAACAAAAATTTGAAATGTTCACGGAAATGCTAGAAATATTAAATAAATGTCATAGAAAGGATACAATGTTACTTTCTAACATTTTGAAACATCCATAACTGTTTTCAGTGGTGTATAAAGAACTCACTTAATAAACTGTAATGGTTTTATTACCTTAGAATGAGACATTTTATCTACATAACTGCGGGCACCTCTATGCAGGTTGACATATTGGAACATCAGCGAACAAACAGCACTACAGAGCTTGTTTCGTCACTGCTTTGAAAGAGAAGCAGAAGAAAGCTAAGCTAGCCATAGGCACTGTGAGTAGTGACTTTTCCCTTGTCAGTGGTGTAAAATATGTAGTTGAATTATTTCATGTAACTGTTCTTCCCGCTCGCCGTGTTATGGCGGCTTTGACAACCAGCTGATTAATACTATTGACTGTGAAACAGTAACTTAATGTTACAGGAGTCCAACCCGTCGATCGTCGTCGACAAGTCGATATTGGAAGCATTTTAAGTCGATCGCGAAAAAAGCCTATTGTGTGTAGTAAATGGTGTCTAGGTGATGCGGAGGCGCGTGCCGTGCGCACCTTTGCGCTCATGCGAACGCGTCGAGTATAAACAAGGCTTTACGCTTTAACCAGCTCAGCATAACAGCTCATATAGCCAGCTAAACTTTTACTACCCTGTTAGAAAACATATTTGCATAGTTTCATGTGGTTCTTCTCCATCGCTGTATTATGGGTTTGCTATGTGGGAGAAATGTGCTGGTTACGTTTGTGAGACATTCAGCTGATTACTATATATATATATATATATATATATATATATTATGCTTGATTTTGACGTCAAAGTGTCCAAAGCTTGTGGCTTGAAAGGGCTACAGTAGAGATCTACTGTAAATTAGAAAAATGTTCAACGCATTCTCATCCTAGGACGTCATATAGTGACACTTTTGAAATTTCAAACGCTAAATTCAACGCACATGGCACCCTTTAGCGTCAATATAACATGCACAAAGCTTTGGGATGAGAATGGGCTGAAATGTTGGGGATGAGTGAAAGATTATGTGGGGTGTAAATATACTCATCTAATTTGCATATTATGATGTAATCAGGGGGGCGGCGTGTATGTTTTATTTTTTATTTTTTTTAATGTTTTATCCTAATTCCAAATGATGAGAAAAGATAAAACCAACAATAACAGGAGAAGTATAAAGAATAATTTAGAGTACTAAATTATTACTATAGACCAACGCCACTTTTGCGTCATCGAAGGGTAACGCCCCCTTTTGGGGGAAAACACCTCTATACTGTCTATGGGAAAACAAACGGATTCCCATGAGAACAGAACTCGCACTAGATCTGCAAAGTTTCTTGATAGCAAAAATGGCACAAACTTAAAGAAGCTAACGTTACTGAATACGGGGTTACAGAGGTGTCCCTTTGAAATGGTCGAAAACTGGATTAATGACCCCACACAGCGGCCAAATATGGACTATTCAGACATCTAACGTTACCACTATCTCGTGGAATCACCAAGTAAGCACGTAGCCTTTTTTTTTTTTTCATTAACACTCACAGTATGACAAACTAGACGATGAATGGATCATATTTAACTTGATTTAAGCTATTGACATAGTCTAATAAGGTAACGTTAGCTGCTAACAGCTAGTCTTTCTAATAGCTAGTCGACAACAAAACTGTCAATAGCTTAAATCAAGTTAAATATGATCCAAGTGGCATGGCCTCATCGTCTAGTCGTTTGTAATAGGCTACTGTGAGTGTGTAAATGATAAATAAATAAAAAAGGCTACTTACTTGGTGATTCCACGAGATAGTGGTATCGTTAGATGTCTGAATAGTCCATATTTGGCCGCTGTGTGGGGTCATTAATCCAGTTTTCGACCATTTCAAAGGGACACCTCTGTAACCCCGTATTCAGTAACGTTAGCTTCTTTAAGTTTGTGCCATTTTTGCTATCAAGAAACTTTGCAGATCTAGTGCAAGTTCTGTTCTCATGGGAATCCGTTTGTTTTCCCATAGACAGTATAGAGGTGTTTTCCCCCAAAAGGGGGCGTTACCCTTCGATGACGCAAAAGTGGCGTTGGTCTATACTATATAGTCGTTAACGCATCTGAGCAGTAGCCCTATTTCTTCTACCCCTGCTGCCTTTACCTCTAGCAACAGCTCTCCTATGTACATTTAGACCACGTCTACCCCTGCCACCCCCATCCCCGTTGGGCAAATGGTCAAACCGAACCGCTAGATGCCCCTGAAATCTACACACTGCACCTTTAATGTTCAAACTGTGTTTTGGCAGATAGAACCTTATAATTCTAAACCCCTTTAGCCGTTGAGTTCTCTCGGCCACCGTACAAAACTGCACAGAATGCAGATAGAACCTTATAATTTCAAGGGGACTTTTTATAGGAAACTTGCAGGATACTAGAAGGGTATTTTTCTTATCATCCTACATAGTTGTATTGTACAAATACATTTAATCTATCCATGTAACTTGTAGTAGATAAATTACTATTACTACCACCACTACTATTATTAATAATCTATTAGGCTGCTACAAGGCTAAGGATTTTGGTGCCCCTGTAAGAAAATATTGTGCATTTTAATGTTTAATTCATGTTAAAATCAAATTTAAATGTGAAATTCATCAATCTTGTGCAATTCAGTGTGAAGAAAAAAAAAATCATGATTAGTTTTGTATAAATTTCTATAAGTAAGCTATATACTTTTAGTACACAAAAGTTAAGCGAAACAAAATTAATGGGCTGCCGATGTACAAGTTTTATGGGCTGTTAAGACAAAAAATAAATAAAAGTAGGCTATGAGATGAATCGGTCCAAAAAGCATGTCGGCCCCCGGGAATCTCCCGGTTGTTCCGATGGCCAGTAGGCCTAAATTCCTGTGCACAACACTAAGTAAATTTATTTAGTTTGACACCTTAATTGCCTTTATACTGGGCTTTCTTTTTATTTTGTTGCTTTCTCTGTTTTCGTCCCTGTGGACCAGATCAGAGGGTTTATACCACTTCATTTTCGATCAAGGCGCCAGCAGCTGAGCACTTTCCTAACGTAACGTGACGTAACCCGTGATCGGCAATAATCATGAATTCAATCTAATCAGTAATTAAGTAAGTAATTAAACTTGTAGCTGAGGGGGAGCCTTAGAATGATCATGTTTAATAAACATATTTTTGTTTCTCATTCTTACTCTGTGATTTCTCGATTAATGGGAAGTAGCATGTGAAGTAGCTCAAGGGTGACACTAAAGTGCGCCCGCGCCCCCAGCACATTTGTCGCCCAAGGCAAACGCCTAGTTCGCCTATAGCAATCACCGGCCCTGGACACTTGACACACCTTGTTCGGCTAGTCAAAGAAAAATCTTACAAATCAGGACACTTTTTTTTTTGTTGTTTTTGTCATCCCTGAACCAAACGATAAATGATGCAAACTGATTCTCATTCACAACAATGACAATGTCACTATAAAAGACACCAAGCAGCAATATTTAGCACCTTGGGAGTGCGAATGGGTTGTCTACACACACATTTGGCTGAGGCGCATGTTTTTGGACAGTATGCAGCAAGCAAAATGATTAAATCATCTTACACACGTACAGAATCACAATAATAGGCTCACAAAATAGTCTAATCCAGGATGGAGGCAAACACAGCATACGCACACACATAATAATTCACACTACCACTGGTGTGTGTTGAAAGCATAAGCACAGGTTTTGAAATGAGATGCTCATCGACAGGAAATAAATCTTTAACATGGGATCCGCACTCTATGTTGTGGCCAATTCCCACTCAGCTAGCAGTAGAGCAGAACAAAGGCAGAGTCACATTAATGCATTTTTGATGAGCCTGTCTACGCCGCTATCTCCAGCCTGCCCCTGACTTTGTGTTTAGACGCAGGCTGTCTTGCAGCTGCACATTTCAGAAGAGTACAACAAACTATTGGATTACTTTGGCCTTGTAATTCCATATGGACAGTGGGAGAACTTGGATAGGGATGCATAATCTGGGACACGATCTTAATCCTACTTCTTACATGAACCAGCCTGTTATCAAGGATTTACAAAATAAGAGTTTACTTTTCAATTTGCAAAAGGATCATGTTTTATTATATCTCGTAGAGAAAGGGGAAGTTGATTCAACAACAACAATAACAGGATTCACATTCACTCACTTTGGATTATGATTGTACATGTTTTGATGCTAAAAGAATTGATGAAAATAGACCATATAACTTTTTTACGGGACTGACGACCCAAACATAACTCACCTTTTTGTTATTCCAAATACAGAATGCTGTTTTTTGTTGTTTTGTTGTTGTCTTTTTTTTTTTTTTTCAGATGAAATGCAAATCTTTGAACATTGATCCATATATATATATATATATATATATATATATATTTTTGCAAATCTATACAACCCATAGTAGACATGTGGGGAAAAACACACACATATGTATGAGGGTACTCCACAGAGGGTACTCCTCCGTTTTAGGGTACCCTTTAATGTCGGTTAGATGATGTTATCGGATCCTAACCCTACCCCAGACCTAAAACTATACCCCTAATCCCGTCACCTAACTGACGTTAAAGGTAAAGCGTCAGTTGTATGACCTCCCAGGATCGTCATGTAACTGACGTTAAAGGGTACCCTAAAACGGCGGATGTTGACGTATGGTCAAAAGACGTCCCAAGACGTCAGTTATATGATGGCTTGGGATGAGACTGTGTTACACAAACTGACTATCTCTGACTACTTTTTTTTTTTCCATTTCTGGAGTCATGGTCACTATAATTAGTCATGGTCATTATATGAACGAAATACTGTATATGTGAAATACATAAAGAATTTGTTCTACACAAAAGTAAGCCATACATGCTTGCAAAGAATGAGGAAATAGTGAGGAAATTAATTTTTGGGTGAACTATTCCTCAGGAAAACAAAAAAAACAAAAAATGTAAATAGGGAGTGGAAATTTAGTCCCAAAAAATAAGTAGATATATTTGAATTTGAAATATTTAATTTCAACTGCAATCCTTTTTCTATTTAAAGGAGTAGTTCACTTAAAAAAAAGGTTTTCTCCATATAATGGACTTCATTGGGAACCAAATGGTTCAAGGTCCAAATGAGAGTTTCAGTGCAGCTTCAAAAGGCTTTACACAATTCGAGATGATGAATAAGGGTCTTATCTAGCGAAACGCTCGGTCATTTGAAAAATAATTTAAAAGTTTAAGTTTTATAAGCACAAATGCTCGCCTTGCTCTGTTCTGTGATGCGCATTTGTGACTCCTGTTTGAAGTCGTTCATCAAAATGAACAAATCTTTTTCTTTCAAAATCCTTTTTCTAGAAAATACCCTTATTCATCGTCTGGTGTCATTTAAAACCCTTTGAAGCGGCACTGAAACTCTCATTTGGACCTTGAACCATTTGGTTCCCAATGAAGTCCTTTATATGGAGAAAATCCTGGAATGTTTTCATCGGAAACCTTAATTTCATTTCAACTGCAGAAAGAAAGACATTGACATCTTGGATGACATGGGGGTGAGTAAATTATCAGAAACAGATTTTTTTTTTTAAGTGAACTACTCCTTGTACAGTGCTTATATAATACAGTATTAATATAGATTTTCAAATGTAAAATATAGCTAGCCCTCATATAACTCTAAATGGGACGTGAATAAGCAATGTTACACCGATCAAAGTCTGTGCACCATAATTTAAGTGAGTGACAAAAAGGTTTGACCTCACAGTCCAGGAACACCTATAACAGTGAATCGGAAGCAATGGTACTGGCACTTAATTTTGAGCATTTGATGAATGATGAAACCAGTCTGACAGGAGTCCCAAGCGCTTCTAGACCGACAGACATGATTTAAGATCGGCCACATTGCCACAAATGTCAAAGTGTATTTTGTCTGTTTGAAACGGACAGTAAAAAAAAAATTAATTAAGGCATGCAGTTGTAATCTTTTTTTAAGTATTGCATTCAATGATGGATTTGTATTTAAGATGATGCTCTTATGTGGTTTTAAATAGCAATAATAATCAAAATGGCATAATGTGTAAGATATTTACATTTAGAGATTATGCTCAAAGAGATTTAAATTGGCTTAATGCTAAAATTCATTACGGAATTGAATTGTATATTTGGATTTAATGTGATATCCTGGTAAAAACACTTCCTTTACTTAAAAATACAAATATGTATATTGGGATATGAATACTGAACGTAAGAGGCAGGGAGGGGAGAAAATGATCTGTATCTGAAAAGTAGGCTACACTGGGTTTATCACAGATTATGTGTCAGCATGATTTTTCATTCATGTTAAACAGAAAACATCACCAAATTACCCTGAAACAAAAACCTCATTTACTCTTATGAGGAGTCCCAAAGTGCTTTCTGCCTATTTATGCACGATAATTCCTAGCAAGAAAACTAGCAGAGATGTCACAAAACACACATCAATGTTGTAAACAATTAACAGAACAATGGTTCATGCTGCAATTCGCATGTCATGCAAACGAATAGAAGAGGAGCTGCATTTTGGCATGCAAAATGAAGATCACACCCGAGAACACGCGTGCACGTGCCCGTCACACACTAATTGGCTGGTTTCTGAAGTGTGTATGCCTGTCTGCATCACAGTGGTGCACGTGGGTGTTTGACTGAATGTGTTGTTCGGATTTGTAACCCTTATGTAGCAGTGACTGGTTCGCCAGTTTCAATTTACACCCCCTGTGCTAACGAGGTAAACCCTCGGGGAAACCTCTCCGCCCTCTTCTGCTCCCTCTCTTTCTCCTCAACTCCCTTCCCTCTCATCTTGTTTTTGACAATAATCTCCCAGCGGTGCGTCGGAAGCAGAGAGGATGAAACATTTTGTCACAAGTGCTTGGTGCGTTGGAGTGGCCATGTTTTATTTACTCCATGGCGAGAGGGAGCTTTTCATGCCCAATTGGCTCCCAGCCAATAGTGGAGCCACCGTAACCACGGTGACACTGACAGATGTAGAAATCACTCTGAAGATTATGTTTGTTTATTGAAGTCTTGTGGCTAGCCTCTTGTCATCACTTCCTGTCAGTTAAAGAGATGCTTGGAGGACTGTCTCTTGAGTGTGACATACAAACACAGACAAAGAGGGAATTGTCATTAATGTCAAAATATTTGATTCGTAGTTCTATTTCTCAGGTGATCTAAGCACCTCTGACTTTACCAACAAAATCTGAAAACTGCACAAAACTTTTTTTGTATTTGTAGAGAGCTTTGTAAGTCTACTTTATATTCACTACTTCATACATAGTAGAACCTAGGTGGTTCCCATAATGGCATTATTTAAGATATGTGATTTTTCAAAATCGTTGTTAAACACTGTTGATATTTGAAATCGACCCAAACAAACACACCCTTCACTGCTCCGCCCCCAAAACGCACAAACAAGCAATGCAAGAGTATCACTTTTATCATATGTGATGCGATCTGGGAAAACCCACCACATGGTGAAATTTGACATATTACAGATTTTGAGACCATGTTAAAGCTGGATTCAAGCCCTTTCCAAATCGGTTTTTATATCTTTTATCTTTTGTCTGTAACAAAAGTTATGGTTATCTGGAGTTGAGAAAAACAGGTCTAATTAACGGTCACGTACTGCTAGCGGGACGACTGGCGCTCTTTTTTCATATCACATATTTTAGTGATCATCATAGATTAGGTATCACTCGAAAGCTTACAAATTGTGAAAACTGTTTTGAAATTGGACGATTGAGAGGCAAGCAAGGTCTATCTAACTTATAAAATAATAATTTATTGAAAACCCAATTTTGACAAAAAAACTGACATTTGATTTGTTTTAGACCTTACTGAAAACGTACCAGCGTGACATCCGACGGATTTTCCTAGATCGCATCACATATTAGAAGCAAAGAAAATAATTCTTTGTGAAAATAAAGTTAAGTAAAGACCACGAGCAAACAAGGAAACACAAACACACACACACAACAATGAATATAAAGTACAAAAGACTATACAAGAGTTTGTTGTTAGTCCATGTCGCACACACACTCAAAACAACATTACTCATTCATGGATTAAAAAAAAAAAAAAAAAAAAAAAACAGCGTAACCTTGTCGTCTATTTCCAGGCCTTCTCACTTAGCAGCACTGGAAAGCTTTTCTAATATTAACATGGGTTTTAAAGCAATGGTCACTCTACTAAAGCAAATCTCCCTCTTGCTCACTCTCTCTCCCCATCATGAGTGGACATGCCCCCCAACTACTAATTGGATTCAAGTTTTTTTTTTTTTTTTTTTTTTTTTTGTGGTGCTCAGTTCGATCCACTTTCAACAATTTTTTTTTTCAAAAACAGCTTACTGCACCTTTAATTCATTAATTTAGATTTAATTAAAATTTAGAAAATATTACATTTTATGAATTAAACAGCTTGTAAACATACCATGTTATCACTAAAAAAATGAAATAATCTGTTTAGCATAAAAATATATGCAATCATTTATGACATTTCTCCTTATGGCATAAAGGGTTCTTTAAAATTGAGAAAAGATAAAGTGTAACATGACATTATATAATGCTTCATTAAAATAGAAATTAAAAAGACAAAATTCTATACACTTGATATTGACTTATCTACCTTATACTACTTATATTATTCCACTTTACAAATCCCAGGTTAAAAAAACAAAAAACAAAACATATGTTAGATCAAAAATGTCCAGATGAAATGGAAAAGAAACAAAGGAGCCATCCAGTACCAGTGACCCCTCTGAGACCCAAACAGACCCGGACCCTTTCCGCCTTGAGCGAGGGTCTTAATAACTGCTAACAACAAGCCTCTGTTTAAACACTGAAATGCTGTCTGTATGTCCGTATGACTTGCTTATTAGCTTAACTGCGTCCTGTGACCCCTTTCCTTACACAAAGAAACACACCAGAGACGAATCAATCCCATCTGCCTGGCCAACACAGGAAATCTGATAATCTCCGTTAATATGTCATATCCTTCGCATGACTATAATTTCATTTCCTCGATTAATTTCTGGTCATAAAATTGCCATAAGAGATGAAGTTAGAGTAGCTTGCACTAATGCAGGCGTGCCTGTGGTTCTGTAATTCGTGTGTGAAGACTGTTTGGTGGGTTTTTAAAAAGATTTTCAGCTTTAAAACATACTTAATAATGGTAAGCAGTAATTATTGCCTCATTTAGCCTGAGTCATTATTAGTTAAGAAGCAATTAATCTCATTAATTAGAGAGCTGAGCGTACGAAGATCACGACAGCTACAGTTGCGTCTTGTTGTTTTTTGAGTGCACAACCACAATAATTTTCTGTGTGCTTTCACAGTCTAAGCAGCATTACATTAAAACAGGTGAACATTCATGAATTGAAGTAAAGGAAACATGATCTCATAAAAATACATTACCTCCAAAAACACTTTAGATGTAGGTTATCTCCAAAAAACAGAAATGAAATAGGAGAGCTTTTTAGTCTTATTAAAGCTGAATTATTGTGTGTTTGTGTGCGTATGTTGAGACGAGCAATTATTTCTCTGTTAGCTAGGGTTGAGACAGTAAATTATGATTTTCTATGCGGATACAAATTCTTCATTTCTCTCTGTCAACCCACACACCTGAGTCCCAGCGAGAGAGCCCTGTAGGCGCACACACACACAGACGAGAAGTATAACCCAGACTGAGAGTGTTTTGCTGGAGGTCATGAAATGCACGGTACGCCAGCTTGCTTTCCCTGAGGTGGCTTCAAAGACATCAACGTGGATGTTTTTGCGGATTGGATTTTCATTCCCCAGTTATTAAATAGGTTGACATCAGAGAAGGTTCGTTAATGTGTGTGTCTCATTCAAGACAAGGAGACATGGAAGTACATGAGGACAAAACAGAAACCTTGCTGTCTAATTTCACAACACACTTTCATGCACTAGGAAGTTCTCTAACAATCTCCTGAATCAGATCCACCCCCAAATTCCTCCTCCCTCAGCTAATTTACGCTTGAATAAAACCAGCGAATCATCATCCTTGTTATTTAATTCCTCTGTGACCAAGCTAGATGACAGGTTCAAGTACAACAAAGACTCTGCCTCATCTAAAACAAAAGAAGGATAAACCCATCAGAGTAAAAACCTTAACATGTTCACAGTTCATTAAAGGTTAAAAACAAATCAGAAAAGCCAATGAAGTGGTTGCGTAATTTGTTATTGCGCTTTTTTCTTTTTTTTTAGATTGGATATCGTTTAGTTAGTCTTTCATTTGAGTCATTGCATTGGTAACAAAAAGTTTCCAAATGTTCATCTTCAACTTTTTACCTTTTTCAGATAGATAAATCATTTCAAATTGTAATTTCTGATCCTGTAAGGAGGTTAAGTTCTGTTCAAGCGGTCAGAATGGCATCATATGCAGAGACAGGTCGTTATCACACCACAACCACCTGAAATTGGAGCTCGGATTCGTCTCAAGGGGCTGCCGGTAAGCTGTCAATCAGCTTGTTTTCAGACGCCCAGTTTGATACATCATAGCCTCTGGATGGCCCATCAAATAAATGGACAGCTTGTCATCACGACGGGATGGTTTTGAAAATGAGGACTTGCAAAGACGTCGCAAAGTCACTGATGAGGGTGTCAACATACTATTTTATTATATAACACTGCATATAGTGTTTTGGGAATGTTAGCAAGCGCTGTGGTGGCAGCAGAGGGGGTGGTAACAATACCAAACAACTCTACGGTCTTGAAATTGTAAAGTGATATCCCCCTCCCTGTTCCCTTTCACAGTGCCGCTCTCATTATTCTTGCTTATTGAGATGGATAAACCTGAAGTTGGTAATTACATCCCCCTCTCAGCCTGTTGTACACATGCAGAAGTTAATTAGCCTAAGAGTTAGCTAATTCTGAGAGGAAACTAAGCAAATAGCATCAAATCCACTCTCTTTAATCATCACCTGAACAAAGCAGGAAATTGATTTCCCCGTCAGACTCTTCAAGAGAGTGACTGGCGTCTTTGTTGTTGTCATTTTTCGCTTGCTTGTTTTGCTTTTCAGATTCCGAAAATTTGGTTTTATAAAAAACATAAACTTTTTAATCTGATTCACATATTCGTTAACACATGCATTAAATGTATTCAGAAAATACACTTCAAATATTGCACAGTGCCTTATGTCCAGTTGCTGCGTTTATAATTGGGGAAAAAAAATAAAATAAAAATGGGATAATGGCACTGGAGTATGGAGCCCCGGACTTCCTACACTTACATGTGTAAGGGTGTATTTTCTGCAGGGGTCCAGGCTGCAAGACTGGCGAATGACTAAAGAAACGTTATTAGCAAGATGGTAGAAACTGCACATTTCTTGTCTTTTCCACCCACTGCCACTTATACCAACGACGGAAATAAGCGCAGTTACAATAGCTTAATATGTGGGAGAGCTTTGCTATAGAGAGTGACAGTATTGTATTGCAATTCAAAGTCAATACCAAATCAAAACTATTTAGGACATTAGTTGTAAGTGAAAAGGTTTAATGACAAACTATGGTTACACTTAAAATAGTTAGAAAATAGATGTATGAGATGATTATAACTTATACCAATAATCTTACCCAGCATGTAAAATATTACCAGAGAGAGCGAGAAAAAAGAGGTGGCGAAGGAAGTGAGCCCCAAGAAAGGGAGAGAGCCAGAGCATAAAAGAGCAGAGCATTAAAAGAGACAGAGCAACCTTTACAGTCTTCTTTTTTTCCTTTCCCTGACCATGTGACTAAAACCCAAATAATATAATTACACTTCCCCCATTGTTCTAAAGGTGTGACAATTCATTGACCCCCCCCAAAGTACACAAGTCTTGGCCTACAGGCCTTGCTCACTATCAGCCCCACTGTGTCTTTGGGAACGCCAAATGGTCCTTGTGGTCGAAAGAAGGGGTGGAACACATGCAAATCAATTTATAAAAATTAATTTAAAACATATATAAAAATGATGTGGGAGGACAATTTCAAATGGCAATTCTTTTGCAATTTCTTGCAAATGTTTTGCGTTCCAAATGTTTATTTTCACATAGTAACATTGATCAGCGAACATAAACAGAAGCTCCACCGTACATGCTTGATGCACGAGAACAAACCTCATTGGCTCTTAGGGAAGCTCAAAAGCGCTACGTAACACACGAGAATGAACCTCACTGGTTCTTGCACATCAATCAAGCATGCTTGAGCTTCCTTTACCATAACTGATGTGAATAAGAGCCTAAATTAAATCTTTTCATCATATAATGTGTTAATGTCTTTTCATGAAATTTGGATTAAACCAGCGTCTGTACATGACAGGTTATCAGCAGAGGTTTAAAGTCAAGGTTCAGAAAGTAAAAGTCCTCTTCAGTTTTCTTTTTCCAATCACCTGGATTTGCTTATTAGCAGTTTTTCAGCCAGGAGAAATACCTAATTAGTGAAATCAGCTGGCTGAGCTCACGGGTGGAATAAAAAAAAAATGCAATAACTTTCACTTTTTGACCCCTGGACTTTATCTAACTCTGGTTATCAGTTCAATTGAGCCATCATTATAAACTGATTATTTGGGTGCATGTAAACATATCCATTAACTTTCATTGTATGGACAAAAACAGCTTGTAGCCTAGTAAATATGACACTATTTTCATTTTTACATGAACTAATGCCTGTAACACTCTCCACCATATCACAGTTCACCCAAACACATTTCATGTTAAATCCTGAGTGCCTTTTTTCTATGAGATATGTAACATATGTTGCGCAAAATGGAGTTATTGCCTTTGACCTGCATATTTTATGGATGAGAGGCTTTTGCCCTTGAGTCAGGCAGATCACAAGCTCAGCATATGTCCAGTGCAGACCCGGGACTCTCTACCGAACAGAACTACACCTCCAGGCACAGAAACAGAGCCTGTACACAGCATATCAAACAGGAGGTCAATGGGCTCCCATATGCACAGAACTGAAAGTGCAGATGAAGGGAAGTGGATCTTGAAAGCACTCAAAGGCATCAATGGTAGCAGCGATCGAGGCACTTAACTATAGAACGAGAAGGAAAGGAGCTATTGAAAAGAAAAAATATATATACCGTTAATGAGCTGCTTGTCTTTGGCCTGTTTTGAAATGCTACAGTTGATCCATCGCGTGGGGATCGTCAGTAAGCGTTTGGGAATAAAACCAGCGCCGACGGTAGGGGCGGCGGATCACGGTTTGCTATCATTAAGTCTAGATGGAATTAAAGGCTGTCAGATAGGGAGTGGGGTGACTCATCTGGAACATGTCTGGGGGTTGCTTTGGGGGAAAGATGTCAGCTACACTCCAGCACCCAACTCCCCACTACCTCCTCACACATCCAATACAATAAGTCCACCACACACAAAACCTATTACTATCTATGGTTTTTGAGTGGGCAGCATTGCGTCCACACTTCAAAATGTAAAGATCAGATGTCTTGAATGACTCTAATTAACATCAGTATATAGATCCCAAGATTGTGCGTCACTTTGAGTCTAAGAAAAGGCAAATACATAAATAAATGTAACTACAGTAGAAGCAGCAACGGTTACTCATCAGTGCATCAGCCTTCTAGCTTGATTTTGACAAATCCCACAGCACGTTCCTCCAAATTACCGTCATTTACTCAATAATGACAGTGATGCATCGTTCAAAACACAAAAACAGCCAGAACGCACAGGCTGTTTCCGTACAGAACACTGGGGAACAGCCAACAGTTAAGCTAAACAAAACTCCAAATACAGAGGTTTGTTATTCTATAATCATGTTAGAACCAATCCCTCCCCCCCTTCTATCTTGGCCAGAAAGACATAATTAATGACAAAATCCTATTTCCTTTGTGCTCATGGGTGATGTTATGTTCACACACTGTGTCAAGCAACAGGGTAAGCCGGTGCATTTAATTACGGAACAAAAGGAAAGCTGTGGAAAATCAGACAACTTTTGAAAACTCAAACAAACTCAAATCCACTGACTATGATATGCTCCTTTTTTAATGGGCTTCAGGGCTAAGCTGCTTAGGGAAACAAAGAAGGTTTTCTGTAGAAGACGTTCAAACTGCAATGAAATCAGATGGGTTGATATACAGTAATCGAACATAAGAAATTTCATATGCCCCTTAATATGCAGTGGTTCTGAATGAAAAAAAAAATACCATATGTAAGTTGCTGAGAACTACGTAAAAGCCTATGTACAGTAAATTACACTAAAAGTCATTAGTATCTCGTCAGAACTCCAAAAAAAAAATGCTAAAATAATGACTTTAATGGTTATGCGTTTCTCGCGTTAATCAGGTACTACTTCTCGTAGATTTTATCTGTTGTTGTTCCCAAAGGGGGGTGACCTATTTTCTATTATATATATATATATATATATATATATAAAAATGAAACTACTAAGTCAATCCTTTCTGTTCGGTTTTGCCTGGGAGACTCTGTATGAAAAAACAAAAGGAATAAGCACATGTGGGATGGGAGAGAGTGACGAGTCCATTTCCGTGCGATGGATAATTGCCGAGGGAATAGGACGAGGACAGCTGGCGGCCAGCTCAGAGCTCTGATTTATTCTGGAGTTGCATTACTCAGATAGATTTAGATTAAAATGCATTCATCAATTCAGCAGCGGACATAATGCATTATTGCCCAGGAGTAAACACGGCACAGGCACCGAGGGAATCAATAAGGATAATTAAAACGGCGAGATGTAACAGCCATTCCTCATCCAACCTAAAACCTGTGTGTGTGTCCATGTGATGGACAGTTAAAGAGGTCTACGGCAGCTCTTCTAGTAATGCTATTGTTTTGTTATTTTGCACATTTATAATTGTTAAAATTGCACTTTTGGGACATTGAGCCTCTGTAATGTGTTGAAGCATCAGAACTCATTACATTTATGACATAGGTGTTGAGTGTCATGGGACATTTGAGTAATTAAGATAATTGTGTTGAGATCATTCGTTATGGCGGATAACTATTTAGAAATATTTACATGATAATGCCCATGTTTAACATGGCCAGAGATATTAATCACTGTTGTGTGTGGTGTTTTAATTTAATACCCTGTGCTCACGGGTACAGTAAAATACTTTTTAAGGCAGGCAATCCAGGCTTAACAGAAACAAACAACCCCAACTTAATTAATTGTAGAGGCAGATTAGAGTTATTGCATCCATTGAGTGCTAGTAGGGAATGTCTAACATGGTACAGTCTCTGAGTGATTGAGGGGCAAGTTTATGGTGCTCTTACAATTTTTATTTAATCTAAATTGATTCATTTTATTGTAAATTATAAATAAAGTATATTTCATTTAATTTCAAGCCACTGAATATCTTGCTCAAGATTTCCTTCTATTTCCATCTTTCCCTTTCGTTCTCCTCTATGCTCACTGAAACCCATATTCTTGTCCCTCTAGTGAACTGCTGTTTCAGAGACAGTACGCTTAAAATAGGTCCTGTAAAAGTTAATTACACAAGCGGGTCAGGCAGCCGGAGGAAGGGTCAGGCAGTCTGAAGTACTCAGTCAGCTCTGGTGGAAGAGCCTTCCTCACACATCCATTCATGTCGCAGATTTCTGGCTGGGCCTGAATACAATGCAAACAAACCTTGTTACTGCTCACTTAGCACTTAACAAAGGGTTAGGCTAGCGGCCCCTGGTGAGATAACTGTTCAGCTCTAATCTCATTCACAAATATAATTCTAATTACGTAGTGCACTTTTTAAAACCCTAATGATGATATCCAGGTGTTGATTTCAGTGGGTTTTGATGACAATCTTAATTGGGAACATCAGGTATCTCAGACAATGGTTAAAGGAGACACGTTTCACTGTTAATTTAATTGAGAGGTCAGAAAATTGATTATCACTGTGGCCTAGAGGTTGGTGTACATACTCTGACACATTGAGCTGTGGAGGCTTGGCTGGCGGGCAAAGTGGGTTATCTGTCACCTCATAATGTTGTACATCACATAACTTTTTTTTTTTTTTACAGTCCATACTGTCAGTAAAATTGCCCCAGAACAACCGTAAGTAACAGTGTAGGAGTCTAGAGCTAAAAACGGCTTCTCTGGATGCTGAATTTTTTTTTTGATCTTTTAGACAAGCTTGCTTGACATTTCCATCCTTCTCCCTGCTATTTTTGTACAGCTTGTTGTTGTTTTCAGGCCCATTTGGTTTAAACCTCATTCCCTGGGACCTTAGGCGCCATTAGTCAGCTCTCAGTGAGGCAACATCCCATAATATCTCCAGCCCCCTGGACCCATCTCTAAGGTTTATTAGAGTCTGCCATTTGGAGCCCTTTTCAAATTATTTTACCTCAAATGCCATGGAGTATGACAGAGAGATGAGTAAGGAAACACCTCAAAGCCCTCCGATACATCATCTCACTTGCATCTTTTTGGCCATCCCCCCTCTGAGCAGTCACATACAGATATTACATATTAGATTTTATTAAAATGCAGTTACATTGGCAGCAGTGTCCACGCTAGCAACCCGCATGCTAAGACCACACTCTAAAAAAAAAAAAAAAAAAATCTTCTCACCGCCCTCACGAGACTCTCTATCCTTCTCAAACTTGCTCTCCTCAAGCCGTGCCAGGCCCAGACTTCCCTCTCTAGCTACCGTACTCTCTCCATCTCGCTCTCTCTCTTTTTCAATCATCCCACCGTTTGTGCTGCCCCATGCAAATTCCCTGGCTGTCTCACACTCTTCCACACACGCACACGATCTCACACACACATCCTCCAAGCAAAGTCAAGTCACCCTTGATTAGGTTCTCATAGCTCCTTGGAAACGTGCCCTTCGAGAATGTGTGTGTGCGTGCACATTTGTGTTGCGCTGCCAACCTTCTTTTCTCTGTTCACTCAGCATTGTCGATTTTTTTTATTTTTTATTAATGCTTTCCTTGTTTCTATAATCAATTTAATGTCTCAGAGTTCAAAGGCGGATCGTTCTGTTTGATATCTGTTGATTCTCAAGCGGTCTTGTTATTTGATTATTGAATTATTACGTTGCAGGTCCAGCTCTTTTAGAGTAATTACTTAGGCAACTGTTCTCTTTTCCAACTTCTATTTTACATGCAAACAACATGTCAATGTGAAAATATGTTCTCCTATCCCATTTCATTGTGTAAACAACAAGTCAATTGACAAGCAGTTTTTTGGTTGATTTCTTTGGAAATTGTAAACACTAGCTATATCAAAACATGCTGCTGTTTTAGCAGGTCTTCCCAGACAGCAGTGTCTGCCCAGATCCGGGCCAAATCTGGTACATGTGGATTCAGCACGTACCAGATGTGGGCCGGATCTGGGCCGACAATATGTTTCTGTCTGGGTTGGTAGTAATGGCATTAGTTTTGGGTGGAACTAAAGATATATTTGCCTATACTAATGCACTTTACAAGAAATGGCAGAGCAGATTTTTCCTTAGGAGGCTGGGGTCCTTGAGGTCCAATGTCTGTAGCAAACTTCTACCTGTCTGTCATGGCCAGTGTACTTTTCTAAGTTATGGCATGTTGGGGAGGCAACATTAGGAAGAGGGATGCTGGACAACTGGACAGGCTGGTGAGATAAGCCGCCTCTGTGGTGGGCATGGAGCTGCACTCACTGACATCAGTTGCAGAAAAGAAGACCCTGATCACACTGCTCTCTATAATGGACAATGAACACCACCCCCTGCACACCACTCTCTCCAAGCAGAAGAGCATGTTCAGTGGCAGGCTTCTGTCTCCATCTTTCAAAACAGAAAGGGCGTAGGTCCTTTGTCCCTAGGGCCATTCAACTCTTCAATGCTACCAAGAAGGGGAGGAGTGTGATTGATTTAAGAGTTAATAAAACTCTTGGGATGACTGGGATGATAGTGTTGATGATTTACCTTGGATACGAGCAAGAGTGAGCCTGCAGTGTGTGCTTGGAATCAGGACAACGAATTTGGAAATCCACTTACTCCTCAAAAGAGTCCGTTTGCAAGCAGCAGAAGACCACCTTATGTGACACACGTATTAAACATGTATTGTTCACTGAACCGCGTTCTGTTATCTATAATGCGGCATGCACGTTTGCAATGACGTAATATGCACGCAAATGCACCAGGGTTCGATAGTTGAGTGTGAAACCAGACCAACGTCAGGAACAAACGTGATCTGGCTTAAACCACCTTAAACTCTTTCTTCATTGTCTATATATAGCTAATTAAACAATGATTATTCTAGTTTTTGATTGATTGTGTAGCCTGTTGGTTTGTAACGATACACGGATTCGTACTGAACCGTTCGGTACGAGGCTTTCGTTTTTTGGTACACATTTTTGAACCGAACGGTTAGTTCGGTTCATTTTTCCTGCCGACCAAAATTTAAGTATTTCAAATGTAGGCGCATCACGCGTGGCAAGCATGTTAAATTTGACTTATTTGGACCTTACAATAAACGTCAATCTTTAAAACAGTTCATTTAGACATATATGATACTATGAGTGTCATTTTTCATTTTAATTGTGCAACATTATCTAAAAGCAGAGCCGATCCTCCCTATACTAAGGCTATGTTTACACGGAAACGATTCTGAAGAGAAAATGTAAAAGTGGCGTTGCGTTATCACTTTTTATTCTGCGTTTAGATGAGCGTTTTTGGTGGGAAATCCGTGTGCATGGTGATGCAAAAGAGTGTGAAATTCAATGTAGTATGCACTCCTGGCAGCTAGGTGGCAACGTGAAGCACTGCCACACAACAACACCAAGTCTGCGCGCCTGCGTACAACCTTCACTGTAAACCTTCACGAGAGATCTTAATGAAGAGTTGCATGCTGCTTTGCCAGAGGGATAATCAGAATCGGAATTGTTTAATGTTTTAAATGTTGAAAGTTTTTTATTGTTTCAGCATGTTTATCAATCTCCCATTTCTGTCAATATCATTGCACGATGACTTTAAACCCAGATGATTGTTGATGTGACGCGTTTAAAGTGATCAACCCAGTTATTTTTGTATGATTAACTCTGGAAGTATTCCTTCGTTCAAAAAACTTAATTTGATCTACTGGAGATTGCACAGGAAAGTAAAGTGAGTGATAGAAAGCATTCGGTACATTGTTTAATTGCTATCATCTTTACTATTAACCTGGTGTCGTGACACAGACCTAAGTTAAATATTATGCAGGAAACAGAAATCCGACCGGTTATCCAGATACAGAGGCTACTTACTGTGATCAATTGTAATGCGCCATGTCCTGACTGGCTAATGGTCCGATCTGCTTGATCGGATCACGGTAATCGCATGTTAATGTAAACACAGCCAAAGTCAACAGAATGAGTTAAAGGGACCATCTAAAATCATTAGTGATATAGAGTGCCCAATTTATAAAATAATCATTCAGGCCACTTTTGTAAAACCAATCAACCAATTCATTGAACAGGTCTGACCCAACTGAACAATTCATGAATGGCTTGTGTGAGAAAGAAATGGGTGAGATGCACAATTTTGTTTGCTGAGTGAACTTCCCATTCAAACAATTATAAAATCCAAAAAAGAATGCATTTAATTAATGATCATTTAACAGCCCTGGTGTTCTCAGCTACAGGTGAAGTAATGCAGATGTATTTTTAGGGCTTGTATGGCCCTGTGAAACCTGTAAAATTGGACACAGGCTGCGAAAGTCCACTAATTAGTCAGCGAAGAGCTGAGCATGTTACAACAGCACATCTGGATGGAGCGGCACTAAAAAACGCTGGATCATCCCTATAAAAATAACCATCCATTAAAATAACAACCACAAGATACATCACAATGCTGTTTTTTTAGACCAAGATCTCCTCTTAACCTGCTCTAGGAAAGTGAAGAAATATGCCAGGTTTCTGTCCCTGTTGTCATGCCTCAAGTCTCTTCAGTGCTTCTTCATTCCCTGAGAGAAAATTATAAGATAATGCCTTGTTCGTGCAAGTAATTCTCAGCAGTATGTAGCAGATAAAGGTGTCCTTCATTGGTGAGTCCCAAATACCGCAGCGCACAGAAAGACTCTTTACAACAACAGCAACCCCCTTGTGCCGGCACATACTAAACTTATGGGAGGGACAGGAAACTGCTGCAGTTGACAGAATTAACACAGAAAGGAAGCAGCATATGTCAACTTAGGACTTTCCAAATAAAGAGTTGCATTGCAAACAATTGGTTCGCTTGCAATATATTTTCATGACAAGCATCAACAGACAAGCCGACAATGCTGCAAAAATAATATTAATGCTCCACTTTAGATGCACTAATCTGCTCTAATCAAAGACCGCAAAGGTGCCAGTAACACAAAACACCTGCACTTCCTACAAGTTCTTCTTCCATATCATGCCTGAAAAGTGGAATGAAAATATGTCCAAGGTTTTAATCGCCAGTCTAATTGTTTCAGTGCTCAAGTGAAGGCAACATGAGAATTGCCAAGCAATTGAAGGGCTTTGATATTAGCTTGCTCGTCATTCACTTGTGCTGCAATTTAGGTTCCACTGGGTGAGGACGAGTGAAAACCAGTCATTATGTCGTAATTATGATGTGATTATAGCCTTATTATGGCTAATGCTTTGTCAATGCCACACATAACTGAGTATGCGCATGTACTGCGTGGCAGACATCGGCTTTCTTGAGTAAGTGTTATTAATTACCAAGCAAAGATAGGTGGCAAGGAGGCGAGTGTGTGTGAATATGTGATGGTGGCTCATTAGAAGTGCTGAATAAGATGAGGTATTAATGTATGATGTTTTCCCAAAGCTCCACTAGTCATTTCAGAGATGTGTTTTCACTCTTGGATAGCCACTCAATCTCAATTAACATTAAAAAAAAAAAAAGCACAATACTAGTAAAGAAATGGACAGGCACACATCCTCAGTGTGTGTGTGTGTGTTTGTGCTCTCCAACAATGATGACTCTGTTAGGTGGATGGGGCTTTTTCCGAACAAAGGGCAAAGGGACAGAGGAGATAAGAAAGTTTTTGCGATAACTTCCCCTCTCTGTTCCTCTCTCTTTCGTTCTCTTCTATCCATCTCTCTTATCTCCATTTCACCATTCAGCATATGGCATCCCTGCAAAGTAGATGGAGGGTTTGCTTACATGGCCGCTTTAACCACTCGTACCCTTCTCCATGTTACCACTTAGAATTCAATCTGTCCGTTTCCTTATCTGCCCAAGGTACGTACATTCCCTAATGCAGGCCTGTAACAAAACACAGTAGAAGAAGGAGCAGGGGGTTATGGGATACAGGTTAGAGGCTGACACATTGAATTATAAAAAAGAATACCCCATATAAGGGGTATGCAAGATGAAAATGAGATTTGCCAGTTCTGTGGTATGATAGGATACAGTCGTCAATATGGAGGAAACAAATCATGGTCACCATGGTTACTCATTAATTTATAGAGACAAATAGAACCTTAATCTTTCACTTTTTATTGAATTGTTTGAAAATAAAATAATAATAAATAAAATTAAACAAATGTGATGCTATCTAGGAAAACCCGTCGGATGTTGTGCTGGTACGTTTTCAGTAAGGTCTATATAGATTGAATGTCAGGTTTTTTGTCAAAATTAGGTTTTTATTTAATAAATATTTGAGTATGTATCAGAAGGGAGTATGTGTAGTGTACAAGTTGATGTGAGGTGTGTGTGTGTGTGTGGAGTGGAATTCAAATGGTTGCTCTTGACGAGGCAGCGCTTTTCTCCAGCGCCCTTAACATGTAATTAATCAATTCAGGTCCCAAAGAGCTCTATTTATAACTGCTCGGAGGACCTCTCCATTACAACACTGCACAGCTCCTCAACCAAACATCATGCAGAGCGCTCACTGTTACCAAAACCGCTTCCAATCCACTACCGTCCCGAAGTGCAGAGTGTGTTCAATCAGGTATTTATTGGAACAATGATGAATGTGCAAACGAACAATTAAGATGTTAGTCTTTCTCAGTTACCAACAGTAGGTACATTCAGTCAGTCCTTTTTGCAAAGAGCACTGCAAATGAAATGGCATGGCATACACTCAAAAAAAATGATATGTTGGCTTTAATTATTTTTTTTTCCGTCTGGGTTACTGGGTTACGTTAAATAAACATAATTTGTTCATGTTACTTCAACATCATGGAACTGAGTCGTTTTTCAAGCGACCCGATTAAAGTATGCTCCGATGCTTTGTGTGTCATCATAAAGTTGCTGTTCTGTTTCCAGTTCAAAATTGTTCCATGTTTAGCACTGATGAAGTCAATGAATTTTCCATATTGCTTTTAATTAGGATTTTCTGTGCTTTCTGAGCTCTGGTCGCAGAAGTGTGTCTTATGCTTTAAGTGTCTTTTGTTGTCCTTTTCTGGTTTATTTCTTTAAACTGTTTAAAACAGTTTGGTATTTTTGAATTTGTATTTTGCTTTCAGTTCATTCACTGTGATCATTGAGTCACAGACCCAACGGCCACAAAGTGCTTTACATTTTGACTCACATTCATCAATTCATTCACACACCGACGGCGGTGTCAGCCATGCAAGGCTCCATCCAGCTCGTAGGTGTCTTGCTCATGGACACCTCGACACTTGGGTCAGGTGGACCCGGAGATTGAACCACCAACCTTTCGGTTTGTAGATAACCTATATGAACCACTGAGCATACTTTGATTTAATTTAACTTTTACTACGATTGAGCTCTACAGCCAAATTTATTTAGTTATTTGTTCATAGTTTTACTTGGTTTCTTTTTTATTTGTGATTTTGATTTGTGCAGACCCGAGTGGAACCGAATAGGTGGTTTCTTCCTGGAACTGCCTTTGAGTTATACGTTGTATTGCCAATTTATTGTTTTGCTTATGCATATCCCTGCTCTATTTTATAGTCTCTCGCTCTTGTTGTCGGCAGGGTCTGGGCACCGGGGGCAGACGAGTGACCTTCTTTGGGTGGTGGTATCTTTCGTGTGCGTCATACTCTTCTCTGACATTAGTCGATGTGAGTGCTAATGTGTGTGCACTGTGATTTTAGTGATTTTCATTATTTAAAGGTGATTATTCAATCTGAGACTGCCCCTCTTGGTAAGCCCCTTTACTAGTAATAATTGAACCTTTTAATGAGCTGAGTGTGGCTGTCTGTTAATGCCCTTTTTATAACGGTCAATAAAATATTTTTGTACGATTACCTATGTCTCTAGTTCTAATGGTGACTAGAACCTGTGTGTGCCTGTGTAGGTTATAATAACATCTCAATACAGGTTAACATTTGGTGCCTTCAATGCATCTTCTCCATTAAAGAAAGCAAATGAAGGGAAGCAATTGCTCCCGCAAGCTGAATCTGTGCCAGTGTAGACCGATAGATTACCTAATAAGAATGGCGGGTTATTAATTTCCACTTCTGTCGGAGGCACACCTGTGCTCTTCTCTCTCTCTCTCTCAGGCATACAAGCTTGGCATTGCCACTGTGAGGGATTATTACAGACATTAAAAGCACATTACATACCCCGCCCTGCCCCTTCCACACACACATACACACAAACTTCATTAGGCCTTGCCCATTAGCTCTCTCTCTCTCTCTCTCTTTCTTTTTCTCTCCGGTGGAAAGCTTGTGCAGAGAGTCATCATTTGCCAAAAAATCCATTAAAAAAAAACATAATTACAGAGAGAAAGCAGGAAGAAAATCAAAGAGATTGGCCCTCTTCTGAGAGAGACCTCCATTCTGACATTCTTATTGAAAAGATAAAAGCTCTTTCCAATCTAACATTATATCACACACAATGCATACAAGACCCTATCATCTCTCTCTCTCTCTCTCTCTCTCTCTCTCTCTCTCTCTCTCTCTCTCTCTCTCTCTCTCTCTCTCTCTCTCCTACTGTAAAGATACAAAATACAATTACATGTTGCATGTTGTTACTGTTTTGTGTTTACTAGGGTGAAAATTTGACCAACGGCTTCTGATGATAAAAAAATAATTAAAAAATAGGTTTTTTTTTTTTAGGAATATTTGAAAGCCAGGGTACAAAGTCATAATACAATCGCATATTAACTCATTACAGTCCTAAATAGCATTTTACGGGTGACTGTGCGCCTGAGAAGTGGTGTATGATTGGATTTGGGACCAGAAATTTTGTACTATTTTTTTGTCAGAAATACCCCTCTACACACTAACGGACTCCCAGGAACTAGAGGCAGACTGATGCTTTAGAAACCTTAAAAGCAAAATTAATTTGCTATAATTTACTAAATTAAAAAACTTGGGCAGATCTCCCCACAATAGATACACCATTTTTACAATAGAATCAAATCTTTTCCAAAACAATAAAACAAAAGCTGGCCAAATTTTTCTTTAAAGGGATACTCCACTTTTTTTTTTTTTGGAAATAGGCTCATTTTACAACTCCCCCAGAGTTAAACAGTTGAGTTTCACCGTTTTCGAATGTATTCAGCCGATTTTCTGATATTTAGAAGAATATCAGTAACCAAACAGTTTCTGGTCTCATTGACTTCCATAGTATATATTTTTTTCCTACTATGGAAGTCAATGGGACCAGAAACTGTCTGGTTACTGATATTCTTCTAAATATCAGAAAATCGGGTGAATGGATTCGAAAATGGTGAAACTCAACTGTTTAACTCTGGAGGAGTTGTAAAATGAGCCTATTTCCAAAAAAAAAAAAAAAAAAAAAAAAGGTTGAGTATCCCTTTAAGCTGGCAGTTTCAGTCAATCCAGGCCTGGAGTGTGGCGATCATGATGAACAGGGGTTCACTGGAGGCGTGGCTGAATGCAGACGTGTCAGAGCGGGGGATCCCGGAAGTAACGTCTTTGCCACTGGCAACGTAACTCCTCCGACTCAAACAAGAAAGATTGTGGGCAAAGACAAACAGCAACAAAGCTTAAACTCTCATTCATGGATGGGTCAGGACAGAAAAAAACGTCTTTCCTGTCCCAGATGGAAATGACACCTTTCTCTCCCACTCTCTCTCGAGTAGTCAAGCAGGCAGCACACATGCTCAGTATCTTTACGCACAAACACTGCACACAGCACTGCAATCAAAATCAAACCCACACAAATTACAAAGGATCCATACTATCCCTCAACCTACGTTACATTTCCCCATCTGACACTTTTAGCAGTAAATGTTTTATTTTGTCTTCCTCTATTATTTTTCATTATAGATATAATTTTAACCATTAAAATAGCATGCATACAAATAGCTGCTCAGAACTTAAGAAAGGGGTAAATGTTTCTAAACTCAGCATTATAATTTTGCAATCATGACATTTTATCCAATATGCAAATATTAAATGGGGGAAAAATGAGAGGAGTATCTCTATGGACTGAGTTTATGAATATGTGAGACTGAGTAAGATGAGCAAGAAGAAGCAAGTAGGAGTGGGAGAATTGGAAGGGAAACTGCAAGTTACTTTGCGAAAAAAAAAAAAAAAAACGGAGATTCATTGCCTGTGTCTTAATCCCCGTTCAGTGATTATAAGAACTAAAGTTCTTGCAGACTTCTGGCTCATATTTCTTCCAATTGTTTGACTGCATAGAATACTGTATGTTTTGTTTGAGTGAGTTTATGGGTCATGCAACAAAACATGCCTTTTTGATAGTCTTTTTTGTGCAATTTGAAACATTCTGTCAGACAAAGAATGTGTTGATGCAAGTGTTTATAAATCACATTAAGCCATTTCAATAAATGTGAGGCCATAGTTATACCTTCTGAAAGGTCTGAAAGGTAACAGGATTGGTGGTAAATAACATTTCATTTTCTATTTATCTGTGAGGAAAATACTTCACAGAAGAGGCCGACAATCAATAAACCAATCAATAAATCAATCAACCAATCAATATTTTAAACATGCAAGGGACAAAAAAAAAGACATGTTTTGTAAAGTGACCCATATAACCGTATGCAAGAATCTTCAAACATGGTGGCAGTGTCTGGGTGCAGCCAGTTAGATTTACGACATTTTGGACATGGCTCCAGCTTCCGCATTGGCTGTTGGGCTGGTTTTTAGTGTATGAGCTGAGCGCTAGCTCTTTGTCTTGTCACCAAGGCAATCAGGAAAATAAGGCACATTTGATTTACTCTGGCCTGGCTTGGCCACTGGGTCCTCACGCCGCAAACACTCATTGCACTCCTCTTTTTTTCTTTCGTTTTCCTGTGTGATGGATGACAGAAGATCACCCATTCCTTATAACCTACGGAGAGACTCCATTTATCAAGAGCCTAAGGCCCCGCCCCCAGGTCATAACATAAGCTGTCTTTCATTCTGATAGCCATGGCTAATACATCAGACTCCCTCTATCTCTATCTCTCCCTCTCACACACGTACGATGGGTCAAGCTAATATATCAAGAGATCCGCAGGCCGTGGGAGTGCGTTATTTATGATCAGGACTCTGACACGGAAAGCACTAACACAGCAGAGGGAGGGAGGGGTGTAAGCACATGAGAAAGAGACAAAGAGAGATGGATGTTTAAAAGAGATTAGAAGACCATTGGCAAAGCATTCCTGAAAGGGAGTGTGTGAGCGTGGATTATGGGAGATATTCTCTAATAAGGTGTTGTTGGATGGAATGTGATCTCCCCAACCAAATACACAACATGGAAAATTAGCAGGGGTCCAACGGAGAACTCAAAGAAGAATGAGCCTCGGTAAAAAAAGATGGATTCCAAATAAATGTAGCAAATATAGCATTAAGTACATTTGAAGTTTGTTTGTGTGGGTATACACCGGAAAAATGTTATATATAAAAATCAAAATGAACAATTTTTTTTTTTTTTTTTTTCGTGTCATTTGGTTCATTCAACGAACGAAATGAGCAAATTGACTCTTTGAAATGAGCAAATTGGAAAAGATTTGTTAATTTTGATGAACGAGTTTGAACAGGAGAGTCACGAACGCACATCACAGAACAGAGCAAGGCGACCATTTGAGCTCATAAAACGTAAACTGTTTTTTTTTTTTAATGAGCGATCGTTTCGCTTGATAAAACCCTCCTTCATTGTCTGTCATTTAAAGCCCTTTGAACAGTTTTCAGTTTGCACTGAAACTGTCTTTTGGACCTTGAACCGTTTGGTTATGAGTACAGTGCATTATATGGAGAAAAATCCTGGAATGTTTTCATCAAAAACCTTAATTTCTTTTCGACTAAAGAAAAAAAGACATGGACATCTTGGATGACTTGGGGGTGAGTAAATTATCAGCAAAAGTTTTTTTTTTTTTTTTTTGAAGTGAACTACTCCTTTAACAAATATTTGTTTGACGTGTCTAAAGTACTCCCTAGCCACACACTGTAAATCAAATAAGTCTCAAATTACCCTCCCTCAAAAAACGTTCATAATGAGACTGCAATCTGTAGCTCTTACCTCGTGGACAAACACGGCGCACCGGAAATTACGTCACTCCCAGAAAGACGCGCTTATTGAGACTTTAACCTCATCTCCTTTTATATCCCTTGAATGTGCTGTATCAGCCCCTAATCACCATGATGATTGATCGCATCACCATATGCAAATGAAGCAACATTTACATTTTTACATTTGCTTTTCATTTAGATGGCGCTTTTATCCAAAGAGACTTACAATTGCTATATTTGTCAGAAGTTGCACGTCTCTGGAGCAACTAGGGGTTAAGTGTCTTGCTCAGGGACACATTGGTGTCTCACAGCGATTCGAACCCGGGTCTCTCACACCAAAGGCATGTGTTTTAACCACTGCACCATTCACAGGTTTATTTCTACAAAAACTGCATCTAAAAAAAGCAAAAGGGAGACACAATGGAATTTGTTTCCTTCTGTATAAATAACCAATTTTTAACAGAGGTGACCTTTCAAAACAATTAGCTTTCAGCATCACTGTTCAGCATAACACAACAGGTGGAGAGAGACAATAAATATATAAACAGGTGGAGAGAGACTTTCAAATTTAACTAAAATATTGATGGAGTCCAAATTATTGAAGCATCTCAAAACATGTGAACGACTGTACAACAATCCCATGAATAATTTTGATGGAAGGCTGAAGGTTAATTCCCTGTATTGTAGGTGATGATTTGATAGACATGCAAAGCACCAATTACTGTACAATTTTTTTTTTTTTTTTTTTTTTTTTTTTTTTTTACATGCTGTTTAGGTCTGGGTTGATGAAATAGATGATACCACAATAGGGATTTGGAAGGCTAAACTCAGAAACGAGCACTTTTGGTTTTGGTGCACTTTTGGTTCCATCATCCGAAGTCCATTTTGGAATCAGGTATTGGTTAGATGCCTGAATTATTTCTAATTGAAATACATCACTATTTTATGTACCCACAAGTACCCTTGTGTGTGTGTGAAACACATTGTTGAATGGGACTAGTGCTTTTATGAGGAATCAAACCTCATTATGCCGAACAGTTAAACTTGCCTTCACAGTAGTTTGTTTACCCAGTAGTTAGTTCAACCAATTTTATGTAGGCTTCAAAATTCATAAAAGGTATGATCATTTGTGAAGATTATAATGATAAACGAAATGTGTAACAATAATAAACTTTTGTTGGTCATAAACCTTATTTTCTGCAATTCAAAAGCCAATGAAAAAAAAAAAAATCATATTGGGTTTTTGTTGAGGGAACCAGAGTGATGCCAACATCGAGTTGGTTTACAGAAATGCACCATCTCTGCAGCTCTTTATGTAATAGACTGAACATACATGTAATTAAAATAATTAAAATAAAGTTTCTACAAACTTGGTACCTTATAAACTATGTAGACAAAGTCCATGTGCTCTCCTAGAAGTTGCATAATATCAGCCTATCAGATAACAGCTTTCCGATAAAGAATCAGAATCCGCATCAGAAAGTAAGTAAGTAAGTAAAAGTTTATTTATATAGCACCTTTCACAGGTATAGGGCCACAAAGTGCTTTACAACAAAAACAATTAGTATCATAAAATACACACAATAAAAAAAAATAAAAAATAAAAAATAAAAAAAACATAGACAGTACATGATCATATCAACCCACAGGTAGCTAATTGAAAGCCTGAACAAATAAATGTGTCTTAAGTCTGCATTTGAAGACATCAGTGAAGGGATTGTTTGAGGCAGAGATATTCCTATTGTCCTGTATTTATCTTCCCTTTCCAATTTTTACATGTGTCTAAATGGAATGGAATTATTATAATGCATCAATAAATTTATCTTTAAAAAAAGATCTACTAGAATAAATTTCAACATTCCTATATTTTTAATATATTGTGTGTGCGCGTGTAAAAATGGCAGAAAGTGTGTAAAAATGTGTGTAAAATGGCAGAATTTTTTACCCTATGGGGACTTTTGTTTGGTCCCCATGAGGAAATAAGCCTATAAATCATACTTTTGTTTTGAAAATCTAAAAATGGTAGAAAGTTTTTTTTCTGTGATGGGCAGGTTTAGGGGTAGGGTTAGTGTAGGGGTTTATAATATACAGTTTGTAAAATACATATGTATATAAATATCCCCAAAAACATGGAAACCCAACGTGTGTGTGTTTTTTATTTTTATTTTTTTTTAATTTATTTGTGCTGTACTGACAGCCAGAACCCCGACTGTACAGCTCAGTTTAATTGCCTCAGTTTGACCTTGAAAAATCACAGATCCATCTGGCTTTCACAGTCCACAGAGTCAGGAAGTGATTCTCGCCCCTGCTCTGTGTTTGGCAGTTACTTAAGCGGAGATGCGTTCCTACAGTACCGGAAGCTATGGAGTCGTGTCGCGTCCTTTTCTGCCATTAAGTTTAACAAAGAAAACTTTTGCCTCCTGGAAAAGGAATGTAAAATGTTTCCTTTCACTAAGTGTGCGTCTCTTATTTCTCACTCTCTCTCTCTCTAAAATGACTGTGCATTGCTTCTCGTTCTTACTCAGCAGGAGGTCGGCAGGATGGTAGCTGAAATCACTCCCTCCGCCTCTCTTTCTGTCGCACACAGCTGCGCACATCCCTCTCGCACTGTTTTAGTCTTTCATTTCATAATTCATCCCGTTGAGTCACAAACACGCACACAAGGGCTAGAGAGCGGGATTGAAACAGCAGTCGAGTGCTGAGGTGGGCGGAATTCAGAGTGACTCCATGAAACAGCAAAAACACTCTGCATCCTGTGTTACATGCACTATACGCATCACACACATCTGGGCCCATTCACTACTGACACAATACCTCCAACTCCTTTTCACACTCTGAATGGCAACTTGCTAATAGAGAAGTATGAGGGAAGTTGTGAAAGTAGAAACTTTTTGGTGCTGGAATCCAATTTGTCACCTGATTTAATTCAGGATGAAAAAAAAAAAAAAGAGACGTTTGTGTCTATCCTCACCATTTCCTTGTTTAATTGGTAGCTTCTACTTGGGGGTTGTGCTGGGATAATCACTGGCACCTTCATGTGACATTTATTATTATCAGAGGAACCAGCTGACTGAAGGTCAGGGGGTTGCTGGTGTGATAACATATTGTCCAGATATAAGGCCTGATTTGCTATCCAATTTAAACTGGGGAGATATGGGCACAAGAGGATCATTTATTTCAGCATACTGACTGAAAGTGGAAATACAGTGGCCTCAAAAATAGTTTGGACTATTCATCCATCCGTCCGTCCGTCCAAAATATTTTTAGTGGTGTAAGCACATATTTAGGATTCAAGACAAAACATTGTTATGATGTAATTCTCAAAGCACACGGAGGAAGAAGGGGAAGGATAAAGAGAGAAAGATGAAGACAGAAAGAATCAATATCAATAATGAAAATCAAAAATGAGAAAGGAAATGGTGTGGACAGAAAGGATATGGTGTGGACAGAAAGGATAAGGAGCAGCTTCTCTGGATCTCTCTCCCTCTTTCATATTTTAAAGTTAGAATGTGGTCATTTGGAGTTATTTAATTCTATTGTCTAACAACATGTATCCCATTTGCTGAAAAGGGGTGATGAACTGAGAAATCAAATTTTCCTTGAGCCTTTGACATCTAGGAGGTCATCATATTATAAGAATATCCTGTAAGTTTCAGAACTGAAAATGTCCTGGTTAGTCCAATTAAAGCTTTTATTGACACCAGCCTCAGCAAACGGCTCGTTTTTCAAAATGGGGAACTATGACGTCAAAGAGGATAAAACAACACCCCCGCAGAAGATCAACGCCTACTTCAACACGGCCGGTTTAGCCCCGCCCACCGATTCGTGCATTACACGGCAAGCTAAATAACACAGATGCCGCAGCCTACCACGTGATGACAACTGGATCGAGCTACCGAGCGATACAAAACATTGTGCAGTGCCTGTTTGTGGAAGAAGACAGTCGCTGCATATGCTTCCTCTGGATTCCAATAGGACTCCATGGATAAACTTTATTTTTTAATGACGTTCCAGCTGATGAGGGACATGGTCCGTCTGTTCGCTTCATTTCACTGAGGATTGTTTTGTAAACAAGACTGGATTTGCAGACTGATTAAGAGTAAAGAATGGTGCTGTGCCGTCTATATTGGATCTGACAGGAATTGTGCAAGTAACACACAGACTCTGGGTCGAACATGTATGGGTCGAATCATTCCGGTAGCAATTTTACAACATTGGACGTTTTCAAAACAATTTCCCCCTAGTGCATCGACGGGTGAGTTGAAACTCATTATAATATGCAAAACTGTTATCCACTCACAGCATTACCCCTTACCCCTCCCCTAAACTTACCCATCACGTGGGTTTAGACAAAACGTACGAATTTGTACAAGTGAGGTCGTCTGAATTAGTACGAATTGGCCACTTTTTAATCATTCGTCGAATTTGTACGAATTGGTCATGGGAAAGGGTAGGTTTTTTAGCTAGGCTCAAAACTAGGGTACAAAATAGCCTATTACTTATTCATTTTGATGTTTTTGAATGCAAAAACCAAGCGAACCTCATAAGTTGACCTCAGACAACAATATAATACAATTTAAAAAGCCAGTTCATGATCCCTTTAAATACACTGAATTAATTTTAACCATAGACTGCTGTGAGGACTGTATTAAATCACTTCACTGCTATCTAGACGCTTGAAGCAACTCTTTAAAGGGTCAAACATTTGATCATTTGGCAACATTGCATCATGACTTTTGCGTCAAGTGGCATGTTATCTATACTCATTTTGAGCTATCCACGTGTATGCATGTATGTCTACGCCGTTAAATGTCTGAGTGATTCTGTGTGTATGTAACGAGCAAAACAAAGCAAAATGTAGATCTAAATCTGGGGAACGATATTTAGTTTTTTCATAGGATGGTAGGGGAAGACTCATAAATGATATTAACCCCAGTGATGGGTAGGTTTAGGGACAGGGTTGGGGTAGGTCATAGATTTATACAGTAATGTAACATTAAGTCAACGGCATTCATAAACACGCTGAAAAGAGATTATGCATGTTGATAGCATGCCAAAAATGAAAATACGAATTGGCGGGTCATACAAATGCCATTTTATGAGAACAGTGAGAAAAAAAAAAAAAGATGTTCTTGTATTTATTTATTTATTTATTTATTTTTTTATGAAATTCGATTAAGATTATTGCAAATAGAATCGAAAATGAAATTATGACACAGATTTAAAGGGAAAGTTTCTTGTGGGGACGGTTAAAAAAAAGAAAGAAAATAAATTCTGTCATTATTGACTCAACCTCACGTCCTTACAAGCTTGCATGACATTCTTGTCAAATGATGATGAAACACAAATGATAATACTTTGAAGAGTGTTTCAACTGTTTAAAACAACACTGGCATTTTTTCCAACATTTCAAATGTGACAAATTTGAAATGGCATGAAAGTGAGAGTACCCAACCACCCCCCCACATATTTTATTCACTAGATGGTTAGTGATTGAAATATAGATTTTGCCATGAAATACTTCAAGTGCTACAAATTTTCAGCGAACGGTGGTGTCCAAGAAGGCAAAACTTTTTGTGCATTAAACAGACCTTGCTAGATTTTGGGGCCTACAGCAGCAGTTCTGCATTTAAGGGTTAACTCTATTAACTTTCTCTCTGTCTCTTTCATTCCCTTTCTCTCTGGCGGGCTCTCAGTCTCTCATCTCTAATTGAATGCCTCTCCTGACAAATGGGCTGTTGAGGCTACACCTGCAATGCACCATTACATTCTCAATTCTCATCTGACAATGAGTGTGTGTGTGTGTGTGTGTTTTGTTTGAATGTGTATGATAAATGCATCATTTCATATCGCAGATCAAAGTATAGTTGAAACAGCTCTTTACCGCCAGTCTCAAATGGTTTGGGTTTGAGCGGTGGGTTATAGAAAGTGTTGTGTGCGAGTTATTCTCAGTGGTAAACTCTTTGAGTGCTGTTCTGAAAGTGTTTGTGTGTAATAATGGCTTTGAGCCTCATTGTTAATGCTCTGTAGCGTGACACTCACAGACACACATAAACACACGTGTGACCTCGACTCTCAAATCATTAATTTCCATGTGGAGAGTGCAACAAAACTTTAATGCTCCTGAAATGCAACAACAGCATTGGGCTTTTAAGGTATGCCTTGATTTAGCACAAATTACTCTGACATTTAATCCATCTTCTAGCCATGGAACTGTGCAGTCTGGTATCCTGAAATGGAGACAGTTTGGACATAATTGGAGCTCATAATAAGCATTTCTGTTGGCACAAAATTCCTAATTATACCTGATTCTACCTGTATACATGATACCTGAAGTCGTGTTTGTACAAGATGTTAGAGCTAGCAAAAACAGCATATTATATTCTAAGATTATTATTTATAGATCAGCACTTAATTGGCTTTTGGCAAAGGTTCCCTGGAAAACCAAACGCCTGCTGGTGTTCTGACCCTTTCCAGCACATTTGTTGACATTTGTGTCCTCTTGCCTGTTTGAGACTGGCGGAATAGAGTTAGCTATGAAAGCAAACATAGGGGGAAACCCAAAACCTCTTTAGGAGAGAGTGAGAGAGGGAAGAAAGAAAGAATAATTGTGAGTTAGGCAGAGGAGATTGTGGATGATTGTAACACCACCAGTTTAACCTATTACATCAATATGGAATTCATACATCTCTATAAGTCTGTATAAAAATAAAAAAAGTATTTGTGGTACAAAAAAATACAAAAAAAGGTATAATTTGGTTAGTGATCACGTTGTGATATATGAAAAAAAATGTCCAGTTTAAAAACATTAATTTAACTTACTTCTCAACCAAACGGTTGAGAACATTTTGAGTCACTCTATTTTATTGAGGGGAGTACCTTACTTGACTCAAACTGATTGAGCCATACCATCTGGCTGAGGTATGGTATGCCAAAAATACACTAGATTTCACAGTATCAATCAACAGCACTTGTCACAACAGTACTTCTAACATGGATGTCAGAAACAAATAAATCACACCAGCCACGTGAACTGTTTTTGGTGAAATTTTGCAAGCTAAGCCTATTTTATTTACTTATTACACTGTAAGAGCCTTAACTTTACAAAATGATGTTACTTGATGCTATGAAAAAAACTTAAGTATATTTTTAATATTTTTTTTTCAAAAACATGCTCAACTAAAGGCACATAAAAAAAAAAAAAAAAAAAAAATGCCTAACCAAGTTGTGTTACAAATTTGAAGTTGTCATCACAAAAATTGAAGTTCTCATGAGATTTTGTTTAGGCGTAATACCAAAAATGACCATTGAATTGAATTATGCATTCTGCTGTAACAAATTAATACATTTCAGTCCAAATATCACTTCTGTTACAAAATATGAAAACTTGAGACTCAGATCATTCTGATAATGTGTTTTGTCAAGACTAGTAAAGGTTTTGATCATAAATTATGATGGGCAAAGAAAAAGTATGGCAAAGTATGTGTATGAATTCAGGTAACATTATTACCATTGTGACATCTCAACCATTTGGTAGAGGCTGGTATTTTAAAAATTATGGGATGTATTGAAAAAAAAAATAGAGTGTGGTTACTAGTGACATAAGAAGATAAGAAATGCAAACAAAAAAGGGTTAAAACTTGCTACTTTCTGGCACTGTCATTCTAGAGAGCATCTGATTGAACAAAAATCTGTACTCCAAGATGAGTCATAGATTTGTATGTGTATGTGTTATACTGGAAGAAATATAAATGTATTTTTTTTTTAATGCACATTTTTGGATCAATATTTACTAACACCAAAAGCCACAATTTTGGTTTCAATTGTCTTTCATGGGTGATTGGGTCTTTCATTTGTAGCATACCATTTAAAAAAAAAATAATATTATATCAAAGAGCACAGACGATAAAAAAAAAAATGTTATAAACTTCCACAGGCCATGATAAAAGACAGAGAAAGAGAATGAGTGTTCCTGAGGAGACACTAAGAAATAACCAAATGTTGTCTTTTTTTTTTTGTTTGTTTTTCTTCAGTTGTCCACCATTTGAGTGATCTGCAACCCGGACAGTTTCTGTGTACACAGGTGGCAAACATTAAAATGGAAAAATTCCAGGACTGCTTGAATCTATAAAAGCCAGAGGCCCACAGACTTTTAACTCCATTTGACAGCATACTGTGCAAACCGTATATTCAATCACCAACTTGAAATTAAAACTGGCAGCATCTAAAATCTGCCATATTTGTAACAATGAACTATTTAGGTTTGTTAAATATCATCAGAGGGTTCCCGCGAAGAGCCTTATCACATGTTTTATAGCATATACATGTCATGGAGAACTATATTAAATACATTAAACCATCACAAACATATGTCATACTTGGCGCATGCAAGGAACAAACTCATCCTGACATCACAAGACAAGGCGTTACTATGACAACATAATCTAAATAAAACAGGCAAACAGTCAAACAATCAGTGGCGCCTCCAGAAATTTTTCGTAGGGGTGGCCAGATAGGGCCAGTTAAAATCTTGGGGTGGCACACCAAAACTACAGTATAAACCATAATTTCAGAATTGTTTTCTACTGTTGTAATAAACCAGCCTGTAGAAAACTATCAGAAAGACTTAAGGAAACTCCTACTGATACTTTGGTTTATTGTGTAATATTTAATGTTACTAATGATATTAGTAGGGCCCAACTAATATATATTACATTGTATATAATGATAGGCTATATTATATGATATAAGGGTCCTTGCCCCACAGCAAATTTCCAGATACTTACATAATTGTGATGAATTTAATCATTTTTAAGTTATTAGTTTGCAGTGTAAGATTACAGTTAACACCTTTAAATATTACATAAATGTATTATGAATTTTTAAAACACTTAATGAGTGTATACATCAGCAGCAAAAAGTAATTCTTGAAAAAATCTGCACAGTAATTTTATAAAATTTAAATATGTTAATAAAAAAAATTACTATTAGTTCTCTTTTAAAATTCAATCAGGCAATCATGTCACAATTTTATATTTATATATTAATGTCAAGAATTCAGAAGTGCATAGCCTAAACTACAAATAAATTATATACAATTAAATTATGCTTATTTAAAATGTATTGAGCAGGCTAGGTATAACAAAATATATTGGCTTTTAATAATATTTCAGTGCGCAAATGATTACATGAAAAACAGAGAGCAGACAGCGTGTATGCGCATCGCGGGTGCAGAATGATGTGCTCAAAGCAACATGGAGTCACAGTGTGCAGCAGCACTGCGCTTCATAAGTGTGCATTTAAAAGCTCATGTCACAAATCGAAGAAATGTTGAGCGCACAAATCCAAGTGCGATTTGTTCCTTTGTTTCACAGTTATTGTGCGTTTGATGCCGATTCATAATATGTATGTGTGATCTAACAGAACACGGTAGTGAGTCGTTTAAAAACAGCAACAAACTCCAAGAAAATAAAGTAATTTTATGCGAATATACAGACTTTTATCTACAGATCATGCATTTATAATGTCAATATTGGAGAGAGTTTTACCGTGCATCCAAGAGGCGCGCGTGCTGTTTTAATATGAATGGAGAATGATGACAGTCGCAGAGGAGGGAAAACGAGTTTATACTTTAATGATGTAAATATACTTCTGTCCCTCACATTAAGCTATGGAATGACTTCAGATGACTTTGTCACCCAAACTGACGTGAAAAAAGCGGGAGGCGCCGAAAAGCGCGCTGTTTGCATCCCTGCCTGTCCAAACGTGGCAAAAACACACCTAAAAGCTGCTGTAACAGTATACCATTTGGCACTTAAAAAGCACGTCACGACACATAATTCCCCGTCTTCTTTTACTTAAGAATATTTTTGAATTATTTATAAAATGCATAACTGATGCTACAAAAATTAATACTGGCCATTGGGGTGGCCAATGGGGTGGCCAGGAGTCGGCCAGGGGTGGCCATGGCCACCCCTGGCCACCCCCTGGTGGCGCCATTGCAAACAATGCATCCATTATCAGTTTATTTTGGGAAGAGTGTGAATGAGACTGAAGCACCATACAGTTACTAAAACAATCAAGCAAATCTTAGCAACATTTACTTGATTTAGGACTTAAAAAAAAATAAAATAATAATAATAATAATAATGAAGCAGGCCCAGGTTCAGGAAAAACAGAAACACAGTTGAAAGGGGTGGAGAGCTGGATGTGTTTTTCATGTTTGCCCACACGTCACGTGGCCAAGAGTCACGACCCACGAGCCACGATATGCAAATGCAATTAGAGCATCTTTATCTCTTCAAAGAGCCACGGATGAGAGAAAGGGAGGAGGCGGAGGGAGGACCGAGGAACTGAGAGAAAGCGAGAGAGAGAGAGAGAGTCTGACTTGACCTGCCATAGATCCTCATCGCCTGTCTGAGACTCAAGAGGAGAATACAAATGTTACTACATTAACCCGCTCCCGCAGAGAAACGACAGACAAGAGAGAAGAAGAAAGGCTAGGAAGAAAGGGAGAAAAAATTAGGGAAAAATTGCTTTTCTTTATGGTAAATCATATCTCAAATGAATGCTAATTTACAGGAAGTGATAGAAGTGGTAATTGTTCTATTCAGCTGTGGGGGCTCGGGCTCTATAGAGCTGCACCTTTGATGGACTGCCATGTCAGCAGTGCATTGTGGGTACCAAATAGGCTAACCCCAGTGCACTTTGCTTCCTGTTGTGGATTATATGCACATCTTTGTAAAACAGCGATCGCCTCGGCACCTCTACACGTTTTGGATAATGGACTTTCAAAAAAGATCTTCAAATCATTGTCACTGGAAATGATTCACTGGTGCATGTGCTTAAAGCTAAAGCTAACTGCATATAAGCATCAAATTCACGTTTTTACATGCATATAACAAGACCAATATAGTAGATGTAATATAGTTATATGGAATATATATCTTTGTATGTGTCATAATTTGGTCTTGTCTCTGTTTTGGTTTGTTCATGTCATGTGATTCCCTGTTTGTCATGTGATCCTGCCATGTGTCTTGTTAATGGTTAAAGCTATGGTATACGATGTTAAAAATCGGTCGAGACGGTAGGGAAGTTTTAAAAAAATCATCCCGCCCCTCCACACACACCCCCCTCCCCTCTGCGCTACTTGATCCCTGACGTATGTCACGTTTGAGTTCACGTCAACGCAAGATTAGCAACACATGAAATCCCCACCACCATTATAATACTACTAGTATTGCTAAGGTTTTCAGTAATTGTTATTGCAGCACGCAGCGCATCTTGTTCAAATTCCGATCGGCTCGAACAGAAACCTCGAACAAGAAATATAATTACCTTGAACCGCGATCGGCGATGCTAAACGGCTAACATTCCAATGCCGACCGGCAGCATTAGCAAGTTTTCAGACTGATAAAAAGCCACGTAACACGTCACACCATAAAAGAATAAATAAATGTTTACCTGCTCAACAAAAAGTCATCCGTGTCAGCGTTGTTTTCAGCCCCAGATCTCCCTGAAGCTTTCTCCAAAGGTCAATGAAGGACGCTATATTTATCCTACTTTTGAGTCCGGCGTTCTTCACATTTCTTTTTAATCTCTGATCTTTCCTCCACAGACTTTCTCTTGCGTCCTAACTTTACAGTAGAGGCAAGCAGGGGCCGCTTGCTGTTGTAGTTTATATTTTTATCCATTGTTTTATCCATTGCTGATCTGACGCTACTAGCTAGCTACCATAGACAGTCTGTCAGCTGTTTGCTTGCGCACGGAGTGGGGCAGGGGCGGGGCGGGTGCGGTTGGGTTGGAGACGCGAGCGCCAGGCGGAGTTTCAAGTGGAGCTGGTGATTGGATGAGAGCAGTTGACCAATATAAGCTGTTCGGCCGCACAGCTTACATTGGTCAACTTTTCTGGGGCTGTACAGCCAATAGAGTGAATGGATTTTTTTCGTTCTTTTTTCTATTCATATTGTTAGGATTGTACTATATAACCATAATCAGCATCTAAACGAGGATATTAATAATGAACAATCTTTGAAATCGTATACCCTAGCTTTAATCTTCTTGTTCATTGTGAGTTGTGAGTCCTCAGTTCTGTTTGCTAGTTAATTTCTATGGTTTCTGATTGGATTTCACGTTATTCATTTGTTTTCCTTGTTTTATCTGTATCCTTTAGTTTCCTCTGTTTATTTTTTTGTCGTTTCGGATTGCATAGTTGTTCAATTTTTGAAGATACTCCTAAGTGTTCCTTTTGGATTTATTCATTAAAAACTGTGTTTTTTTTGTAGGCCTATCACTGTGTGCTCATTATAGCCACATTTCATTACAATATTAGTCCTTGACATGATGATAAAATAAATGCTTTTGCGAGAGATGTGATAGCAACAAACAGCAATGACTCATTACTTTAAAGTGAGATAAGATATATCTTTATTCTAAAGAGAGATGTTAATCCATCCAGCGTTATATGGTAATCTAATGTTTATCATGAGCTCTACATCAGTGCTAATTCAGCTCACACTTTAAATGAACATTAGCCATGCTAACATTACTATTATATTGCTGTTCTTTGAATTATTCTTTCATCTTATCTCATTTTACTAATTATCTATCATTTTTTTTAAACAAGCTAATATTAAGACAATTAAATGCTTCATAGACTTCTCATGAGAGTTTAATTTTAATGTAATATACTAAATAAGGGTTGGTAATCAAGAACTGGGTCAATGAAAACAAATATTGAAAAATATTACTGAAATCTAATTATTTTGATAACTTCTTGTTTTGTTAAAGGTTCTTGGATGTCTAACTTCTTCTACCGAGAATACTGTACTAAAATACTAGGTTTATACGATATAAAAGGGACTGCAGTGTGGTTGCAGAGGTTGCAGTGTGTATTGTACACAAAAGAAAGAAATAACAAAATAAAATTATGATTCATTAATGTATGACTCATTTAATTAATTGAAATGTTCTTTTTTTCTTTTACTCATAAATAAGTGTTGAACTCACTGGTATCAAATGGCTCACTAAATGATTCTGTCAGAGCAGTTGTGGAATTGACATCTCATTTACTCACTGAACTACAAGACAGTTCTATTAGCATATCTCAGGGATTCCTATGTTTTTGTCTCCCGAAACAAATTCACATGTACCACAGGTTAATATATGTAACATGCATGCTAATGGTTATCTAATGTTGGTTAATTTATGTATCTTTATGAATTTAAGAATTATTTCAAATCTTTAAATTAATTCATGAAACATGAAAAGTATTACAAATTTGTAAATGGAATCGTGAAGGAACCAGAATCTTAGCCCACCCCCCCCCCACCCCCCAAAAAAGTCTTCAAACATCCCAAATTAGGTCACATGCATAACTCAGAACATCGTAACACAAATCATTCTTTCCAGAACATTCTCAGATTCACCCCCTACAACTTTCATTTCATGGATTTGCTCTTGTTTATATATGCAGAGCAGGCACCACATCAATAGAGCATTGGAAAAGACACATTTTGTAATTTCCCAACTCTCATTTGCTCTGTAAATATTGATGGTTTTCTTTATTACTCCAGTGTTGGAGGAGAACTGGTGCCTCATCATTTTTTTGTGGATTGATTTTGCATTTGCAGGGATACAAGAGGTTTACAGTGTGAATGAATGTTCTTGAATGAATGCACTTTTTATCCTTCTCACCCTCCTTTCCCAAGAGGAATGAAGAAGAGATGAGGCTGCCAAACAAACCCCAGCTGTCCAGAGGTGTCATGGATGTTTTCAGGCTGGAAGGAATGCTCAAGTTGACCTGCATTGACCAGTTGTGAAATCCATCACAGATTCATTTATATTTACACACATTTGTTTGAAAGACAAATGAAGAACAGAGGAAGGGGTGTTTCTGAGATCTGAAAGCCTGAACTCAAACTCAAAGCCAATTCTAAGGACACTACCTTAAGTTCTGCTATTTTTCAAGGTAACTCGGTAAACGCACACTGACCTCAACCTTGTGAAATTTCTAGAACTCACCGTCTCCTTGTTAACCCGGAGTTCACCGCTCGAAAGTTCACAGGATCCATTTTTATAGCTCGTCTTAATCCGTACAGTTTGTCTTCCTTAATGCTTGGCTCAGTGAGGACTTAATCGTGCTTGCGCTCAATGGAACAGTCACGAACACTAACCGTGACAAACAAGATGTCCTGCCAAGCATCTGACCCTAAATTTGACAGAAAACAGTGCTGCATGGGACTTTTGTAGTCATAAACTTGATTTTTTTTGCACAATTAGATAAACAAGCGTGAAGAGGCCAGATACGCAGATATCCACGTACACACTGATATTAAACTATCCAGAACATCTCCTTCATCCGCTTCATTATTCACTCATATTTCACATACATCTTTAGCACACTCTCCAAAAAAATCCCTTTCAGAAGGAACGGAAAAGAACGGAAGTGGTTGCTAGGATACCTTTTGGTGAATGGAGTGTACTTTAGTGCGCTAGGAAATGCAGCCGTAGCCTGTAGGTAGCGAGGGATTTAAGGAGATTTAAGCAGAGAGAGGGAAGCTGGGGGTGCGATAAGGGAGGGAAAAGACCTGGTCTTAACACAGAAAAGAACAGGGATTGAGTCAAAGAAAAAGCATGTCAACTCAATTCATCCCCAATGAGCGCTAGGGTGTTTTCTGTACTCCCAGCATGAGCGTAACATAGGCCCAACAGACGACTTATTATATGCGCAGCAGTCACAGAAAGCTATAAAAAAATTAAAGCCATACAAGCAGAATTCATTGTCCTTACAGCACAATTGCTGAGAATAAGAAACGTCAAAGGCAGGTGATCGCTGGGTTGAACTCGCGGCCTCGTAACAAATTCTGTTGGCATAGGGGGATGCCGGGGGGCTACGCCAAAGGAGCACAAATGCACTTATCATCTGAGCGTTCATCTCATTGTATACACAGTGCTTGTATTCACAAACTGCGCGAATTGAATTTCTAGTAGAAAAGCCAGAGGAAATAATCGTGGCCACAAAGTCAATCTAATCACTCACAGATTGCATTAGTATTCCTCCGCCGGTAATTACTGGCAAATATATCATATGACGGAAATCAGATAACTTGTGCAAACTGGGTGTTTGAAGCTTACATTGAGAGAACAGAATCTGTGTTGTGATGAAAAAGGCACACTCTAGTCACTTACTGCAGATGTTTATGGCTGGTGTGATAAGGATACCAATTATATATATATATATATTTTTTTTGTACATTTTTGAAAATTTAATGCATCAATTTGATGCGAATAGCTGTGATAACGCAATACAAATAAAACAAATTTCATGCCTCCTGACCCATATGGAAATGCCAAAATAAGGAGTTTCCTATCATCCTGGCAATTCAAGCTTTAAAAGCCATTTTCATATTTTAAGGTGAAGTGGATTTTTTTTTTTTTTTTTTTTTTTTTTTACATCTTATAAGATTTTCAAAATGTGATAAGACCACACACATGAGGAGAAATAAATCTTAGATTTTACTCGTATAGTGTGTGGTGTGCCATGAAAAAGACAGCACACCACACACAAAAATAGTCTAGACTGCGAACACAAAATCTCACGAGACTTCAGAATATGCATGGCAGATGATATGCAGGAAGAAATTGCGATGTTAGTGTTGAAGATGAATGATCTTCACAGACAATTCATGAAAAAAAAGAAAGAAAAGTTTGTGGGTGGTTTCCATCTCTGCTGTCCACATCAACTTCAGTCTGTGCTGACTGCATTTGTTATGCTGCCGTCTTACAACATCTCGCTTTCTGATTGGATATTGTTTCGTTTCAAGTGATAATCTCGACGTTCCACCCACACATCAGGATTTCTGATCGTAAATATTCAACATGTTGAATATTTTTCAAGGTAACTCGGAGGTAACAAGGTAATCTGTAGAACCATCAAGATACTCGGGACATAACTTGGATTGTCGGAAGGGAGGAAATCGACCCAAAACCAGCCAGATTATCTTTTGGTGTGTTTCCAGCATAAGCGGAAAAGGCTTTTTTGACTTGGCATATGATCCTAAAAAATGGCGGTCATTGCATGGGACATAACAGTCATACATGTGAGCTAATGCACGTGTTCATAGAAAAGCAAGTCTAGAAAATGGTGCAAACTGATTCAAGAATGTAGTCTACAACATGCAAAATTAGTTGCATATGTTCATATGCTCATGTTTAATTATATAGTTATAAAACAAACCATAAATTGACTTCTACAACCACTTTTTGTTATTCCTATCCAATGCTTTAATTTTCTATAATAATATAATATATTTGAATCTTAATTTGGCAACTATGTGCAATTACAAGAATATTCTGGGTCCTGTACATGTTGAGCTCAGTCAAACTCATTGTAGCATAATATTGCGTCACGTGGGGTGGCTCAGACAGCTGAAATTAATAAAAAAGATCATTCATAAGGTGAGAGGTGATCTGTACTTCATAGTTTAACAAATAAATTGAGCTTAGCGTTCATTAGCATGACATTCGGAACAGGAAGCTCTCCCTCCAATTTCACTAAACAAGACAGGCAAAGAGACATTTGACCCCTTTAAACATCAGCTACCACAACTTTGTAATATCACAAAAAAAGAGGAAGAAATTAACTCAAATAAATGAAATGGAAAATGTTATACAGCACATAGATTTTGAATTTAAAGCTCAGACAGAAAAGAAGATGTGACCAAAACGATCTACTCTAATGTGTTTGAATAACATAAAAGAAAATGAGTACAATTACTCGGGCTCAGGTCAGGACGGTCCGGCCTTCAGCTCAGGTGCTGTAGTGCTTAATGTAATTTGTCAAATGATGGAATACATGTTTCATTAAATATCATCTCAATCCAATCAATTATGCTTTAATTCATGGGGAGAATGGGAGTCTCTCGCTTCACTTAGCGGTTCATTTCTAATCGAGGTCTAATTGTTTTTACACAGCCAATCAAGAAGGTATTTGTCACTCTCTTTGCCTCACAGTCTAATTATATGGTTTGGGACATTTATAGTTTTTTTGTTTTTTTTTTGTAACCAACTAAATTAGTATTTTATGCCTTTGGCAGATACTTTTTTTTTCCCAAAAGTTGGTAACTTGTGTATATTTTTTATCAGTTCATGCATTCTATCTACACTCACCTAAAGGATTATTAGAAACACCATACTAATACTGGTTTGACCCCCTTTCGCCTTCAGAACTGCCTTATTTATGCATGGCATTGATTCAACAAGGTGCTGAAAGCATTCTTTAGAAATGGCCCATATTGATTGGATAGCATCTTGCAGTTGATGGAGATTTGTGGGATGCATATCCAGGGCACAAAGCTCCCATTCCACCACATCCCAAAGATGCTCTATTGGGTTGAGATTTGGTGACTGTGGGGGCTATTTTGGTACAGTGAACTCATTTTCATGTTGAAGAAACCAATTTGTAATAATTCAAGGTTTGTGACATGGTGTATTATCCTGCTGGAAGTAGCCATCAGAGGATGGGTACATGCATGGTGGCCATAAAGGGATGGACATCGTCAGAAACAATGCTCAGGTAGGCCGTGGAATTTAAACGATGCCCATGGGCACTAAGGGGCCTAAAGTGTGCCAGGAAAACACCCCCCACACCATTACACCACCACCAGCCTGCACAGTGGTAATTCTGACTTTACCATCTGAATGTCTCAATAGAAATTGAGACTCATCAGACCAGGCAACATTTTTTCCAGTCTTCAACTATCCAATTTTGGTGAGCTCTTGCAAATTGTAGCCTCTTTTTCCTATTTGTAGAGGAGATGAATGGTACCCAGGGGGTCTTTTGCTGTTGTAGCCCATCCGCCTCAAGGTTGTGCGTGTTGTGGCTTCACAAATGCTTTGCTGCATACCTCGGTTGTAACGAATGGTTATTTCAGTCAAAGTTGCTCTTCTATCAGCTTGAATCAGTCGGCCCATTCTCCTCTAACCTCTAGCATCAACAAGGCATACTGGATGTTTTTCCCTTTTTACACCATTCTTTGTAAACCCTAGAAATGGTTGTGCTTGAAAATCCCAGTAACTGAGCAGATTGTGAAATACTCAGACCGGCCTGTCTGGCGCCAACAACCATGCCACGCTTAAAATTGCCTAAATCACCTTTCTGTCCAATTCTGACATTCAGTTTGGAGTTCAGGAAATTGTCTTGACCAGAACCACACCCCTAAATGCATTGAATTACTGCCATGTGATTGGTTGATTAGATAATTGCATTGAGAAATCGAACAGGTGTTCCTAATAATCCTTTAGGTGAGTGTATTTGACCCCTGCCTTGGCTTCGCTATAATCTTGCTAATTCACGTTTCCTGCTTGAAAAACAAAAAAACACACATCTTAAACCAACTTAGGCTGGTCTTATCAGGTTTCCTAACTTGATAAAGAGGTGTGTTGTTGATTTTCCAGGGGTTTTGAGCACTTTTCAGCTGGTCACACTGGGAGACAAGCTGTCCGTCCAGCTGAACCAGCTAAACACCAGCTTGGTCAGGCTGAGAATATAGACCAGCGTGACTATGCTTGAGACTCATTTAGACCAGCTAAGACTAGTTTAGCTTTTTTATTATTTATTTTTTTTTTCCAGAAGAGAATTTTGGCATGTTCTGTGGAGACCAGATTGTCCTAAACAAACACTTTATTGCTTTGTATTAAAGAGCAGAAAAGAAGAGGGAAAGGAAATATATGTGATATGAGAGATAACCTAGCATGCGGACCATGGATGTGCTTGTTCTCTCTGACATCTTATGAAATCCAAGTTGACATCTGATTGGATCAGCTGATGTCGGATTTCTCACTTCCGCAGAGGGGATATTTACTGTCCTACTGTCAGTCAAATCACCACATGCATGTGTGCACACCAGGCATACAGATATGTAGCCAGTTTAGGTCAACTTTTTCTTCGTACATTCACCTTCACTCATACAGGTCTCATTTACAATGGTGTTTGCTTCCTCCACTGTCAAATCTCTCCCTCGGCACTAAATTTTCAGGATGGCATGCGGACATTTATTGCTTCTATGGGAGGAAACGAACAGATATCAAACCAGCATGGCTATCACCTTCTAAGACTTGCAAATAGATACATTAATGCGCTGGAAAGTGCAGGGCTATTTTGCATTTAGATTTATCTTTCATTTTCATTGATCAACATTTTTCGCCTGTCTACTCGTTTGCGAGGTGAGGCGGTGGAATCGATGGGTGTGTGTGTGTGTTTTAGCAGCTCGTCTAGTAGGACTGTCAGACATGTTTAGATGTTTTACTGTAGAGAACCTGGACAAAGTGCACCGGTAAATCTGTCAATGGGGTGCAAGTATTTTTACGGTCACAAGATTCTCCTCTCTTGACTCTTGACAATGACAGCAATGGACTGAAAAAAAGACTTCATGATGTATTATGTCATTTCAGTGATGGATGAGATGTCCCTCTTGGGGGGAAAAAATGAAACGAACTGATGAAAAAAATTAGCACACGGGACTGAATTGATGTTGGACTGGCTCGTTTCAGAAGTTGTAAATCAAGCTGAATTGCTAATGCCTTTCTCTTAACATGTGGTACATTTGAATATGAAATCGACTATGAATCTTTGTTTCAGAACTCTTTCCACTACCTATGTGGCAATCATACAAATACAGAAAATGCAAACATTAAATCTATACTTCACCCAAATATTAAAAATCACCCTCATTTAATTTCAAACCTGTGTGACTTTATATCTACTTTGTAACAAGCAATACTTTTTTGTATGTCCACATATTGAAAGTCAGTGGGGTCCATTTGTTCTTTGGAACCCATTGACTTTCATTTTGTTTTCCATAGAAGAAAGAAAACAGGTTCTGAACAACATGAGGGTAAGTAGAAAATGACAGCATTTTCATTTTCTATGACTGTCACTCATGCAGTGGAATGAGAACTGAAACATTGACAGTCTATTTAAACATTATCCATTAAAATTGCAACTATTCAAGTCACAAAGTCTTACCTTTATGTTACCTTTATCTAACTTATTACCAAATCTAGAAACTATAAGTAAGAAAGGACTTTTCTGATAAACACAGACTTGCTATTGACATGACAGTTCTGACAAGTTTTGACATGTATATTAAATAATGGCTGTAATTTTGAGGTGTATATTGGTCTTGTTCTGGTATTCAATTGGCCCAGCTAATAATAGTAATCTGACACATCAGTACGTCAGTTAATTAGGGGTGCATTTCCCAAAACTATCTTGGTTTCAGTGCAATTTCCCATTTCCAACCAACTAAGTTGCTAACAGGTTAGCAACTGTGGTTTTGGGAAATGCACCCCAGATCTGTGGTCCAATTCCAGTGCACTGTGCCAGCATACCACTGTGATGTGTTTTAAAAAGCTGTGTAGTAGATGTGCAGCTTGAATGAGGGCTATTGTGCAGTGGACTAAATGCTTCTATTCTACTGGCTGTGGTTTATGGCGTAGTAGTAGACAAGGTCACATACTGGGCGTACGGAACGGCTCACTTTATTGGCAGGGCGGAAGAGACGAGGGGAGTTTGTCTCATACATAGCTCTCCAGCCATGTGTGTGACCCTTAGACAGTGACATGCAGAACTAGACTGGCCGGGAGAGTATCATGGGTCAATGAGCCCTAAGGCAGGTCACTGAGACACACAATTTGGCACCAACCGACAGACACACACACACACACACATACACAAATATCTAAGCGTGCACAGAGAAACAAACTCTCCTACCTTTGTTTTCCAATCTCTCTCAGTCTTTTGTTCCCTTTTCAACCTCTCTCAGTCAGGTTTTATATCAGGGCCTTCTCAATGCATGCGGGAGGTCATCACAGGTACAGTTGGAAATGTTTGTCAAATGTTTTTCACCCCACACACACAATCATTCATGTGTTCTTGCATAGATCTTTTAATTGTTATGCATCAGATTTAGCCGCTGCGTTACGTCGGTTTTCTGCATCTTGTGTCATGAGTGCTGTACTTTTTTATGCTAAATTACCGTGTTAAATTGAGAAGCCTAATTGAGTTATAACTGTGATTTTTTAGGAAAAAGCACATAAGAAAACAGACCTCTAAATCACTTATGCTGTGTTAGATTAAAAAGTGGTTCTTATTCAAGTCATTATCATTTTGTATTCATATTTAAACATTGCATCACACTTCTCCCCATCCCTGTAGATCTCTATTTATTTCCTCCTCTGATATCCCAGCTCTGGAACAAATTACGTTATGCGACTATATGACAGTAATTATGTTAAACTTAACAGATTATAATAATAATAATAACTGCAGTGTTTTACTGTATGTCTAATCACAAATTCTCTCTGAACCACGGGAGCAGTATCAGTTTTGAATTTAGATTGTGCTCCTCTGCCTGTGTGCATTAGATAACCTTATGTGATGTAGTAAATTACACCTTTAAAGCCATAAAGTTGAGCAGGCGAAAAGTTGGGAGGAGGCGATGGACTTGTTGAACGAACCATGATTACTAAATCAATCAATACAGCAATTTAGCAGTCATCCTCAACCAGAGGAAGGTCAAATGCATGGCCTCCACGCTTCAACTAAACCTGCTAGGGAAAAAAATCCTTAGGTTTGGTTTATCTTCTTTTTTTTTTTACCCCAGAGAGAGCAGCAATCGAAGATATTGCACATACACGGAAGAAAGGCAGCATCCTCCCCAAAACCCATCTCCTCTCCTCACTTCTCTCCTCTCCAGTGGTAATGGAGCGGCACTTTATTTTGATAAAGACGTCAGGTTGAAACTGACTTAAAGCCTGTCAGCAGTCATAATTGCGGGTCGTTCCTCGGGAAGGCCGGAACAGGACCCTGAGGAGAAAACACAATCAGTTTAAGAGTGCCCTCCTCCCCTTCGCAGCCCGGCACACAGAATTGGATCAGCCCTGCTCCGATCGTTTGTTCCAGCCCCGGCACCCTGATTGAAAGCCCCTCCGGCTGAGAGGCCAGAGATATGCCAGAGCTGGTCAGCCAGGAAAATACAAGTCAGACAGGCAGTGAGTTACAATGATGCAAGTGTGTCATCAAACTGTCTCTGTGCAGTGTGTGATAGAGGCCATAAGGTGTTTTAACATTTAAACAAACATTTAATACTACATAGGGGTTGCTTGACAAATCCAAACACACTATATCACCTTGATGTATCATCATTGTTATTATTATCTTTTAAAGTTCCAAAGCACTGCTGTTTTTTTTATACAACTCTGTACTCTAAACCTACCATCACAGAAAACCTTCTGCATTTTCTCTCTTTTTAAAAAAAAAAAATATATATAAATAAATAAATACTAAAGAAAAGAAAACTTACTTTAGTATCTTTATTAATCCATTTCCCTTTGTGGAGACTGCTGGTCACCCAACCTGATCACACTAAATCACACTGTGTATTCTCAAGCCCGATCTCATGAAAGTTCGTATCTATTTTCGTGCCATTTATACTCCAAAAACAGTTTTTGCGTTTATATGGTACGCGTTTTTCGCGTGCATATGATACACACTTTTTGGCGTATAATACGCACAAACTCCCCTCCCCCCTAAACCTACCCCTGGGTTTTTTAGTGCATATTTTATTTAGTGTTATGAACAGCATATCAAATGCAAGCGAAAACTGCGTCTCATATAAACTCATTTTCGCATATAAATTACACGACAATGCACACCACAATGCAGGTTTTACTAGACTAAACTATGTTCAGTTCACCCAATGATATGTTTGTGAGCTTATCATTGTTTTATGGCAATTATCTATTCGATCTGGTACTCCATGTAGAGGAATTATTTTGTTTTCTATTTTAAATACAGGTTATCTGTGCTGGCCTGATTACAAGATGGTCTAGCTGAAGAGCCCACCTGCTGCGTCACACTCTTTAAAGGCTGCAAATGGATATCTGACAAAACTGGCAGTGTCCAACGGGTAGTTTTCGGTATCGTTGCATTGCATGTCAACATGCCAACTCCCTGCCCTGGCAGAGAGAGCTGGCTAGTGCCACGGTCTTAACTCTCATCTGGACAGCATCTGTTTCTCATTAGACTGATGGTGTCTGCTGGACCCCACTTAATCTGCCAGTCCATTAAAACCTCTAGCCAGAGTTGAGAGGGGATACGGGAGAGGGTGTTATTTGAAAACTACACAACCAAAAGATGTTACATATCCTCCTCACTGTAAAATCCAATTAATTAGGTGAGTGAAATAAGAATAATACGTAGAACTAACAAGTGCATTTCTAGTAGTGTACACTAACAAGAGAGTTCCAGTAACTTAAAAAAAAAAAACGAATTTGTAGTAAACTTGATCATTTACTTTAGATGTACTCATTTATGCTAGTTGTGTTAACTCTGTTTTATTGCAAACAACTTGGAATTACTAAGTTTACTTTACTTCAAAAGCAATCCAGCTTACTTGTTAAAACCATGGAAACCGATCACCTTAGAAAGAGCAAGTAAGCTTTACTCCAATAACTTAAGTGCTATCAATCTTCTATTATAAATCATTGAGAATAGTTTCACAATTTTACAAAGATTACATTTACAACTGGATAAATAAAGTTAAGGCAACGATACGGTTCGAAGGTAAATTTATTGTATTTATTTTCTTAAAAACTGACACAACGGTGGTCCACACAAGTTTGCATTGGAGTATATGTAGTCACAGGTAGTCAGGTAGTCAGTTTTTTTTTTTTTTTGCAGTGAGTGATGGGTGTGACAGCCTATCGGCAGCCATCCCTGGCATATTTAAGGCTGAGTTCAGGCCCCCTAGGTATGTGTCATTGTCACCTTTGTTTGGGTGTGGGCGCGCATCTCTGCTGGAGGTATACCTAGCTGTTTGGCTAATGTTACGAAATACACAGAATCTATCGCACATGCTTTCTCAAGTGCCGCTTTCTCTTCTTCGTTTTTCGACACATTAGGCATGCTTTAATTCACTTCTGCCTCTCACTGGTTTAGTAACGTCATTGAGTAACTTGTTATTTTCACCCTGCAATTGACGTTAACTCAACAAAACCTAGTAAGAAGTATGTATTTCACATAACCGAGTTAAGTTAACTAGTAGTGAGTCAGGAAAGCTATTGGATTTTACAGCTCTTTCAGTTCTGGTTGATGCTATTTGCTGGCTTCAGGTGGTTTTGAGCAAATTAGTAAGTGTGCATGTCATTATTTGGGAAGGCTCGAAGACTACCACACACACATACACGTGTGCAGATGTGCCTGCCTAAGTCTTCAGTCATTTTGTATGCATCAAACAGCGCCTCTGACCCTCTCATCAGTCAGACCCAAATTAATGAAGTCACTAGCCCCTCTCATAAGTGAGAGAACTAATCTCCCTTTTTCCCTCTCCCTCTCTCTTTTTCTCTGATGCACAATCCTTTAGAAAGCAATCTTCAGCTTGGAGATTCTGAATTAGTGTTACTGCCAATGATTATAAGAAAAAAAAAAGTGTGTGGCATCTAATTACATTTTAGTGTATGCATCCACGTATCTCAATAAGATCACTTCAACCAGTTGCACTGAGAACAAAGACTATTGTATTCTGCTGATGGGATGCCATCAAACATATCTGACATTTGAAAAGACTTGAGTTTATCCCATATCTTACAGACGAATCTAACAGTTTTTACAACATTATCAACTTTTTGAATGAAATAGTTGAAAAAAATCAACTCAAATAAACAAAAACAATGCATGCATGCTTCTTGCTTATTTATTTTAATGAAGTATACAGTTTTACATATTCATACTTATCTCATATGTTGGGTTCTTTGAACAAGCAGTGACCCAACAAAACTTATATAATTAATATACAACTTATACAGTATTTATGTTGTGTTTTATTGTGTTTTGGTTCATGTTCCTATGTTTCCTATCAGTTCAGTTCTCATTTCTATAGTTACTAAATTTTCCTTGTTTGTCCCCTACTACCAATTAATCCCACATGTATCTTTAGTTCTCTGTTTACAAGTACTCCCTGTTTTGTTCATTCCTTTGTTGGTTCTAGAGTGGTTTGAGTTTCTCATGAGAATACATGACTTTTTACAAAAACGGTTAAATCCCGCAATGAATTCAAATTCATAAATTGTGCCCCAAGAAGCGTTATGTCATGTTTATGAATATGATGAATTGCATTTCGTAGTTAAATTGACAGAATCTGAGAGCTGAGAATCTGTTTCATATCAATAGTAACCTTCTCTGTCTTGTCTGTCGGTGTCAGTGTCCTCTTTGCTTCGCGATTTTTCTCTACGTGAGAAATTGGATGCGTGGCTTGAGAGCGCGTAAAAAGTGACAATTGCGTGAGTCTCACAGTTAATTCGTGAGAGTTGGCAGCCCTGCAGATTCAGTTTGTAAATGTTTTTGGCAGGTGTGCTTGTTCGTTTGCCATGTTGTTTGTGTATCTCTATGGCAAGCGATGAGCCCGTTCGGAACTATGGAATCCCAAAGGGGAGCGTCGGCAGATGTTAAAGAGAAAACCGATTTTCATTCAAACAAATTTATGTAAACTGCACATTCGAGTTAAAGAGTAAGTTCACTTTGAAATTATTTTTTTTTTTATATGTTTTAGCTTACCTCAAGGGCATCCAAGATGTAGGTGTCTTGTTTCCGCAGTATTTTCAATTTTGATATTTTTTAGGTCAAACCGTTAATGTCTGCCAGTCATATAATGCAGGTATATGGGGTCCTCCTCAAAGAGCATGCACAGAGAAGTGCAAATTAAACAAGATTGATAGACCATCAATGTGTACTCACATTTACGAGTCAAAGACACGAAATGAGTGGTATTTATATCGTTTTTACCTCTTGTAACCACAGCCACGTCCAAGTGATCTGAAGGCACGGGCACTTCTGTCTGCGCATGTGCATGGAAGACTATTTTGATATATCTAAATATGTTTATGTGGTTACATGTTATTATTTGCATTTGCAAAAACGTGTCTTGGGTATCAATGTGTGCTTACATTTACGAGTCATTAAATCATGTTTAATTTGGATTCTCTGTGCATGCTCTTTTAGGAGATCCCCCATAGACTTCCATTATATGACTGACAGACAACTTGACCTAAAAATATCAAAACTGAAAATACTGCGGAAACAAAGACACCTACATCTTGGATGCCCTTGAGCTAAGCTAAAACATATCAAAAAATGAATTTCAAAGTGAACTATCCCTTTAATTGATTTATCGCCCAGCCCTAATTTAACCAACATAGTCATGATCATCAGTGGGATGTTATTATTTGCATTTATCACTGTTTTACCCTGTTGTCCATGAACCCTATCCCACCAGTTGAAAACCACAGCTTTAAAATTGGACTACGCATGAGATATTGTTTAAATACAGCTAAAACATCTTTCCCAAGTTGCTGAATGAGCTTTTCTATTTCCAAGTCTCAAGCGTGCCCAAGAACAAACGAACGTTAATCTGTGAGTATTGTCAGGCCAGTACCAAGTGCTACTGAATTCCCTGGCTTGTTTTAACACACTGTCTGGAGAACAGCTTTCTGATAAGGTTAATGCTAGTCCGTAACCTTAACCACGAGAGTTTCAAAAATCTTTACCCTACAGTGAGTTCTTGTGTGGTTCAGAGTGTAATATAAGCAGCAAAGACAGAAAGTCAAGGAGCATTCCCTTCCTCTCTTTCTTTCTTTCTTTCTTTCTTTCTTTCTTTCTTTCTTTCTTTCTTTCTTTCTTTCTTTCTTTCTTTCTTTCTTTCTTTCTTTCTTTCTTTCTTTCTTTCTTTCTTTCTTTCTTTCTTTCTTTCTTTCTTTCTTTCCTTTTTCTTTTTTCTTTCTTTTCTTTTCGCTCACTATGTATCTCTCTGTGGTCCCTGACTCAGAGAACAGCTCCAATATAGATTAGTTTGGAAATTCATTACCCTTCCATTATCTCGCACTGAGCGCCACGCTGTAATGGCTCCCTAGGGAAATGGACGACACTGCAAGAGCTAAAGGAAGAAATCTTCAGCAGAGAGAGCGAGAGAGAGAGAGAGAGAGAGAGAGAGAGAGAGAGAGAGAGAGAGAGAGAGAGAGAGAGAGAGAGAGAGAGAGCATATGTGACACAACACCTAACATCTGTCTCTGCTTCTCTGATCTGGAGGGATGCCATATGCATTTGCATGTTCTTTTCAATCTCTCTGTGCAAACAACCATTATATGATTAAGAAATTTAACTCAGACTTATTTTTTTTCTAATATTATAGGTGCAGTTCATCCCACAAAAAAATTTAAAATGGTCTCATCATATATAATTATTCTCTGAATTAATTGTAAATTAAATTTTCATTTAATAATTGAATTGAATACTGTGTTGAGTTGAATTTAATTGAATACCGAATTAAATACCATTTAAAGCAGACAGGGTTTAGTTTAAGCCAGGAGTAGGTCTTAGTTCAATTATAGGACATTTAACAGCTTTTATAAATGTGCCTTAAAGCTACACTGTGTAACTCTTTTAGTTTATTTTTAGCTAAAAACACTTAATTCTTTCAAAAATATATGTGCTCATTAATGTATATTTACTTCGTTCAAGTAATAAAGAATTCTCGTGAGTGTATAATATGCCATTGAAAATACATACGGGTAAGAGGTTCTAATGTCAGTCGCCATGTTGCCTCTCCATCTTGAAAGTATTAGCCAAAGAGCGACATACCCGTTAATTCAAGCTTCGCCTTTCGCGTTTACATTTGAGTTAACACTCATGGACTCATTGGACTACATTGGCCACTGTAGGAGTTAAAACGAAATCGGAATTGAGAGGAACAGAAACTAATATTCACTGGATGATCATATACCTTTTCACCGCTAGATGGGGGTAAAAATCACCCAGTGTAGCTTAAAAAAAAAAAAAAAAAAAAAAAAAAAAAAAAACATTATTAGTGAGCATCGTGAGACCGCTTGAGACAAAACAATGGCAATGATATATTAGTTCAAGCTGCATTCATTAAAACAGCATAATTTTAGTCTGAGACTATTAAGCCTTGTCTGTGGAACTGGGCAATAGTGCACAAATTGTATGGACTATTTTTATTTTTTTAATTGTGTTGATTAAAAATGGTAAATAAAACTTTGAACCTTTGATTGATTTCCTTTTTTAGAGCTTGATAGTATGAACCACTGCCCACTTTTGCTGTGTGCAAAATACAAATGTGTACATTCAACTCTTTTAGACCTTAAATGTGATTATTAGATTAATATGTTGGGGCTTACTTTGAGATTTTGAAAGTTGAAAGTGAGTAGTTGTCAAAAAATGAGAGAAGATATAGTTTTGAGATAAAATGAGAGCATATTGCAATACTGGTTTAAATATTTCCATCAAAACAGACTGACACATACAACAACAAAAGCAGAAGAAAAAAATAAATAAAAACTAGAGTAGATTAAGTGATGAAACCTTGAAAAAAAAAGGGTTGAAAAAAATGTCTAAAGCATAAAGGCACACATCTTGCTATCTTCTATTCAGAACACATTCTCAATTCAGACAAAATACAGCTTGCAATTACTCGCCAGATTTTTTATTTATTTAATCTTTTTTTAGCTAATATAACTAAATTGTTGTAGCAATAACCAGTACGTTACATCACAATAAAACAGTGCCACAGGCAATGCTATTTAACTGAAGTGCTGTTTCATTTAAATAACACACCAAAACATCACAGGAACGCAAAACAAATAAAAACACCAAGTAACTATGTTGGTTTTGTCTCCAACTGTCTGGTGGCTAGACTTACACATTCAGTGTTGATACAGCAACTTGTCTGCAAGCCAGCAAAAGATAAATTCAACACTCAATCAGAATATTATATGGGCCCATATTCTCCCACCTAACCAGTTCCATACCTCTTATGTCACAATTTCACCAAGCTCAGTCTTACAAGGAAATGTCACTATAGCAATGTTTATCCATGCTCAACAAAAACATAATACTGGTCTGTTTAGGAGCCTTGGTTATGCTCGAACGTCAGTGTTATCATTAATAAAATGTGGCTGGATTATATCTGTTCGAATAAATATTTATGTATGCATGCTTTGTACAAAAATTGTTTAAATGTGTGCCAGCCCAAAGAGGTAGGTCTCATTCCTCCCAAGATTACTTCCTCATTTATTTAAACTTTTTTTTTCCTTCGCCTCTGTCGCCTTTGGCTGAAGGCACTATTCTTTGTAAAGCTGCTTTGGAACAATTGTAAAAAGCACTACAGAATTCTTATTCTTTTGAAAGTCTGTGACAACTGTGATTCCGTTTTTGAGATTAAAGTGCTGTTCTTTTAAATACACTCATAAATGAATCCTGGAAAAAAAGAAAAAAAAAAACATATCCACAAAAAATGTTAAGCAGCACATGTTTTCAACTTTGACAATAATGAGAAATGTTTCTAAAACACCAAAACAGCACATTATAATGATTTCTGAAGGATCACTTGACTGGATAATGGAAAATAAATATTAAAAATAGAAAACCGTTATTTTAACCCGGAAGAGTTTTTTTTTTTTTTTTTTTTTTTTTATACAATAGTACTGTTTTACTATATTTTTGATAAAATAATTGTAGCCTTGGAGACCATTAGAGACATCGGTAACACTTTACTTGAAGGGGTGTGCATAAGACTGACATGGCACCTTCATAACCACGACATGACGTGACATTAGACACATATCTGTCATTAAGTGTACTTTCGCTCAGTAATGACATTTTGAATGCAAATATGACATGTCTTTGTTATGACATAAAGCATAACATCATAACCCGTCAGTGTCTTTGTCATTGACATAAAATTAAGTTAAACTGTCATGTGGTTGGCTTTGACATTGGCTGTCATGAGACCATTATGCCTGCGTAATGAATATTTCTTGTGACCTCAACTACAGTGGGACAAATTGAATTTGTCATTAAAATGTTATAATGGCTTCATGACAGACAATGTCAAAAACCAACCACCTGACAGTTTAATGTAAAGTTAACCAGTGGTTTCTTAAGTTTGATAATTAATCTGCAATGTCGTGTTTATGACAGGTTGTGCTGTCTTAGTAATGTCAAGTCGTCATGACAAAGACACTGACAGGTTATGATGTATTGGTTTATGGTTTCGTAACAAAGATATCTCAAACAATGTCATATATTTGCATTAAAAATGTCATAACTGAGTGAATGACACTTAATGACAGTTGTCATAAACATGCATAAAACTTCCTTCACATTCATAACATATGACATGTCATGATTATGAAGGTCAGTGTCATGTTAGTCTTATGCACACCCCTTCAAGTATAGTGTTACTGAGACTTCTTTTAAAAGCTTTTGAAAAGCATATGCTTGCATGATAACATGCATGTTCTATTATGTATACAGGGGCATTTGCATTTTCCCATGCATTTGACAGGGCAATTTACCATGCATTCATATAAAGGCCTATTTTAACCATATAGCCACACATAACATTCAAATGCTTCAAGATTTCTCTGAAACAAGGTAAAAATGACCAATGTGTGTGGATAAATGTTGCTTGAGAGACATTTCCTCATTTTCCAGTGTGTTATCTATCAAATTCCATACCTCACAACTTAATCATAAGTCCCAAACTGGTTCCTTGAACCCTCTCTGTCCTCTTACAACATTCTTATTATCAGTCTTTCATATGTTTAATCTGTCATTTGACAGTCTGCGCTGATAAAGCCTGTATTATCAATTTGATTATGGCCCTTTGAGTTTCCATTTCATCTCTGCCGGACATGTTATGCGTCACAGGTTACACCTCAGCTCGCTAAATTACTGTGAGACAGGGTACAGAGTACAGACACGGTGCATGACACACGTGAGTTGGCGAGCCCCAGGATTTGAAAGTATAAATTCCTAATCAGCCCAGAACATTCCAGTCAATTAGGGGATCGACGCAATGTCTCCCCTCATATTTCTCATTAGAGAGTGACAGAGAACAGATATGATTATGTGCTTTCACATAACCACGTGGATCACATTACAGAGGAAAAAGCACTCAAGTTGATAGTGTTCTCCTGCTCTTCAAAGCAGAGGCACGGGAGACTCAAGACTTTTTGGCAGTGTTTGAACCACCGAAACCCTTAACAAAAACCCTCTACAAAGATTCTTTGGTAGTTCAAACTGAATATGATGTTCTAAATGAAAACCGTTAGAAAATAACACTGCATCGGTTGCAAAGCTCAGAGACTTTTCAAGCTGGTGCTAACATGTTAGTTAACCTCCTGCCAGCAGACTTCAGCTCGACACCCACAGAAGCTTTTGACGCTTGAAAGTACCATGAATTATACAGTGCACTTTAACACACTCCTACTAATTTTTTTACGCTTTTGTTAAAGTCTTAGCTGAGATTGATTGAGAAGACAAAGTCCTTCAGCATAATTAAGCAGCTATTTCAAAAAGAAAGAGCAAACCCTGTTTCATGGATTCTTTTGTGAACCTACAATTTGCGCTCGTTGGAACGCTTTAAAATACCTCATTAACTGTTTTTGAAATGATTTTTTTTTTCTTTTTATATTTGATGTTATTTTTGATTTTTATATTTCTAGTTTTGTTTTCTCAGAAATGTTTATAAAAAATAACCAGGAGTACAGAGCATAAAAAGTGATTACCAATTCCAATACTACCTCATTACACTACACGTGACCCACGATTGGAGAGGTGCACGTCAGGGTATGCCGAAGGGTAAGGGCGACACACAGCCTACGATGTAGCTACGGTGTGAGTTCGACGCAGAAGTATAAATTGGGCTTTAGGGATCAGGTGGTGGAGATAGGTAGGTTTAGGTATATATAGTGTAATGCATATGTTATGTAATGTACTGTATGTCCAGATCCAACTCCTCCCCCTGGATTTCGTGTTCTGCAGTGAGGACCTTCTCACAAATTCCACTGCAAGCCTCAAAGAGTTCATTTTGAGTTTATATTGGCAAACGGCTGCCTAAAGAGAACTCTGTCGTTTCAATACAGTCAGACACGACCTTCCCCCAAGAGAGGATCCAAGATGCTTCCAGACTGAAATCAGCTGGATGTGGATGAAAACATATTTCAGTCTTTATCAGCCAGAAGGACTGATGGGAAATGAAAAAAAAAAAAAAATAGAAATACAGCAGATAAACACATATATGTAACAACCAAGAAATGCAATGATAAAAGGAGATGGAATGAAGAAAAACAAGATCTGTCAAGTGTGACAAAATCTGTTTCAGTAGCTATATAGTGAGATTCAAAAATGTGAGACCACTAGCAGCACTAGTCATTCTATTTTGCATTATTTTGCTAATACAAAATGTTTAATTATAAATAAAATTATATTATCACCTCAACAATTTTAAAATGAATAATAAAATTAAAATTAAGATGAATTTCAGAAAATCTTCATTTGGATTAAACATATTTTGCTTTTCCTCAAACAATCATTTTAATTAAGATAATTGTAAATATTTTTATGAGACAATAATCATTTAAAAATCATTATACACAGTAGGTATACCCCCCTTTCCGCACTGATTGGCATGGGGGTAGCCATGTTATTCACATGCTCTTACAAATGCAATTTCTCACAGCTTAAGATGAAGATTAGCCATTCACATGTAAGCCCACAGGACAGGAGGAAAAAAAAAATCTGCTTAAGAAAGTGAGAAAAAATACAGGGAGGAACGAAAGAAAGCTGAACATTTTCTTGATAAAGCTGAAAAACGTCTTTATCTCAAGCTTGATAATTGTAGTTATACATATATAGAGGAAATCAGCACGTTGGGTGCAGAATATCTTGGCCGGGCTGATTCAATGCTATAATAAGGGCATTATGGCAATGTTTATATCCTATGTATAATTCATGTGGTGGTCTTAACTTCTCCAGGGATACTTTTAGCACAAGTAAAATGGTGTAGCGTGGTTCAGTGGGGGTAAATGAGCCATCTGAGAGCGTAAAGTTCAACATCAACATTGAGAGGAGCAAACTATAGGAAGCACACAGCAGAGACAAACAGAGCAATACGTCACTGAGGATTTAAATAGGATAAAACTGAGACGTTGGGACTCGTTTGTGTCAGCGCATGTCTAAGGCAGGATTATTGTGCCTATACGAGTGAGTCTTTACTGTTTACAGAGGTGATTGAGAGGCTGATACCACCATCACAATAGCGCAGGTAGCATACTTTCACACACTGGAGACGGACCACTGTTAAGGAATTAGTTCTGGAGATATGAATATGCAGTTATGTCTTGAAAAGCCTCAGATTGTCTCTCTGACTCTCTTTTCTCACTTTTCTTCACTCTTGCTGTCCTTCGCATTGCCTGGCTCTGAGCGAGCTTATTACACAACTCATGCTGCAGATGGGGCACATCTGACATCCCACAAACACTCACTCACACATGCACACACACTGCATCACCATCGCACATACACACACAGATGGGGCATGCAGGGACAGAGCATGGACCAAGGCAAAGGGTGCGATTATGAATGTGTGTGACAGGGTGTGACAGAGATCCGTCACTTCAGTGCAAAAAGCATCCGGAGCTCCCCCTGAGATGAGGTGCTCTGTGACAGGCACACACTCACACACACACACACACACACACACACTTATCAAGCCGAGCACTTATTGTTTTCCATATGTAATGTGAAGCAAAGGCCTGGAATTCAGTCAATAATTGAGAATAATTAATTATTAATATAATTAAATTAACAAAATTAAATGATTTATTGCTGTGATGTCATGTGAGTTACAGATTTTCCCGCCAGTAAATACATCATCAGGGAAGAGAAGAAAATGTCACATGCAAGAGAAAGGGAAAGTTAAGATCATGATAGCACATGGATAAATAATTTCATGACTGCATGATATTCAAAAAATATATTTTATTTTTGATGTCATGTAAAAGTTTTATTCTGGTATTAATGGTACATATCAAGTACAAACAAATATATGAACGGAATATATATATATATATATATATATATATATATGAAGAGTTCAGATGCAAAAGCCTCTAAGTGCCATTTAAAATTTTCTTCTAGAATGATCATTTTTATCAAACTTGTATATTTAAGTTCAGTGATTTCACTTAAATGGCAATGATAATTACCTATTAATTGTTATTTAAGTGAAATTACTGAACTTAAATATACAAGTTTGATAATCATCATTAAAGAAGAAAATTTCAAATGGCATTTAGAGGCTTTTGCATCTGAACTCTTCATATATATAATGACTGACCAATAATAATAATAATATTCTATACAATACTAATTTATTAATTCCCAAAGGCAATTAAGGATTCATAAATAAGTATAATAATAATAATAAAGAATAAAAAAGCAAGGCTGTGGATATGTTATGAAAAGTAAAGTTGTTGTTGTTTTAGCCTTCAGCTCAAAACAATTATTTCAAAGGGGAAAAAAAAACAACTCTAAATAAAAGCTATTCAAGATGAATTGTCTTAGCAACCCTCAACCACTCTTTTACGCAAGTTCATTTGGGGGTTAGGAGTCTATAGCCTGATTATCCATAGATTTATGCAATTAACTTTGTGTGCAACTAAGTGTTGTGCACTATGTTTGATGTTGCAGCCGTTTAGGACTAAATTTCTCCTCTGGGATCAATAAAGTGTAAGCAGGCAGCTCTTTTTTCTTTTCTTTTTTTTTCGTTTTCTTTTTCTTTTTTTTTTATCAGATAAAGCTCTGGGCCCGGTTCCTTGATAACACTCACTCTTAGCATGCTAAGAAAACATGAAAGATATATCTTACCAAAGTTGTTTATGTTCCTAAGTGTGTTCCTCGAAGTGTCCCTTAGGAAGCTTCTTACACGCTGCCTCTTACATTCGACATTACAAAGGCGCTGTCCCAAGTGAAGGTGCTGAATTAGTTGGAATTGATTGCTCAGGAATCGATTTTCACTTCAAACGAAGGTGCATTACGACATTAAGAGAGACAACACGTTCTATGCAAATGAAACATTGCTCATATTATTACAGTAACATTTATTTTAACAGTTTAAGTTATCAGTAAAATATAGACTATTAATTAAATTTTCAAATTGTCAGTAATATGTTCACTTGATGTTGTGACGGGTAGACGAACCGTGTATCCCTCGCTAATCATCCACCCTCCTTATCCCGTTTTGCCACGTGTGCCGCTTCTTGACATGCGTTTAACAACTTCTAAAAAAAATATGTAATACACGTACTGCCCAGGCGCCGCTGCATAAACTGTTAGAATGTATCCGGGGCATTACAAAGTCCAAATGGCATCCAGTCCCATTCAAAGAGCCCAAAGCGAGTAACGCATGTCTTCTCTTGATCCCTCTCCTCCACCTGTACCTGCCAATACCCGCTGGCAAAATCTAAGGTGGAATACCAATACCAATGGCCTGTGTCAAACTGGTAAGGGAGTCCTCAATCCTTGGCTAGGGGGAAGTGTCTTTCTTGGTAACTTGATTCAGCTTCCAATAATCCACACAGAATCTCCAAGCTCCAGTCTTCTACTGTACTAAGACGATCAGTGCAGCCCACAGGCCCATCCCTCGTAGCAAGGTACAGATCTCTGAATACAGAGTTGGTGGCGCTGGATGGTATCGCTCCCGACTGGGCGCGTCATTGCCTGTACAGATCGGGTGCTTCACAATGTACGTAAATCATAATCCTCGTCATGAGTTCAGAATATGTGCTGCCACTTTGCCAAGAAGTCCAAGAGCTGTTGTGCCTGGTCTTCTTCCAGTCCCTCTCATTGCAAGCGACTCCCCTAGGAGATTGGCCGCCATCCCCTCCCCAATAGGGTCCGTCTGCGGACTCGGACCAACCGCTGATGGCAGGAGTGGTTAACGGGGTATGGGTTCACATTCCTCACCCTTCACGGAAACACGCCCTCGAAGGGCCACCGCAAATCCTTGAACCGCTTCAACACTTTGACAGTCCCAATAGAGTTCCACCAGGACGCAATCTTCTGGCCCATATGACAGAGTGGTAACTGGGCCCAGACAACAGCTTCGTTCCTTGCTGGGACAGAAAAGGTACATCACCAAGCCACTCGGCCAGTATCTTCCCGATCCCCCTGGGAACTGGTCATTTTGATTCTATAACAATCAAACACGATCCGCTCCTATTCCCTCCTCTTCGCTATAGGAATGGTTTGAGCTGGTCTAACACGAAACACTTCTTCCCAGCAATCCGTAACAACATTCATGCCCAGAAGAGCTCGATGTACCCCCAGACAGTGGTCTCGGACAACCACAACCTTTCTGGGGTAGAGTGACTCCATGAATCTTAAAATCGGCTACCAAATATTCAATGTAGGGGATATCCAGACCATTCGCCCATCTCAGAGTGTGCCACGGAACTTCCATTTCCCTGCAGTTGACTGGCATCAAAGATGGGACAGACTTTCAGAAAACAAGGTGACTTGGGAGCCAGTATCAATCAGGGATGGGAACACAACACCATGCACGTGTACCTCCACAGTCAGGCAGTGCCCCAACAAACTGTCTCTAGGAACAAACAACAAAGAAGAGTCCATCAAAGGGGTCCCGACCACTTGACCCACAGTGGCCGGTGACTCTAAAATAAACCCTTGCGAACCGCGGCGAGGGCCACACTGGCAGCTAATGTTCGTCCCACTGAAATCTCGCACCAGTAAGCCGGGCAGGACGTCGCCCCAGCTCTCAACATAAAAGCTTGACATAAAGGCTCGAGGGGCAGAAATCCCACTAGTGGCCATACACACGAAAGGATCGACTGCATCAGCATAGTCCAGTTCAAGGGTCAAGGTCTTTCACGGCAGACCCACCGCATCTAATTTGCATATCCTATACAAGCGATTTATAGATTACCATAGACAGAATATGCAAATTGAAGATCAACTTAGCTCACAATGCTTTTGGGAAACACAGCCCAGACCTGAATCAGCCTTTGTGTAATGCAATCTCATGCAGAATGCAGTGCAGTGATTGGAGTAAACGAGTTTCTTCTCTTTAATAATGCGCACCAAACTGCTTAATGAATCGAAGCCAAAGTCACACACTTCATGAAACACAATACTGACATATTTATCTAATGTTTAATCGCTCTTAGCAATATAGCAATTTCTATTTAATGTTGGTTCATCGTGCAACCTGTTTGCACGCGTCACTCATGAAACATAAATTCAGCTGCAGTCAATATTGTGATTGCGCGACCCACTTTTTCCCAATCTACTAAAGACTGCTGCAGTGGTGCCGACTAGCTTCTTGAGCTTAAACAATGCTAAGAGAGAGCTTACGAATGGTCCAGACCAACTTTACGAGAGTGTGACTTACAGAAGATATACTTAGCGTGTGAATGTGTCGGGAATCATGCCATAAAGTTAAGAGAGAGGTTAAGGAAGTTAAATAATTACTTAGCGATAAGAACGTTTTGGGGAACCGGGCCCTGTTCATTTTTTATTGCTCATATATATGTTTTATTCTAAAAATGAATGGGTTAAGAATGTAGCACTATTTTTTTTTTTTTTACAAACTGTTCAATTTTTGTGACTCTTGCATCTCCAAATTAAATTGAGAAGTAATTACTATTTTCAATCAGGTTTACTGAACACTCGCTCTGTCTGACAACAAAAATGGATTGATAGCGGCACAGAGCCACACTTTTGCAGTTTTGTGGGAAATCACTCCTCAAACAGTATACCTATATATTTATTCTGCATATTAAATTGGGATAGGAGCAAATATTTTATTAAAAATTACACACTTCAGCCTTCAAACCACTTGTGATTTCTAGAGTCCTCACACTTCCTGTTTGAATTCCGCAGACTGCGAGTGTCAAACACACCCACACGCACACACACACACACACCCTACATTATTAAAAATCAGCACCAGCCACTGACCTCACACACATGCATACACAAAGAAAGAGAGAAATAGAGAAAGAAAGAGAAAATCAGAAGAGGAGTCACTGTGGACCACAGAAAGCATCCCTTTCATTCCCACACTGATTTGGAGCCTTCATCTTCAAAGCACTGCCTTAACATTGACTCCCAGAGAGACACCGTGAGAATATCAGACTGAAAACACATCATTTCATCTCTTTGGTTATCAGAAGCTACTGCATGATAAATATGATTGGATTCCATTACAGATACATACAGTGACCTCAAAAATATTACGACACTTAAGCCAGAAATGTCGAAATTTTAGCGTATTAGATAAAATATTAAGCCAAGTGCCATCTGCAAACAAATTATGCTGGGCCTTTACTCCTTAACTCCTACTCATTAATATGTACTCATGTGTGTGTCTCTGTGTGTGTGTGTGTGTGTGTGTGTGTGTGTGTGTTTGTATAGATAAACTTTTTTCTCCATCAAAGAAATAAACATTAATATATATATATATATATATATATATATATATATATATGAAGAGTTCAGATGCAAAAGCCTCTAAATGCCATTTGAAATTTTCTTTTAGAATGATCATTTTTATCAAGCTTGTATATGGGTCAATGACGTATAAGGCCTTTGAGAGGCCCATTTTTAAAATACTTGAAATAATAATATATTTGTCTATTTTCTAAACATGTGGAGTGTAGTCTACACATGCAAGTGTGTGAAAACTTCAAACAAAGATATTTTAGTGCTTTTAAACTCAAATGAATAGGGCAATGACCTTAAAAAAGTCATTTGGGGCGACCGTAATTTATCTTATAATTAATAGATTTCCTTTGCATAAGTTATATTTTAAGAAGTATCAGTAATTAATTGAACTGTTTAAGAAAGATATACTCATGTGTCCTTTCATTTATTGCAAATGATGTTAAATACATTTTTATCTATAATGGCAGTGTCACCCTCATAAAGCAATTACATATTTTTTTACTCATAAAATCCATAAAACTGATTTAAAATGTGTAGATATAGTATCCACTTATTGATGTTATACCAATGAATTATATTTCAACCAAAATGGACAGATGTTATTTTTTGAATTTACTGCAGAATTGAATATAGTTGGTTACCCCACATGACAAATGGTCGCCCCACATGATGAAAACCAGCAGGCAATTAAGACTATTCAATGATTTTGATAGTTAAAACACATTTAATGGAATTTTATGAAGAATCAGCATATGAAGAATCAGCATATTTAATGAAATTTTATGAAGAATCAGCATATCCATTTCATTTGACACATTTCATAACATTAACGGTTTCCTCACTATTTCATTTGACACAAAACCATCATATTAAAATGTTCAATACTAATGCATTAAACGCTTGGACATAACATTGAAAAGCATTTTCCTTTTTCATTTTCATTCCATTAATCACTTAAACATACAATGTTTGCATTTTCATTACTATTTTCATTTAACAGTTGAATATAGCAGCATTCTGCAGACACATTGAACAGCATTTTCCGCTGCCTGTAGCGAGCAGTCTTTTCTTTGCTTGTTAGTGGGGCCATCTAGAAAAAAAAGTATATTTAAACATACACAGAGTTAGAAAAAGAATTGGAAAAAGTAGAATGAATGCTTAATATTCACACATTTCTTTGATAAAAAACATAATAATCAAAAAGAAGTAAGCTTAGTCCTCTCTGAAGTAGCAGGGAAATTATTGAAATTTAGAAAAAATATGTGGTGAAATTTAGAAAGTTATTTAAAACAACTAAATGCATATAATGAATGTAAACATTTGCATACAGAAACTACAAATACATGATATGTGTTTTCTATAATTTAAGCAATCAGTGGCGGTCGCCCCACATGATGCTTGGTCGCCCCAGATGATATTTTCAAGTTTAATCAAGTATAACAGGCTAATGCTTAGCTATAGAGCCCAAGTTAGCTTCTTCTAACCACATATCACTGACAAATTTACAATTTAAAAATTTAAAAATAAAGATTTGCGTATAAAACTTATAATTTACAGTTTTAGGTTGGTCGCCCCACATGATATCAAAATGTGACGTATACACTGGAGCAGTTTTAAAGAGGATTTGTTTGTAAAAATGAGAGTGGCTACTCACCTGCTAGTTGTCTCTGTGGGACCCTCACCATGAGGCTGGCTGATGCAACATCCTCTTTGAGATGATTATCAGAATATAAGTCCCTTATTTGTATTTTCTTGATGGTCGCCCCAGATGATATTTCAGATAATGAACATCTTCGGACAAGATTTGTTTGTTTATTATGATTGAAATGCGTGTACAAATGTTTCATAACTTTGTCAATCAATGGAAAACAAGTTTAAAATTATGCCAAATAGGGTAAGGATTATATTTAAATTATTTTAGTTTGATTTAAAACCAGTTGTCCAAACAGAAGTCAAGGCCGGACGGTCGCCCCACATGATGTTTTCACACTTCAGGTGGCAGAAAATGCCAATAAACCAATTAGTTTTAGAGAAATAAGAGTGGGCATATGTATAAGGGAGGTGGTAGACATACATGTTATAATTTTATTAATTTTAATGTTTATTAATTGGTAAAAAGTTCAGTCGGACAGAAAAAGCAAGCGTCACGTCATTGACCCATATTTAAGTTCAGTAATTTCACTTAAATGGCAATGATAATTACCTATTAATTGTTATTTAAGTGAAATTACTGAACTTAAATATACAAGTTTGATAAAAATCATCATTAAAGAAGAAAATTTCAAATGGCGTTTAGAGGCTTTTGCATTTGAACTCTTCATATATATATATATATATATATATATATATATATATATATATATATATTAGGTTTTAAAATGTTTATTTTTAAATGTTTATTTCTTTGTTTATATATTTATTTATTAACCTTGCAGCAATGCAATTTGAACAGCAATGCAAGCTTTTATTAATTTTGACCAGTACTTTTCATTTCATTTCATCTGTTCATTTTCATGTTTGTAATTTATTTATTTTCTTCTGATTCTTAAATAAACAAAGTCGATTAAAAAAATAAATAAATACATTTTATAGGGTAAACTATCTCTTTAGGTGCACTAATAGGGTTTGACTGACCTTTGTGTGAATTTGAACAATTTTTGCAAATGTGAGTTCAAAAGGAAACTGAGGAAGAAAAATGACTCCAAAAAGACAGACTGACATCTGTTTCTGTGTCTGTCCTGTTTCAAAGGAGAGGAAAAGAGGGGAAGATTCTACTAATCCCTGTTACCAAATCTCTGACTAGATCGCTCATCAGAAATTAATAACTTTGATCCAAGTCTCCATGGCAACCCTTGGCTTATTCGTGTCTTAATCTCTCTTAATGTTGTGTAATGTGTTTCTTAGCGGTCTAAGCTGTTTTTTTAATCTTACACAGTTACACACACACCCACATATACAGTTTAACGCGTCTAGACTTGTGTCAGTACATGAGTTTGAAAAGTAGTGTATATAAACAGAAATAACGGTGATGATGTACTTATAGTAATTGGTTCTTAAGGATTTGCAAAAAACAAGGAAGGAAAAGTAACATATTGCATTTAAGCTATTTTTTTAAAGTACAGATTAACCTATAGTGCCGTTTGCAGAACAGATGGATCGTGTGTACAGCTGTGACAGTACGCTTAAGAATGTGCAACATCCATGGATATGTAGTGTTAAAGGATTGTCCGGTCTGACACAAGGGTTGATAGACGTAAAACATGCTCAATATAGTGCTTAGGAGTACATGTTTGTTTGTGTCTTTAAAGTAATCTATAATGACATATGTGTTTTTGTGCTTACTGAGATAATATGGTATAAAGTGCTCTTTATCTCCATGTATCCTCCTGGACACTTTAGCATTTTAATCCAGCTGTATCCAGAATAATTTTCCCAGCCCTGCTCCTGCTTATAGTACTTTGTGAGAAGTACTGTTTCTCAGTCAACCAATTCCCTTGTCCTGTGAGAGCAGGGAGAGGGGGGTCTTGGTTGAAAGAGGACAAACTGATTTATTTATTGGGTAAGTTCAGATATGCTTTTGAAATTGCATACGAATGATTCATTAGTGACACATGCACAGACTTCCTGATATAAGATTTTTGACTCATTCGCAGGACATGACAATTTCACTTGACAATTGCTCATAAATGTCAATTCCGTCATCATTTATTTACCCTTATGCTGTTTCAAAACTGTATGACTGTTCTGTAAAACGCATAAGGTAAATATTTAAATATATGCATAAGGTGTCAATTCTGTCAATGGAATTACAATTTTTAGTCAAAGTTTTCTTAAGTCATACTCATTTTGTGAGAGAAACATACCACAGTTATTTACATTTGACACTATCATGAGTAAAGTTGTATGCAGATATGTGAATATTTAATCTTAATTCAATCTTTTCAATTAATCAGTTGAACCAGTTCCCAAAACCAAGTAATAATAAACAAATGAATATGCCCTTGGAACACACTTTATTCCGATGGTCCCCCAACAGACATTCCACTAACTTTGCAACAACATGTCAACATATTCTACTTACCCAAACACATAACCCTTATCTAACAGTCTAAGTTTACAACAGTCTACTAATACTCTAATGAGAGTTAGTTGACATGTAGTTGCAAAGTTACTCATAGTACAATATCTACAAGTTGACCATCTTAATAAAATGTAACCCAAAACCAGTCAGAAATATTCATTTACAGTTCATAACTCGTCGACTAAAGTAATATTTGCAGCCAAAAACTCCTGGAAGTAATGGAAGTAAAGATTATTGGTAAATAACAAAAACAATAATTTCACATAAAATTATCACTTGGCTCAGTACTGTCATTGTTAATTACAAAAAAAAAAAAAAAAAACACTACTAAAAATATTTGTGGGTAGTTGAAACAAAGCTGAAATAAATTATAAATGTTAGATGGGAGTATTGAATTCACTCAAATCACTTAATCAAAATGTTCTTTGGCAACTAACAAAAATAAATAAATAAAAATACTAAAAAATAAATGCATAACAAAATGAAAACTTAAATGATAAAAATAAAATTCAACTCAAAATATGAATGAAAACTATACTAATACTAGACACTGATTGGATTAAAAAAAATAAACTTATTTAAAATATACATCAAACTTATAGAATATTCACATTCCATAAGTCATATAGACCACTTTTATTGTCCCTTTGGAATCTGACAGCCCCTGTTCTCAAGTGTGACCAGGACATTTGTCAAAAACTTGCAAAATTAGGGTAAATGATATATATATATATATTTTTTTTTTAATTTTGGTGAATTGTACCTTGAGAATCAGTAAAGAATAAGAAAGCAAGAGACAGATCACCAGTAAAAGAGACCGATGATTAGTAAAAGTTAGTGAGCTTATAAAACATGCATAAATGCATAATATGTGGGGAATGCTTTCTCGCTGTATGAATCTTTAAAAATCATGAAACTTGTTTGAACAAAGTTGAGGACTCCTGCTAGCCTAGAAATCTAGACTCCCCCTAGCGGCAGCCAGTGTAGTCCAGCAACTCAATGTTGGCTTTCAAGCTGAAAAAAAAACAAAAAATAAAAACTCTAGCCAGGCCAATCACATTGTGTACACAGTCAGCGGGTGGGCTTAACATAATGATGACAGAGATGTGATGGTTCACTGCTACTTGAAAACAAAGAATGGCTACTGCTGCTGGCAAACAGCTGTCTTTCGATTCGGCTTTGGCCGCGACTCTAGATGATTTAAAGTTAAGATTTTCTCTGAAACATGAAAAAATAACGGCACTTGTGTCATATAAAAAAAAAAGGGAAGACGTGATCATTGTTTTGCCGACTAGATACGGTAAAAGTTTAATATACCCATGTCACCTTCTTCGTTGCTCTGGTTGGTTGTAGCGCTATCCTATTGCGTGCAGAGGGAACTTAAAAGACAACCGTTTATCCCACCCCTCGCATTGAGCCCTGTCAATTTCCAGACTTAACATTCTGATTTAGTTCTGCCATGCCAGGCTAGCCTCCTGCTGTTGTCAAGATAATTACACAAGATCAAAGAAAGCAGATGAGAATGAGAACACCATAAGTCACTGACAGGCCTTATTCAAGTTTTGAAACTATCAAAAAGTGTCTATAATTCATAGTCTAATCCTCCATAGAACAGATAGCATTGATAAGTATAAAACCTTGCTATCATACTTTAGGATTCCACTTCAGAATAATTTAAATGTAGAATTATTTACTTCTCCATTCTGAACTGGTTCATTTTCATGACAGATAAATTAGGGTCCAACACCACAGGAAGTCTGTGGAAGGATATAATCAATGCCTGAGAGAATAGTGGTGTGTGGGTGAGAGCGTGCTTTGTAAGGGAGAGGCCATTGGCATGCTGCAGGCTGGCATGTCATGTGCCAAAGCTGACAGAGGCTATGAAGAAATCCGCTGCATTGTTTTCTGACTGCAGAGAAGGTCACAGTAGACCTGCAGGACAGATGAATGTTCAAGACCCCATCGCCCACAGTATCACCCCAGAGCAGGACAGGCTGGTCGTCATCAGGCCAACCTAAGTTTCAGGATGGTCACGTTACAAAGGTCTACAATGGATGTTGACGTATGGTCAAAAGACGTCCCAAGACGTCAGTTATATGACGACTTGGGGTGAGACTGTGTTATAATATTCAAGCAGTATAAACATCACACACTTTTAAATAATAATAAAAAAATAATAATCTTGGCTTTTGGAAGATCGGGACCCCTGTCTACGTAGGAAGCTTGTTTTGGAAAACAACTTTAGAATGACAACAGTAATGCAAAGAAAATTATATAAACCACCAAGTTGTCTTGGCTTCAGGAGACACAATCAAGTTTCAGCATAATTGGGGTCTATACACAGTCCCTGTATTCAATACCATTGAGAACTCATCAGTACAAAGTACAGAGGACCTGTGTTCCTAATCATATTCATATTCTCCCTGGGGCTGATTTCACATTCTATTGGTAAAAGTTACAAACCCAATTATAATTGGTTAGAAAGGCACAAACTCACAACCATAATTACACCCTAGACTGAGTATCTATAGCTTTAGTGAGTTTTCAAGAGAGGTTCTGGCAGCTCTCTCAACTCGCAAGATTATTTCCCACGGACTCGCAAACAGCACAACGGTTCAATTTCAGACATTCACATGGATCGTCAGGCTTTTTTTTCCCCAAGGCAGAAGAACTGTCATCTCGGTGACTGCAACACCTCAAGTGCCTTATCTAGGATTGAACCTGCATTCCATGAACTTAGATTGAACCCACTGCATTTCTAAGAGCAGCTCAAACTCATATCCATTAGGATATGTATGAAGAGTTATGAAGAGTTAAATAATTTCATGACTGCATGATATTCAAAAAATATATTTTATTTTTGATGTCATGTAAAAGTTTTATTCTGGTATTAATGGTACATATCAAGTACAAACAAATATATGAACGGAATATATATATATATATATATATATATATATATATATATATATATACATATATATAAGAGTTCAGATGCAAAAGCCTCTAAATGCCATTTGAAATTTTCTTCTTTAATGATGATTTTTATCAAACTTGTATATTTAAGTTCAGTAATTTCACTTAAATGGCAATGATAATTACCTATTAATTGTTATTGAAGTGAAATTACTGAACTTAAATATACAAGTTTGATAAAAATCATCATTAAAGAAGAAAATTTCAAATGGCATTTAGAGGCTTTTGCATCTGAACTCTTCGTATTCTCTCCCTGTTACAAACTTTACATTTATTGCAAGGACAGTGCCCATGGGCAAGAAGTAATTAAATTACCCTCAGAGACAACTGTGATCAAACACACTGTCTGTGTTATTCACAGCATAAAATAAATACTATTGATCCCTGAGGGAAATTTAGGTGCAGATGCAGTCTTTTAGCCATTACTTTACCACAACCTGCTATTTAAACTTCCAGGGAGAGGTCTTTGGGTCGTCTGGATGTGGAATGCTTTTCAAAAGCACTGGCCAGTTCTGACAGGGAGTATATTTGTATCACATGCCTGGGTTTGAACCAACAACATTTCCATATATATCAAACCAGCAAACTTTAACTACAAGGATATATTTTCTTTTAATATATTACACTTAAAACCGTACCTTGAAGGTACCAGTGTTTAATTATTTGCCATGTGTGAAAAAACTGTTTAATTAAGAGATTCTGTATATTTAAACTCAAACTGATATCGCTATTAATGTATGCCATTATCTGTAAGAAAACAAGGCTTGCAGATCTTGCTGATTAAAACGGCTGCTTTTACTGTCATGGTCATCTAAATTAGTAAACTTAAAACACTATTTACTTTATTTATTAACCACTTTTCGCTGTTGAAGGTGACCCTTAAATGGAGTTTGTGTCACGTTTAGCGGATTTGTCAACAAATTTGTCCCTAAAATAAGGCCAGGCTTAAAAAAACCAGTGGACCGTTGCTGACCACTGCACTTTTTTAAGCTCCCTGTGGTTGTCACCATTGTAAACAATATAATCAGTTACACCTAACAGCATTAAACAGAGAGCAGAGCTGTATGCAAATAAGAGCTAGCCAAGCTTTATTGAGCCTCAGCTATCTCAGCTCTTATTTATATAATCTGTAAATTTCAGCCACTGTGGTGAGATCTGTTATAAGCACAGATAACAAAAGATAAATCAGATTAGGCAGGATTGTTTTCGCGTGTGGTCAGTTGGATATAACAAAACAGACGGTCAAACACTTGCTGACAGGGCAGAAAAAAAAAACAAAAGCTCTCATTTAATCTTCAATTAATCCTCAATCTTTAATGTTGTGCTAATAACAAAATGGGATGCCAAAGTTAACGTTAAAGGTGAAGTGTATATATTTTCTGTGTTGAAAGTACTGTTTGCTATATCTCCAGTTTAATATGCAAAGACAGGATTCAACAATGTAAACAGATGGTCCTATGGCGATTTTTAGTCCGTTGCTTATTTGAGAAAAGCTGGACATAGCAACATTAGCTCAACCAATGGCTTAAATTTTGGGCGGGACTTTGTTTTTCATCGTTATTGCAATTCTGTTATGTGATGGTGCTAAAGGCACTTTTTATTATATAGCTGTAAATAATGTAGAAATATCATTTTAATAGCTACTTTTTCAAATTGTATTACATATCTTACATACAGAGGAATCAAGTAAATGTAATTTTTTACTTCTATTTATAATTATGTTTTTTTGCTTGTGTTTTTGTGTTTATCATAAATCACACTAAATGTACCATATTATACTTATTCATAGGCTTATATTTATTATGTTTATTTAATCATAACTTATTAATTAAAGTAAAGCTGCAGTCCGCAGCTTTTCCTCTTTGTCACCATCTCTGTTCGAAATCTGCAATTGCAGTTATTTCATGTGGGTTGTAAATCGGCATGAAACAGCATGGATGAACACACTGTTTGGAGGCGAGTGCTTTGAACACAGGCAAGTGCTTTTGAGGCGAGTGCTTTTGAGGCACAGTGTTTTCACCGCGCTGTGTGGATACTGTCATACAGAATCACAGATTCACTTTTTGAAAGTTTGACCAACATAAGAATTTTCACCGGAAAATGTCTTCTGAACAAGTAACATCCATTTTTGTTCTGATCAACTAAGGGGGGAAAAGCATTCCACATGATAAGCTTCAGTAGATTTAATCAACGCGATTTACAGCAACCATGCAAATTATAGCCTACTTTTTTTGTTCTCAAATTGTTCATGTTAACAACATAAGCATTGCGTGACAAATTTTAAATTGTATATGTTTTATGTTTACCTGTAGTTCAGAATTCATATTCTCCATAATAGCAAAATGAGAAAGGCACAACAAAGGAACCTCCATAACTGTGTGAATTAAGAAAACGTACTGTTACATGATTGTACTATTGAAATGTCTAACTTGTTCAGAAAAAAGTTTTTTTTTTTTTTTGTAATTCAACTTTTTTTATTGTTCAACAGTCAAAACATCATAGTACATCACATTATTCAGTAATCACCTTTACAATTACACATTCCGCCACTAGTCCCCATCAGTGGCATACGAGTTCACGCACTTTTAAAAAGCCCCGTCAATATTTAAATCCTTGTGTTCGCATGAGACAGTTTCTTTATCTTTCTCTATCCACCTTAAATCCGAAGTACGAAGTCTTTTGGGTTTTATAACTGCTGAATCTCCAGCTGACACTGATTGTTGTTTGGATCTTTCTGGATGCCATAGGTTTAATTATGTAAAGTGCTGCGAGAAAACACTACATCTCTACATCTCTTCACACGCTTTATAGCTGGCTAGCCGAAACTTATTCTTTACGTGACGGGTGGAACGTAATGACGCAAAGACATGCTCGAATTTCCCGCGGAAACCCAGCAGTAATAGGTCTGTGAATAAATTGCTACACTCGGTTTGGTCCATCTCTGCCTGTTTGAATGCAAGGGTGAATAATTAAATTGTTGATTGAGTAAAACATCTCGGTTACGTATGTAACTCTTGTTCCATGAGTAGAGAAAATAACAATGACAAAATAGGGTTTCGCCATCATTCAACTTAACTTGAAGTGACTACGAAAGGGAAACAATGTTTTCTTTCTTGAAGATCACTATAAAGGCTAATGTTGTATTTGAGGAGCAGAGAAGAGTGTCTTAGTCTATCTGTCATCAAGTCATAGCCAATACTGTCTTAAATAGCCTGTACCATAGCACTTCATCTTTCGAAAGAAAGAAAGAAAGCACTAAGAAAGAAAGAAAGAAAGAAAGAAAGAAAGAAAGAAAGAAAGAAAGAAAGAAAGAAAGAAAGAAAACTGAATAGGTAGATTTCCACCACTAATTTAGATCCTAGAGAAACAGTGATTCGGAGAGACGAGAATGAAAGATACCCTTTTCAGCAGTGTGTGCACCACTTATTTAGTATTTATTTAATTAATAGAAATGTAATTTTATTGATAATAATCACACTAAATATTATTATTATTTTCATATACCTTTGGCTTGTATTGTTTATCTGATGTTTTAGCATATAAAAAGAGAGAGAGAGAGACAGAGAGAGAGAGAGACTGTATGACACATCTCTTTGGTGTAAATACACTCTGGGCAGAACTAAAGGTCTATCAGATGTCCTGCTGTGTGGAAACCTCAATGACAGCTCCATCTTTGTAGGCTACTGCACACCTCGGGCTCAAGTTGCTGCTCCATGGGTGTTCTTTGCCTCTCTGTGGGGGTTGTGGCTTGTTGCCTCCAGTTCTCGCTCCGCAAAACAGTGGGGAAAGGTTTAAATGTGACATAGTGGTTCTTTCTCTTGGGTAGTGGGCACATCTCTGTATCAGGCTACACTTAGACTGCAGGAAAATGTGACCCAAATTAGATTTTCTTTTTTTTTCCCCATGTGTGACTCAGCACAAACCACATGGAGTCAAATTTGGGCCACTTCTATATGTGCTCCTGATATAGGTCAGATGATTTGCATTGGTATCTTAGTCTGAATGGGCAAATTGAATTCATGCAACATTACTCTAGATCAACATTCATACCAATCAAGACACTAACTTTTCGAATCTCCTCTCCTATCTTGTTTTGATACAGTATTTAAATAAGCAATGAAAAGGAATAATTGTTATCATTGTAGTTATTTGGGCTTAGTGTCACAATATCATTATTATACTGTATATATATATATATATATATATATATATATATATATTTTTTTTTTTTTTTTTTTTTTTTTTTGTTTAAGCTTCCTCAGCATTTGGTTTCTGACTTGAACGTAACCCCGCTCAGAGGTACAAGTTTCACACGTACAATTCAGTCAGTGAGTTTCTTTCTGCTGTTGAACACATAACATATATATTTTAAAGAATGTTGGTAACCAGACAGTTGACCATTGACTTCCAGAATATTTTTACCCGACTGTGGAAAGTGTTCAAAGTGTTTTGGACTCCATTATTAATTTACTCACACCTCATGTATATGTTCAGGATTTATTATATACATTTGTTTTTATTTTCTCTGCAATTTTTCTTCTGCTGATCACATATTAAGTGCAGCTAAAGGGTTGTTTAGATTTTATTATCTTTTTCATGTGCTGAATTAATTCCTAAATTGAATAACTTGAGGCCTTCCACGATGGTTTTATCATTTCTTTACATAATAATACCCTGTTTGGCAGCAGGCACCCTGCTTGATTTACACAAGCCCAGTCCCTAATACAGCCTATTACCTGATTGAATATTAAATTACCCTGCACGCGGAGGAGGCCAATCACAGCTGGGTCAACACAGCAGGTAAATGTGACAACCGCTCACCAAGGTGATTTGTAAAATGATCTGTTAATGATTTACAATGTTAAACAGAGCATGGGTTTGCAATTGAAAAATGGAAGTGTCATCCTTTGAGAACATGACACTCAGATTAACGTGCAGAGGGAAAAGGGGGAGCACATGCATTTATGATTTTATTTCAGGCTGTTCCTGTGATGATCAACACCGCATCAGTGATATTGATGAGGACGATGATTTAGCCTGACGATGAAACATAGATCCTACAGCTGCTCTAACAAAGTAGGAATCAATGAAAATCAAATTATCTTTGCCAAAAAAAGACGCATGAAAACCTTTAAATTAAAAGGCTTGTACAAGGAAATTACATTAATGTATCCACATATAACAAATCTAATAGTCATAACTGGTAATAGAGGTCGGAGAATGACACAAAAAGAAGCACAAAAATGGCGTAGCTTATTTTAATCTACGAGAGCAGAGACCCTTTTCATATAGGACAGGAGTGATTGTTAAAGTCTGACGTCTCTCAGAAGTATTACGCAACTGTCTCTGTCTTTTCTTGTCCGAGAAGTTCTTTGTCAGATGCCGCTATATGGGGGCAGAAAACCGAGCTGGGGAGCTTTAGAGTGAGTGATTTGAAATAAGAGCCAATCTTGCCTAGCTGATTCCCATAAAAGCCTTATTGAATTAATTCTTCTGTGTTTTAATTGCAGCTGTCTAAAATCGTTCTCTGCTGGTCGCAAGAGTGTGCTTTGGCGCCGGGCTTTCAAAAAAAAAAAATAAATTAAATACCACAGCAGCACATTAAAGTCGCTCTCTCAGCATCTACATGCAAATCACATCTATTTTCCTTTGATGTCATTTCCCTTTCTTTTATTTAAGCAATTAAAAGAAGAAAAAAATCTCTGTTGGTTTTCCAAGATAAGAAATCTTTTCATATTCTGATATAAGCCTACTGTTCTCGGTGCGGGCAGACTTGGCTTCCTCTGAAGAAGAAGATCAATCTTTTAGCAAGGTCAGAATCACGCTGGCTATAAAGCACTGACTAAACGACCAGTTAAAAAGAAAATCCTACACATCTGAGCAGCTCACCTTATGGCAGGGCCTGAATAGTTAGAGCGTCTACACCACTCCTGATGGAAACTAAACTGATGGTGCGGAGAGCCGTGATTGGAGGGCTTAGTGGCAGTTCAGGTAAGCCTGATGCTAATCCAGTGAAGTGATTGTGAGCACTGATAGATCACTGATAAAGTACCTTCTTAAAACTGAGCTGAACATGAAGGACGGACAAAGACTTGCTCTGCTGGAAAGCTGAAAGTTGTTCTCTACTGGGGAAATTACAGACAGTAGACGCATAGACCATTTGAGTTTGGGCAACTCAACCTTAAAGGAGTAGTTCACTTTTTTCAAAAAAGACTTTTGCTGATAATTTACTCACCCCCATGTCATTCAAGAACAGGAGAGTCACGAACGCTCATCAGAGAACAGAGCAAGGGGAGAATTTGTGCTTAAAAAACTTAAACTTTTTTTTGTTTGTTTATTTTTTAAATGACTGATCGTTTCGCTAGATAAGACCCTTATTCACCGTCTGGTGTAGTTTAAAGCCCTTTGAAGCTGCACTGAAACTCTCATTTGGACCTTGAAGCGTTTGGTTGCCAATGAAGTCCATTATATGGAGAAAATCCTAGAATTTTTTCATCAAAAACCATAATTTCTTTTCGACTGAAGAAAGAAAGACATGGATATCTTGGATGACATGGGGGTGAGTAAATTATCAGGATTTTTTTTTTTTTATGTTTTTTTTAAGTGAACTACTCCTTTAAGTGTAGAATAATGGCATTGGGTATTTAGACCATCCTAAACTGTAGTGTAACATGACATCATGATATAAGGAAGTCAACAGGTAGCATAAGCAAAGCTGTTATCCACCCTGCTCTGGAAGTGTTGAGGACCAAGCTCATGTACATGCCAACCAGTGGTTTTCAACTGAAAAATAATTTCTATAGGGCAATGTCTATGGAAAATACTCAACCATGCATGCACATGATACTTTTTATCAAAATGTCAACTATCAGCCAATTAACCAGATTGGGATGTACTTCCAAAATCATTGTAGCTAAGCCTAAAATGTTAGGCTTGAATTTATGAATAAATTCGTTTTTTGATGAATGAAGCATTTATCTATCTATTTATCTATGCTGGTAGAAATCACTGGCCTCATTGGTCTACATGCAATTTACATTTTTACAATGCTTTTGGGAAAAGCAACCATTATGTTGTAAGAGACGGTAGCGGAGAATAGTTTTGAAAAAAAAAGGGTGCTAATGGAAGAAATTGCACAGTTTCTATTGAAATGTAAATCCCAAACAACTGTTTACACAAGGCGATATGTAGTGTTGCTAGTTTAAAAAAAAAAAAAAAAAAAAAAATATATATATATATATATATATATATATATATATATATATATATATTGTTAATCTAAATATAAAATCATAATTAAAAAACAAAAACAAAATTAGAAATGTTACCTTGGGAGTTTAAAAAAAGCACAAAATAAAATTCAAATGAAAACAGGAAAATATAAAAGGAATAAAGTAACACTGAACAAATGGATTTAAATAGATACGCATTAACTGGAGTATAGTCTGACTACTAAATGGTCTAAAGGTCTGTTCACACAGAGGACAATATCTGTAATGATAACCATTAAGATATAGTTCTGAAAAAAATCATTTTAAATATAAAAGAATAGTACACACCACAACTATAACAGTAGCGACACAGGGAAATGATATCATTGGAATCCCTTTCAGAATTATTATTTTCTGTCAGCTGATGAATGATAAAAAACATTGCCAGCCAATCAAAATCAATCCTGCTCTAAAGAGCTCAAGCATTTAAAGTGGCAGACGACAAAACTGCAGCATTCGGTTTCAATAAACAGAAAATGAAACCACTGGTGTGGAACTAATATTGTCATCGAAATCTTTTTAATTATGGCTCTTGGTGTGAACGGACCTTAAGTTTATGACGATGTTGTTTTTAGATTTTAATTACTGCATTGATGCATGGTATTAAACACAATTTTGATCAACTATTTTACTATTACTGTTGCCAGTGTTATTTCCAAAATGGCTGTGGAGTGAGGATAATTACCTTAATGTCTTAAATGTTGATCAGTCACTGTCAACAAATTTTCTTTTTTTCATTCTAAAATATTAAAATTCTCAAAAAAAATAAGTCATACATAGTTTTTCTCCACAGACAAATGTACATTATAATAAATAATACAAATAATAAATGTCTCCAGAATCACCTTTCTTTCTATACCAAGAAATACTACTTTTCTCTCTCTCTCAAAAAAAGCCTTTTCAACTTTAATAACTTTTCCCCCTTCCCTTGTTAATCCTCTTTTTCTTTTTTTTTTTCTTTTTTTTTATCAGACAGACTGGGGCACTACAGCACGGTATGTCTGCGGTCAATGTGGCAGCTTTTTAAAGGCCACTGTGATATGGTTGAATGAGGTGATCATACGTTCTGATCAGCGAGCATCTTCTCTGGCAGATGTGTGAGCATGTCAACGGACCGCTCGGCTCTTAGATTCCCCCTTGGGCTTGCACTTTGTTACGGAAAAAGTAGGGACAGAGGAGAAAGAAATAGAGAGATGGCACTCCTTTAAGGGAGAGGAATAGCACTCAGCGGATCAATCGATAGGCCCATGGCCTCAGACAAGGCCAGATGCTCTCTAGAGAGAGAGAGAGAGAGAGAGAGGACATACTCATGCAAGTAGGCATAAAGTCACACATATGCTTTGTCTGTGCACTTTGCTTTCGAGTTTTTGTGTGGTAAAAGTTGACGGCCACTTCAAAGAAAGCATATGCTGATGACATCATGCTATATTATTACAATCAGCCGCTATCTAAAAGGTCCTCTTCTGTCTGTGTGCAATAAGTGAGCTTTAAATCCTACTCTGTAGGGTACAAAAAGCAACTGGGCCACCCGCTGCTCTGTTACCCATGGTCAATGTCACTTAACGGCACTGGAATGGCATTTTGCTAATTGTCATCAACCATAATAAGAGGTTAAAGGCTTCTCTGATATTCCAGAGCAAATGCTTCTCGCGTCAAATCTGTTGCAAGCTACGAAACTAGCTTAGGCAGGCTGCCCATTTCTACACCCTTGGTATATTTCAGCATGAAACATTCTAATGATAATAATTTGACAGATGAAAGCCTCCCTGAAGTGTGAAATTCTGGCCTGCAAAAATGAAAAGCATGTTAGTGAAGGAAAGTCGTGTGATCAACTTGAAGACTATTCGTAATTAAATGGCAAGAATGTTGCATGCTTTTCTGCAAGCATGCCAAGTACATAAATCCTGATGTACTTGGTACATCATAAGAAGGATGGCGTCTACGCTAAAATTAGTCTCTCTGTTATCCGGAGGTTTTCCGCAATCCACCGGATCCAGGCCATATTCAGATCTGATGAAGGACTATCGCTTGCACATGACAACGCAGTCCTGAAGTGTCAACTAGTGTTTCCTGTGAAGGCCTTTTACCTTTACCCTTTACCTCTGTACAGATAAAACGTTGTTGGGATAATTCCGGTTCGCATGGCTACACAGACGAGGCAAAAATGGTTTATGTATTATACATTTTTAAGACCACACAAGTAGTTTGTTGAGGGTTGATTTGTGAAGGACTATGAACTGAACATGTGATGCACATGTGCGTTTGAGTTTCTGCAGGTTTGCGTTTTTTAGGTTTAAGTAGAGATAACGAATAATCATTTGCACCTTCAAACCTATTTCAGGGAGTGCATTCTCGAGACAGGCACTGTTTTGTGGGGATGGGCAGCTGGAGATTTACTGTTAAAACGAACTGAGTTACTAACTAATGATTTTCACAACGGAAGTGAATCAATCAAAACTAACTAGCTGGACACTATCTTTATCATATGCTGCTGTAAAGCCTAAACAATCTGTTGTGGTAATATCTAGTATAACTGTAAAGCATGCTTTGAAACAATCCATAATGTTAAAAGTGCTTTATAAATGACTTTACTTGTAGATGTTACAACATTTCGAGTGGAGTTAACCTATGGCAAATTCAGTTGAATGGGTACAATTTGGAAAGGCACACACCTCTCAATAAAAGTTCTAACAGCTGAAAGTGCATATCAGAGCAAAAAACAAACCATAAGGTCAAAGAAACTGCATGTGGAGCTCAGAGATGGGATTGCATTAAGACACCGATCTGGGGGAAAAAAAAATCTGCTATATTGAATGTTCACAGAAGCATGTAGCCTCCATACTCCTTAATGGAAGAAGTTTGGAACTACCTGGACTTTTCCTAGGGCTGGCCTCCAGGCCAAACTGAGCAATCAATGGAGATCGCCAAATGCAGATGTGCAAAGCTTGTTGCATGATATCATATCATACCCCAAAAGACTTGAGGCTGTAAAGTTAAGGGTTTGAATACTTATGCATTGACCTGTGTATATTTGCAAACTGTTAAATGTGATTAATCTGACAGCCCTATATATATATATATATATATATTACACAAATCTTAAATTATGAAAACAATTAGAGATTTTGCTTTGAAGATGTTTATGGGGGCTGAATACCACTGTGAAAGGCCTCAAGTTATTCAATTTAGGAATTAATTTAGCGCATAAAAAGAGCATAAAATCTAATCAACCCCTTAGCTGCATTTATATGTGATCAGCAGGAGAGAAATTGGAGAGAAAAATACATTACAACTAAAACTAAATCAAGCTAACTAAACATAAACTAAAAAGAAAACAAACTAATTAAAATATATATATATATATATTACTAAAACAACACTGAAATATATTTTGAATACACATATATTCTCCCGTAAAGAGACACAAACAGATTCACAATGAATAGTACTGAATGTTAATAGTGACAAAGATGAACATTTCAGGAGAGCATCTGGTTACTGCTCAGCTGTGAAACAAAGGTAATGGTTTTAAATAAAATGAGGACACTTTGTCACTCTACACTGCTAGTTACAGGAAAAACTATTTAAAAATCAGTTAACCTAATGTTATTCTTCAGAAAAATGTAGTTAATTTGGCCAACACTATAAAGAATGTAAGCACATATTTAAGACTGCAGCGAAACAAACACAATAGTTTGTTAGTTAGTTTGTTTGAATTATGGTATTGCTGACTGCTAATCTGAATATTTGGGGGGGGGGGATTAAGGTCCCCTTCAATGTCTTTGGTCGTCACGGCTCTCTAGTCTTTGCCTATTCTTTCCTTTGTCCCCTCTTCTCTTCTTTCCCCTCCTTTTTAACAGGTTGTGCTTCGCTCTATTAATTTTGTGGTTGGAGGATTGATCCTTCCGGTGAGCAGCTGTTTATAGCGACGTTAAGGTTATTTTACGAGACAAAGATGGCTGTGAAAACCTCTCCAGAAAAAATCCATCCTTCATCACCACACTGAGTCCTCTACATACAAATGCCCCACTAAACTGCCATGTTAGCAAAAGAGCGGCACATCCCTGCTAGGCAGAAAGACTTATTTTGTAGTTATGGAAAAAGGCCAGAACCGAAAGACAGTCTGGAGTAAACCCAGACTTCATCAGAAAAATGAGTCATAAATGTGAGAGCGGGAACGAGGGAAAGAGTAGTACACTGCAAGGTCTTGAGGAATGAGGCAAACTGTGAAACCACATCAGTTTCTGTTGCTTTTGTTTATTTTTCTCTACGTATTTATTCATATTCATCCCATGACACTTTTCTTTACCAAGGCCTCTTCTGCTACATTCCGAGACTCTGTCAGGAAGGATCTTTGGCTTGTTTCAAAACACACACACACACACACACACACATGCATACACACACCGGGCCTTCAGAGATTATATCTTTGGTCTAACACACACAAGGGGATTCCTTCGTCTGACACAAATCAAAATAATAGGAAGCTTTACTTGATTTCTTTCAACATTTGCTCTAGGAAAATGTGTAAATATGTCAACAGCTTTGTCCAATGGTGCATAAAATTACAAAAAAAGAGAGAAAACAAGCGAATCCCCGCAGGGAAGGAGATGAGAACCAGGGCGGCTTGGATGCATAACAGAACAATTTATATGTTTAAGACCACACGGAAGGCCCTGTTTTTGCATCCAGTGCATAGTTCCCTGTGGCAGTCTGGTAGGGAGCTATTCATAAACACTCCTCTAAACACACTCCACCGGGTCAATTGCAGTTGGCTGAGGGCTGATACCCAGCACATGGTACCTGAGAGGCACATTTGTGGGTTTGCTATACTTTAGGGACAAATTTGGCTCCAAAAGTTACCTAAATTTGACAGAACTTACCTCTGCAACATTCAGTGAGGTCATGAAACAAAACAAAAAAGCATAAAAAAGAACAGAAACAACAACAACAAAACAGTAAAACAAATCAAAATTATATTTACAATTGTATACAAATCAGCATAATATTTTAGTGTAGGGTAAGGGTTAGTAGTAATTATAATTAATTATACAATATATCAAAAGAAGTCAACGACATATCTCCATTTAGCTATGTAAACGTCTGCTTGTGAAGATGAATAACCATTTAAAAGCCATTAAAGGAGTGAGAGACAGAATGAAATTGAGGTTTAAAATGATGAATTAATCATCTATAGATGAGTCCAGCTAGGTGGGATGTTTAATGGGGGTTTATAAATGATGAGCCTGGGTGATGATGTGTGTTGGTGTGTATATGTGCGCAAATAGGTGGTCCATTCAGGGTGACAGGGTGCAGATTCAGTTCTCTGACAGAATGTAGACACAAAGTGAGTGGTAATGGTGACCGTTTACAGCTGCCTACTTCAATCTTCAGCATCATTGACGCCATATAAGGACGTAGAGAAAGACACGGTGGTACATTCACAAGTAGAAGGTATGGATGGATTTTTTTTAAGCGACATTGCAGCCATGAGCACAGGAAAATTACACCTTTTAACCCAGTAAGAACAGGAGAGAGAGAGAGAGTGAGAGAGTGAAAGAAAAAGAGCGCTGACCCTGAGCTTCAGACATTCTCTTCACAGACTATAACCATGATGGATGGCTCCACTGCATGACCAGATTGCTTACCCAGACATGAAGGAAAATGAGGAATAAAACCGCCTGATTCTCTCAACCTCCTCCCTATCTTTTCCTCCCTCTTTCCTTCCTCACTTTTTCTCCTTTAACCCTCCTTTTTAAAACCATCTCTTTCTTTTCTGCATTAATATGGAGAAAATAGGTTATCAGTGAGTAACATGTCTGATTAAACCATGAATAAATTTGCTTAGAGCTGATTTAATCTCTTCGAATTCATATTACAGTGGTTGTTCCTTCACAAGTCCACATCTCACACCGTAACCCCCCACCTGTCAATCACATAACATCATTAAGCATCTTTCCACTCACCTCCAGCTGTTATTCAACAGTATAGGTGAGAATGAGAGAGAGATAAAGTGAGAGTGTACAGTATATCTCAGTATGTTGAATAAACAATAGGTGGCCATTCAACTAGAGCATTTGTCATACGGCAGAATCTCAAGTTATAATCATGGAGGCAGAGGAGTTTAAGGGGTTTAATTGAAATTCAGTTAGAGAACATTGGAGACTTATTATATGTAGCAGTATGAGTTAACCTGTAACGTGTAACTGGCGTACTTTTGGCCAAACCCCGTGTGAGGCTCCATCCTATAAATATAGTGAGTAGTCCTTCTAATGTCCTCTCTTGCTCATCAGTGACGGTAGTTGTGTTGTGCTTCCGGGCTCTCTCCGTGTGCTCTGCTGTGCTAACAGATCTCCGGTTGGACACCCAGTCTTCTATTTCGTCATTCGGCACATTCAATACACGATTTCCTGCATTATTGGTGCCGTTGGCATGTGCTGAGACATCTCTCTCGGGTGTACATGAATGCTGCTTGACCGCAAAGAGGCCGGTTTAGCTGGAGATTGTCGCCAGCAACACAGCATTGATTCGCTAGCTGCTGTTTTGCCTGTACGGCTGTGTCACCTGCACGGCTGAGTTGCAGATGTTGTTTTGACTGTATAGCTGTGTTTTGCCTAGCCTGTACGACTGTCTTTCTTTCAACTGGTGCAGATTGCTATGCACTCATCTTGCATTATAACAACGGGGCAATTACGGCTGTATGGACAAAAGTATGTGCCATTTGTTTCATGTGGGCTATTGTTTTTATCATGTTTGAATATAGCTCAAGGGGTTGGGGCTTCATATTACAATTTTGTTGATTTGTTAGTTTGTTTTTGTTTGTTTCGATTCCAATTTTCATTAAAATGTATTTATACTTTGTTTGATTTCTTTTTTTTTTTGATAATTGGATTCAAGGTTCTGCATTTTCTGCAACGTTCTCCTTTTTGGACGGCGTGGTGAATATTTTGCTGCAAACATCAATAACCGCTTTAAGTTGTCAATTTTGGCAATTGATCACGGTATAAGTGGGATAATCCACGGCTAGGTGCACCTCGGCTTCGCGTCAGGCGGTTCTTTGCCTCCACGTGTGGATTATTCCTTTCATAAACAGTACAGTGCATATACTTGGGATAACAGATGGGCAGCTGAAAGCTATGTAAAGGCCATTCTTGTCAATTATGAACAGGTTTTCCAAAAGTAGACAACTGAGCATTGGAATTGAATTTCGTTGATCGGACAAATCTGCAGCGTACAGATGGTAAAATCACAGTTTGACCCAAAACCTTACCCCTAGATTCTGCATGCTTGGAAATGGAGTGTAATAGTGTGGGGAACAGTTTCAATGCGCACATTAAGGGCCTTTTTACCAACTAAGCACAATTTGAATGCCACAGCATACTTAAGCATTGTTGCTGTTATGTGCATCCCTTTATAGCCACAGTCCATCGGTTTCCAAATGGATCACTCCGGTAGGATAGTACGAAATGTCATAAAGCTCGTCTTCAGTTCCAAGAACATGGCATGGCTCTCTATTTCCCGCTAGCAGCCTGCACAGTCGCCTGATCTTAAACAAGAGCTGCTGTAGCGTGGCCAAAATAGATGAATAGATTCTGCAGTCAAAATATCAGGACAAACAGCCTAATGTTATTGAGATAGCAAGGACCGAATTGCCTGAAAAGTAAATAAATAATTCTCTTGAATAAACTGTTGCAAAGAGTACTTGTTGTCCTAGAAGCTAAATAGCTGCCCTCCCAACCCCCTCACCAGAAGTCCTGCCCTAGCAGCTAATTTAATGGGCTCTATGCACGGCGGTATTTCCAACCCGGTCTTATCCCAAGACGTCATATAACTGACGTTTTGGGACGTCTTTTGACCATACGTCAATATTCGCCTTTTTAGGGCCCCCTTAAACGTCGTTAGATGAGGTTATGGGATCCTAACTCTACCCCATACCTAAACCTAACCTAAACCTAACCCGTCACCTAACTGACGTTAAAGGTAAAGCGTCAGTTGTATGACGGCCCGGGATCGCCATCTACCGACGTTTAAGGGGGCCCTAAAAAGGCGAATATTGACGTATGGTCAAAATACGTCCCAAAACGTCAGTTATATGACTTTTAGGGATGAGACTGTGTTCGTATTTCCGGTGAAGGATTAAGGATGCTCGATAACTTCTGCCGATCGTAGAGTACAATGCAATACCGAGAATTTATATTGAATTTTATACTCCATGGTTATAATAAAGAAACGTTAGTCACAAAAACAGATAAAACATACTGTACACCCCTCTTTGTGTTTATGCTTCTTTTTAAAATTATATTAAATAAACATAACTATATATCAAATTACATCTAAACGTATACGTTTCGTTTCAAAGACGGGAGGACAGTAAATTTTGAAGACTCTGCCATAATCCCGTTTTCCTCTGTTCTCCTCCGCTTAAATCTCCACAACCGGATATGGACGAGCATCCTTACGTCAAATGCGGAACTTATGCGTGCATATAGCCCATTGGTTAAGGTTGCAGTGATGGGTAGGTTTAGGGGTCTAGGCAATCAGTAATGTGTTTGACATCAAATAATCGGCTGCAAAGTGGAGTTTTCGCTGAACTGGTTTGGAGGGGGGGAGAGAATCACACGCACTACATAGATGGACCTTAAGTGAAATACCTTATAGAAATACCTTCCTTACAGAAAAGCCCTCAATTTCATAAATTTCCTTTCTTCCCCTCGCTCTCTTCTTCTTCTTCTTTTTTTTCTTCTTTTTTTTTTTTTTTTTTTTTTGCATTTTGCTTTTTGCTCCTGCTGCGTTGTGTATTGGACGGCAGGGATCACTCACTCCAATCTAGCTTCTTGCTGTTAGACCCCACACCTACTGCTGACCCATCTCAAATCAAATGACCACCGATGGTCAGACTCCACATAGGTCTGTACACACACACACACACACACACACACACACGCAAACTGCTCCTTTCGTTTGTAATCCATCCAGCTTCACACTATTTTCCCATGTTCGGTCTGGTTCAGAATTGAAATTCTGCATTATAGGACCTTAGCAGGTGGGACCAAATCCTGAAAATACCATCTCTCAAGGTCAAAACGAATCCAAAACACAAAAAAATAACATGTATACCAACATATTTATCTCATCAAATACTGTATACAACATAATGAATATTAACTACAAAACCCATTACCAGAAAATGTGACTTTGATCTCATTATCATTCTTTAAACATCCTACAACAATAGAACCTGCTTTGAAGTAAACTACAGCTGTTCCAGTACGTGCAGTAATACTAATTTTCCAATTCCATAGTTCTGTTGCAATACCTTAAGAGATATGTTTGTGCAGATTCATCTTTCATTAGCTTTTAAACAGGTGGTTGGAGTTTATATTGAGATTGCTCCAATGCCTGAAACATTGAAATTGAAGTTGGCAGTCTACAGTAGCTTTGTGTGTGCGCTCATTTTTTCTACTACAGTAGACAGACAAGGTCAGATGTGGGTCCATGGTTGGGCAGCAAAAGAGACAAATCTATATAAGATTTTATTACACAGTGGCATCCAGCATGACAACCGATCCTTGGACCGGGTCACTATGGTCTACTGCAACAAGAGGAATTATAAAAACGCAAACCAAGATTTGTAATCCACACCCGGCCTGTCATCTGGAGAGTTAAGGCAAACGGGAATGCTGCCGTTGGGGGAGAGAGGACAAAAAAAAAAAATGTATACCCAGCCAGGTCCCATGATGGACCTGTCCATGAATGTTAAATATCTACAAAAGTGAATGAATTCCTATTCTCTGTTGAATTTGGACAATTAAAAACTATAATTAGTTAATTTTCCAGGCTTTGGCCTAACAAATAAGTTGTTTTATTTGTAACAAGGTCTTTATGTGCCAATATGGGGCATCCATCTGGATGTGACAGCAGCCGGTCTGGGCTAGTGCTTTCACCACAAATCAGATACCACAGTGATGTGATGATGAAGAGGAGACTCATATGAGGCATAAGCAGATGGAATGAAAATGTTTTAAGTGGAGGGTTTTGGCAGCGGTACCAGGCTGATATGGCTCCCAAGTTGTTTTGCTAATATACTTTCATGTAGTATAACTAATAATAATAATAATAATAATAAAAAATAAATAAAAAAATAAACATGTAGAAGAACATAATAAAAAAAAATAGCTGCATGTTCCCAAATACGGTCCTACTTTATATTAAGTGGCTTTAAGTACTATGTACTTACATTGAAATTAATAATGCGATACAATGGACTAATTGTGTACATACATTATATTTTCAAAACACCAGCATGCAATTACAGCTGTAATTAATAAATAATTACGTTTGTAATTACACAGTTGACCCTTCCCTTACACCTTAACCACCCTTAAACTGACCCATACAACCACACCTGACCCTAACCTTACCCGTATCACACTTCAATAGCAGCAAAAGTGTTTTACAATACAACCTGAACAAAATAAGTACATTGCACTTATTTTCCGATGTAAGTACATAGTACTTAAAGCCACTTAATATAAAGTGGGACCCAAAATTCTCCTTGGACACGTCAGGATTATATTAAATCTTAAATCAATTAGCCGACACCTAAATGCAACATTAATGGGTTTAGCAGTGTAAACAATGTATATATACTTTATATGAATATTAGGTTTGAATATTAATTTAAAATTGTCTAGATATTTTAGTCTTGTGATCTCTGGTAAAATTTATTGTTTTAAATAGGATTCATTAATTTTCTTAAAGAAAATCCTAAAATACTGAATAAAAGTATTTTATTTTTATTAATTTTATTTTTGCAGTGGAGTAATGTTCAAGAAAAAGGATATAGCTCGTTTTTCATATTTACCTAGAATGGAGTGCTATGAGTAAGACTGACCTATTTTAGAGCTTAACATCACTGCTATGATAAAAATGTTTGCAGTATGAGCCTTCATTTTATCCTCAAGGTAGTGTTTAAAAAAATGAATATTAAAAAGGGGAAAATGACACACTTATAAATAAGTGATAACCTCCTGCAGATTGACCTGTATAACAAAATAAATTAAGGCTTGCACTGTCCTTGGGCACAATAAACTATGCCTGTTGTTCACACAGCCGCTAACTTTGATAGGCGATACATAAGAATGTCTAAACCTGAGAGTTATGTGAGATAAGTGGATAAAGTGAAGTTAAAGAGTAACTAAACCCTAAACCAACCTTTTTTAGTTAATGATCAATAAGAATGGATCTTACCAGTCATCGATTCAAGTACATTTTTTGACATTTGTGTATAAAGTGTTTTATTTCTACAATATATGGCGTAAAAACGTCTTAGTGCTGCCCTCTTCAGGTTGAACGGGGGCTACTGCAGTTGAATTTTCCTATTGGATGTTTCACACTTCGTGACGTACGCAGGTTTCAGCTCACCACGCTCTTGGTACGAGCGGCAGTATAAAAACCAGCTTGTTTCGTCAAAACCACTGTAGCGAGTCACGAGTTGGAATTGTAAATATTGAAAACGATCAGGATAGAGTGTTTTAAGCATCTATTTCGACTCCTCTATCTCAGCATTTTTCAAATTTGCCAGTGGGTGGAGTCAGGCTCTGACCAGGGGTTTAGTTACCCTTTAATAAAATGCTTCTTATTCTTAATTTCTTTATGACACTAAATGTCACAGAAGTTAACAAATATGGAATAACAGGTGACAGGCATTGTCCATTTCAGCTGCTGTTGGACTGGAAAACACCTGTAGATGCACTAGAAAGAAAAAAAAAAAACATGAAATATAAATGGAGTTGGGTGTGACCCAGTTTCTGGGGTCACTGAGGAAGTCTATAAAATATCTGGAGAAAGTCATCCATTAGTATTCACATTCATCTTAACGGTCTGGTGCAGGACCCTGCAGATTTGAAATCTGCCATCTTTGCTCATGGCGGCTCATGGGCAATAGATGTTTTGAGCCAACCACCTGAATCGAAATGGCAGAAGACTATGACTCTGGGGAATACTAAGCGACAGTCCTGAGCTGTAGCAGAAAAATATAAGCCAATTTCACGCTTTTTTAAATCACAGATAGATACATAAATATTGGTCAATGTAAAAATCCAATATACTGCATTAGTGAGATATAATTTGCTTCCACAATTAATCAATCAACCAAAAAATCAATAAATCAGTTAATTAATCAATCAATGGTTTCATTGCTGCCATGACAAATAAAGTGTGTAAAATACCAGGGAAAAACAGTGTACTTGATTAAATGCACACAAACAATTACTTAGCATTATAGAAATAACCTGCCAAACAATAATAATAATAATAGAATAATCGTAATGTCTGTTGTTTCAACAGGAGTTTGCCCTATAGGCAGTAGTGTGTGTCTGTATTTTTACTCTGAATGGTGACAACTAATGCGTTGTCCTTCTCTGGGGAAATGGATTCTCGACGTACTGTGCACATTTTAATACTGGATGAATTTATCACCATTAGCAGTCTGAGTGACACAATGCCAGCCATACTTGTTTAGATGACAACCATGTCTCTTGAGATATTTGTGTGCGTAATTGTTAGCGATAGAGAGAAAAAAATGCACATCTATTGTAGGTTTGCCAATTTGGGCCTTCAGAAAACAGGCTGTGGGCCTTTTTTTTTTTTTTTTTTTTTTTTGGTTAAATGGTAAATCCCAACATGTTATACCAAAAACAAACAGCTATGACCACAATTGCAGATAATAAACAAAATCCGTCAGCATGACATTCAAACCTGCCATTGTAGTTCAAATCTTCCTCCCTTCATTTTACTTCATTCCAGAGCTTAAAATGGCTACATTCACACAGCAGCAGAATATAGTCAGTCCTGTATAATATATCTAAATACATTTTTTACATGCTCATTTTATTCAATGAGAGTAATAACCACATTGTATACAAACAAAAGAAGAGAAAAGACTGTTGCTATGACAACATAACTTTTTAGCTATTTGTTTTGTGACAAAAAGACACAGGCCATAGGCCTATGTCACACTTCCTGCTTCTGGAACGCAGAGTGGGGATTCAGAACTTCAGGTCAACATTTCTCGAAACGAATTTAGATTATCAACCATAATGTCAAAACCATCCGAGCAAGACTGACCACAAGTTATGAGCTCTTTTGAAGGAAAAAAAAAAAAAAAAAAAAAAAAAAAACTACACTACCCACAATCCTAAGCGTAGCAGCAACATCTGCTGATTGGTCCAACTCGCTGTTACCATAGCTTTATCATTGCTGACTTTCTATCAGAATAAGTACTAGCTGCAGATAAAGTCCTAATTGTTGGTGCTTTTAATATACATGTAGATAATGAAAAAGATGCATTGGGATTGGCATTTAAAGATATTCTTAACTCTACTGAAGTTAGAAAACACGTGTCAGGACCCTCTCAGTGTCATAATTATACAATAGATCTAATATTATCATCACATGGAATCAATGTTGATTCTATAAAAATACTGCAGCAGAGTGTTGACCTCTCAGATCATTATCTAGTCTCGTGTAAACTTCATTTAGCCAAAGCAGCAAAGCCGACTCTGTGCTACAAATATGTTAGCCTTATCACTTCTCCACCAAAGATTGCTTTATTAATAATCTTCCTGATTAGTTTAATCTTCTCAGCATCCCAGATAGGTTAGAAGAACTCAATATTAGAACAGAAACTTTTAACTCTCTCTTTTTCAGCACTTTAAACACAGTAGCTTTGTTGCGCTTAAAGAAAATTAAAGAAAAAATAGTTCAACGGTGTGGACCAAATCTCTCCGCAAATCTCTCCACAACCTGCCTGAAGTCACATACTGTATGACGATGTGGTTCGTGTTTTTTTTTTTTTTTTCGTGACATAGGCCTATTTTGTTCATTGAAATGAATCAGTCTCAGTCCAAAATTGCACCTGTCACAATTTTTAAGAAGACCCAATGTGATATGCTCCCTTTTATATTAATTGTTGTGGCTTAATGGAATATTCCTGTATATTATTTTCAGTCATTAGATAAACTTTGGAATAGCAAAAGGTCACAAAGTTCATTGTGAAAGACAGTTTGGATGTCTGATTTGAATTGCATACATTAATAAGATTCAAATTAATATCATGTCATTTGAAAATTAAAAATTCAAATGTATTTAAATGTTACCAGCCAACGTGTTTAATTTACGTCTTATTTACTCACCAAAACCAATTATGACTGGCATTTTGAGTGCAAACCTTGGACCCTGCAAACAAGGTTCTCTTAGGCCGTGTGTCCACCAAAGCTTTTTTAGCCAACTGAAAACGCTAGACGCTCTGCTGAAGACGCCGTGCTTTGGGCGCTTGAGAGCGTTTTGGCAGCAAAGCGTTTTTTTTTTTTGTTGAGACGTTTCGCTGCTATGATACAGAATATATACAGCAGTTTGAATGTTGTGGCAGTTGGTCGTGTGGTTTAGTCCCGCCCCTCCTCCACTGTGATTGGACGGCTGGGTAAAATGTGACCGTGATGAGCGCTGCGTTTTATCCAAAGTTGAACATTTTTCAATTTCCAGCGACCAGTAAAAAACGCTCGCCGCTTCAGCGTGAAAAAAAAAAACGCTCAGCGCCTCGGTACGCTCATGGCGTTTAAAAAACGCGGCGCTCTCATTGACAACAATTGAAAACATACGCCAGGGGCGTGGAAAAACGCTTTGGTGGACACACGACCTTAAATTAGACACCCAAAAAGTGTACACCTCCAAAAAAAGTAGCCTCTTACTCACATACGCACTTTCTCTTTTTCCCTCGAGCAGAAAAGTTCACAAGTACAGTTGGAAGAACTCTGTATAGTTGCTAGCCTTGTTGCAAATTGGAATTGAATCCCATTAATAAAAGCAATTGGATTTAAGGTGAGCCAATTGAGTGGACAGATCGTGATTTAGACACTAATTAATCAGAGAAATAAGTTTTGAGATTATGCAGGAAGATAAGACCATTAATTTTGGGACATGAGAGTTGTGGGTGAAGTCTGCAAAGGTCACACATGACAGCGTTTTAAGGCTCCGACTTTAATGAGAGAGAAATGGATGAGAGACTGTGTGGACACAGCATTTATTAATACAATGGGAACGAGGCCAGAGCTTTATTACAGCTCTGTGTTAGTGCGTATGTGTGAGCATTCATTACGTCAAGTGCAAGTACATGTGTGTGTGAGTGTGTGTGAATAAAATGAACAGGAGTTTGTGTGGGTGAGAGAGGGAAAGGCGCAACTGTGGACACGAAACTTCAGCTTGTGACCTTTACGTTTCCCTGTCCGTGATCCATGCTTCATTTGAGAGGGGGTAGAATGGGCCGTTACTCTCACTGACAATAATACTTCTCTCTCTCTTTCTCTGTCACTCTCTGAGTGTTCAATATAAAGCAACTGTTTCATCTTGTGCACCCTGTGGCTGTGAACGAACACTTATAACTCATGACATGCTTGCTAAATCACAGCCACATGTAAAATATGAAATATATAAGGGTATGTTTCCCCTGCAACCTGAGAAAAGGAGAAAAAGAGAGGGCTTGAGGGGTGTGTGTGTAAAGGCTTGAGTCAAATAGAAGAGCAGATGCTGAGTTACTTTCCGTCACACCTGTCTGATATGGAGGAGCGAAATAAGAGGTATCATGATTTCTTTCCCATTAAACATCTGTGCTGTAAACTGAGGTACAGAAACACCGGGGTTTAAATACACAAGGGCTAACACTTTAACAAGACACATCTGGGACCAATCCAGACTAATGAACAGGGGTAACCAATAAACAAAGAGGACTACTAAGGACTACACACATGGCACAAGGAACAGAAAAGGATCACACTATGCATACTTTTGAGAGTCGGTACAACATATCTTCACCACTGCAATCTAGACCTGAATTGTCTAATTAAAACAAAGACATTTTCTGAAAACATACAATTTAAATGTGTTTTTTAATTACATTTTTCCAAAATTGTCCCAAAAGCATTATAAGGCCAAGATAAACAGTCTGACTAGTCATTCTTTGCTTTCTTGATCTTTTGTACTTTCTAAGTCTGAGAACATGTGCCATCTTTCTGAAGGCTTTATACTGCACACACTATGGAGGCAAAAGTGTACCGCGTTGGATTGACATTGATGTAAAAATGAAGGGGTTTACTAAGGTGCATCACCACGTTTAATCGACCGTGACCTGTTGGTGTTTATGTGCTTTTGCATAAATGTGTGTTCTGAATGTGGAGTCAGATACCCAAAGGATTAATTTGCTCAAAAACATCACATTTCCTCACCAGGACATGTATTATATTTAATACAGTGACCTGATGCATTTGGACAGTCAAAATTATTAGGTCAAATTACAATGTAACCTACTTTAGGGCTATCTTATGAATATTCAACATGTTATGTTGTCAGAATACACAATGAGTGTAAATAATGGAACTGATGCATAACTTGATGCACAAAGACACAATTATATGGCCCCTACAGTCTTTGCATTTGTGTTGGTCTCTCTCTCTCTCATACTCTATCATATGCCTCAGTCTTCAAACAACTGGTCTCATCCATCACTGCATGTCATGCTGACAAACAAATATATTAAATCATATACAGAACAATGTTACACAAATTACACCTCAACAAACAAATAAAGCAGACTGAAGATCTCTGAGAAGAATTTCATGTTATTTTTTTATCAGTAACACAAGCTTAAATGTATAGATATACACACAAGCTGATTTTAATTTTAAAAAAGGCATCAGCCTTAACTCTTAAGTCTCTCTCTCTCTCTCTCTCTCTCTCTCTCTCAAGCAAGACTGCATACAATGCTGGAGCAAGTATGGCTGTCAAATGCAATTTGTTCCCTCTATTATTTTTGCAGAAAAAGTAACGTGTGATATGATAGCCTAGATAAGATGTTTTGCTTTAATAAAGCTCAGAAAATCCAAAGGGACTGAGGTTTCACGGAAGAGCCCTGTGATGCTTTAGCTCTCTTACCTATTTCATAAGATTACCCTCCGGAGCTACCATTTCAGAGAGCATTATTTCCACATGGTCTCTATTTGCTGGATTTATCTTCCTTCTCTGATGTGGCTAGAAGTCTGACAGATAGTTTTTTTTTTTTTTTTTTTTTTTCATTTTTCATGTTAGGAAAGCAGAGGACACGTTCTCCTTGAAATTCTCTTTGTTTGATATTTAACACATTTAATAAATAAAAAAATAAAAAATATAGATAGATAGATAGATAGATAGATAGATAGATAGATATTATGTTAAAATGTTATGTAAAATTATGTTAAAATTTGTTCTATACAACTCTACAATTTGCATTTTGGTGCTTTATTTGGTGCCTGATGGATGGATGGCACCATTTAAAAAAAAAAAAAAATGTAACTGGTGTATCTAGTAAACATCAACTTTTACTGCAGGGAATGCATTGTGTGGAACAATAGAGAGTATTTTTTTTGTTGTTGTTGTTGTAAATCAGCCAATTAATTGTGTTGTGGTTCTTAATCAGTTCCTCTAAATCTTGAGAATCAGAACTTAAAGCATACAGACAGATGTTGACGCACGTTCACGCCCCCTCCTCAGACCTGGTGTGATGTTGCTGGCAGGACGAGGTGGAGGTAGACACTCATTCCATTAGTGCTGCCTCTGCAAATTCCAGCTAATTTCATACACATCAATACACATTAGCATACCACTCCAGCACCGGCATTCAGGAAAACACTGCACTCAAGAAAGAGACCATGAGGAATGGGAAGGTGTAACGGGGAAACAGGGAGAGAGAGGCAGGATAATATAAACAGATGATGCTTTTACAGTCTCTTTCATTAAATGAGTAAATAGACTGAAAACGCATGATTGTAAATAACATGCCGTTAAGAGAGACCGCAATGAGGACGGAGAATGGGAGGAAGGGTGGCTGATGAAACAGCGTTTATCTTCACACATATCGGAGTGAACAGCTCATCTTCTTTGTTTACCTCCATCAACATGCATTTACAAATACACAGCATTCATTTATGAACTCGCATGTGCAGGCGAACATACTAAATGAATGTAACATTAAAGTCACTCAAAATTTGCACTCACTTTTGCAGTTTATATGGAGAATTACTTTGAGATTAACATTTTCAAAACATCACTTGCATGCTTTTCTGATGGTTTTGCAGAACAGAAGGATGGCAGCTTCAGTGTCACACTTATATCATGGTCATCATCTCAGTGGGAACCCTACAGTGCTATTAACAGTTTATCAGTGTATCTTAATCATGCTGGCATAAAGTTTCAAAGCAACTGTTGAAAAGAAGGTTGAATTTCTGCTTTATCGCAGCTTTGTTTGCTGTTGATCAATCTATCAAAATTCTGCAATGTAAATCTACTATAGTTTATTCTAGCAATAAATAGTTACTATTATATTTCATGGTGTGAAATTTATTTAGGCAAACTTGGAATAAACAACTGAAATAAACAGCTATAAACAATGTACAGCTAAATTCAATGTGGCAATATTGAGAAGTAGTTCACACAAAAATTCCCTGCAAAAGATGCTTTCCAACAGGTGTTTTACCATTCGTTGTAAAACTGTAGGCCTATTTTTTCAAACGCCTCACAATCGTACATTCTTCCATTGAGAGCTTGAATAATAGACACTCCAGCCCAGTTGGTGGCGATAATGGGCCTTTGCCAATTGCAAGCAAACCACTTGTTTAGAGTATCCTACGATACCGCGACTGCATAAGACTACAGAAAGAATACAAACAACCCCATTTACGTTGCGGCGGCATGTAAGGAGTAATACCTTACATCACATAACATAGAATGCAAGTCAATGAAGTTGTACAAAAACTACGATAAAATTTTTTGGAAAGCATCTTTTGCAGCAATGTTTGTGTGAGCGAACACCCCAGACAACTCGGTGAGTTTCACATCTTTGTAAACTAAAGTTGTATGTGTTTTATGAAGGATTGTTCCTGTGCACCTACATGTATGCACCCATTGTGAAGTTGGGGGTAAAAAAACAACCTTAACCATTCTATTTTATCAGAAACGATCTTAAAACAGGGCTTTAATTGTAAAATACCGAACTTATCCTTTAAACAACTAGAACAAAATGTTGGACTTCAGAAAAATAGGAAGCTGCATGCAGTCTGAATGAGGCTAAATTATTGCAAAGGTAAAGCCTCTCTTCCTGTTTGCTAGTTTTTCATACAGTCATATGAAACTTACATTGTCTGAAAATATTAATTAGAATATTGATATTTAACAGATGTTTCTAATTCTGCGTATCTGATTTTTTTGTGTAGGCTAGGAGAAGAAGTTGAAACAAGAGATGGAAGATTGCTTACTCAAATGTAAAATAATGTGATCATCAAACATTAAACAGCATGTAAATCAAAACTGCTTAATGTTATCACAAATTAAATGAAGCGTAACCCATGAAGAGAAAATCACTGTGAAGCTGATGTTGGACTCAATCAACTCCATCTGTGTTTTGATCATCGTTCTGAATCTGATCAAGGCGTAGTCTTTGACAAAAATGTGATTTTCTCAACTTTCTTTTTGTTTAAAACGTTGCCTTTCTTTATGAAACTTACCGACATTCAAGTGTTGCTAAAAAAGGATGCATGAAGCTAATAATTTTTTTTTTTTAAATAACAGGTAAAGAACAGGTAAAGGTACTTTTCAAGTAAAAAAATAATAATAATATCTACATCTGACAATAGTAGTATACTGCAAGTGCAAAAATAATGTATACAGTAAATAGCTATAAGTACAATGTTAAAGAAAACTTGCAAATATATTAGTAGTTTACTGAGAGTACACTTCAGTATTTTCATAAACTAAAAAAAATAATGTACTACTTGTATTACAATAGTAAACGACTAGTATACTTATACATTCTCTTGTAGTACAGATGCATTACAAATGAGAAACCTAATTCTGTACTTAAAGTTTACAACTGTTACACTTACAGTATACTACACTTAAATGTATACTTTTATATACTAAAGTGGGCCAACTTAGTCCAAAGCAGTACCGAAATAGTACACTTACAAGTTTCCTACAAGTGCTAATTAATATTAGTATACTTACTACATAAAGCATACTTAAAAATATACTTAAACATTAAGTACTTCATCCACAGCTGAAGGTTAGTTTTCTAAAACTATGATAAATGTATGTAAGGGCAAGCAAAGTAAAAAGTGTGTTGACCCAGCAGTTGTAATTATGGCAAGCTAATGTTAAATTGAACATCAGCCATCGATCTGCCGAACTGTACAACAGGTCAAGCACGGTGGTGCTGAGCAGGTGCTGTAGTGACAAAACGACTGATCTGCCATTATTCCACCTCGCCATGATGGAACTCTAAAACTTTCCACTAACAATCATGCTTCTGAGCAGCAACAGAAGGCCAGCTAGTGATTTGCCTAAGTGATATTGTCAGTATATTAGCGGTGGATGAAAAGGCAGACGGGAAATCGTTGAAGAGCGTGACGTGCGGGGCGATGGATGGCTAACGTAAGTTTGCGTGTTCCTTACTTTGCTGCTTTAAATTACAGCCACCCCTTAAAACAAGCCAGCCAGAACACATATCCATTAGCATAACAGCTTTGCACAAGTCAACACCTGACAAGGTTTAAATATTCAGACTGTATGATGAATTTCAAGCGTGAAGGCTCCTTGTATGCTATTTCGGTATATCATTACCATAAGTGATATCATTGTAAGGGAAAAATCCATATCACTAACAGTTAAGGTGATGGAAACAGGCAGGCATGAAGATAGGCAGCTTCAAGCATTTTGATGGAAAGAGTTGCCTAAAACACAGGAACCTTCTGACAGCACAGATTTTACAACACTCCTCGAGTCATTTTACCATATGCTGTGTGAATTTTATTCTTTTTTTTATTAAACCAACTACGGGAACTACAGTAGTGCGGATTTGTGTGCATTTGCTGTGGGGGGGTGCATTTGAGCGCATTTTTTTTTTTTTTTTTTTTTTTTTTTTTTTGTACAAGGACTTTCTTTTATGTCGTACAGGGCCTAGTTCCAGTCATAATGAATTAATGATCAAGACACCAACCCATCAAATTAAAAAAGTCCATAGTAAAAAAAAAGTATGTCAGACTATATATTAGTGAAAGATCAAAATACTAGTCACTCATCTTGACGGTACAGGATACTCAACAAAATTTTAAGGCAATGGATTGTACTAATCTCACTGCATTCACCTATACGCTTTTCTTTGAAAAAACAAAACAAAAAAAAACATTTCAAACAGAATCAACCTGTTCCTCTCATAATATGCGGTTATTGGAAGAGACTGTTTGCACAATTCAAACAGACTTCGAGGTCCAAATAGACAGAGAGCTCTCTTGGGAATCAGCACTTCAAATTGTGGCTTGCATGTGGCTTGCAAATGGAAAAGATCTCATTGACGGACACTTTAAAACAGGCAAAGCACTCTCTGAGCTCCATGTTTACAATGTGAAATGCCTGGGGAGACAGAACGCTGCAGGAAGACAGACTTTTTATTCACCAATGCACCATTTCCCAAGAGATAGCCATCCACACATTTAAAAGAGTGAGACGAAGAGCTAAAAAGAGTGAGAGCTTTTGCACGCAATGTGTTATTAAATGTGTGGGAGAGCCAGCGTAGGAGGTACGCAGCGAAAAATAAAAATAAAAGAAACCGGGAGCTCATTCAAATGCTTGATAGAAAGATGTGGACAATTTCTTTTAAAATGGAACTGCTGATACTATGGGATGCGTCAAAGGAATAGAGCCAAGCATGAGGATGTACAAGATACATTAGCAAGGCAAAAAAGGAACGCTCGTGCACACTTGAGGCGGAGCCGAGCTTAGCAGGCGACCGTTTACCGCTTAATGGAAAGTTTAATTATAAAGTAGCTCTATTTGCTCCGTGTTTCCTGCTTCACGTTCCATTCATTAACCAGGTAGATGAAGGTAAATCAACGGAACGATAAACAGGCACAAACATGCCAGCAAACATCCCTAGCCTGAGCATATTTGAATGGAGTCCCAAGAAGCGACAGGAGAAGTGCCATTGGAAGCCCTCCAAACAGAGTTTAGTCACCATGGTGATTCCGTAAATCGCTCTGATCGAGGAGTGTGAATTTTTAAACGAGTAAGCGGATGGTTGCAGTCAAAAGCTGGGTTTTGTGCGACTCATCACCATAGCACCCGGCTAAAATGGGTTTACCTGACACATTTCTTCTAAATAAACCTGGCAGGGTTGTCACCCTGAAACAGACGCAATACTGCGACTCATTTTCTGAGCTAATTGTATATAAAGAACATTGGGTGTAATGAAAACAGAGGAGAATATAAGCATGCGGAGAAACCTGAGGTTAGGCTGTTAAATACTAATCATTTTATTATGAGAACAGCTTTACTAGCATGATGAGTGTGTGAGTGTGTGTTTTCGCATGCACAACCTAGGCTCATTGTAAAACATGGACTTACATTTTTTTCCCAAAAAATTCGCCTATACAATTTAATGCAGTTGCCAGTTGAATTAATCACTAGTGGGATTAAAACACACACCTTGTATTTCTTCTGACAAATTATGATTAGAGGACCAGATTGTCGATTAATAAAGAGTTATTTTAGCACGCTTCCTTGCACAATATTGATAATCAGAAATATGTTGAGTTATGCATGCACTAGCTGATGTGCCATGCTCTGTGCTAGCTGTAGAGCATCTAAAATCTATCAGTAGCCTATTTAAATATGCTAGAATTATATCCTACATACATTATAAATATGCACAAGTTACATTAAATGTTTGGGTTTGTCCATATTTGTCCCAAAGTTGAAAAAACCCAGAGTGTAGTTATAATACAACATAACCTGTTATAACCTAAGCATAAACACACAATAAAAAACTAGTAATTCAATATTCTATGAATTTCAAAGGACTCATAAACATTTGTACATCTCTAAAGTTGTTATTTCTTTAAAAGGTTTGCTGTCCATTTGTTACATTTTATGCACTTGGCATGTGTGTTGAAAAAAAGCTTGGATAAGTTCTCTGATAAGCATAAATCACGAGTGTCATCACTATGACTCACCCCCTTACGGCATTGGTCCTGGCTTTTGTTCACACAGCGAACACGGGACTGATTCCGGCAATGTTAGGTCCCCAACCCGGCATCGATGCTGGTATCAATCCCGGGTCGTGTTTGCGTTCAGACAGAAGGCGTTCTGGCAATTTCCCGGGATCAACGCGCTGTGGCTGTCACAGACATGTAACCAATCCTGTCAACATGCAGGGTGGCCTGGTATGGCTTTTCTCCGCTGACTTCATGTGATGTTCAGTGTTTCCAAGGATGATGATTTTTAGAAGGAGCTGTCTGAATTGGAGATCAGGAAAACATTAGCAACACATTATTTGCTGTTTTATAACATAGAAGCCAAAGGTTAGTCATGCTGTATTAATTACCATTATGTGTCTGAGAGTGATGCATAAAATGCATTTCCATTCTAATATACCAACTTGTAAACTCTTCTTCTGAGTCAGTGTCTGGTTCAAACATATAGGCGTATATGACTACGAGCGAGTGAATCAGGTAGTCCGGGAATTTGCATAGTTATGGATCTATGTATACTAAATGAAGCAAGGGTGTAGAATAACATTAAAGCTTTCTTAGGCATGAAGAAATTTTCACAGGCGGGAAAAAAAGTTTAAATATGTCATTTGATATTTAAAGGCTAAAATTATTAATTATGTTAGTTTGCATTAAGCAGTTAGAAAATCAGAGGATCCCGCATAAATAAAGATTTTTATTTATTTACGTTTATTGGCGTCTTTGGTTCCGTGAAGAACTTTTAACATTCATTAACCTATCCTTTTAACAAAATGTTCTTTATAGTGGAAAAGGGTTCTTAAGATTTTTTTAATGTTTTTCATGCTAAGAAAAAAAAATCTTTTGAGAACTGTTAACTGAAGGTTTTTGGGGGACCAAAAAATGGTTATTTATGGCATTGCTGCAAAACCCCCATTTTGCATTTTGTAACCTTTAATTTGAAGAGTTACATGAACTTTATACTGCCTCTCCATTGTGTCAATCAGTGTGCACCATGTATTTGCTCCACTGTGCAAGTAAATCAATAATCAGCATGTGATGCATTGTTTCCTGCTTCTGTGATTCCTGTGCAAATTCATTTATCTCGGCAGTAAACACCTTGTACATTTGTTGCTTTGATGTCGCTTCTATGTGGATAAAACATCTCCAATTTGGCAAAATGTAACCATAATTAGATCAAAACACATTGAGGGGGGCCCCAACGCACCAAATGGATTCTTTACACCAGTAGAGTGTGAGTTTTGATGGGACTGGGCAGCTAGTCAACAATTAATTCTAGTGGAAGTTGGCAACATGGCCATACCTTTAATTGATACTGTATGTGAAAAAAAAAAAAAAAAATTAAATAAAATTAAAAAAAAAAAAATACTTTATGTTGTAAAGTAAGCTATGATTCCAGACATTGGAAATGTACACAGTGAGATTTCCAATCTATTGTATCTCTCAGTCACAATCTTTTACTCCAGCTATCCAAGAGCTATTTTATTTTCTCAACTCCCTCTACCTCCTTCATTATTGGCATGGAATAAGTAAAATGGGCATCTTCTCATACTCGACCAAACACTTAAAAAACACGCACAAAAACCACAGCACACATGTGAAGATTGATGTGCTCCTTACAGGCCTCTGGTTTCATAATGTGGATGCTGACTCTCTTTTTTTGCTGAGCGAGATGAAAAACGGACGCAGAGTTTTCTTGTTTCCAGAAAGCGCATATAAGCTGTTTACGTGGTGCCAGCCGGTACCTGTAACACTTGACAGCAAATTATGCAACTAATGCATGCAAAGGAAAAAAAAAAAACATAATTAGAAAAAGTCATATACTTAGTATGTCGACTTTGTCCACCACAAAAGTTGCCATTGTTGTTCAAGATACTACAACATATAATCAGTACAGTGAAAAATAATAAAATAAAATTCACATTTAAACAGAACATTGGATGAAGTTTAGGTCTCTGGCTTGTCTCCCAATTCGGAAAAGCTGAAAATAAAACACACAACCACCAGTTTGTTATGGGCTGTGAGTTTGAAACTGTCATCCAGCAAGGCGTTTCAGTTTGAAGCTGGTTTCTACGTAGGTAGCTATTTGAACAAGACCCACGACTGCTGAAGGACTGCTGTATTAGCATAGACCATAGACCTCACATTTTACCGTCAAGTTTGCTTTTTATAAATAAACATTTATTTGTGGATCATAATCTATTTATTTGGAATAATGCAATAATTCTCACCCCACAGAGCATGAACAGTTGATAAAGATCTATTCTTGAGTAACAACTTTTTTCATCCAACCAGATACAATTTATATAGAGACATGCCACTTCCTCAATCCTCAAACTATATTGAGAATGAGGAGTCACGTGCCTGTTTGGGCGCGGTCTGAGCCATTCGGCCATGATGGTAGGTGACGCTTTCGGTTACCAGGGTTTTTATCGGTTTTTAACGCAGCAGTGACTTCCAGGCATGGTAAAACAGTGCGGTATTGCGAGAAACTCCTCTACTACCGAGCTAAAAACACACGTCATCAATACTGTTTTGTCGTGGGAATCCTACCAACATGGCGGAAAGGGGAGGGGCACTGTAAAATGACGTCAACTCCTCATTCTCAATAGGGAAAACCCGTAACACCAAAGATGGCGGTTGTATGCACATGCCCCGCCCCTCCCGTTGGAAAGCCAATCATCTGCTTTTAACAGTCAAGCCGGGAAACATGTAAGCCTGTCGTCTGGTTCCAGTGACACATGCGCACAGTTGATGTCTGCGACAGCGGAGACGAGAACCCTTGCACAATCGTAGTAAACGTATAACCTGTGGGGAAAAGGGTGTTTTAAACCTTATTTTGGGGCAAAACTATCAAACTTGTTCTTATTTTACTGCTGTTTCCAACTTTCTATGCAAGCAGGTTTATGTCCCTGTCCCCAGTGAAAGTGCAGTTCTGACTCTCTGCCCATTCATTAGATAGGATCCTGGTCTTGTCCGTCCGAAATAGCTGCCCGGAGGCGTTGCCAAGATGGCGGCCGAGTGGCATGATTTGCCTAAAAGGACTTTGCTATAACTTACCGGTTCTTTCTCCATGCAGCATACATTATCTGGCTCTGTTGGCATTATCGTCCGACTCTGGTTCAAACTGAACACCGATACTGTTTCTGACATTTTCAGTGAGACCATAGAATGTTGAAAAAAAAAGAGAATAGTCTCCTGAATCACTTACACACTCTAGGAACATCAGACTTATTTTACATCTTGTAAAAGGGCCATCTGATGTCCCCTTTAAAGACACTTGTTATACAGTGTATGTGTATATATATATATATATATATATATATATATATATACAGACTTATTCGACTTGTTTTGCTAGTTTTGGCTCATTTGGCATAAACAACAAAACAACAAAAAGTGTCTCTCTTGGCACAAACAAAACTTAATTTCAGTTAAAATTAAGCTATTCACAGCTGTGCTCAGACTCCCTGTTGTCACTTTACAGCGCTGCTGGAGGACATGCTAGTCATGCATCAAAAAGACGATACTGATCATTTGGCCACAATTTATTCCTATATAAGAACATATTTAGTAATATAAGTAATGTAATGGTAATCTTCCCCATCCGAAAGATTGCCTAAATGTTACTGCCAAAGATTTCCAATACATTATGACATTTTGACTAATGAAGAACTTTTAGAAGATAAAAAGCTTCTCAATATTAGCACACATTTGTCAAAAAAAAGTCCTCTTTTTTTCCTTTCAGACTATTGTTCAGCGAGAAAAAAAAATGTTAGGTAATCTCTGGTGAACACAGAGCAAACTTGAGAATTTTGATACACAGCTGCAGAAACAAACACAGAATGTACACAGAACTAAAACTATTTATTTATTTATTTATTTGACAGCAGGAAAATGGATCAAAAATTAAAAAATATCACAAAAGTTCTCAGCAAAACCATGGTTCAAGACCAACAATGGCCTCTGGGTGTGTTTTGCTTGATTGCTCCCATGTAATCATTTTTTTGCTGTTTTGAATCAGAATCATGTTGAAAGAAAATCTGTTGTGCCACAATTTCTGTCCCTTTAGAGGTGTGCAATATATTTCTTATACTCTTGGCAAGTCTGCAAAGGCAACACACCCTAATCTTAAATATTCCAGCTTGCCGTAGCTCGCGCTTTGCTAACCGTCAGCCTCCATAACAGTTTCCATACATCAAAAGTGCCCATTGGACATGTTTACTTACGCAGTTTATGCTAATTTAATCTTTCATTCCACAGAAAATCAAAACTATAGCCCTATCTCTAACCTTAAAAAAAAAAAAAAAACAGTCACGATTTATGGCTTGAATCAGCTGGAAAAGACGCCCATGCTACAGAAAACAAATCATCAAATGCAACGCTACAGTATAATGACCTTGTGCTTGTGCATAATTTTGCTTACAAAAGCCTATATCATTTTTAATGCTACACGTATAGGCCCTTTCTGCTTCTGTTATGATGGTGATCTGCTGTTTTAAATCAGACACTTTAATCTAAAGTGGGTCAGTTCTTGTATTTAGCAAGTTAGCATTTGGAACTGGGATGTGATTGATCAAAAATAGATGGTCAAGTGTATAGCTGTCAGGGTTACTGTAGACAGATGGTAAGATGCATTGATTCAGATATTATTATTTATTTTTATTTTTTTACATGTTGAAGGTTGCCTGAGGCGATAGCTTTGTAATATGGGAACTCTGAGTTTGATGCAGAGTGTGTAGGCGTCAGTTACCCTTGTGTGTTTCTTTGCATGCAGAAGCAGTCAGACGTTTGTTTGCAGTTTGTCTCTCACTTCGGATGTCTTCAATTCATCAGCCTCTCACATCTGCTCACTGTCACCTAGCCATTCATCACAAAAACACATACACGCACATGCTCACAAAAGCCTTCTATCATGCACTCTTACACACGATTGCATACATACTGTACATCCATTGCATAGCCTACACGTTTTCAGATTAATTCAAGGATGTTTAAATTCTCTAGGACTCCAGCATAAAGCATGAGCTACAATAGGCAAGAAACTTTCTGGCCTATCTGCCTATACACTCCGTCCACAATGTGATATATTTCATGCAGTTGTGTATTTACAATATCCCAAAAGTTCCCAAGGATTTGTAAATCCAGATATTATATTATATTGTATTTTATTTTATTTTCAAAAGCCTTCCGTGGACAGGTGTTGAAAATTAGCATGTATGCTATAATCACTAAAAAACAAATGCATATGGCTCGTCCAATGTAATTGTATGTCCATGTCAAATAAAAAAAAATAAATAAATAAATAAGTTAGTTTTTAATTAATAATGGCTCGTCCCTGGTCATTGTCGGCTAATGACTTAATATCCGCTTTATCCTCGGTTTCAGCTTGTAGAAACCATAGGTACACACAGATTCCTCATTAGTGGCGCTTCAAATCGGCCGCTATACGTAAGCTGCTAATGAGAAATTTATGTATGATACAAGTTCTCGCACACTGTTGTGTCGTTCAGTCACCATGGTTCATGATTATAGATTTGGTGAGTTAAAAAAAAAAAAAAAAAAAAAAAACAGAGCTTCTCGACAAACTTGGACTTAATCTGTCGACAGAGGCTCGTTTAGATAGATAAGCAAATATATATTGTGTACACTACAGTTATATTGTACTTTGTTTGTACTTCAGCAACGCTTTTTATCAAGTCTAGTGACCAAGTCTCTGGCAGTGAAAATAAGTTTGTGTTGCACTAAAATATTTAGCCATACATGCAGTTCAAAAAGTTGTAAACATGTAAAACTGCGCAGAAACCCACCAAATCATTTGACAAATAGTCACATATTTGTAACAGGCTAATATAGCATTACATTTCACGTTCCTGACAGCTTATTCATTACGATGACATAACATATTGTGATCAGGTAATACAAAAACCTATTAGCTGATATTTAAAGGTTCTCAAAGCGATCCTGGGTGTTGACGTTCGAATATTTTCAAACAAATCGGAGCTAGACCCTCCCTCCTCCGCATCTCATCTCCTCCCCCTCCCTTCCGTGCTTCCTGAAATAATTGTGAACGTGCATAGTTCTAGCTAATTATATCCTTGTGTGGGTTTGGCGAACATAAGCGTCAATTTAGAAAAAAAAAAAAAAAACAATTTAACGTTACCCACCTGTCAAGCAAAAACAGAGCAACCTGAATGTCGGACTGGAAGCCCTTCTGCCGCCAGAGTTCTCGCCATCGTTCAAAAGCTTTGCTACCGATGTAAATTCGGAACTTCGCACGTTCTTTATCCGAATCCTTCTTCTTTTTAATGTGTTCCTCAGAACGACGTCTCTTTGGTCGTGTGTCGGTAATTTTTCAAACTTCCCTCTGATGCTTCGCTGCTCTCCTTCACACACACAGACCCTTCATGTGCACGCGCATTAACCCCCCAGACCCACCCTCAAATACTTCTTGCCAGTGATTGGCTGGAACACTGTTTGTTAGGTTTCGTGGTCCGGGTGAGACATGATTGTTTTTGTTGCCGTTTGTGGAGCCTGTGGTGTCTACAGAGACCGCGTTTTTTTACAGTGTGTTTAGGGGACAGGCAGCTAGCCGATAGTGAGGAGACGTTTGATGCATGTGACAAAAAATGTTTTGGCCCAGCATCGCTTATGGAACCTTTAATTTATATTATTTGTGAGTTCTATACATCTCTGGATGGTGAAATATCCCATAGTTCCACTCTCCCTCATAGCGTCATCAAGCTTTGACTTTGTTATTGTTTTAAAAATGTGTGTATTAATGTATTAACTTTAATGTATACTAACATACAAAAGTACAAATTTGTATGCACTTAAGTATGAAAAGCAAGTGTCTATACTCTAGTAGTCTATATCATTTTGCTAGGCTAAGTCAAGCTCCATCACTGCACAAAAGTATTAAGAAGATTGATATTGAAGCATTGAATGTCCTAGGCAAAAAAAAAAAAAAAAATGATGCAGCCATGTCTGAGCTCACTCAGTCTACCATTATTATAAATCAACTAGTACTTGTAGTGAACATTCAAGCATTTAATACAAAAGGCTTCATTCATGGAACTTTCGTACATACAAGCAAATTTGAAGTAATTTGGGTGTAAAATAGACATTTACGAAAACTTTATTCTGTATACACAAAGGCTTCGTAGACTACAGATTCTGCAGTTAAACATGTAAAGCCTATATTAATGAATTCCAAACATTAGTAAATAGGGAGCACATGCAAGCTCATTCATAATTAGCATAATCTATGCACATGAGTTACAATTACTCAAATTAAGTGCCCAGGAACTATGTGGAATCTTCCTTCTCGGGTTAGGCAGTATATTGCATAAATGCTACAGAGACTAATTGACCATATGCCTAGCAATAAATATTCAAATTATCGTGTGTACAGGACATCTACCAAAGCAGTTTTAGTCAGATAAAAGCCTGATGCTGTGCTGAAAATGGCCAGCTGGTGGTGCTTGAAAGTGCAGCGATTTTCCAGCTGAGATATTTTGGTTTTGATGATACAGAATATCCATTATGGCAGTAATGTGTTTACTAGCATCTCATTTTATAAAATGGTTAGTTCCAACCGTTGATTCTGATTGGTCAATAGCTGTGTTTTATTTTTGATAAAACCATAGGATAAAGCACAACTATGACCGCATCATCTAATGGTTCTATGCATAGACATAATATAGAGCTAGATGCCCTATTGGCCACTGGGCGCAAGAAATGCGGTCGCCATCTTTTAACCGGTCTCACTCCTTATTGTGTTGCATTGCAGCAGTTAAGATGCCAGTCACTGTGCAGCATATCCCTGCTCAAAAGCTCATTGCACCTGGCAAACAGATTGTACTGAGTGGAGCGGGTGACCGGTCTAAGATGGCGATGCCCAACATTCAACCCGAAAATAGTCATATGACCATTGCAATAACTCCGAAGCTATTCAGTCAAGGTAAAAAACACTACATAGTATTTCAATCCACCTGTTTCAGGGGGGCGCTACTGTAAAAAAATAAAGTGGGTGCAACTTCCGGTCAGGTGGCGGAAGCAGCATACCAATGGTATTTTGTGTGCTATTTAGCGAAGAGGCTAGGTGTTTTTCGGATAATGTTTTACTATTTAAACTAAGTCGCAAACCTTTATGAGAGATGTCGTTACGGAGCTCAGGGACAACATGTGCTGTTCGCGGTTGTACATAGGCCTATAACCAGACTAAGCTAATTCAGCGGCAAATTCTATTATCCAACAATCTTGGACATAAGATTTTAAGTGAAAACTACTGTGAAGCAACATATTCAGTAACATGAATGACACACAGTAAACATTTCATAGTATATATAATATAATATATAGGCTATATGTGATGTGATCTGGGAAAACCCGTCGGATGTTATGCAGGTACGTTTTCAGTAAGGTCTAAATATAGATTGAATGTCAGTTTTTTTGTCAAAATTGGGTTTTTATTAAATTATTATTCTATAACATCTTGTTTATCATCTCTGAATATATCTTGGGAAAATTCTTGACTCAGACTCGACTGTATTTAAAAACCAACGACTCGGTCTCGACTCGGACTAGACCATTCAAAGACTCGGCCTTGTCTCGGAATCGACTGTATTTGAAAACCAACGGATTCGTTCTCGACACAGACTCGACCCTTCATAGACTTGGTCTTGACTTGGACTCGACTGTATTTGAAAACCGACGGACTCGGTCTCGACTCGGACTCGACCCTCCAAAGACACAGTCTTGACTCAGACTCTGCATAGGCAGTCTCGTGCCCATCACTAAAAATAAAGGACAGATCAAATATGTTCTGTATAAAATTGATTTTTTTTTTAATTATTATTATTATTTGTATCTGTCCACCACAGCAAAGTACAGACCACAGACATACACAATAGGTGTGGCATTAGGATGGATTATTCCATAGGGCTAACATGATTCAGCATTCAACTTAAGTACTGTTTGTCTACTGTCATTGATTCTTGTTATCTACCACCATGTTTTAATGAGATGGATGTTTTAAGACCCCCCACTCATTACCCTTCTTTCTTTAATTAAATTAGCTAATAGATATAGATGCATGGCAATTCTCATGGGTCCCAAGCATCATGGAATACTGGACTAGAAAACAAGTGAGGTTACATAAAGGTTACATGCATGCCTCTCGGTGGATATAAACCAAAGCAGCAGTGCAACCCTCTGCCCAATATAAAATATGACTCACTGAATGTTGCTCCTCACACAAAGCGATTTGATGTTTATCTTGCCTGGCCTTCGGATGCAGTTGACATGGGGCACCTGTGCTCCGAATGTACAATCGTGGAATTTGCCAGCAGAATGATAATAGATTGTCATTTTGGACTGCATTTTTTTTAAAGTAAAAATAAATAAATAAATAAATTGGTAATACTTTTTGTAATAGTAATAGTTATTATATTTTATTATTATTATTATTATTATTAAATAAACATGAAAATAGAACCCAATTCAAATGTTAACTAAAAATTATAATATTATATAAATAATACAAAAATATAAAACTGCTCAACATAGAGAACACATAATACTGTCTGTGTCTTTAATTCAGTATGCTTCACCTTCACTGAAAATCGATACAATGCTGGCATCAAGGATTGGAGCAAACAGAGAAGCCCTTTAAATCTGAAGTCTGGGATGAGCTGAAGATGCTGTATGAGCTGATAAGTTATTTATGAAAGATTTGAGAGCCTGCCATAATTATTATCAAACCACAGATCACTTTAAATTAAAGTGAGACTACTGATCAAACCAGTTTTGTCTTTTCTCTCCAAAAGATTATGACCTGAATTGTACTAGACAAAGTTAATCTTTCAACAAAGCATTATTGTACTTCAGAGAGAGAGAGAAACAGAATGAGAATGTGTTCATTTTTATTTAAATTATTATTATTATTTTTTTTGCTTCTTTATCAAAGCCTAGCTCCACTGTGCAACCTTATTAACAGTGTTAAATCATCTATTAAGTTATAATGAGGTGTAAATTAAGCTTATTTTTTTTTAAAGGGGTTACTCCCATTGGGACAACCTTGTAGCTCAGTGATTGACAGGTGAGGTGAGTGACAGCTTAACTGTCTTAATTAGTGTGCAGGTGCGGGCAGGCACAGGTGCACCGTCTCACCTTGCACATATCATAACTAAGACTTCAGATCTCACTTGACATATTGTAGGTGCTTTGAAAATAAACAACTGTAGCACGCTTTGATGAAAGAAAAAAAAAAGGATACTCTTCCTTTGTATAATTTAAAGTGAGATAGCAGGAAAGGGGAAAATAATACACTTCTTAATATCTCAATTTCTGACTAAAACATCTAGCTAAGTATAGCCTAATATACGAGTTACATTTATACACTGCACATTGTGTTGTGTACAAGAACAAACAAAATTAATGACTTTATTTATGCATTTCCTTCTCCGTGGGTCTTGATAGGCTCACTATTGGCTGGTCATGTGTTTTGCGTGTGACATACAACACGCTGTTACACTACGCAAAATCTCTCGAGGCCAACAGAGAAGGAAATGAATCGTTGAATAAAGTCTTTATTTTTGTGCACAAAAAAAGTATTTTCGTCGCTTGATAGATTTAGAGCCATGTAGTCACTTGGACTATTTTAAGGATGTCTTTAACTTTTCTGTGCCTGGCAAGTTTCGATCCCTTTGAAGCCTATGGAGGAGTGAGACAGCTCTCAGATTTAATCAAAAATACCTTAATTTGTGTTCCGAAGATGAACTAAAGTCTTATGGGTTGAGGGTGAGTAATTACTGACATAATTTTCCTTTTGGGGTGAACTAACCATTTAACTAGACATGTCAACAAACTTCTCATCTAAAACAAACATTTATAGTGAAATGCAAAAACCAGACCTCCATTAAGTCTCTCGGGCCTCAAAATAGAAACAGTGGAACAACAACAATTTGCTTGCATAGCTTTGAAACAGATTTAAGTGATGCCAAGAACTGCTTTGTATGCTACGCACTTTGAGATTGTTGCCTTGCTGGGGATGCTTGTTTACTTGAGTGCCTCATTCAACTTTGCTTAGATTTTCTCCCTCTGTATGTGATCATTTCTGCTTGTGTAGTTATGCTCCATATGGGATGCCCAATTGGTGCTCTCTTTGTTCAATCTCACAATTGAACAGCAGTAATCTGACTGCCGGCATCTGCTAAAGCCACCGCGTACTGTCCCTACTTACCTGCTGCTGCTGCTGATGTGTGCATACAATTCTCTTTCTGCACATGTGTGTGTGTGTGTGTGTGTGTGTGTCAGATGCATTTACATTTGAAAGAGGCTCGACGTTATCATCCCATGCGGAGTCTCAAGGAAATTGGTCATCAGTGGGCCTTTTTGCTCTCGCACAAGGATGGATTGTGCACGTGTACACATAAGAGCATGTATACACGGATGGGTGAGTGCTTCCAAATCAATGAGATATCAGTTCCTTTCATCGGGTGCTATCAGTTAACATCTCTCCACAACTGGCCAAACACATCAACACAACTTATCTCCAAATAACCAATTAGTCTGATGACAATACATTTACTTTTTGGGGCGTATGCAAGGCCCCAGAAATAAATTTAGTTTGATTAGCAGCATATAAGGATATATTTTGGCTCCTATTCCTCTTATGCAGTACTCTTTAAACTCTTTTATTATTATTATTAACAAATTCACACTTCACATGTTATAATTCAAGTGTTTTTTTGTTTGTTTGTTTGTTTTTTAAGATACACCATATGTTCAGCAATATGTTTTAGACAAGCTGTAACATAATGTCAAAACAAACAGCAGAGTAAGTAAAAGGCTGAAGTTACAGAGGGATTGACAATTAGTTCACATAAGCTTGTCAGCTTTTGATATTGTGATGTTTTGTCAAGAGGAGTGAGTGAAACCAATTAATGCCACAAAATACAAACTAATATCACATAATTATTTTTTTTTTTATGTGGCTACATAACAGGCTACATACAGAAGCTTGTGTGCTTTTCCTTCAAAATGATGTCATTCCCTAAAAGATGATGTCATTGTGCTACGTTCTGTCAAGACTTATGCATTTGAAATGAATTGCTGATTTAAAATAAGCAGTTTTAAATGAAAAAGAAGAATTGTCTTTCCCACTGTTGTTGCCCTCTTTTGATTATATAGAGAACATTACCTTGTATGTGTGTGTCAGTGTGTGTGAGTGTTTTTACTTGTTGTTTGTGCCATTAACAAACTGTTGAACATGGAGAAGAAAAAATAAATCACCTTTGATGCTGATCATAAATTTTATAATTTCATACTTAGGTAAGCATATAACTGTGGACAAACAAACAGTCACATTAATTTGAGCCAAGAACCAAAGGAGAAAAAGTACTTGGCAGTAAACATATTTTATTTTTTTATGCTAGATTTTACAATATATTGGAAAAAACAGTCAGTTAGACTAGCTAAAGAAACTGATGTGAAGTAAGGTCAATAACATTGTGTATAGAAGATATTCAGCACATCTTAATGCATGAGGTGCTATTTTTTCACCCTTATTCAGATGCTTTCACTGTGCCTGTGTTTGTATGAGGCTGAGAATTAATGTGTTTAGACACATTTCCTGCAAAGCTGTTAAGTTTGTTCACATTTGAGTAGACAATTTCAGTATTTCTTAACCATACCCGAGAGCTGGGAAAAGCATTCATGATGCAGAAAAACATACACCACCCTCTTTCCTTCCCCTTCAAAGTGTATGGACAGGATGATAAATCACTACCTTTGATGAGCAACTTATTATGGATTAATTTCTCCCAGCCATATTGATCAGTTGTATATTTTTTTGAATTATTGAATTATTTTGAAAAGAGTTGAATTCGTTTCAGACCTTAGTTAAATTTTTTATTTATTTTAGACTAAAATGTTTTGTGACAGAGAAACTGTATTTCTGCATAGGTTTTCAATAATAATAATATGTGCTAATATTATTATTATACTAAAAATAAGTTTCCGCTGCACTTTTCAGTGGGAATGCATGCACTGAGAAAGCAAAACGTGATTAAATTCTTTGAAAACCATTGCTTATCCTCACAGCTCTCTGTGTCTCTACGTCACTCTGTCTCTCCCACTCACACACATTTTATTCATTTGCTCTGCAGCAAAGATTAAGAACTAAACCGGGGTTGAACTACTAAACCACTCTCATTTGCTGTGCAATTCAATGACAACTTAAAGTTTGTAGAAAACAATATGCCTCCCATACATTTTCAATTTCTTCCTAATTAAAAATAGATTATATTGGAGTCTGACATTTATTATAATCATCATCACTGACTTAAATAAACTAATGTAAAAATCCATAATCCTTTATGACACAACAGTGATTTGTTTATGGGCAAGAATATGAGCTGGAGGCTGGCTGATCAATAACAGAGAATCAGAGCAAGAAGGTTATTAAATGTGTATCCCCGCTTGTTTCATCCTATCCACAAGTTTCCGAGGGGCGCTCCTGTAAAAAATAAAGTGGGTGAAACTTCCGGTGACGCGGCGGAAGTAGCATTCCAATGGTATTTTGTGTGTTAGTTAGCGAAGAGGCTAGCTGTTTTTCGGAGAATTATTTTACTATTTAAAGACGCAAATCTTTATGAGAGATGTCGTTACGGAGCTCAGGGACAACATGTGCTGTTCGCGGTTGTATGTATAACCGGACTAAACTAATTCAGTGGCTTAAACGGGATTGTTTTGAACATAAGCTGAAAACGAAATCAGAGTGATCCTGCCAGAGCCCGTCTCTGATCCTGCCAACGGCTGTAGTTTCCATCACCTCCCAAAAGACGACGAATCTAACCTGTTTACATTTGTTTAAATTCTTAATGTTCTATAAACTCTATCAGCATGTGATTGGCTGTTCGCCACTGATGTTACACCTAAACTCAGGATCAAAGCCTGTGTTGACAGAATACCAAATGTGCCAGTTAATATTATTCAAGTAGCACATTCATTTGTAATTTTGAATAAACTCCGACCAAAGCACAATGACTAAGTGTGTATTTTTTATTTTAAATGTTTGTCAGCTCGCACAACTGTCCGTCACCATGCCTTGATGAGTATTGATTATTAATAATGTTATTATAATACTCCCAATCAACTACTGCGGAGGGTAAAGGTACTGTTATTTCACCCTTTTGAATTTCGTTGAGGTTGTGTTCCCACATCGTTAGCTAGTTTGGATCGCTATAACTTGAATGACTGTCAACTGTTGAATGAACGAGTGTCAAGCATGTCAAATTGCGCTTTGTTTACGTCGAACCGGAAGTCGCGCCCACTTTTGACGCAAGGCCTCATGGGGCGTAGGAAACTTGTGGATAGTAAACTAGCAAAAACAGGCGTTAATAAAAGACTAATTCACAGATCAAACACAAATTCTCTCTTTGATCACAACTTTTGCACTACAATATTTGCCAAATCTCTCCATTTGCAAGTGTGTCTTTCACAACAACAATTTTTTTTTGTTTTTTTTTTTAGCATTATTAAAGTGCGATTCTCATTTATGCCCGTTCTCTTCCCAAGGCGTCATCTAACTGACGCTTTTGACCATGCGTCAACACCCATGTGTCAAAAGCGTCAGTTAGATGACGCCCTAGGATGAGCGTCATCTAACTGACGCTAAAGGTTGCCATGCGTGTCGGATTTAGACACATGGTCAAAAGCGTCAGTTAGATGACGCCCTAGGATGAGCGTCATCTAACTGACGCTAAAGGTTGCCATGCTCATCGGATTTAGACACATGGCAAAAAGCGTCAGTTAGATGACGCCCTAGGATGAGCGTCATCTAATCGACGCTAAAGGTTGCCATGCACTTCGGATTTAGACACATGGTCAAAAGTGTCAGTTAGATGACGCCCTAGATTGAGCGCCATCTAACTGGTTGCCATGCTCATCGGATTTAGACGCATGGTCAAAAGCGTCAGTTAGATCAGTGGTTCTCAAACTTTTTCAGGAGGAGGCCCCCTTGTGTAGGGTGAATCATTTTGTGGCCCCCCAAAAGAAAACTCATAACGAAAACATCCTCAAACGTACAATTTTACTTACAAATTTTAGATTGTACCAAAAACAAATGAATTTGTACAATGCTGGAACAACAGTTCTGTTTGTAGCTTTATGTCTTTGAATATACAAAATTAGTTAAATTGTACATTTCATTAAATATAACAATTTTTTATAAAAAATGGTTTTGACAGTTAACAATAATATTGTCTGAAAAGTGCAACAAAAGTATTGAATACTGAACATTTGTGATGTTCATTGTAAAAGATGAACACTGAAAATTTAATTTGCTGATTGTAAAAAAGTGCATTAAACTTCTTACATTTTAAGGTAGTAAATGACAGTGGCTCAAGTTTGGTTTGCTATTTTGAACAGCAATCTGTTTTTTCAGCAATCTTTTTTTCTGCAAGAAACAAAAAAAAATTCTACTCTACTTAAAGAAATAGTTTTTCAATATAGAAGACGTACAATTTTATACAAGTTTTACAAAATAAAAGAAATCATGCAATGCAGATTTCACATAGGAAATGAATACAAACTTACATACAGGTAAAATAATTTTTTTAAATAATTTCTTATTCTAGAATTTCTTTGCGGCCCCCCTAGCGCCATCTAGTGGCCCCCCAGGGGGCCACGGCCCCCAGTTTGAGAACCGCTGAGTTAGATGACACCCTAGGATGAGCGTCATCTAACTGACGCTAAAGGTTGCCATGCACGTCGGATTTAGACGCATGGTCAAAAGCGTCAGTTAGATGACGCCCTAAGATGAGCGTCATCTAATTGACGCTAAAGGTTGCCATGCACGTCGGATTTAGACACATGGTCAAAAGCGTCAGTTAGATGACACCCTAGGATGAGAATGCGTTGAATGGGTGTCATCTAAATGACACTTTTGACCATACGCTAAATCCGACGCGCATGGCAACCTTTAGCGTCAGTTAGATGTCGCGGCTAGGTTTAGGTCTGGGGTAGGGTTAGAACACTAGGAGGCGCGTCGCATATTAACGCTAAAGGGTGCCATGTACGTTGGATGTTGACGCATGGTCAAACACATCAGTTAAATGACGCCTTGGGATGAGAACGGGCTGCTCCTTTTTAGAGATATAGCCACACAAAGAGACTAAACATGATACATAAATGAAGAGTTCAGATGCAAAAGCCTCTAAATGCCATTTGAAATTTTCTTCTTTAATGATGATTTTTATCAAACTTGTATATTTAAGTTCAGTAAATTCACTTAAATGGCGATGATAATTACCTATTAATTGTTATTTAAGTGAAATTACCGAACTTAAATATACAAGTTTGATAAAAATCATCATTAAAGAAGAAAATTTCAAATGGCATTTAGAGGCTTTTGCATCTGAACTCTTCAAATATTATTTAGAAGAGTTGTTATTGATGGGCTTCTCTTCAGAGACACATAACACTGATTTTGATTTCCATTGTATGTGTGTGTTTGGACTTATGTTTAGCGTCTCAGGCTTTGACCGGAAAACCTCATTAAGCTTTAATTCATCTGCGTATCCTATTTCTAAAATACAGGATTGATTTTTACTTAGTGTAGCAGACCATAAATAATTCTATTTCAAATCTTCTTTTCTTTTTTGAGTGTGTGAGTGAGTGAGAAAGACTCTTTGTCTGTGTGTGCAACTTTTGCTGAGCATACAAAGTGGAAACACTGTATTTTGAAATATCTTTTCAAAGTCTTTGTCATTGTGTTCTGCGTCTCAACAGCAAGAGCCTCCAAGCTTGTCTTCCACTTGTGTGGCTGTGAACATCTGTCAATCATCTCTGCTTGGAAAAAAACAGGCAGATCTTAGAGATGGGACAGTAGGGTCAAAGTTAACTGTCTTACTGTAATGGTCTTGTTTAAAGCAAGGCTGATGAGAATCCCCCATTTTACCGACATTCTGTAAATCTACCCTGGCTCCTTAGTTCTCGTCTCTTCGCTCTCATTAATTTCTTATGAGTTGAAGTTGGAAGTGTGTGAGTGCACGCATTTCTGCATTTCTCTATGTCTGTACATGTGAAGTGTAAATGAAAAACATACTAAACACATTACAAATGCTGTGTGGCTCACAGTTGTTCAGTGATCGGCTCATTACTATAGTGGCTGGTATGTGTGCAATTCCAGAAAACTGGAATCCTTTTTGAATGTATTGAAGCTGTAGGCTTTTTTTTTAGAAAAGGCAGTTTTAAAAGATAAAATAAGTATAAGCAATGAATTATGAATAATTTACTGCCAAGTACTTAATTTTTGGAATCTTTTTTTTTTATGATATGGGGGTTGGGGGATGCTTGAAATTGTGAAATTATGGGCATGAAAAGTTGGCTACAAATCTGACCTATCTGGAACTAGGCCCAGTGTTTATTTGAATTATTGTCCATTTAAGCAGATAAACAATCAAACATGCACCATCTGAAACAAAACTCTGTCCATTATCTTGGCTAAAGACACATGATATCAGACGATCAGTTAGGAGTGGTGTTCGATTGATTTTTACTCGCTCTGTCTGCTATCCAAAGTTCACTCATTTTTTTTTTTCCATTGCCACTGAGATTCTGCCTTTTCTCTTTTATTAACGGTGAACTGCTCACCTCTTGACGTACCAACCTCCTCGACCGCAGACCTCTCTGCCTTTATCGGCGCCAAATCCAACACTTCATCCTCGGGTGAACGCCAAGCAATAACGGCAGGGGGAAATAACAGCGTAATCAAATCCTGTGCGCGGAGCGATCTGCCTCCTGTAACCCTGATGATTCCTTAATTTATTAGAATGGAGCTAAAGTGAAGGCAAGCGAGAGCTGGAGAAATCTCAAGAGACGTGCAAGGCGTTATAGTGTTTTATTGCTTCGAGTTACCTTTGAAAAGACCCTCATTCTTTTGCACTTAAAGTGTAAAAGGAAACTATTTCAAAAGAAAACTATTTTTTTGTTGTTGTTGTTGTTGTTGTTTAGCACTCCGTATTGTGCTGTGGCTTTTATACATTGTGAATCAATGCATGAGACCTGTGCTGTGTATAGAATGTATAAAAAAAGACGTTCCTGAAAAAAGACAGTTCAGATAGACACTTCTGTACACACAAGGCCCACGTTTGCACGCTTATGGGATTACACATGTAATATATTATAGGACCCTGGGTATTGCGTTTAAGATATTGAGTTGTGCTTATGGGCAGCAAATTGCACAAAGTACATAAAAAAAAACAGGCAATGATCTCAGCAATCTCTAATGGTCTCATCATGTACTTTAATGTCTTCCCTGAGTCTTCTAGAGTTTGTGTCAATTTTAAGAGGAAAGGAGTGACAGATCTTCTCAAATTCACATAACGCTGTCTTGAATTCCTATACACACTTTAGTGTGCTCTGTGTTGGTTGCTGATCTTTAGTCGAGTGTAGGCTCTGAATACCCTGCTCCATACATCATGTAGACCCAAGAGGGAGTGTTATTGAGTGGGTGTAATGACCAAACTCTGGATAATATCACTGCTAATTATGTTTACTGTTAGTCTCTGGCCCAGAGCACCTTATGGGTCAGGTTCAGACTGGTCTCATAAGAGATGGGACTTAAGTAATGAATTATTCAGCTGACTTTGAGTAACTTCAGGTGTGTCATGTATGTGTGTAGCAAAACCACAACAATAAGTCTTAGCTGAGGTGTAAAAAAAATTGTTCTTACTCATCTGGTCCAGTCTACTCTCAGTCCCGCAAGGACCGCTCACATTCACTGCTCTGATGTACAGTATACTGTACATGGAAGTCTTACTTAATCTTTATCCATTGATGCTCATTCAAAATTAGGTATGTATTTATTTATTTAAATTTAAATTAAAACAAATGAACTGTGGTTTGTCACTTGACTTGTCATTCAGACAATCTCTTCCAGTCTAAGAAGGCAATAGAAGGTGCATTCTGGACCTCATGTCACCAGTCAAAATTCAAGTTATGCTAGTTTCAGTTTGATGCTTGTCAAGGCAAATGGTTATGCAAACATTAAAAAATCCCATTCATTAAATTATGTATTTACGACTGGTTTGACTGCACACTCCACATAAGATGTATATCAATGACAGTCAAAGGATTTTATATGACTCACAAAGCAGAGATGCCATGGTGATAGCATTTGTTTATTGGCCATACAAGCAGGTACCCAAGTCATTAATGTCGATTCAATACAGAGTGACCGCTATTACATTAACTGTTTCATATATATATATTTTTTTTTTTTTCCAGACCAAAGTGTAATATTACTCGCTCTCACACTCTGGGCATTACTAACTGCATTTTACTCAGATTGCTTCCAATTAATTGTTTCAGAAGTTGCAGTAATACAAGCAATTAAAGGAGAGCACTCTCACTGAGACTGGAGGGGAGCTTAATTACTCTGACTCTTTTGATCAGATGCTCATAGAAAACATCTCTCTCGCTCTCTTTCTCGGAATTACAGTCTTCTGCACTGAAAAGCTGTTTTCTCAGGCCCTGTTTACACGAAGGGAAAATGCAGATATTTCCCTGCGGTTTGGCCTCTCGTTTACACGAAAACCCCGTTTTTATCACAGAAAACGATTATTTCTAAAAACTCTGGCCAAAGTGGAGATTTCTGAAAACGCCGGTTATGTGTGTGAACTGGGAGAAACAGCGTTTTAGGTTCTCTCTTGTCGATTCTGAGGATTCTGATTGGCTTGCATGGCTTTATACTTCTCCCTACTGCCGCCCACACCTATCGAACTGGATGATAAAGCGGCTGCAGCGGTTTCAGGACCACAGTTGTAGGATCCAGGTGGTTTAGTTTGATCCACCTATTATTTTAAGTCTAATTAGAAGGGGAAAAAAAGATTAATTAGAGCAAGAAGCATCAAGCTACATGACACAATTTAAAAGATTAATATTACACTTTTACTTGAAGCTCACTTTAAACCACCATTGAGTATTTGTATCATATCCCGGTCGAGGTTTAAAATGGTTTTAAGTAAAAAAAAAGATGTTGAAATGTTATTTTTAGCATTTTATATGCAGCTAATGGCTACACCTTGCATAGCAATACTGCAAACATTCTTTATTCCTATGAAAATATCCAAAATCACACACAAACCACATATACTCGAAATCGTGCATTTATTAGATTCTTGTTTCAGATGAAGAGACATGTCTTAGCTTTGTTATCACGGAGGTCAGAATGAGGAAATGTACACAGAAGCGCGTCATGCAGAAGGGCAGGGTCTTTGTCACGTTCAACCACGTGAGATGATAGCCAGCTCTATAGTGAATAAGAGAGCGCTGAGATCGTAACTGACACAATGGAATGGGAGATAGTTCTAGCTGTGTTTGCTTTTAGAGCTTCAGATCACATAATTTAGTTGTGGAACATGAAAATCATTATTTCTCCAAATATGCGCACCATTGGACTAAGAGCCCTGGTGAATGCTGTATGTGAACACAAATAAACCGGGAAAGATGTGAATGAGTGATCTATTCGAAATAACGAACATTACTGATGAATAATTTTGCACTCTTGTCATAAATTAAGAATTTAATGTCACTGCAAACCATTTAAATCATAAACAGTTGTCAAGTATCGATGCTGGAGTGTTAAATCTTTCTAATGATGCTTTGTCTAGATCAAAAAAGTAAGAGTGAACTGTTTTAACAAGTAATAAATGCTGAACAAATGTCTGTGATCTTTGCCACGAAAGGGGTTAAATGAGTGTTTTTGGTGATCCAGTTCGGTAGGTGGCACTGTAACAGAAAACTAGGGTCATGAATCTGCAGCCTTCGGTTGTGCAGGAATACCCTTCTCGGAAAGTCCGCTAGTTCACTTTCTTTGGTCCAGACTAAATACAATGTTGATTTTTTTTTTTTTTTTTTTTTTTTTTGGTGTGGTTCACTTTCACTCTGTCTTTTTGCAAGTGAACCAAAATTTGTAAACAAAACCACATGTGTGCTAAGCTTATCCATTCATTGGACATAAATTCTCAAGCAGGGAAAAGCAGGAAGTGTAAAAACAGGCAATCTATGTTATGGAAATCTTCCCTAGCGGATTTTTTTCATTCACGTACCGTGGTAATTATGGTAAATACCAAAAGCTGACGTGGAAAATGCACATGAACACCCCCTCATGCGGTATTTTCCACTGGGCAGCTCGTAGAATATTTTGATGCACCAGATGCCGAGATGAGATAACCTACTGTTTGACCTTTTCCAAATGGCAGTACATATTTTTACCCTGCACTAATCTACAATAGACAGTAAAAGTTGTTCTCTATTCACGTTCTAGAAAATATACAGCATATTATTTACCGTTTGAGTTTTGATGAATCATTTTCTTGCTGTAGCAGATGACTTAAGCAATCTAAAATATTTTTAGCTAAATAACGGATGTCTGGATCTCCATCTTTTTACCACATTACAACAACAAAAGCACTTGAATGCAACACATGGTAAAGGCCAGTTCACAAGTGGAAAATATCATATTATCCATTGCACGTGAACGCACCATTATTCTTTTTACTGATTTGACGTTATCTGCTACTAACGTAGTAGAAGAAACTTATGAGCGTCATATGACATCGTCTATATCATGTTGTAATTGACGAAGATGAGCTGCAAGACGGTTGCGGGGGAGAGAACATGCTCTTAAATGATAGATTTTAAACATTAAAAACAAGTGAACAGTAAAATAAATTAAACAGGCCCACACAAATTATAAGCTGAGATGATTTCTAAATAACAAAGTTACAAAGTCAAACATTAGTAGGCAATTCAGGCACAGAACTTAATATATAAGCCTAAATGTACATCACCTTTAATTGCTTTAAAAAAAAAAGATATTATTATTGTACTTTAAATACATTATCACCACATACAGTATTATAATCATTGCAGTGTTTTACAGTGTATACAGCAGGTGCAGCAAACAAAAGCAAAGCTAACACAACTGCTACTTTGATCTGATATAAGAAAGATGTCGAGAAGACAATGACATACTGGTGATTGATGGAGAGATCACAACAGATGCATAAAGGAACTCTAAAAGGGATGTAAATACAGCATTCTATATTCTATTTTCTGTATTCTGAATTATTAGGGCCCAAGCCCTGAAAGGGCGAAGGCCCTATTGTTTTCCTAAGGATTATTAGGGCCCAAGCCCTGAAAGGGCGAAGGCCCTATTGTTTTCCTAAGGATTATTTATTATTAGGGCCCAAGCCCTGAAAGGGCGAAGGCCCTATTGTTTTCCTTGGGATTATTATTCTTTAGTATTATTATTATTTTGCTACCTTTTGGGCACTTTTGGGGCCCTTAACGTGCTCGAAAACTCTTGAAACTTTGCACACGGGTCAGAACCCGCGGCCATCAGAGCCGGGCTGAAGATGGTACCCGGGCGTGGCAGGGCAGCTCGTCAGCGCCCCCTGGAACGGGGTCCGAACACTTGGTCCATAACTCAAACACGCTTGTATGTAATAATATGAAACTCGGTACACATGTTGATCTCATCGTTTCATCTATACCTCGCGCTCTTACTTTTTACCCCAGCCCAACAGGAATTTGGCTATTGAGGTTTGTTTGTAAAACGCTCGCAATGGAATGTCAAATACTCCTCCTAGAGCTTTGATCCACATTCGACGAAACTCGGTCAGCGTGAAGTCAAGACATTGAGGATGAAAGTTTGCGAGGGGATTTTTTATATCTCGAACGGTTTGTCCGTGGCGAGGAAACGAAATCATGGCGAGAAACGTGAAACAGGAAGTGTGTTATAACTTCAGCATACATTAACTGATCTTGATGAAACTTCAGCAGTGTGTTCGCTGTAAGAGGACGATCACATGGATGTGACTATTGTGAGTCAAAGTTATAGCGCCACCAACTGGCAGCAGGAAGTGTGTCACTTTCAAAATGCTTAGATATCACCCTTTTATTTTTACCCGATTTGCTTCAAACTTCATATGTATAATGTAAACATACGGCAGATGTAGACCTGTGAATGGATTCTTGATATCTTTGAAACTGTTGCCGTGGCGACGCATCAAACTTTACCCTTCTTTTAGGATGCTTTTAGGATGCTTTTGAGACCCTTAGCATGCTTCAAATTGCATGAAACTCGACAGACACATCACATTTATTAGCCAGTAGACATGTGCAAAGTTGCAGAAACGGGCGTGGTGAGGGCTCAGTAGCGCCACCTTTTGACAAAAGTGGGGTGGTTAGTTTTAACTAGAGTTACAAAAATTGGTATGTATATTGTACTCCTCGAGCCGGACAACTTTCTAATTGACACTTATTAGCTAGGACCCACAGAAACTCAGATATTTTTGTTTGAATATGGCCACTCTGAGCCTTTGGCTGGCTGGCTGGCTGTCTGTGTGTGTGTGTGTGTGTGCAGGGGGAGGGGGCTTAACCATTTCACTGCTGTGTGTATGACCTGCATAAAGAAAATACATTTCTCAAGCCTGGTATTTTTTAAATAAGTTTTTATTTTTATTTTTTATAAGTAAAGGCATATAACTAGTTTAATTGTAGTGAATTGACAATAGTTTTATATAATTAGTTTATTAATCAGATTAACTTGGTCAATAAACTTGGTCTGAAAATTTGGTCCATAAATCAAACACACTTGCATGTAATAATATGAAACTTGGTACACATATAGATCTCATCGTTTCATATATACTTCACACTCTTACTTTTTACCCCAGCCCAACAGGAAGTTGGCTATTTAGGGTTGTGTTTAAAACACATGCAATGGAATTTAAATTATTGCTCCTAGAGCACTGAACCAAATTCGACGAAACTCGATCAGCGTGAAGTCAAGACATTAAGGATGAAAAGTGCCACGGGATTTTTGATATCTCGAACGGTTTGGCCGTGGCGAGGAAACGAAATTATGGCGAGAAACATGGAACAGGATGTGTGTTATAACTTCAGCATACATTAACTGATCTTGATGAAACTTCAGCAGTGTTTTCGCTGTAAGAGACCGATCACATGGATGTGACTATTGTGAGTCAAAGTTATAGCGCCACCAACTGGCAGCAGGAAGTGTGTCACTTTCAAAATGCCGTGGCAACGAAACAAACTTTAACATTATTTTTTGATGCTTTTGGGACTCTTAGCTTGCTTGAAATTGCTTGAAACTCAACAGATACATCACATTTATTAGCCAGTAGACATGTGCAACTATGGCAAAAGATTAAAGTAATGTCAAAAAAGTAAACACTAAAAGCCTCATATCTTCTAAAAATGTAATTATACATCATTTGTTTCTAAATTAAATTATACAAATATTATAACTTCCCCAATTTTTCCTTTTTTTTCATTTAAGAATTATGTTTACGTTCAAAAACAGCCAGAATTGTTGTAAAATTCATAAAAAAATAATAATCTGAGTCATACGTAGTGCTATACTGCCCTCTTGTGTTCAATATCAGGTAGGCCTATTGTGTATATTCCCACCGGTTAATCAACGTGTGACTCCGCTGGGACTTGGGAGCTTTTAAATCGCTTACTTAAAACCGAAAGTCAAAATACGGATGTCCGCACAAGACATTAATGGTGTGGAGTAGAGCGAGCATTTTAAATAAATTCCTATTAAGTAGGATTGAACTAAACAGAAAGAATGTTCACTCTGTTCTGCTGGTTCCTCGCTGGTGGATCATATGATTACTTTGTCATAATCTATGACAAAAATGCTATTATAAACCATATTAATAATAGATAATACACATTGCTCTTATTTTTGAAAAATACATTCATGAAAAACAAGATAACAAAAATCATTAAAAAAATATAGCCATGGCTGCTATAAAGCAACATATAATTGAAAGGCAATTAATAATCTGTCATTACGTCACTGCATTATGATATTACGGCTCCAATACGGTGCAGCACAAAGCACTTATGTGCATCCCGAGCGGAGAATGATGTGCTTGAAGCCACATGAAGTTACAGCGCATTGAGTCCGTATTGAAAAGTTCAAAGCACAAAGGAAATACATATTTATGAACAGTGTATTATACATTATCTATCTATGCAATAGTTTATTGAGCCTTTTCTTTTAAAGGTTTTAAATTTCAGTTACTGTGTGCGTGAAGAACAATTATAGTGCTCTGACTCTAGTGTTGTGATCTAACCGACAGCGTCCGACACCCGGTAGAAAGTAACACGATTAAGTTACAGCAATAAAGTCCAGCAAGAAAAAGTTTCTTCATTCGAAAATATAGACCTTTAGACCTTTATCTTAAAGATCCAGTATAATAGGATTAACATTGAATCATTGAAGATCGTTTCATCATTGACTGTAACCGAATGTGACGTGCTGTTTGAATGCTGAATGGAGAATGACTGACAGGCGCAGAGAGGGAAAAGTTTGTGTTCTTGAATTTAATGACTTAAATATTAATTTCTATATCACATAATAGCTTCAGAACACTAATAATACAGTACACAAAAACTTTATGGTACTTTAGAAAGTTTTTGTGCCTTTGTGCCTAACAGAATAGTATATGCACAATATAGAATTTGAATCAGCCTCGTCAAAGATGGCAGTGTCAGAGCCGATACCGATCCTGAGTATCTAATCGGCGCACTTCTTTTCAACAGTCAAATTGAAATTGAAATTGCTTGAAACTCAACAGATACATCACATTTATTAGCCAGTAGACGTGCAAAGTTTCAGAAACGGGCATGTGCAAGGACTAAATAGCGCCACCTTTTGACAAAAGTGGGGTTGTTAGTTTTATCTACAGTTACAAAAATCGGTATATACATTGTACTCCTCAAGCCGGACAACTTTCTAATACATAGTCATTAGCTCGGACCAAGAGGAAGTCAGATATTTTGGTTTGAATATGGTGAGCCTCTCTCTGAGCCTACGTCCCTGTATGGCAAGCCCTTTTAACATTTAAAAGCTAAGTTTGCCTGTCCGGAATTAACATTGTAGATATCAACAACGTCTTTCTGTCTATTCGTAATTACATTTTGGATAGTTTGTATTATCATTTAAGATATCTGTAACATAATTGTGACTAGTCGAAATGACAGAGTATGGCAAGCCGTTTTAACATTTAATCATAAAAGGGCCAAAGCCTTCGGCACCGCCACCCGGGTGCCTTTAGGTAACTAAAGGAACCGGGGTTGCGGTGCCACCGGCTTGGGCCCGCCATCGCTGCTCGCAGCTATATTTTATTATTTTTTAACCTTTTGGGCACTTTTGGGGCCCTTAACATGCTCAAAAACTCTTGAAACTTTGCACACGGGTCAGAACCCGCGGCCATCAGGGCCGGGCTGAAGATGGTACCCGGGCGTGGCAGGGGGGCTCGACAGCGCCCCCTGGAACGGGGTCCGAACACTTGGTCCATAACTCAAACACGCTTGTATGTAATAATATGAAACTCGGTACACATGTTGATCTCATCGTTTCATCTATACCTCGCGCTCTTACTTTTTACCCCAGCCCAACAGGAATTTGGCTATTGAGGTTTGTTTGTAAAACGCTCGCAATGGAATGTCAAATACTCCTCCTAGAGCTTTGATCCACATTCGACGAAACTCGGTCAGCGTGAAGTCAAGACATTGAGGATGAAAGTTTGCGAGGGGATTTTTTATATCTCGAACGGTTTGTCCGTGGCGAGGAAACGAAATCATGGCGAGAAACGTGAAACAGGAAGTGTGTTATAACTTCAGCATACATTAACTGATCTTGATGAAACTTCAGCAGTGTGTTCGCTGTAAGAGGACGATCACATGGATGTGACTATTGTGAGTCAAAGTTATAGCGCCACCAACTGGCAGCAGGAAGTGTGTCACTTTCAAAATGCTTAGATATCACCCTTTTATTTTTACCCGATTTGCTTCAAACTTCATATGTATAATGTAAACATACGGCAGATGTAGACCTGTGAATGGATTCTTGATATCTTTGAAACTGTTGCCGTGGCGACGCATCAAACTTTACCCTTCTTTTAGGATGCTTTTAGGATGCTTTTGAGACCCTTAGCATGCTTCAAATTGCATGAAACTCGACAGACACATCACATTTATTAGCCAGTAGACATGTGCAAAGTTGCAGAAACGGGCGTGGTGAGGGCTCAGTAGCGCCACCTTTTGACAAAAGTGGGGTTGTTAGTTTTATCTACAGTTACAAAAATCGGTATGTATATTGTACTCCTCGAGCCGGACAACTTTCTAATTGACACTCATTAGCTAGGACCCACAGAAAGTCAGATATGTTTGTTTGAATGTAGAGAAAATCTCAGAATTTTGCCAGTGTCTCAGTGTCCCTCTGTGTGAGTGAGAGGAGGGGCGCCTGTCAGGTTAATTTTAACCCTTTATTTGCTGTGTGCGACTTCTCTGGCATTTTCGGGGGCCTTAACATCCTCGAAAACTCTTGAAACTTTGCACACGGGTCAGAACCCATGGCCATCAGGGCCGGGCTGAAGCTGGTAACCGGGCGTGGCAGGGCGGCTCGACAGCGCCCCCTGGACTGGGATTCGAACATTTGTCCATAAATCAAACACACTTGCATGAATTAATATGAAACTCGGTACAATTATAGATCACATCAGGCCAAACAACTTTCGTGCTCTAAGTTTTATGACAGTTCAAATGGAAGTTATTTATGAATTATGAATTATGGGTTGTTTGAATAATTGTCCTAGGAGAAATACATCAAATCACAATGCATGTGTTTACCAATCACAACCAAACTCGGTGTGCATGAAGTCAAGACATTGAGGATGCTCAATTCCGGACGGATTTTTGATATCTCGAACGGTCTGGCCGTGGCGAGGAAATGAATTTTATGACTAAAAAAGGACACATAAAGTGTGTTATAACTTTGCTCAATTTACCTACAGTTACAAAACTTACCACGTATATTGTTCTCGTCAAGCCGATCAACTTTCCAATTTAAAGTCATTCGCTCTGAGCAACAGAAAGTCAGATATTGTAGTTTGAATGGATTTATTTCCCCTGCGATTCTCTCTCTCTCTCTCTCTCTCTCTCTCTCTCTGTGTGGTGTGTGTTGTGGGTGTGTGTGTGGGGAGGGGAGGGCTGTTGTCTGTGTTTATGTGTGTGTGTGTGGCTGGCTGTGATTTTTCCTACAAGTCCTTGTCTCTAAGTCCTTGTCTTTTTGCATAACAATTTTGCATAACAATATTTTTAAATGACAAAATAGGCATATAACCCCCATCTTTTAAATGTATAGATTGCTTTAAATAAAAGTAAGATTGTATTTGTAATTGAAGTTGAATGAATTTAAAATTCATGTGCTATATTTCAATATATTTGTTTTCCTTAAGATTTTAAAACACTAACTTCATTCTTATCTGAATTACAAATATTTGTTTCTGTATAAAATAATACTCTGACTAAAAACACATTTGATGTTTTTTTTTTGGTATTTTTATTTACATGTATTTATGTGTGTGTGTGTGTGTGTGTGTGTGTGTGTGTGTGTATAAAGTGCAGGGTTTTTTTTAGATAAAGTAGAATTTCTATAACTATGTGTTGAACTAATAAATCACTCTTGTGTGTGTTAAACACAATCTACTTAATACAGACAACTTCATTATAAAGATAAATAACAAATCCAAAAAATATATGATTATAATCTATGACAAAAAAAGCCATTACAAACTATATTATTGGAAAATACACATTGCTCTTTGTATTGTTGTAAAATATTCATGAAAAACAAGATAACAAAAATCAAAAAGATAAATTATTTTAGATATAGCCATGTTTTAAATGTATAGCAGAGATGTTAATTGAGGCAGCAACATACAAACTTTCTAGAACAACATGGACCTGGATAGCTGGTTTTTATGGAGGACAGTGAAGAGGAAGAGGGTGCAAATCAAACAGCTCATTCTCAGACTACACAGCAAACAGCTTAAGTTTTTAGTGCTTTGTTTGAGGTTTTTAGTGCTCTGTCCTATCTATTATCAACATATAATAGATGGAACAGAACAAGAAAGGCAATTAATAATCTGTCATTGCGTCACTGCATTATGATATGAAAGGCTCAGTACAGTGTGGCACAAAACGCTTATGCGCATCCCGAGTGGAGAATGATGCGCTTAAAGCCACATGGAGTTACAGCGCACAGCGCATCGAGTCCGCATTGATGCAAGCTCTACAATACACTTCTTTTTGATAGTCAAAGCGGGGGTTACGTTTTTACACGTCGTACAGAATAACCCTAAAGGCACCAAGGTGGCGGTGCCACCGGCTTTATATTAAATATAAATATAGCTGTGAGCAGCGATAAAGGCCAAAGCCGGCGGTACCACCATCCCGGTGCCTTTGGGTAACTAAAGGCATCGGGGTTGCGGTGCCACCGGCTTGGGCCCGCAATCGCTGCTCGCAGCTATATTTATTGGCCCAAGCCCTGCGAAGGCCCTATTGTTTTCCTCATTATTAGGGCAAGCTAGGGCGAAGGCCCTATTGTTTTTATTATTATTATTATTATTATTTATACGACTATTCGGGCACTTTTGGGGCCCTTAACATGCTCAAAAACTCTTGAAACTTTGCACACGGGTCAGAACCCGCGGCCATCAGGGCCGGGCTGAAGATGGTACCCGGGCGTGGCAGGGGGGCTAGACAGCGCCCCCTGGAACGGGGTCCGAACACTTGGTCCATAAATCAAACACGCTTGCATGTAATAATATGAAACTCGGTACACATGTTGATCTCATCGTTTCATCTATACCTCGTGCTTTTACTTTTTACCCCAGCCCAACAGGAAGTCGGCTATTTAGGGTTGTTCGTAAAACACTCGCAATGGAATTTTTAATACTCCTCCTAGAGCTTTGATCCAAATTCGACGAAACTCGGTCAGCGTGAAGTCAAGACATTGAGGATGAAAGTTTGCGAGGGGATTTTTGATATCTCGAACGGTTTGGCCGTGGCGAGGAAACAAATTATGGCGAGAAACGTGAAACAGGAAGTGTATCATAACTTCAGCATACATCAACCGATCTTGATGAAACTTCAGCAGTGTGTTCGCTGTAAGAGGACGATCACATGGATGTGACTATTGTGAGTCAAAGTTATAGCGCCACCAACTGGCAGCAGGAAGTGTGTCACTTCAAAATGCTTTGATATCACCCTTTATTTTTACCGATTTGCTTCAAACTTCATCTGTATAATGTAAACATACGGCAGATGTAGACCTGTGAATGGATTCTTGATATCTTTGAAACTGTTGCCGTGGCAACGCATCAAACTTTACCATTCTTTTAGGATGCTTTTGAGACTCTTAGCATGCTTCAAATTGCATGAAACTCGACAGACACATCACATTTATTAGCCAGTAGACATGTGCAACGTTTCAGAAACGGGTGTGTGAGGGCTCAGTAGCGCCACCTTTTGACAAAAGTGGGGTTGTTAGTTTTATCTACAGTTACAAAAATCAGTATGTATATTGTACTCCTCGAGCCGGACAACTTTCTAATTGACACTCATTAGCTAGGACCCACAGAAAGTCAGATATGTTTGTTTGAATGTAGAGAAAATCTCAGAATTTTGCCAGTCTCTCAGTGTCTCTCTGTGTGAGTGAGAGGAGGGGCGCCTGTCAGGTTAATTTTAACCCTTTATTTGCTGTGTGCAACTTCTCTGGCATTTCGGGGGCCTTAACATCCTCTAAAACTCTTGAAACTTTGCACACGGGTCAGAACCCATGGCCATCAGGGCCGGGCTGAAGCTGGTAACCGGGCGTGGCAGGGCGGCTCGACAGCGCCCCCTGGACTGGGATTCGAACATTTGTCCATAAATCAAACACACTTGCATGAATTAATATGAAACTCGGTACAATTATAGATCACATCAGGCCAAACAACTTTCGTGCTCTAAGTTTTATGACAGTTCAAATGGAAGTTATTTATGAATTATGAATTATGGGTTTTTTGAATAATTGTCCTAGGAGAAATACATCAAATCACAATGCATGTGTTTACCAATCACAACCAAACTCGGTGTGCATGAAGTCAAGACATTGAGGATGCTCAATTCCGGACGGATTTTTGATATCTCGAACGGTCTGGCCGTGGCGAGGAAATGAATTTTATGACTAAAAAAGGACACATAAAGTGTGTTATAACTTTGCTCAATTTACCTACAGTTACAAAACTTACCACGTATATTGTTCTCGTCAAGCCGATCAACTTTCCAATTTAAAGTCATTCGCTCTGAGCAACAGAAAGTCAGATATTGTAGTTTGAATGGATTTATTTCCCCTGCGATTCTCTCTCTCTCTTCTCTCTCTCTCTCTCTCCCTCTCTTCCCTCTCTCTCTCTCTGTGTGTGTGTGTGTGTGTGTGGGGGTGTGTGTGTCTGTGTGGTGGGAGGGGAGGGCTGTTGTCTGTGTTTATGTGTGTGTGTGTGTGGCTGGCTGCGATTTTTCCTACAAGTCCTTGTCTCTAAATCCTTTGTCTTTTTTGCATAACAATTT